>JAVJIX010000022.1:7187500-7887500 GCA_036785185.1 Paratrypauchen microcephalus | reverse complement strand
TAAGGAAGGATGTGAGGGGGGTCAGATTGGAAATCGATTAAATTGATTGAACCGAGAGCAGAGGTCAGACCTTTCTAAAGACAGGGAATTTCTACTATTATTTCTATTTTCAGTGACAGTGTAAGAGTGGGTGCCATGTTTATGTAGAGTCCAGATAACAAACCACAGTTCGTGGACTTGGAAGTGTTCATGCAGGGAGACGAAGTCAAAACATAGATAACCATTGGAGCCACAGATTTTCACAGGAGAGAATTATCCAGGGGGGTTAATTTAGCATGATGAAATACATTTTTAGAGACCCAGGTAAATAATTTAGACTGGGCTCGAGTTGTGCCAGACCCCCATCTTCATATCGCCATGAAGATTCATGAGAGATCTCATTAGTTCCTCTTGGCGCACAGACTGCGCTGCGTTGGCTTTACACAGTTCTGTCACCATCCCCGTGATGATATCCAAACGTCGAGATGTTTCCTTCGGTTGAAATCCTTCCAAAAGGACCTCAACCTGTCCCACTTTCTGATGTAATCCTTTCACGAGATCTCCAACGGCTTCACAATGGCTCGAAATTTCTGCAGACAGCTTGGGGGACTCTTTACTAGCTGCGAGATTACAATTTATGCGATAGATCATGGACAATCCCAGGCCAATTAACAGATGTCCAGCTATCAGAAATCCAAATACGTAAATATCCTCCACATCCTCCAGGTACATTGGTGCCAAACATACGACTTGCCACGCACGATAGGAGTCCCTCTCATATCCAGCAGCAAAAGTACCATCTGGACACGCCGCTTCTCCTGGAGCAGCACTCCTCCATTAAAAAAGAGTATCAATAGCGCTGAGGGTCCAGCTGATCACATCCATCTTTTTGGAATTTGGAAAATCTGCTCCAAAAAGCGAGAAAATGACGAAAACAAGAGAGGCACGCAGGACAACAGGAGCAATAGATAAGAGAGGAAAAAGAGAGACGTCTGCTCGCTCTCAGGGTCAGAACAGTAGAATACAACTTCAGTGAGTAAATGGTGAGGGAAAACAACTATAACACAGTTAAAAGCTCTGAAAAGCGGATTTTAGATAGATTACATCGGTCCGGCAAAAAATTTGTTAAAATGCGCATCGCGACAATGACCGGAGCGACACGACTCAACAGCGCCGCCTAGAATCGGACCCCTACGGGAGTCGGAACAGGCAAAGCTTGTTGCAGCCAAACGAAATTGGGAACAGTGATGGAGAACAATGAGGACAGTGAGAGAACAATGAGATGAGCCAAAAGAGGAATTGGAGCACGCCCCTATGACGTACAGGAAGTCGGTCATATTGGATCAAAAACTCGCCATCGTTTGGACGAGGGTGTGTGCAAAAATCAAATATTTTGTATTTGGTCCAAATGAGCTCAGATTTGACATGTCACATTTACAGACATAGACTCACAAAAATTATCAATTTTTTGGGGCGATACTCCTTATGGTTTGCCCATAACACGCCCTTCCTTTCCTGTTTCTTTGATGACCTTTGGCCTAGAATCACGTGACCCCGGCCCCAATGTAATGAAATATGAAATATAATAAAAATGAACACTATAGCGCCCTTTAGCATAGACATGAAATGTCATTATTATGGGATCTTGATAAATCAATTATGATGTTTGTGTCGTGGTATTAAGATTTATGAGGCGTGTTTGTGCAGTGGTGTTACTGAGACAACACTTTTTGCAAAGTTAGTGTAGCAGGGTTAAATGTGTTCCCTGAATTTCCCTACTCATGATGATTTCAGACATCCTGTATTTGCGTGTATATTATTAATTAATTAATTATTATTATTATTATTATTATTTTATTTTTTTGCTCATCTTCGATGTACAGTAGCAGGGGGGTGTGGTTTTCAGACGCTGGAACCCCAAACCTTCATGTTGCCCCTTGTTCTGCATCTTTTGCAAATGTCCGGAGGCAGAGGTATGTGGTGTCTTCTATGCATTGTTTTTTCTTTCTTTTTTGTTTTTGCTAAGTACATTGGGGTATGTTTCTCACTGTGTTGTCCCGATATGTTGTGTACAGGATGCACGAGTTCCGTTGTGCATTTGCCCAGTGACATATTTGTCCTAATGAGGACAAATATCATTAGAACAAATATGTCACTGGTGTAATCATGGTAAATGCCACAAATGAAGGATTGACAACATCAAAAGTGTTATGTATTTAAGAAACTAATATCTTTCACATTACAAAGTTGATTAATTAAATATAAATGCACAAGGGTTTCTCTTTATTAACTTGATTTTATTTTGAGGTTGTGCGCTAGTGATGGTGAGATGAAGCCTCATGAGGCATTCAACCACTTGAGCCAATTGGTTCGAGAAAAGGTTCATTTCTCAAAGCTTCATGTGCACAAGGAACCACCTACTGGCCAAGTGTGTAATCACAGGCAGCTGTATCTGAACCACAGAATGTGTGATGCATTGAATTTTTGTGTCTGTTGGGAATAACTATGAATTACAAAACATATATGACCAAATAATTTCTGTACATATATTATCTCATATGTGTATAATAAATTTTGTATGTATTCTGTGTGTGTAAATTTTCCCAAAATGATCATATATGACGGGTTAAAGGACTACAGATGGAAATTAGCTTTCAAGCTATAATCTGGTACAAGCATCTCTGCCTTTGGCATTATGTGGTTGTACATTGTCCTGTTAAATAAAATGAAATGAAAAGCTGTTTTTCTGAAAGTGGCAAGGGCATAATTGGGCAGAGGACAGTGAAAGTGCTTGTGGAACTAGGAAAAGGGCACAGATTATGCTTGTGTAACTTGGACAATGATGTACAGGACAGGGGAATTTTTTTTAATTCATTTTTATTCAGAAACAAGAGTTTCTCAACAGGTTTTGGTTTTCAGATCAAAGTGTTTCCACACAGGGGAAAACCTCCCCTCCCTCGCTGGCTCCATCCTATCACCTCTCCTACTCTCCTCACTCTCCTAAATCTCTCTCCCTAAACTTTCCAAATTCTCTCCAAACTATCTCCAAACTATATACGCTATGCAACTCTAGTATCTAGACTCTCCAAGTTCTATCCAAACTCTCAACTGATGCAACTCTCCTTTAAACACCCACATTTTGATTGGAGCCTGAGGGTCAATACAGCTGGAAAAGCTCGCGGCAAAATCTGAACCGCTTCCTGAAGTAATCACGTGGTACATGCGGGCAGCCAGGCTTCTGACGTAATCGTTTTGGCTCCTCCCCCAAATGAAGCGAGCCTCGAAATGCGGACACGCCCCCTTCATTACTCGGCACACGCTTCACGGCCTCGGCCCATCTCGTGACATCACTATTGTGCGCACTTCCGGTCCCACTGGAGGTCTGCGGCCTCGAGCAGCGCGAGCTCTAAAACCTGAACAGACTTTATTTATGACGTTAATGTGAACGTTTTGTTAGAACTACAACCTGAAGAGTCCGACTAAAAGATCCAAGCAAAACAAGAAGTGAAACAACAGTTTGTTTATGTTCAGCGCACTTCTGAACCAACTTAGCAACGGTTAGCTCAAATTTTGAACAAGCCGAACACCGGAAAAACAAACAGGGCAAATATGTCTGGAGACTTTAGTGGTTTTGTGGAGGAGCGACTGGGCGCGGCTGCTGGGGAAATCCATGCGCTGTTGGAGCGCAGAATAGCGGACTACGAGGAGGAGCTGCGCCGCTCCAAACAGGAGAACCAGAGGATCCAGCGGCTCTTGGACTCGGCTCTGAGGGCTCTGAGCCCGAGAGTCGTGCTCGTCAGAAGGGGTAAGTCGTCTGGATCGTATGGATCCTATTTTTAGCCTATGGGTGTTAAAAAATATATGAAAAATGTAGATGATGTTGAAAATGGCTCATTAGCGCCAGAGTTTATCAGAAGAACCTGTGACTCCAAATCACTTGAGATATTCACTCAAACATATTTACAACTTCATGGACAGAAAAGACACCCCCTCAGCCTGACAGTAGAAGACTACAGACAAGTTCAGAGTGTTCATGTCACAAGACTGCACATGTATGTGTAAGTGTGTAATCTCTTATCTCCTGCAGCTGACCAGCTCCCCTCTCTGAGCCCTGCTCCACACATTAAAGAAGAACACGGCACCAAACAGGAGGAAGATGAGATGCAAGTGTGAGTCTCAGACACCTTCAAACTGCAATTCTTTATTTTGTCATTCATTCTTATTCATTTATATTACAAATATTCAGATTGGGTTTGAAATATACAAATGTCTTATATTTATATATTTAGGGCTGCAACTAACGATTATTTTAGTCGTCAATCTATAGATCCAGTAACGATTAGTTACGATTAGTCACGAAAAAAAATATTACTAGGATAATGGACACGACCAGGGCCGGCCCAAGCCTTTATGGGGCCCTAAGCAGAATTTGAATTGGGGGGGCCCCCCACACCACCAAAACTGCACTAATAGCTGCTTTATCATTTCATAGACTACACAGTTAGTCTAAGACACCCACTATCATCTGCGTTTTGAGTTGGTTTACATTATACTGTAACTTGTCTCATTATGGCTATTGCAATATAAAATATTCAGAGAGATATGAACTTTGTTTTTGAGACAGCTTCACAGCCGACTAGTCCGCCTAGCTTATCCGACATTAAAATCACTCCTGTCGTGTTTGTTTGGTTGCGCAGCAGTGCAGTGGCAACAACCAGCAGCAAGAATTGGTTAACCTACATTGTACCAACTATGAAAATGATACAAAAAATGTTGTTTTTGTTTCTGCAATATCATATATTGATATTACCGTACTTTTCGTACTATAGAGCGCACCTGATTATAAGCCGCACCAACCTTTTTTTTTTTTAATTAAGATTTGTACATATGTAAGCCGCGCCTCACTATAAGCCGCAGGTGTCCACATTGTTACTTGAGATATTTACACAGAAAGATGGTACACAAAAGGGTTTTTTTATTCTAATTAACGTAAATACTGGTACATTCTAACAGCACCTACGGCAGAAACACAATGGCAGAAACACGGCAGTAACACGGCAGAAGAACGCAGTAAAACAACTGTAAAATGGCCAGCCTGTAGCCTCATGCCAGCACAGAACCGCGCAGAACAAAATACCAAAACAGCGGGCTAAACACACAAAGCACATCAGGTAACAGCGGCAGACGTCAGCCCCATGCATTAAACAACTGCATTAAAATCATGGAAATCAATGCTCAACCCAGCCATAATTAAAAACAAAAAATGTCTTGCTTTCATGCAAAATGCGATCCGCAACCCGCGAGTCTGCAACCCGATCGATAACGTCGACTGTGTCCAGGTTCCACACATTTTCCGCCCCCCGACAGCAGTGCTCTCTTCAATTTTTCCCTATTTTTCTCCGCTCCTCCCTTGTGTTATTTAGTGCCTCCTCCTCGATTCATTTTACTAAGCTATAATGCTAAGTATCCGACCGTCTCCTCTTATACATTGACTAACTTGACCACACTACCACAATCTTCACCGTTCTATTAACTTTCATGAGAAACGCAACTAGTGCCGTGATTGGTCAATTCTCCGGCCGTGGGAATTTCCCATAAGGCATTGCTTTACTTAATTTGTCGCAAACAAATACAAAATACAGATTGATTTGTTTTATTTCAAACTGTGCACATTTTTAACATCGTAAGAAGAAATATCCCGACAAAATAAAATAATGTAATACCTTAAACACATCATCACGGTGCTACCGTGACTGTAATATATATGTAGTTTTAAGTGGTATAAATACCAAGCGGGTCCTTTCAGTTACAGCAATAGGGCGGAAAACGCTGACACGTGCAGTGGAGCTAGGTTTACGTGCTACATTTGCTGTCTTGATAAAGAATTAATCCATACAGAAGAAAAATATTTTAGCAGGTGGCCATTTGAACTGGTCTTGGGGGGGCCCCCTGGTGGCTTCTGCCTTGGGACGGCCCTGGACACGACACTAACTGAGCGCAGTTACGCGTGCGTTCTTTAAGTTCTGTTTCAAAGCGGAATATTGTCAGTATCCAGTTTAAAAAAAAGTTGAAGTATTCTGTGAAACAGTGTTTTGTTAAGGGAATACTGCCAAAACACGACTAGACTACATTCGGAATGAAAAAGATTGTTCATGACTCGTGAGCAAATTGAGTATGGCCACCATTCCGTTTAGCACTAGGGCTAATATTGGAATATTCCTCACATGCAGATACAGTGGCTGGCGCGAGCTAGCTGCCCGTCACAACGCTCCCGCACTTTTCTGTAACTTTCCTAACTTTTTGCCCTTAAACCTCCCCACTTTTGTAAATATTTTTGTCAGCACTGTTCGTTAAGCTTGGGCTGCACTCGACGCTGCATTTTTTTCTGCACTTTTGGTGCATTATTTACCTGTCTAGGCTTAAGATGTGTAAGGGACCCCGTCCTTCGCTCGTCTACACAAAGGATCAGCTGATGGCGCTGCGCAGCGCTGGTGTGTTCCCCCGAGACAGGCATGTTATCCCTGACGAGATCCTGCGGACAACACGCCGTGGATGCCGCGCGGGACGTAAACTCCGGGAAAAGAAGAGACGCTGCAGGCCGGTCCTCCCCTCCGTCGTAACGGGAAACGTGCGCTCCCTCGCCAACAAGACGGACGAGCTCGTGGCGCTCGTTAGATTTCAGCGGGAGTACAGGGACGCTAGCATCATTGTTTTTGTCACTGTGGAAACTTTCACCTGCTGCGCGCAGACAGGACGGAGGAGAGCGGGAAGAAAAAGGGAGGAGGACTAGCGTTGTTTCTGAAAGAGAAATGGTGTAAACCTGGACACTGTACAGTGAAGGAGCAGATGTGTAACAAAGACATTGAACTGTTTGCTGTCGGCCCTGCGAATTCTTGACACAGACGAGTATTAAGTTCCAAATTAAAATGATACTTAAATAATATGACTAGTCGACAATGAAATTTCATGTTGACAAAATTTTATTGTGGACGTCGTCGACGTTGTCGACTAATCGTTGCAGCCCTATATATATTATATTCAAGATTGTTTATTTGTCATGCAGAATCAACACGGGGTCAACAATGCAATGAAATGCTTAAGATCAGAAGAACCGTTGACTTGCTAAGATAGTCAAGAAGTACTAATAGCAGCAATAATAGTAAATGGTAAAAAGTTTTGCAAAAGCGCAGAGGAAGAAGTAAACCGTATAATAAAAATATGTGATAAAAATGCAAAGTACAATGTACAAGGGTGCAGGTAGGATTAAATGAGGTGTAAGTAGAGTATTTCACAGATGCACATAATATGGTGTAGTGTAAGTGTTCCATGTGGATTTCGTATTGCACATAGCATGGTATAAATATTGCAAATGGGTTATTGCACAGGTAACAGTAGTTTACAGTGAGGTAGTGACAAACATACAGTCATACAGAGCAGCAGCAGTAAACATATTCTGCATAATGAAAAGTAGTTTAGTGCAGTATTATTGAGAGTTCAGTATTATTTAGAGTATTACCCAGAGTTCAGTAGTCTGACAGCTTGGGGGTAATAGCTGTCTTTGAGTCTTTTTGTGCGTGCTGGCAGGCTCCTTTATCGTCTACCAGAGGGTAGCAGACGGAAGAGTCCTTGTGCCGGATGAGTATGGTCCTTAGTGATGCTGCGTGCCTTACGCAGACCCCTGCTGTGGTAAATGTCCTGGATGGAGGGGAGACTGCTGCCAGTGATGTCCTCTGCCACTCGCACCACCCTCTGTAGTGCATTGCGACTCTGAGCGGTGCAGTTCCCACACCACACTGTGATGCAGCCCGTTAGCAGGCTCTCGATGGTGCACCTGTAGAAGTTTGTGAGGATGCTGGTGTTCATACCAAACTTCCTCAACTTCCTCAGGAAGTAGAGTCTTTGTCGGACTTTCTTAACCACAGTGTCTGTATGTAGTGTCCAGGACAGATCCTCAGTGATGTGTACCCCAAGGAACTTAAAGCTGCTGACCTGCTCCGCCTCAGCGTTGTTGATGAAGATGGGGGGATGCTGGTCTACACGCTGTCTCCTGAAGTCCACAATCATTTCTTTAGTTTTGCTGACGTTCAGAGAGAGGTTATTTTCCAGACACCAGCTGGTCAGTGATTTCACCTCGTCTCTGTAGACGACCTCGTAGAGGGCTGAGAACACTGGGGTGCACCAGTGCTGAGGACACGTGTTGAGGAGAGGTGGCTGCCGATCCTCATCGCCTGTGGCCTGTTAGTGAGGAAGTCCCATATCCAGCAGCAGATGGACGTCCCCAGGCCCAGGGCGGTGAGCTTAGAGACCAGTTTGGAGGAGATTATGGTGCTGAATGCCGAGCTGTAGTCAATGAAGAGCATTCTCACATATGTGTTTCCTCTCTCCAGATGACTGAGAGAGGTGTGGACTGCGAGAGCAATGGCGTCGTCTGTAGACCTCTTTGCTCTATATGCAGGGGGTCCAGGGTATCGGGGGAGGGAGTCACAGATGTGTCTCTTAACTCTTTCTCTACTGGAGACGTCGTTTGACGTCAGAGCGATTCCAGACGTAGTCTACCGAGACGTCGATTGACGTCAGAGCCGTTTTTCAGCGGGGGTTGCTAGGATACGTCCGGGAGCAACTTGTAATTCATAGTTCAAGGTGTAATTCACACATCTAACCCCTAGGTGGTGATCGTGTGTGTGTTAGTTTGGCGATCGGGGGCGGAGAGCCCAGAAGCGCTCACCCGTGTGTACTGAGTAGTGGAGCAATATGGCGTTAGCTCCCTAACGGCAGCTAACAATCGATCGGTTTTTACGGAGTGATCCGAGCGGTCGGAGTGGTCTTGGGACCTAAGGTCCCGGACCACAGGACCGCGGAGACACGCCGGATCAGGCAAGGACGGCAAGAAAGAGATCTCGTCTGTCCGAGGCAGGGGCCATGTCTATTCGGGTCTCAGACCCGGAGGACAGCGAATTTGAGTCCAGCGAGCCAGACCCCGAGCCGCCCGATGAGCGGCTGCCGTCGGGATCCTCTGGGAGAAGCAGATCCCCCTCTCCAGAGGAAGAGATGGGTAAGAACTAAGTTTACGTGCTGTGTGGTGAATCAATGAATGAACTTACTTTATCTCCTCCCTGCCTGCATGCACTTTTTCCCTCTTGTCCAAATGTCCGGGAGCTACTGTGTGAATGAATGCAGGCGTGCGTGTGTGTGTGTGCGTGTCTGTGCGTGCGTGCGTGCGCGTGCGTGTGTGCGCGTGCGTAGCTATGTGTATAAAGGTTTATGCGTGTGTGTGTGTGTGTGTGTGTGTGTGTATGTAAAGGTTTATGCTTGGGTATGTGTGTGTGTATATGTAAAATTGTATATGTAAAATGCCACTATTGATGTGAAGGAATTTCCCATTTACAGAGCCTTCATCCAGCAGAGGACCTACTTTGCGAGCAGGGGTGGGGACCTCTGCTCGCAAAGCGGAGAAGAAAGGTAAAAAAATATATATATTCTCCCCATTACATTGCAGCAATACAAAAAAATTACATTAGGTAATGTTGTACATTTCTGTCATTTTACAGGTGGTGCATCTGCCACACAAAGTGTGGAGTGGCAACAAAATGTTGGGAACCCAACATGATTCCCTTCACGGCCACCCCTGGACTCCGGAGCGCTGCAGCGGAGCTGAAGTCTGACGTGCCAGCAGACTTCTTTGAGCTCCTCATCACGAATGAGCTGCTGGCACACATTACTGAGCAGACAAACCTTTATGCTCGCCAGTACTTTGCCGCTCTCCCTGAAGGCCAACAACACACACACACGCGCGCACACACACACACACGCATACATGCACGTGCACACATTGTTCACGCACGTGCACACATTGTTCACGCACATGCACACATTGTTCACGCGCGTGCACACATTGTTCTGTTGTTATTGTAACTGTTGTTATTCTCTCAAGATTGTTCTCTTTGTCAATTTGTATATAGTTATTTCTTATATTTGTAAATTTAAAAAAAAATTTGCAATCAAAAATCTTTCTCTGTTATTTTAGATGTTTGAGGTGTCACTAAATCAATAAGTATTGATGTCAAAGTCACTTATCTGCTTGTAATACACAAAAAGGTGTATTTCACAAAAAGGTCATTTTCTCAAATTTGTTGTCAAAAAACAGTGTTTTTGCTGAAACTTTGCTATGTTCTACTATCAATTACTTGAGAACCGAAAAGGTTAGAAACATAATTTTTTTTCCAGGTGAAAGATGAGAGTCAACACTTTATTTTGATGTGTGCTACGTTTATATAGTGAAAGAACTCAGTATTCTGTGAGTCTTGAAAAATCAGTGAAAATGCTCTGAATCTCCGGTAGACAAGGGGTTAGGATTTTGAAAACAGGCTGGTAGAGAAAGAGTTAATGATTCGTTCAGAGCACTTCATGATAGTCATTAGGACAGGATGCTGTGGGGGTCTTTGGGATGGGGACTACAGTGGAGGTCTTGAAGGTGGTGGGCACGATAGACTGGCTCAGAGACAGGTTGAAGATGTTGGTGAACACCCTGGCGAGTTGGTCAGCACAAGCTCTCAGCACCCGTCCGGGGATGCCGTCGGGTCCCGGTGCTTTGTAGGGGTTCACTTTCTTGAACGCCTGTTTCACTGTAGCAGTGTCTATACAGAGTACAGCGTCCTCACTGTCCACATGGGGTCTGGTGACAGGCGTGGTGTTATCTGCATCAAACCGGGCGTAGAAGGTGTTGAGTTCGTCTGGAAATGATGCGCTGAACAGTTCCACTGGCCCGCTCCTCCCCTTGTAGTCAGTGATACAGCGTAGCCCATGCCACACACGTCTCGGGTCACTGCTCTGCTGGGCAGACTCCACTCTCTTCCTGTAGTCCCTCTGGGAAGTCCTGATGGTCTTTCTGAGGTCGTACTTGGCTGCTTTATAGGCTTCAGGGTGCGAGCATTCAGTTTAGCACGCACCTCCGGTCCCGCCCAGGGATTAGGGTAAGTGCAGATGGAAATTTTGGGCACCGTGTCCTCAATGCACTTCCCTATGTAGCCTACGACAGAGTCTGTGTACGCATTAATGTCGCCATCCGCTGCGTCTGCAAACATCTGCCAGTCTGTTGTTTCAAAGCAGTCCTGCAACACCTCATCAGACATACTGCTCCATTTGTGGATTTGTCTGGGAACCGGTTTTTCCAGTTTAAACTTTTGTTTGTATGCAGGCAACAGCAAGATGGCGCTATGGTCAGATTTATCAAAGGCTGGGCAGAGGATATACAATCCCATACAGTTGCTCTAGGGCTTCTGTTTTAGCAGATTGTGGTGCCCTAAATTCTCTGGGCAGATAGAAGGGTCTAACTTTGATGGTTAGCAGCTCTAGGGCTGGAGTGCAGTGGGTTGTTAAAATACGTGCATCTGTTGCCCACAAAGAGTTAACCATAAAACAAACACCTCCTCCGCAAGACTTGCCTGAATCCTCTGTTCTGTTCTGCCTGTATATGGTGAAATTGTCCGGCGAGACCGCGCTGTCGGGAATGGTCGGGTCCAGCCATGTTTTTGTAAAGGCAAAAACACAACAGTTCCTCGTGTCCCATTCGAAATAAATTGGTGCGCGCAGGTCATCCAGTTTATTCCTCAGAGACTGGACGTTTGCAAGCAGGATAGAGGGAAGAGTAGGTCTGTTGTGTCTGACAGGTTCTCCACAGCACACCGGCTCGCTTCCCTCGGCGCGTTCTCCTTTTGCGGCACTAGAGTAAACAAAGAGGCAGGATGTCCTCCGCCGATGCTTCGAAAACCGGCTTAAAGTCTGCACTTTCTGACGGACGTAGCTCCAAAACTCTGCTACGGTCATACACATGGTGTGGAAGTGCAGTGCAAGTGCAAAAAGTGAAAAAAGTGATTGAAAATACAATAAGAATAAAATAAAAGGAGCGAGTCGGCACAGAGCGACTGATCATATATTATATAATATATATTAGGGATGCACCGATGTGAAAATTTTGGCCGATATTAATGTTGCTGGTATCGACCAATACCGTTATTAGCCGATACCGATATTTATTTATTTTTAATTCTGAGATAACATTTTATACAGACTGAAAATCATGCAAAATGATTTTTTTTTTTTTTTTCAAAACGTGTTTTGACTCCTGATTTTTTTTTTTTTTTTTTTTTTTTTATAGTGTAACATTGTGTTCTGCTTCCTGATTGGTTAAGGGACCTTTGATTGATTTCAAATTTGCAAAATGAATGGATCTGAAAAGTAGTCATCTTTGACTAAACCTGGACTCAACCAGGACGGGACCAGGTCTAGACCTGGACTAAACCAGGACTAGACCAGGTCTAAACCAGGATTAAAGCACCGCGTGCAGGTCTTTTCCTGCTTTTGTGCTAGCTCTGCTATTAGCCGCAGCACCGGTGTACCCTCAGCCTTTATAACCGAAAAGAGGCGAATGAGTTTGTGGAAATGCAGCCGGCATATGGATCCCTCTGTAAACGATCTCTACCTGTTCTTTTCCTGCCTGATTTGGTCTTAGTCGTGTTTTTGAGTCACGGCTGAGGCTAGCAGCGATGCGGTCCCGGAAGTCCGAGCACATCAAACCTCGGGATGAACGAACGCATGCAAGAGCCCGCGGTGGTTTAATCTTAGTTTAGACCTGGTCTAGAGGAGGCACGGTTTGGGCACGGGTCTTGTGCTCGCAGCCCCGGCGCGCTGGTCATGGTGCGCTATCACGGATTTGAGCACAATGAGCGCACTTGTCCGCGCGCACACTTCTCTGCCCTCCCCCCGCCCCATGCTTCACTATTAATACATTTTGTTGAAAATCTACGAAAGTTTGAGTGTTTAAACGAGAGAGAAATGTGAGAAAACGTTAATTCGAGGGATTACTGTACTGACAAATATCGGCCCACTTTTACACATCGGACCGATACCGATATGTTAAAATTTGGGCAATATCGGCTGATACCGATGTTAATGCCGATATATCGTGCATCACTAATATAAATTATATTTTTCAGGTCTGTCACAGAGTTTAGTGCTGTGAGTGTGAAGACAGAAGAGTCCTCACCGCTTCAGCAAAGAGAACCTGAACAGAGAGAGGACACACAGGGAGAGGACATCAGAGCGCCACACATTAAAGAAGAACACAGCGTCAAACAGGAAGAAGATGAGCTGCAAGTGTAAGTCTCAGTCTACATTCACACTGTAGCCTGAAGTGACCCACATCCGATTTTTTTGACCTGTATCTGATCTGACAGATCCGATGCGATCCAGGCCACTTGGATATGTGGTCCTAAAACCGATACATATCCGATATTTTGACATGCGACTTCAGTCTGAACAGCCAGGTCGCATTTATCCGACCTGGGCGTGTGGTACAAGTAGGCATTCACAAATGTACACAAACGTTCTTCTCGTCATGCGAAAATAGTATATGAACTCTGTGTCAGTGAAGCCGCGAAGCACATGGCAATCCCACCACTCTTGGCTGCGACTCCGCACCCACATGTTCATTTGTTGCCACTGCCCCACTAAACGCTGTGGCCAAAAACCTTGTCCTTCTCTTTCTGCATCTCCTCCTTAAAACAAATAAGCTGTACATGTTCTGGCTCTGGTACGACAGCAACTTTAGGCGACTTCCGTAAACACTGAGCACGATCGCCAGAACATGTACAGCTTATTTGTGACCTTTTCGTGTCCTCCAAGGCACATGCGGGACACTTTTGGGGCATTTAAAGTTCATACTGGAGATCACATACAAAGATCAAAGTCAGCTTTATTGTCAATTCTGCCATATGTGTTCAACATACAGTGAATCGAAACTTCGTTTCTCTCTGGCCAAGTAGTGCAAAAGACAGTGTACAAAATACAATATAAAGACAAAATAAAAAACAGAAGCTATCCGAACTATACAACGGAAGATACAGCAGTGAAATGATAATGTGCATTAGAATGTGCATTGAGAGAAAAGATAAAAATAAATGTGCAGAAAATGTCCAGGAGGGAGGGGAGAGAGACACCAGTGATCCTCCCAGCTGCATTCACTATGCGCTGCAGGGCCTTCCTGTTCTGTTCAGTGCAGCTCCCGTACCACACAGTGATGCACCTGGTCAGAACGCTCTCAGTGGTGCCTCGGTAGAAGGTGGTCATGATGGGTGGGGGGGCTCCAGCTCTCCTCAGTTTGCGGACGAAATAGAGGTGCCTCTGAGCTTTTTTCGCCAGTGACGCAGTGTTCGCTGCTCGCAGGACCCGAGCACTAGGAAGTGCAATCGCGCAACGTAGACGTCCAATGAGAGCATCCCCTCGTCTATCCTGTCTATCCTTCCCGGCCAATCGCGGCTCGGGATCGTCTAGCGTTCTCCCCGGCTTCTTGCGCGTCCGGCCAATCGCGGCGAGGGACCGTCTAGCGTTCTGAGCTGGGCGGGGCCCCCCGTGCCGGGACCTGCAAAATGATAAACCTCTCAGATAGCGTTTACCACGGAGAGGAGAGGACAAGAGGAGCGATTGATTCGACTGTTTAAGGTAAGAAGCGTATTTTTAGATAGCGTGATCATTTAAAACGGACCGCTTTGTGACACAAAAGCTCCTTTGTTTTTTTACGTAGAGGGATAGGAGAGCTCACAGACGTAAATACGATAGACAGTTGTCGCTGTCATTGGCCTACTGGAGTCTAAGGTTATGTACTGGAGACCTGTGGATTGGTCTGGGAGTAATAATACAGCTTATGATATAGTATTATAGTTATAATAGTCATATGTTATAATAATATATAATACACGTGTTTATCATAAGTTATTATGATATAGCAGTATAGTTATAATATAATCCTGGGGCATGGAGGGATTTCTATCCAAACATTGAAGTGAGCTTACAGTCTTTGTCTTCCCAGAAGAGAATGGATCTGTTCTGTGCATTCTGGACCCAAGTGTGCCCAAAGACAGGCAACAGTGCATCCTGAAGACAAGCAAGGAGGCCAAAGGCAGTGGACCAACTCCAAGAACAGGCCTCTGAGTCTGTCTGAGCAGACTATGTACATACTGTATATTTATTGTTATTTTTTGTAACATTTTCTACTCTGTCTGTTACCACCATGTTGTTATTTGTTATTAAGTATTTTATTATAAGTATTTATATACTATTTATTCTTGAGTGTTTTACTGTTTTATACTATTTATACTTCCATCATATTGATTCTTCCCATTGTTGTTACTATTACATTGTTACTGTTACTGTGTAACTGCAAGTTTATTGTCTGTTGTCTCACTGTCTATTCATTGTCTTTATTTATTGTATTACTTATTTATTTTTATTTTTTTTATTGCCTGAAACTGCACTGTTACACTTTTTATTTGCACTACCTGCTTTGTCTGTTGTCTCACTGTCTATTTATTTTATTGTATTTATTGTAAATAATATTCAGTCTTCTTACACTTAAATGCCCTGCTCCATAGATGTTGCCTTTCTACTCCCTTCCTGTTTGACCAATAATGCAACATGTGCACTGTCATAATTTTGTACTGATGTCTTTTAATGACTTAAATATGCCTTATACTGTTTAGTTTTCTTTACATCATGCACTTAAATCATTAAAGTGTCTTGAATTACTATAACAGCATGTTGTGTCATTTAGTAATCTTATATTTTTATACAGATGTGTGAGCAAGTGTGATTTCAGTAATTATGAGATATGTAATGTTCTTTGCACAGCTTTGTAGCCTAGTGTTTAGTGGTTGTGTGGCACGTTAATTAATGTCTTAAAACATTTTAGACTACCATAAATCAATCTCTCGTCATAGGGACCTCACCTGGTATCAAACATGCCATTTCTAAAAGTAACTAAAACAACAATAGTTTAATAAAACTTTTTATTGATTCCAAGCAGGACCAAGACAGATAATGTTACAGGGGTTGTCACAAAGTTTCATTTTGTTCATAGACAAATAATCATACAGCCCTCAGCAGACATCAAAAGCACATCCTTTCTAAAAATAGCCACTACCACAGTGTATTAAGTTTTTGTTGTTGTTTATTCCAAGATGTTTCATGGGTGACATGTCATTCAATCATGCATTGTACTAGAGCATATAATAAAATAATAAATAAAATAAAACAAAAATTTGATGTTCAGCACCAACACTTATGCAATATACTTATATTAAAAAAGATGAAATATGTCACAAGTGTCTAGATTCAGCACTCCCAGTCCCAGTATTATGTCACAAAGCACTCCCAGTCCCAGCACCTGGTCCCGCCTTGTTGACAGCTCACAGACCTATGAGAGCACAAGAAAGGTTTTACGTCCCGCCACAGATTGACTGCAGACCCGACCTATCACGTGGGGTATTCGTCTAAGAGTCTAAGTTGGAAATTGCACATCATTCGGACCCAGGGCCGGCCGCAGGAGAGGTCCTCACTGATGTGCACCCCCAGGAATTTGGTACTGCCCACCCTCTCTACAGCAGCAAGTTGCATTTAATTGGAAATGTGAACGACCTCGCAAAAAAATCGTATTTCACAAAAAATCGGAATTGAGCATTAAGCCCTGCAGTGTGAACGTAGTCTCAGACACTTTCAAATTGCAATTCTTTATTTTGTCATTCATTTATTCTTATTCATTTCTATTACAAATATTCAGATTGGGTTTGAAATATACAAATGTCTCTTATATTTTTCAGGTCTGTCCCAGAGTTTAGTGCTGCGAGCGTGAAGACAGAAGAGTCCTCACCACTTCAGCAAAGAGAGACTGAGCAGAGAGAGGACACACAGGGAGAGGACATCAGAGCAGAGACACATGTCCATTCAGAGACTGAGGGAGACACCGAGCACTCTTCTGACACTGACAGTGATGAAGACTGGACACCTCCACTCTGCTGTTCACCTGCACACAGAGATACAGGGGCTGACGGAGACGAGTCTGCACCAGAGACCAGAGTCACTGTAGAGATTGAAGACATGTCAGGAACTGGTGAAGGAGCTGAGAGCAGGAAACACAAGTGCTCTGTTTGTAAAAAGAGATTTGAGTCTAAATATAAACTACAAAGACACATGAGAGTTCACACAGGAAAGGAAATCAGCTGTTCAGTTTGTAAGAAAGTGTTTGCTGTTAGTTCTTATCTCAAAATACATATGAGGACACACACAGGGGAGAAACCATTCAGCTGTGCAGCTTGTAAGAAAACATTTGCCCGAAATGGTCATCTTGAAGCACATATGAGGTCACACACAGGGGAGAAGCCATTTAGGTGTTCAGTTTGTAAGAAAGTGTTTGCTCATAGTTCTAGTCTCACGATACATATGAGGACACACACAGGGGAGAAACCATTCAGCTGTTCAGTTTGTAAGAAAACATTTGCCCAAAATGGTCAGCTTGAAGCACATATGAGGACACACACAGGGGAGAAGCCATTTAGGTGTTCAGTTTGTAAGAAAGTGTTTGCTCATAGTACTAGTCTCACGATACATATGAGGGGGCACACAGGGGAGAAACCATTCAGCTGTTCAGTTTGTAAGAAAACATTTGCCCAAAATGGTCAGCTAGAAGCACATATGAGGACACACACAGGGGAGAAGCCATTTAGGTGTTCAGTTTGTAAGAAAGTGTTTGCTCATAGTTCTAGTCTCACGATACATATGAGGACACACACAGGGGAGAAACCATTCAGCTGTGCAGTTTGTAAGAAAACATTTGCCCGAAATGATAACCTTGAAACACATATGAGGACACACACAGGGGAGAAACCATTCAGCTGTTCAGTTTGTAAGAAAACATTTGCCCAAAATGGTCAGCTTGAAGCACATATGAGGACACACACAGGAGAGAAACCATTCAGCTGTCCAGTTTGTAAGAAAGTGTTTGCTTATAGTTATAGTCTCAAAAAACATATGAGGTCATACACAGGGGAGAAACCATTCAGCTGTTCAGTGTGTAAGAAAACATTTGCCCAAAATGGTCAGCTTGAAGAACATATGAGGACACACACAGGAGAGAAGCCATTCAGCTGTCCAGTTTGTAAGAAAGTGTTTGCTCATAGTTCTAGTCTCAGAAAACATATGAGGACACACACAGGGGAGAAACCATTCAGCTGCTCAGTTTGTAAGAAAGTGTTTGCTGATAGTTCTCATCTCAGAAGACATAAGAGGACACAGCATAGGCTGCATATATAAATGGATGTGTCATGGATGGATGAGGACATAGCTAACGCGTTCTTACGGCTCCTACTGATCCTGGCTCCCATTGATTTACATTGGAATATTGGGGCCCCTCTCTCTGTAACTGCTGCTGTGAGCCTCATCATTTTGGTGTTTGACATTGGACATTATGGTGTTTTTTTCCTCTTTTTTTTTTTTAGTTTAAAAAAACTATTCATAATATACATTTATTGCAGTGTGTGTTTTTGTACCTTTATTGTTCATTTACAGTTTGTTTTAGGGATAAACCTGCTGTTGTGTCAGTGGAATCAATTAGTTTCAGTCTGTCAGAAAAATCACGTTATCTGAAAACACAAATGAACACAGTGAAGAAAACCTGTCAACAAACGTACCTACCTGGATTAGGTCCTATCTGTCAGACCGCTCTCAATGTGTCCGCATAGAAAACACCACATCCAACATCATTTCACACATCGGTCTGCCACAGGGTTCCAACATCGGTCCACTTCTCTTCTCCCTGTATATAAATGACTTGCCGTCTGTCTGCCAGGATGTTAACATCCAGATGTACGCAGACGACACTGTCATATATACATGGGACAAGGATCAGACCCTCCAGAGGGGTATTCCACGAAAGCTACTAAGCGCAAAGCCCGGCTTTATTCGTCAGTTGGCGCTTGTTTAAGTGAGAGTTCGGTTCCACGACGCTCGCTAAACTTAGTTCCCGCTGAGTTTCTGGGGCAACATGGTCTTAGCAGATAGTCTGGTCGCGGGCAGGTTAAGTTGTGGCTTAGTCAGGCCGTGTAGCAGAGAATACGTACCTGACGTAAACAGAGTGTCAAACAAACAGTTCCACACACCTCCCGCATGAGTATCTGTGTTGTCCGAAAACAATATCAGCAAAAAAAGAAATTAC
Organism: Paratrypauchen microcephalus; assembly: GCA_036785185.1. Classification (NCBI taxonomy): domain Eukaryota; kingdom Metazoa; phylum Chordata; class Actinopteri; order Gobiiformes; family Gobiidae; genus Paratrypauchen; species Paratrypauchen microcephalus. The sequence continues at coordinate 7,868,482 of JAVJIX010000022.1, read as the reverse complement.
CTTACGTTCTTGGTTCTTGACAAATCTCCGGTAATCTGAAAATATGCTTTTTGAACCGCTGTCTTTACCACAATAACATATAGAATTCCAGAGGTATCTCAGAGAAAGGCTTTGGTCGAGTGGATATGTCCTATGACTCTCATATGGGCGACTTGGGTTCGATTCTTGCTATTGACCTATTGATGCCCACGTCAAATTTGAGTTAAATTTTCACCCATTTATATTTGCAACATATTACAGAAATGGAAATGAATTTAACCTACAATTATTGTTATCATCACATAAATTATATCAGTTGGGCCTAACATCACTCTCACTTGACGACATTGACACTTTATATTTTATGTGACATCTCTATCAAAGAATACAGTTACAGGTAAACCTTTACTTTTAAAACAAAATGTAGCCAAATAACAGGCACGCTCCATGATGCAACATTTCAATGATTCAACAAATTTGCTTCAGAGATGCTGTGCAAGCCTCTTTAATGAAATCCTATTTATCAATTTCCATCAATAGGCATAAAACAATAAAAGACATTAGGTATGACATTCTGGTGTGAGGCCACTGCTGGAGGACTGCTGAGGAGGTCCAAGTGTACACCATCTTCAGTAACTAGAACACAAACGTATTATTAAAATATACAAATGCTTTGAACACAGCTGAGGCAAGCATTAGCCTAGAGAATAGCTTGAATATACTCTTCACGAGAACTCGCAGGAAGGATCTTTGATGGGGTCCCTCCTTCAGTTACCTCCACCAGTGGGTGACCCCGGTTTAGGGCCAGTGCCAGCTCCTCTGCAGGTGAAAGGTTTTGGGGGGGCTCCCACCTCCTGTGGCTTGGTAGCTACTGTTCATTTTAAATTTAAATTAAGGTACCATTTCAACAGTATTACTAATTTCACTGAATAATGATATTAATATTAGCTTACTTACCACTCTGCAAAATGTTATTATGCTTTGTCTTTACCTGCAAAACAGTCCTCTTCACATTATTCCTGCTCAAAGACAAGATAACACAGTTTAACACAGGTCTTCAACAGGGGGGTCGCGACCCCTAGGGGGGGTCGCAGAGGTACTGCAGGGGGGGTCGCGAAATCTTTTGATTTCACTTCAGAATAATATAATTTTATATTTTATAGTGTAAAATACAGTATTAACCTGTGTATTATTTCCTTGTATTGGATGTATCATAACAGAGTAGCAGTGTTTATACATGAACCGAAGCTCAATTTCATATAAAACACAATTCTATGCCGTATATATAGTAGGGGGTCCCTGGCCCAGTTCGCTATCTGTCTGGGGGTCCCTGGCCTGAAAAACGTTGAAGACCCCTGGTTTAACGTATTAGTTGGAGCAAATACTTTTACACAGTAACAATAAATTACAACTGACAAGACTGCTCTACAAATATATATTTATGACATCAACTGCCCATCATGAGAATCAAACTCGCAATCTCCCGCACCCCAGACTGTAACTTTTCCCCTTGGCCACAGATCAGTGTTGAAAGCAATGGTGAAAAACAGATTTTAAAAACTCAACCTCCAGCACTGTTATAGGACTTAACCTGCGTATTTAAGCGCTCTGCGATCTTCTGCCACGCCATGTCTCTTGCCTTGGTTATTGCAAGTGCGTTGTAGAGTTCCAAAAGCAACTTCTGTTCTGATGCGCTGAAATAATCTTCGACATGATCACGTTTTCGACAGTCGCTTGTTCAGGGCTTCTTATTTACCCCGTGCACGCGCGGAGGCCCGGCCTGATTAGGCCAGACTGAGCTTAGCTCTGATTAGGCGCAGCTGAAATGCGTTTGTGGAACAGGTTCAGGCTTTTGTCTAAGTTGTGTCTCAGCCAGGCGAGAACTTAGCACTTAGTCGCCGCTAAGTTTAGCCACGTTCGTGGAATACCCCTCAGGAATTCGCGATGTTGCGATTTGCAACTTCAACGCAACTTCAGCCAATACTCGCAAATTCAGGGCGGTGTTGCAATTTTGACCAATCACCGCAACTTTTCCGCATTTTTTACTCATTTTGACCAATCATCGGCGACATATTGAACGCCGACCAACTTCCTTCTGTGTAGGAGACATAACTGAGATGAGGTGCACGGTGCGTTTGTGTGTGTGTGTGCGGCAGAGGCGGTGGTTCACGTGAGTGTGGGTGTGTGCACGTACGGAAGTGTGTGCGTGTAAAAGCGCGCGCTCACCTGTCACACAGGTCAGGGTTGGGGTGTAGCCGTATTTTTTGTTGAACGCAAACCAGTCATTCATCTGTCATGTTAATCTGTTCATCCTGCTGGTTTTCATGAGTTCCATTTCATCCTGCTGCGCTGTCATAGCTGTGTGCGCTCTTTTTGTAATAAATGCACAAAACGCATATCTGGATCTCAGCGTATCTGTCACCATAGCCTCCTTTGCGCGTCACAAATCTGTGAGCCATAGGACCCAACCTCATATTCTCGGCGGCTAAAAGGTTTGAGTTTGGAAGCCGCAACATTCTGCTTTACTTCCGTGTGACAAAACGAAACTGCGGCCGTGTCCCCAGTTTCCAGAGCGCACAGCTCGGAGCGCGGCCCAAAGCGGGTTCAGACTGCAGTCAAGGAGGTGCACACTTGCTCAGCCCCGACTGCAGTCCGCGGACCGCTTAACGACTGCGGTGTTCAGACCGCGTGTTAACTGCGCATGGGACAAAAAAGAAGTGGAACAGCAGTCGTCGCGCCGGTGTACTGTCGAAATGTGTGATGCACATGCCCTTCGGGCCACGCTCCGAGCCGCGCGCACTGGGAATTGGGACACGGCTTCTAATGGCAAAGAAACATGTCTGCGGCCAGCCATTTGCCCACAAAAATAACAGCAAAAGACCGCGCGAAACAGTTCCCCTCCTACTAGTAATTTATTTTCGATATTGGTAAGGTTGTTTTAGGACCATATCTGTGATCTGTGTCTTTGTATTATTCTTTGTCAGTAATAACTCAGTATTCAAAATATTATTCAATTTTAATTACAAAAAGCGAAAATCGCAACTATTTATCGCAACTTTCACTTCCTCCCGCAACAAAATCGCAACAAAAACCTTAAAAGCACCGCAACTTTCATCGCAACTTTTTGGAAAAGCTCCCGCAAATTCAGGCATTTTAGCCCGCAACAATCACAAAAAATGCCCGCGAAATCCTGGGGGGTCTGAAGGATGCTGGACACGTAGCTGTTAAACTTACCACAGCCATGGAGAAAGTGGCGAGATGGCTCACTCAGTCATGCCTCACACTCAACATAAAGAAAACAGCATCTATGTACTTTGTCAAGTAAACAGTCACCTTTTCCCACCATCACTGTACATGGAGAAAACATACAAAACGTCACCAGCTTCAAATACCTGGGTATAACAATGGATCCCACTCACTTTTAAAAAACACATAAAACACATGTCTGTCAAAACAAAGCCTCAACTACAATATAAAAACCTTCAGAAGCATCAGAAACTCACTCACTCTGCACGCAGCTCACACATTCTTCAATGCCATGATCATGTCTCGATTTTTTTTACTGCATAACATCCTGGTCCCAGGCAGGCAAATCTACATTAAAACCATTAGAATCATTACACAAACAGGCACTAAAAGTCCTTGACAAAAAAACACGCCAGTACCATTATTGCCATATACTCCAAAAATACACACTTCTAAACTTTGATAATATACAGAAATACGCATCTATATGAATGGCTCACAAAATCCTACATAACACTGCACCTGCACCTCTAAAACAATTCATCCAATTCGCATCAGCAACAACCTCCAGAACCACACGGGCCTCCACCAGGGGGCAGTGTGTCATTCCAAAAAGAAAAACTGCTTTTGGACAGTCAGCCTTTTCCTACAATGCAATAAAAGAATGAAACCAACTCCCAGATGACATCAAAAATCACACTCCTTTTCTAAAGAACTAAAAAAATGGCTATGGACTGGTCAGACTTATCAGCACTGAAGCACCTACTTTCTGTTCCCGGTGTGCTATGTTTTAAAATATGTAACATAATATGTTTCAACTTTTAAGAATGTATTAATAAGTTTACTTTTTAATATTGTGATGTGAATGTTGTATGTGGAAACTAGCTGTTTAGCTATAATCTGGTGCAGTACATCTCTGTTTTAAGAGCATAATGTCTCTGTACATTGTCCCTTCAAATAAAGACTAATAATAATAATAACTTGCAAAGGGAGACAGACACCAACAGAGAGGTTAGTCGCCTTTCTCCGCTGGATTCCGTATTACCTCTTATTGATTCACAGATGGGTGTACACAAATACGCAAACTTCACACGATAAAACAACGTGACTTCTTTCCCAGAAACTCATAACCTTGAGAGATAATATTGCAATTTTAAGTTGGTACAGACTGTTGCCCCCGCGACCCGGCCCCGGATAAAAGGAAGAAAATGGATGGATGGAAGTTGGTACAAACGTGAAGCAATGATAACCTATTCACAGTTACTCTAACATTACTCTCCTGTTTGTCATTCATGAATGTCAAAATCTCATATCCAGCACACACATCTCTTTTCAGTTTTTTGTGTTACCTTCATTTACATAACAATATACACTCAGAGGTACGTTTACAAATTACACATAAGAGTCTTTATTCTCATCTCCATGGTCATCATCAGTTTGGTGTAACAATGCTTGGTATTCATCACTCATAACATTTTGTACCGCTCCGCCTATGATCTTGGCCACCATGTATCACAAACATGGTAAAATACAAGAAGTACATAAAAAACATAAAACAGTACAAGAATGATCAGAACTGGTGCTGGGGCTTTGAACAAGATTGATTTCAAATTTGCAAAATGAATGGATCTGAAAAGTAGTCATCTTGTTTGCTGCTGAATCGCCAAAACCTCTCCAGAAATCATTGCATTCACATGTTCTCAAAATCACCTACGTGAAGCACATTCTACTCAAAAGCCACCACATTTTACAACCTCACAAAATCCATTACATCTGAATTAAAAATTCTGAATGAATGTTCCTTCCAGAAAGTTACTCTTAAAATTAAATTACTTCTTGGATCACTACTTTGTATGTCTACTCTTGGAATGTATTAGTAGTACTGTGTTTTCCAAACAAGAAGAAAAATTCCAATTCAAGAGCATCCCAAAACATGCCAGTGATATTATAAATCATTATGCAAAACTAGTGCCATGCCATTACCCGCATTACCCTTTAGTTCTAGTTGTATAAAATAAATGGTGAACTACATATTGTGTGTGCAGTTACTACTTCCTGCTGGTGCCTCCTCTCCCTCTGCCCCAGTGGAGGACAAGGGACCCCCGGTGCACAGGTCTGTGTTCAGAGGAGACACAGGGGCTGATGGACTCTGCAGAGGAGGAGGATGAGGACAGAACCACACCCAGTAAGTTCACTGCAAATCACAACGCTTCGAGTATGAACCTCTGTGGTCAGTATTAGCAATTAAAGCAATTAAGTGCAAATTTGGTGAAAGTAATGCCACTTCTCCCCGCTCCACGGGTCTGGCAGAATCATGTAGAGCGGGTTAATACAAACATTTGAAGATGAAAGTGACGAGTCTGACAGCAGCAGTTGCAGAGAGAGGTAACGGTTTTCCAGTAGAAAGTTGGGCCAAAATGCGCCCATGCTCACTTTCTGGAATGTGGCAGGTAGCGGGCTGAGGCTGAAGAGGAAACTCATGAATATTTGAAGGATCGTAACATAATAACAAAGTTCATCAACACATTTTTAAAGCCCCAGTGGATGAAAGGAAGAACCAGTTATCAAAATAAGAGAAAGTTCCAGAGTTCTGGCTGGTCACTGTCTCTAACTGTCTTGTGTTTCTATAGGGAGGGGTGTGAGGGCCAGAGGACCTCTGAGCTTCACTGAGAAGATCCAGGTGATGAAGGTAAGGATGTGCACTGTACCCTCCCTTTCCTCTCTGTGCTGTCTGTGATCTCACTCTGCCCTTGTGCTCATGAGCAGGGCCTGTTCAAGTTTGTGATTCCTCTGGGGCTGGTGTACTTCGCAGAGTACTTCATAAACCAGGGCCTGGTGAGTCTCTGTTACCCTCTGTCATCACTGAATGAACGGCTTTAAGGCAGGTGAAACAACAGAGTTTCCTCTGCTGAGCCTTTACACGTGTTAATGATGCTGTGGGTGTCAGACACAGACCAATGCATTTACACAAAGACTTATGATAAGAATAGTTTCTTCACAATATAAATTTCCATCACAGTGTGATTGAGGGGTGGATTAGCCAATCAGAGACCTCCATGGTTCGTCTGTATCAAAACAAATATGGCAGCTTGTGAGAAAAATATCACAGGAGACGGAAAAACATCACAGATTTCTGCAGAATCAATGAGAGAAGCACTCAGCTCTGTTAGTCTGAGGTGAGAGGAGTTTGAGTTTGTTCTATATGAAGTTATCAATATTATATATAATATTCTGGACTCGCCAGACAAGAAAGATGCATCTTCTTCCAGTCTCTGGGTGTTGGGTATTGGTGGATCAAGCGTCAAAGCTGTTGTTGGAGAAGATGAGCTCAGGTGACTCCCCTATTCAAAACCAACAGTGTTTCACTTCTAACATTTTCTCTGGCTGTTTCAGATGGAGCTCCTGTATTTCCCTGGCATTTTCCTGTCTCACGCTGAACAGTATCGCTGGTCAGTCCCCATACATTATATTTATCCCAATATTCATGTAGATACAGAATGTGTGTGTGCAGGTACCAGACCCTGTACCAGGTGGGAGTGTTTGTGTCACGCTCGTCTCTGTGCTGGTTTAAAGTCCGTAAACTCTGGCTCTTCGCTGGGCTGCAGGTGACCAGAGAAACCTGCACACTTTTAGCTAAACATTTGTGCTCAATTTTGTGACTTTACCTGAGATTTTCAAAAACATGCTTGGACTGGTGCTTTTCTTTTGCTCCTTTGCCCTGTTACTTTTCGGAATATAAAAATCTTGCTGCCCAGCTGATTTGACTTTTTATCTTGAAAATCTTGCATTTTTTTTCTAATTCCATAACTGTTTAAGACTAGAAGGAAAAAGTACTTTCCCGGATAATGTGGGCCAATTCACCAAAGAGCCTAAGGGCCAACGACAATTTATGCTCCTGTCCATCACCTAAAAGTCCCAGTATTACCCTAACATTACGACTTGCTTACCTGCTGTGCCTGTGCTACACTTCCCTGGTCACTCTGTCCCTCGGGTTCCCTCGGGTTCCCTCGGGTTCCCTCGGGTTCCCTCGGGTTCCCTCGGGTTCCCTCGGGTTCCCTCGGGTTCCCTGTCCACCTTCAACCTGCAGAGGACGTGGAGCCTCCAGCAGCCCCTCCAGAGAATGTCTGTTATTTTAGAACTTTTATTTATTTTGCAGCGTCTATAGCAAGATTTTTTAATCTTTTAGCCCGCAACTTCTCCGCACCCCCTTTCTGCCGCTTCTCCATGTTTCCACGCTCAACACTGAAACTGGCGGGGATCAGAGCAGAGAAAGGGGTGGGACCGCTCTCGTAAGCTTCTATATCCTGATTAGTTTAGTCCACTGTTTATATTGAAGATGGACCAAAATGCCCGGTATGCCCAATTACCAGTCCAGGCCTGATTGGGTAGTTTGCGCTGGCCGTGGTGCAGTGTGTTGAGTATTTGCCACAGTCACCACTTCAGACCTGTCCTAATGCTGCCATTGTGTTCCTGAGCAAGACACTTCTTCCCAAAAGCCCAGTATAGTTATTATAGGATGCTGGGGATTCTGAAGTAATCAAATGCAAACATAAAATAAAATAGTGCCAAATAAAAGTTGAAATTAAATACTGAAAAATGTTGCAGACTTTGAAAATAAAGTTAAATTTGCAGTAGGTTCAGTTTTGCCCCTAAACAAGAGGATTGCCTATTCTATTTCTGCTTTATGATGATGATTATTATTATTATTAGGGGGCCAAGCACCGAAGGTGCTTAGGCACCCTATAGGAATTGCTGTGCGTTGCCTAGGCAAGTTGCCTAGTAACTCTTTGATCTTTCCTTTGATGTTCTGGTCTCCTGATTCTTATTATATATATAATAAAGTTGTGAAATTTGGAATGCACATTCTAGCCAGTCTCCTCATTACTCACAGCAATTTATAGGCCCCCCAGCCCCAACCGTCTCGTGGCACCAGCAGGTCAAAGTTGCAGAAATTTGTCAATTGCCTAGCAACGCACCTAGCAACCTTTGATGTGTCTGCTCTGACAGGGTTAGACCCTGACCCTGACAGACCTTGTTAGACCCTGTCAAACGGTGCTTGGCCCCCACATTGCTGCTTGCAGCTATATTTATTATTATTATTATTATTATTGTTCTTATTATTATTATTATTATTATTATTAATTTGGACAATGGTGTTGGTACGGTCTATAGCTGAATGTTTTGTGTACATTTGTTTATAGTTTGCCCAACTATCTAGTGTAAAGTGGGACTAAAAACCTAAACTCCACACACACAGTCTTTTACTGTCTTTGAACACAAAGCTGCAAATGTAGTTTCCACTAAAATGGCCAAAAAATGACTAGGTACAGTAGACAATGGTTTTAAAACACCATATACACAGTTTAGTCAGAACAAAGCTAATTTAGTGTTTAGTTCCACTTTAAATGTTCTTAATCACAGGCACAACAGCAGACTATTCTGGGTGGATGAACACATTCTTCCAGTAATGCTCAAACTTTTCACATAAAGTTGCACCAAAAAAAAAAAGAAATCTTGGCAGGACTACTACATGAACAAAATGTCATCTAATTGAAGTAAACAAAGTCTGAACATTTGTCTTGGTTTTGTTCCAGACGGAGGAGCGGAGGAGCGCCACCGTGAGTTTGCCATGGCTATGGCCTCTGTAGGAGACACATTGGGCATCTGTCTGTCCACTGCACTGTCCTTCCCTGTCCACAACTACTTCTGCTCCCTCTGACCTGGTGGACAAGTACTTCTACTGTCTGTGACCTGGTGGACAAGTACTTCTGCTTACTCTGACCTGGTCCGGGAATACTGACTCAGCCTACATGTACTTGAACTGTTTTTCACCTGGTCCACAAGTACAGACCCAGTCTACTCAGCTTGGTCAGGACCTAAGCTGGAGGATTTTACCTATGGTGCATGTTTTGGTTTGATGGGGGAAACCCACCCAGACACGGGGAGAACATGCAAACTCCACACAGAAAGGCCCGGGCGACCCGGGGATCGAACTCAGAACCTTCTTGCTGTGAAGCATGAGCGCTAGCCACTCAGCCACCGTGCTGCCAAAGGAAGGAACTAACTACAATGAAACTATCACATGTATTTGTTTTCAGTTTCTGTTGGTTAGGTAAGCCTATTCAGTATGCAGTAAATCAGTGGGCATGTCAGTGGCGGTTAAAACGGGGGTTGAGCCGTAATATAGCATCTTGAAAATAAGCAATTTAAACTTGCATGAATCAGTCCAAATCAGGAAGGTTTTTATTGCCATATGAGTGAACAGGTTCACAACATTAGGAACTTGCTTCGATACCTAGAGCGGACAGACACTCCGAGCACCAAGGCTGCCATTCGCGGCGCCAACTTGGTTGCAGAGTAGAAAAAGATGCAGTACAATCAGTGACAATTTAACAACATGTAATGACAGAAAAACAGTTGGAGATATAACATGATGTGACCGAATTGAATTTAGGACTACTGGCACTAACCAGACAACGCCACCTATGGGGGGGTTGGCCCACAGCAATAAATAAGTAAACCCTTTAAGAAATATTAGGCAACACAAGTTCGCACATTACACAGGACAGAGACGTGAGTTCAACCAATTTATATTTATTTGCTAGTGACCAAAGTAGTACAGAGAGAACATTCTAGACCGATAACATAGACCAGAGCCAGCCAAATCTGGCTCAGCACTCAACACCCCCCCTTCTTACACACACGCATACCACCATACACACAGGGACACACTCATACCCCACCCAACAGAGCACACCAGGAACACTGCACACCTCGTACGCAATGCCCACCCCTGCGGACACACCACTACTCTAGGCAGAGGAGGAGCAGGGCAGCAGCTCAGGGCAGTGGCAACCACGACTGGCAGGGGCAGTAAGCATAAGATAAGGGTACCTCTAACACTATACACCACTCGTGAGTAGGAAAGAAGTGGGGACACCCGAAGCGTGAACCGAAGAAGCTCCACCACCAGGGGGCTCGTCCTGCCACTCGTGTAGACCCGGTGCACCTGGCTGAAACAACAGGCAGAAAACACAAGCACTTCAGTTAGAAGAATTCATTGCACAAGGCACCTATGTTAAATGAGGTTCTACTAGATGAAACACTGGCACTTATCTTGTAACTGAGGGACACGATCTGAAGTAGATGGAGTCCGTCACCGTAGGTGTGCAATGTCCTGGTCACTAGAAAGATATAGTCAAACAACCCGTATACCCACCCTTGCCCCAAGACAGCTAGTCAGTGCCTAATGCAACAAAGCAATTCCAAAAGAAAAATAATAAACAGAAATCACGCCATGCTTATAATACACTGCAACCAAAAAAAAAACAAAAAGAATCACACAATTAATAAAAGAAAAAGAAAATCATGCACAAGACAAATCACACAATCGGAAGTGCAATGCAGGCACCAGACACTGACATGCCTGCGAGGAACACAGGGTAGCAAACCCCAAGCACGCGAAAGTATAGTCCGTAACAATAAAAATACCTCAGGTTCACGTACAGCAAACTGAAATGGTAACAATGTCTCAAACAGTACAACAGGTTAAAATTGAGGGAGGATTTAAGTACAAAGTCCGTCTATTGTATGCTCCCAGTCCAGTGTAGGTTATAAAATACGTAGGCACAAACCAATAACACAGACCATGCGAACGCCGAAGACATCGGCGCGCACGTATCAGGAAGTGCCGGTGAACAAAACAGCAACCCCGAGCCGTAGACACGCCGAGCTGCAAATCCACACAGTTGAGTGACAACTACTCGTCACTGATGGCGGCTAGGGAGAGAACAGACACAACCACCGTCGGTAGGAGCAGTCTGCAGCAAATAAAAGAAATAATTAACTTAAGATCCCCCCCGAGGTCTCTCCAGACAGCAGCACGAGGGGGAGACTCACCGCTCCGAGGCATCCAACCCAGCGCAGCCCCACGCACACAGCACGCTGCTCCAATTACCAACACCTGGCGATCTACAGAGCAAAGAACCGCGGATGTAACGAACCCAATCAACGAACGCATGAAAGACGTAATAACTCACCCAGTCTGAGCGCACGTTCGCCCCAACGCAGCCCCAGCAGCAGACCCGTGTCACCAACACAACAACCGGCCATACGGAAGAGGAGAGGAGGAAGTAGTCGCGTTGGCTACTTAAGTACCCCACGCCCAGATCCACCACCCAATCACCGCACCCAGCGGGCAGAGACGCAAACGTGACATCAATCATCCAATCTGTCACAATAAGCTGGCTTTGAATGTACTGGCCCTGGATTACATCTCGGACCTCATCCAGATTTACACCCCCGCCCGCGCTCTGAGGTCCGAGGGCCAGCTCCAGCTCGTGGTTCCTAAGACGAGACTTAAAACCAGAGGAGACAGAGCCTTTTCTGTGGCTGGACCAAAGCTGTGGAACGCTCTGCCTCCTCACATCAAAACAGCTCCCACTGTGGAGTGTTTTAAGTCTTGTCTTAAGACCCACTTTTATTCTCTGGCTTTTAACCCCGCATGAGTTGTGTGGTCCTCTGTGTTTTTATTGTTTTTAGTTATTTTATTATTATCACTTTATTTATTGCTTTTTTAGTAATGTTTTTATAATTGCTTTTGTTTTTAGTGATTGTATTATTAGCACATTATTTATTGCTATTTTAGTAATGTTATTATTAAGTTCTATTGATTTTATGTACAGCACTTTGGAAACTGTCTCTGTTTATAAAATGTGCTATAGAAATAAAGTTGGATTGGATTGGAACATAAGGTGATCTTTTTTGTTGGTAACATAAGGAAGGATGTGGGGGGGGGGGGTCAGATTGGAAAGAATTATCCAGGGGGGTTAATTTAGCATGATGAAATACATTTTTAGAGACCCAGGTAAATAATTTAGACTGGGCTCGAGTTGTGCCAGACCCCCATCTTCTGTGGAACGCACGCCATGAAGATTCATGAGAGATCTCATTAGTTCCTCTTGGCACACAGACTGCGCTGCGTTGGCTTTACACAGTTCTGTCACCATCCCCATGATGATATCCAAACGTCGAGATGTTTCCTTCTGTGGCACGAAGGGGGGGGGCTAGCCTAGAAAGGCTGGCGGTGCAATTTTAGTGGATAGGTTTAATCGAATAGACAACAACGCCACCTGGAAATACCAGGACACTCCACCACACACAATGTGTAAGGCACACAGGTCCGGTTATCAATGAGGAAATCGAGCGAGCCAGGTTCCTTTAATTACAATAATTTATTTATCTTCCGTTTTTATAATTTCAATGATTAAAAGCAGCTGCGCCTTAAAACAGGGGTAAATAACCCAACAGTGCACAATCATTAAACAGGAACAAAACAATAAGCAAAACAATAACCCCCAACAAAACAAAACGGGAAAACAAAAACAGCCGAAACAACAAATAGCAACCACCAAACAAAATAATCAGTGAAACAAAATAAAACAGCACCACAGCAAAACAGCACTGGTGGTGCGCTCCGCCGCTGCAGGCCACTCCAACACCTGGAAAAATTAAGTTTATTACAAGGTGAGCCTGCAACAGAGGATTTAGCCCAAGACAAACCTACCGCTTTTGGAATTTAACCGCGCGCAGTTACAGACGGGACCACGCGGCCACATGACAGACTCCAGTCCGCGCACGGACCGGCGCACGACACCCCCTCAAGGTGCACGCCAGTGTGGAGGGGACACCACGGTGCACAGCCAGCGCTGCGGAGCGGGGGGGGGGGGGGACCCGGTCCGACCAAGGGTCTAAAAGAGATTTAATAATTTGGGGCTTGGGTGAATGGACAAAGGGGCATCGGGCGTGCATTACCTTTGCGGGGTAGAATTGATGTACACCCTGTACGACACAGGCCACGGTAGTAGAGTGCGGGAGGAGGAGCAGATACGGCCAAGCAGCAACACTAAACAAGATGATGCTAGAAGGATTGGTCGTAACACAGAGAGGTTTAACGCAAGAGAATTTACCTGAGCTGTAGGAGAGCAGACACCACGCGGAGCCCAGAAGGAGCGTGTGGGCAAAAAGGGGGAGCGGTAGAGGAGGAGCGCTTAAATAGTCCACCAGCTCAGCGCCACGGAACGGCAGGTAAGAGCACCTGCAGCCCAGGCCTCCAACACGGTCTTGCCACACTTCGGTTGAAATCCTTCCAAAAGGACCTCAACCTGTCCCACTTTCTGATGTAATCCTTTCACGAGATCTCCAACGGCTTCACAATGGCTCGAAATTTCTGCAGACAGCTTAGGGGACTCTTTACTAGCTGCTAGCTTACAATTTATGCCAGAGGTCTTCAACAGGGGGGTCGTGACCCCTAGGGGGGTCGCAGAGGTACTGCAGGGGGGTCGCGAAATCTTTTGATTTCACTTTAAAATAATATAATTTTAATATTTTTAAAAACAATATATTTTTTCATTTTTCCCCAATCAATTTCTCCCTTGTCCCTCCACCCTCTTTGATGTCTTAAAATGAAAAAAGATATGTTATGTGCAACTCATCAGGGTCAGACATCTCACTGAAGTGGGAATTCACAGATGGCTTGGGAGTTCACTGTCCCCTGTATGTTCATGTATATTCACAGTTTAACTTGATGTGTTATGATCAAAGCTTAACTTGATTTGTGTTAATTGTTCATTATTTGAATAGCTCTGTATTTGAGCAAGATGTATGTGTAAATGGCAGAAGCACAGCCACTCTCTCCCTTGCACTTGTTTTTTGGTTGAATCAGTGAACGATCTTAATAGGCCTGTGTTATATGCAAGTTGTGTTTAAAAATTGCAGTAGCACATCGACCCCGTAGGGCCTATCTGGCCCATCTTTAAAATAAAAAAAACATGAAAATACAGTATTAACCTGTGTATTATTTCCTTGTATTGGATGTACCATAACAGAGTAGCAATGTTTATATATGACACTAAGTATATATAGTATATACCATATAGTATATACCATATATATAGTAGGGGGTCCCTGGCCCAGTTCGCCATCTGTTTGGGGGTCCCTGGCCTGAAAAACGTTGAAGACCCCTGATTTATGCGATAGATCATGGACAATCCCAGGCCAATTAACAGATGTCCAGCTATCAGAAATCCAAATACGTAAATATCCTCCACATCCTCCAGGTACATTGGTGCCAAACATACGACTTGCCATGCACGATACGAGTCCCTCGCATATCCAGCAGCAAAAGTACCATCTGGACACGCCGCTTCTCCTGGAGCAGCACTCCGCCATGAAAAAAGAGTATCAATAGCGCTGAGGGTCCAGCTGATCACATCCATCTTTTTGGAATTTGGAAAATCTGCTCCAAAAAGCGAGAAAATAACAAAAACAAGAGAGGCACGCAGGACAACAGGAGCAATAGATAAGAGAGGAAAAAGAGAGACGTCTGCTCGCTCTCAGGGTCAGAACAGTAGAATACAACTTCAGTGAGTAAATGGTGAGGGAAAACAACTATAACACAGTTAAAAGCTCTGAAAAGCGGATTTTAGATAGATTACATCGGTCCGGCAAAAAATTTGATAAAATGCGCATCGCGACAATGACCGGAGCGACACGACTCAACAGCGCCGCCTAGAATCGGACCCCTACGGGAGTCGGAACAGGCAAAGCTTGTTGCAGCCAAATGAAATTGGGAACAGTGATGGAGAACAATGAGGACAGTGAGAGAACAATGAGATGAGCAAAAGAGGAATTGGAGCACGCCCCTATGACGTACAGGAAGTCGGTCATATTGGATCAAAAACTCTCCATCGTTTGGACGAGGGTGTGTGCAAAAATCAAATATTTTGTACTTGGTCCAAATGAGCTCAGATTTGACATGTCACATTTACAGACATAGACTCACAAAAATTATCAATTTTTTGGGGCGATACTCCTTATGGTTTGCCCATAACACGCCCTTCCTTTCCTGTTTCTTTGATGACCTTTGGCCTAGAATCACGTGACCCCGGCCCCAATGTAATGAAATATGAAATATAATAAAAATGAACACTATAGCGCCCTTTAGCATAGACATGAAACGTCATTATTATGGGATCTTGATAAATCAATTATGATGTTTGTGTCGTGGTATTAAGATTTACGAGGCGTGTTTGTGCAGTGGTGTTACTGAGACGACACTTTTTGCAAAGTTAGTGTAGCAGGGTTAAATGTGTTCCCTGAATTTCCCTACTCATGTTGATTTCAGACATCCTGTATTTGCATGTATATTATTGTTAATTAATTAGTTATTATTATTTTTTTATTTATTTTTTGCTCATCTTCGATGTACAGTAGCAGGGGGGTGTGGTTTTCACACGCTGGAACCCCAAACCTTCATGTTGCCCCTTGTTCTGCATCTTTTGCAAATGTCCGGAGGCAGAGCTATGTGGTGTCTTCTATGCATTGTTTTTTTCTTTCTTTTTTGTTTTTGCTAAGTACATTGGGGTATGTTTCTCACTGTGTTGTCCCGATATGTTGTGTACAGGATGCACGAGTTCCGTTGTGCATTTGCCCAGTGACATATTTGTCCTAATGAGGACAAATATCATTAGAACAAATATGTCACTGGTGTAATCATGGTAAATGCCACAAATGAAGGATTGACAACATCAAAAGTGTTATGTATTTAAGAAACTAATATCTTTCACATTACACAGTTGATTAATTAAATATAAATGCACAAGGGTTTCTCTTTATTAACTTGATTTTATTTTGAGGTTGTGCGCTAGTGATGGTGAGATGAAGCCTCATGAGGCATTCAACCACTTGAGCCAATTGGTTCGAGAAAAGGTTCGTTTCTCAAAGCTTCATGTGCACAAGAATCCACCTACTGGCCAAGTGTGTAATCACAGGCAGCTGTATCTGAACCACAGAATGTGTGACGCATTGAATTTTTGTGTCTGTTGGGAATAACTATGAATTACAAAACATATATGACCAAATAATTTCTGTACATATATTATCTCATATGTGTATAATAAATTTTGTATGTATTCTGTGTGTGTAAATTTTCCTAAAATGATCATATATGACGGGTTAAAGGACTACAGATGGAAATTAGCTTTCAAGCTATAATCTGGTACAAGCATCTCTGCCTTTGGCATTATGTGGTTGTACATTGTCCTGTTAAATGAAATGAAAAGCTGTTTTTCTGAAAGTGGCAAGGGCATAATTGGGCAGAGGAGAGTGAAAGTGCTTGTGGAACTAGGAAAAGGGCACAGATTATGCTTGTGTAACTTGGACAATGATGTACAGGACAGGGGAATTTTTTTTTTATTCATTTTTATTCAGAAACAAGAGTTTCTCAACAGGTTTTGGTTTTCAGATCAAAGTGTTTCCACACAGGGGAAAACCTCCCCTCCCTCGCTGGCTCCATCCTATCACCTCTCCTACTCTCCTCACTCTCCTAAATCTCTCTCCCTAAACTTTCCAAATTCTCTCCAAACTATCTCCAAACTATATACGCTATGCAACTCTAGTATCTAGACTCTCCAAGTTCTATCCAAACTCTCAACTGATGCAACTCTCCTTTAAACACCCACATTTTTGATTGGAGCCTGAGGGTCAATACAGCTGGAAAAGCTCGCGGCAAAATCTGAACCGCTTCCTGAAGTAATCACGTGGTACATGCGGGCAGCCAGGCTTCTGACGTCATCGTTTTGGCTCCTCCCCCAAATGAAGCGAGCCTCGAAATGCGGACACGCCCCCTTCATTACTCGGCACACGCTTCACGGCCTCGGCCCATCTCGTGACATCACTATTGTGCGCACTTCCGGTCCCACTGGAGGTCTGCGGCCTGGAGCAGCGCGAGCTTTAAAACCTGAACAAACTTTATTTATGACGTTAATGTGAACGTTTTGTTAGAACTACAACCTGAAGAGTCCGACTAAAAGATCCAAGCAAAACAAGAAGTGAAACAACAGTTTGTTTATGTTCAGCGCACTTCTGAACCAACTTAGCAACGGTTAGCTCAAATTTTGAACAAGCCGAACACCGGAAAAACAAACAGGGCAAATATGTCCGGAGACTTTAGTGGTTTTGTGGAGGAGCGACTGGGCGCGGCTGCTGGGGAAATCGGTGCGCTGTTGGAGCGCAGAATAGCGGACTACGAGGAGGAGCTGCGCCGCTCCAAACAGGAGAACCAGAGGATCCAGCGGCTCTTGGACTCGGCTCTGAGGGCTCTGAGCCCGAGAGTCGTGCTCGTCAGAAGGGGTAAGTCGTCTGGATCGTATGGATCCTATTTTTAGCCTATGGGTGTTAAAAAATATATGAAAATGCAGATGATGTTGAAAATGGCTCATTAGCGCATTAGCTTTGCTCATTAGCCGTTAGCGGCTAATGAGCTAAGCTAATGAGTTTAGCAGAAGAACCTGTGACTCCAAATCGCTTGAGATATTCACTCAAACATATTTACAACTTCATGGACAGAAAAGACCCCCCCTCAGCCTGACAGTAGAAGACTACAGACAAGTTCAGAGTGTTCATGTCACAAGACTGCACATGTATGTGTAAGTGTGTAATCTCTTATCTCCTGCAGCTGACCAGCTCCCCTCTCTGAGCCCTGCTCCACACATTAAAGAAGAACACAGCACCAAACAGGAGGAAGATGAGATGCAAGTGTGAGTCTCGGACACCTTCAAACTTCAATTCTTTATTTTGTCATTCATTCTTATTAATTTCTATTACAAATATTCAGATTGGGTTTGAAATATACAAATGTCTTATATTTATATATTTAGGGCTGCAACTAACGACTATTTTAGTAGTCAATCTATAGATCCAGTAACGATTAGTCACGAAAAAAAATATTACTAGGATAATGGACACGACCAGGGCCGGCCCAAGCCTTTATGGGGCCCTAAGCAGAATTTGAATTGGGGGGGCCCCCCACACCACCAAAACTGCACTAATAGCTGCTTTATCATTTCATAGACTACACAGTTAGTCTAAGACACCCACTATCATCTGCGTTTTGAGTTGGTTTACATTATACTGTAACTTGTCTCATTATGGCTATTGCAATATAAAATATTCAGAGAGATATGAACTTTGTTTTTGAGACAGCTTCACAGCCGACTAGTCCGCCTAGCTTATCCGACATTAAAATCACTCCTGTCGTGTTTGTTTGGTTGCGCAGCAGTGCAGTGGCAACAACCAGCAGCAAGAATTGGTTAACCTACATTGTACCAACTATGAAAATGATACAAAAATGTTGTTTTTGTTTCTGCAAATTCATATATTGATATTACCGTACTTTTCGTACTATAGAGCGTACCTGATTATAAGCCGCACCAACCTTTTTTTTTTTTTAAGATTTGTACATATGTAAGCCGCACCTCACTATAAGCCGCAGGTGTCCACATTGTTACTTGAGATATTTACACAGAAAGATGGTACACAAAAGTTTTTTTTTATTCTAATTAACGTAAATACTGGTACATTCTAACAGCACCTACGGCAGAAACACAATGGCAGAAACATTGCAGAAACACGGCAGTAACACGGCAGAAGAACGCAGTAAAACAACTGTAAAATGGCCAGCCTGTAGCCTCATGCCAGCACAGAACCGCGCAGAACAAAATACCAAAACAGCGGGCTAAACACACAAAGCACATCAGGTAACAGCGGCAGACGTCAGCCCCATGCATTAAACAACTGCATTAAAATCATGGAAATCAATGCTCAACCCAGCCATAATTAAAAACAAAAAATGTCTTACTTTCATGCAAAATGCGATCCGCAACCCGCGAGTCTGCAACCCGATCGATAACGTCGACTGTGTCCAGGTTCCACACATTTTCCGCCCCCCGACAGCAGTGCTCTCTTCAATTTTTCCCTCTTTTTCTCCGCTCCTCCCTTGTGTTATTTAGTGCCTCCTCCTCGATTCATTTTACTAAGCTATAATGCTAAGTATCCGACCGTCTCCTCTTATACATTGACTAACTTGACCACACTACCACAATCTTCACCGTTCTATTAACTTTCATGAGAAACGCAACTAGTGCCGTGATTGGTCAATTCTCCGGCCGTGGGAATTTCCCATAAGGCATTGCTTTACTTAATTTGTCACAAACAAATACAAAATACAGATATATTTGTTTTATTTCAAACTGTGCACATTTTTAACATCGTAAGAAGAAATATCCCGACAAAATAAAATAATGTAATACCTTAAACACATCATCACGGTGCTACCGTGACTGTAATATATATGTAGTTTTAAGTGGTATAAATACCAAGCGGGTCCTTTCAGTTACAGCAATAGGGCGGAAAACGCTGACACGCGCAGTGGAGCTAGGTTTACGCGCTACATTTGCTGTCTTGATAAAGAATTAATCCATACAGAAGAAAAATATTTTAGCAGGTGGCCATTCGAACTGGTCTTGGGGGGGCCCCCTGGTGGCGTGGGGGCCCTAAGCGGCCGCTTAGGTCGCTTCTGCCTTGGGACGGCCCTGGACACGACACTAACTGAGCGCAGTTACGCGTGCGTGCTTTAAGCATTCTGTTTCAAAGCGGAATATTGTCAGTATCCAGTTTAAAAAAAAGTTAAGATAAGATAAGATAAGACTTTATTGATCTCACACAGGAGAAATTTACTCGCCACAGTAGCTCCAGGACAATTGGACAGGAGGGAAAAAGTGCATGCAGGCAGGGAGGGGATAAAGTAAGTAATAAATAGTGCAAATAGTAATATGTAATAATAATAATAATAATAATGGAAAATAGTAATAATGATAATAGTAACAACAAGCATCAACATGAAAAGGAGGATATTGCACGTCTGGCCTATATGTTAGAATTATACAGTCTGATGGCGGTGGGGATGAAGGATCTGCGGTAGCGCTCCTTCTTGCACTGGGGGTGCCTCAGTCGGCTGCTAAAGGAGCTGCTCAGCTCCTCAATAGTCCGGTGCAGAGGGTGAGAGGTGTCGTCCTTAATGGACATGAATTTGGCCAGTACCCTCCTCTCAGCCACCTCCTCTACACGGTCCAGAGGACAGCCCAGGACAGAGCTGGCCCTCTTAACCAGCTTATTCAGTCTTTTTCTGTCCCGTTCTGTGCTGCTCGGGGCCCAGCAGACGACAGCATAGAGGAGAGCAGAGGCCACCACAGAGTCATAAAAAGTCTTGAGCAGAGGCCTGCTCACTCCAAAGGAACTCAGTCTCCTCAGGAGGTGGAGGCGACTTTGGCCCTTCTTGTACAGGGCGTAAGTGTTGTGGGACCAGTCCAGTTTATTGTTGAGGTGAACACCCAGGTACTTGAAACTGTCCACAGTCTCTATGTCCTGCCCCTGGATGTTCACCGGTGAGTGAGGTAGTGGTCTCCTCCTGAAGTCGATCACCAGCTCCTTTGTCTTACTAGTGTTAAGGCACAGGTGATTGCGCCCACACCAGTCTACAAAGTCACTGATGACCGAGCGGTACTCCAGCTCGTTCCCCTCTGACACACAGCCCACAATGGCCGAGTCGTCGGAGAACTTCTGGAGATGGCAGCTGTCTGTGTTGTAGGTGAAGTCCGAGGTGTATATGGTGAAGAGGAAGGGTGAGAGGACAGTACCCTGGGGGGCCCCCGTGCTGCATACTACCACCTCTGACTCACAGCCGCGCAGCCGCACGTACTGTGGACGGTCAGTGAGGTAGTCGATGGTCCAGGCAGCGAGATGTCCATCCACTCCCGCGTCCTCCAGCTTCCCCTGCAGCAGCGCCGGCCTGATGGTGTTGAAGGCGCTGGAGAAGTCAAAGAACATGACTCTCACAGCACTCCCAGCGGTCTCAAGGTGGGTGAGCGCCCGCTGCAGAAAGTAGATGACGGTGTCCTCTACTCCTACGTTTGGCTTGTAGGCAAACTGCAGCGGGTCCAGGGTGGGGCTCACCACAGAGCGGAGCTGGCTGAGGATCACCCTCTCCATGGTCTTCATGAGGTGGGAGGTCAAGGCGACTGGTCTGTAGTGGGCCGGTTCCCTGGCGTTTGTTGTTTTGGGAACCGGGACCACGCAGGAGGTCTTCCACAGGACGGGGACCTTCTCCAGGCTGAGGCTCAGATTGAACATGTAGCAGAGAACCTCACAGAGCTGGTCTGCACAGGTTCTCAGCAGCCTGGGGCAGATACCATCGGGTCCTGCGGCTTTCCTCTGCCTGAGTCGTCTGAGCTCCCTCCTCACCTCGTCCGGTGTGATGGAGAGGGGGGAGAGGGGGGGGACTGGGGTGGACTGCGGGGGGTGGTGGTGGTGGGGGGTGGAGGGGGGCTGGTGCTGGGTTGAGTCCGTGTGAGGGGGAAGGGGGGTATGCCTACTGGCCCGGGGAGGTGTGAAAGAGGAGGAGGGGGGAGTCGGCAGAGGGGCAGAGGGGGTGGGGGGCGCATTAAACCTGTTGAAATAACAGCTTAATTCGTCCGCCCAGCGCTGATCACCATCAGCTGTCCCTCTGCCACTCTGTCCAAAACCAGACATGCTCCTCAGTCCTCTCCACACGCCCCGTGCATTGTTTTGGGCCAGCTGCTCCTCCATCCTCCTCCCATAGTCCTTCTTGGCCCGTCGGATCCTCCACTGAAGCTCTCTCTGGACCCTTTTCTGCTCCTCTCTGTCCCCTGAGCTGAAAGCCCTTTTCTTCTGGTTCAGGAGGGCTTTAAGCTCAGGGGTGACCCAGGGGTGGTTGTTGGGGAAACAACAACCACCCCTGGGCACCGTGTCCAACCACCCCTGGGCACCAATTTTGGGCACCGTGTCCTCAATGCACTTCCCTATGTAGCCTACGACAGAGTCTGTGTACGCATTAATGTCGCCATCCGCTGCGTCTGCAAACATCTGCCAGTCTGTTGTTTCAAAGCAGTCCTGCAACACCTCATCAGACATACTGCTCCATTTGTGGATTTGTCTGGGAACCGGTTTTTCCAGTTTAAGCCTTTGTTTGTATGCAGGCAACAGCAAGATGGCGCTATGGTCAGATTTATCAAAGGCTGGGCAGAGGATGGGTTTGTAACTGTCTTTAAATGGGGTGTAGCAATGGTCTATTGTCTCCCCCCCCCCCCCCCCCCCCCCCCCCCCCCTCCCGGTGGGGAGGGATATGTGCTGGTAGTATTTTGGTAGAACCGTTTTCATGTTAGCTCTATTGAAATCCAACACAATGAAAGCTGCATCAGGGTGTGAGTTGTCAAGTCCGTTTATAATCCCATACAGTTGTTCTAGGGCTTCTGTTTTATCAGCTTGTGGTGCCCTAAATTTTCTGGGCAGATAGAAGGGTCTAACTTTGATGGTTAGCAGCTCTAGGGCTGGAGTGCAGTGGGTTGTTAAAATACGTGCATCTGTTGCCCACAAAGAGTTAACCATAAAGCAAACACCTCCTCCGCAAGACTTGCCTGAAGCCTCTGTTCTGTCCTGCCTGTATATGGTGAAATTGTCCGGCGAGACCGCGCTGTCGGGAATGGTCGGGTCCAGCTATGTTTTTGTAAAGGCAAAAACACAACAGTTCCTCGTGTCCCGTTCAAAATAAATCGGTGCGCGCAGGTCATCCAGTTTATTCCTCAGAGACTGGACGTTTGCAAGCAGGATAGAGGGAAGAGTAGGTCTGTTGTGTCTCTGACAGGTTCTCCACAGCACACCGGCTCGCTTCCCTCGGCGCGTTCTCCTTTTCCGGCACCAGAGTAAACAAAGAGGCAGGATGTCCTCCGCCGATGCTTCGAAAACCGGCTTAAAGTCTGCACTTTCTGACGGACGTAGCTCCAAAAGTCTGCTACGGTCATACACATGGTGTGGAAGTGCAGTGCAAGTGCAAAAAGTGAAAAAAGCGAGTCGGCACAGAGCGACTGATCATATATTATATAATATATATTAGGGATGCACCGATGTGAAAATTTTGGCCGATATCCGATATTAATTTTGCTGGTATCGACCGATACCGTTATTAGCCGATACCGATATTTATTTATTTTTAATTTTGAGATAACATTTTATACAGACTGAAAATCATGCAAAATGAATTTTTGAATGTCTTTTTATTTTCAAAACGTGTTTTGACTCCTGCTTTTTTTTTTTTTTTTTTTTTTTTATAGTGTAACATTGTGTTCTGCTTCCTGATTGGTTAAGGGACCTTTGCCAGACCAGAACTAAACAAGGTCTAAACCTGGACTAGGTCAGAACTAAACCTGGACTCAACCAGGACGGGACCAGGTCTAGACCTGGACTAAACCAGGACTAGACCAGGTCTAAACCAGGATTAAAGCACCGCGTGCAGGTCTTTTCCTGCTTTTGTGCTAGCTCTGCTATTAGCCGCAGCACCGGTGTACCCTCAGCCTTTATAACCGAACAGAGGCGAGTGAGTTTGTGGAAATGCAGCCGGCATATGGATCCCTCTGTAAACGATCTCTACCTGTTCTTTTCCTGCCTGATTTGGTCTTAGTCGTGTTTTTGAGTCACGGCTGAGGCTAGCAGCAACGCGGTCCTGAGGGGAAGTCCGAGCACATCAAACCTCGGCATGAACAAACGCATGCAAGAGCCTGCGGTGGTTTAATCCTAGTTTAGACCTGGTCTAGAGGAGGCACGGTTTGGGCACGGGTCTCGTGCTCGCAGCCCCGGCGCGCTGGTCATGGTGCGCTATCACGGATTTGAGCACAATGAGCGCACTTGTCCGCGCGCACACTTCTCCGCCCTCCCCCCGCCCCATGCTTCACTATTAATACATTTTGTTGAAAATCTACGAAAGTTTGAGTGTTTAAAGGGATATGCCACCCCCAGGTCAAACTTGGGCATCTTCCCACAGTCCAGAGACTAAAATAAGTGGGGGAAAGCGTTTTCCTGGTGACCCAGCCATTGTCCGAATCTGTCAGCACTGACCGCAGCGGTAGCTGCAGCTACTCCGCGTAGTAGCTGGAGTCTTAACGTCGCCGACGAAAGATTTCGGCCAAAAGGAATTAATTTGCTCGATGCTTTTCCCAATTACTTTCTGTGTAGTGCGCATTCATATCGAGTGCAAATAAATGTGCAAATCAACACGGGGGGCTTGACTTGGTCATTTTGGGGTGGGAACTATTTTTCAGTGCGTACAAACACAGCCGACGCACACACTATGATGCGTAACAGGGGAATCCCAGCCCCCACCTTCCCTAAACAATCCCAGCCCCCACCTTCCGTCTACAAAGTTTGAATGGTCAGTGTGTGGTTGGTTTGGAAGTTAGCGATTTGGTTTTACTGAGCAAAGATGGTTAATACGTGTATAGCAAAGGGCTGCGAAAACATGCGGAAGAGATACCTAACAACAGTGTTCCACAGAATTCCAAAAGATGTGGAACGAAGAAGTCTTTGGCTGGCAAACTCCACACGCACACCACCAGTTGCTATGTGCTCTCCTTGGCTCATTTGGATCGCCTGGAGTAGTCGTAACATCCAGTCTTCTCTGATCCAAAGCTTGCAACTCCTCTTTAGTGTAGACTGGTTCAAAAAGGTAAGGTCTGGGATTTCGGAAGTCAAAGTCATCATCTTCGTCTGTAATGTAATCTTCAATGTCTTCAATCTCCATTACAACTCGTGTTATCAGCTAGCTAGCGCTGTAGAAGTAATTTGAGCCACGCAGGGAAAGCCTTTGCCTTTGTTTAGGGAAGGTGTGGGCTGGGATTCCCCTGTTACGCATCATGGTGTGTGCGTCGGCTGTGTTTTTCCGCACTGAAAAATAGTTCCCACCCCAAAATGACCAAGTCAAGCCCTCGATATGAATGCGCACTACACAGAAAGTAATTGGGAAAAGCATCAAGCAAATTAATTCCTTTTGGCCGAAATCTTTCGTCGGCGATGTTAGACTCCAGCCACTACGCGGAGTAGCTGCAGCTACCGCTGCGGTCAGTGCTGACAGATTCGGACAATGGCTGGGTCACCAGAAAAACGCTTTCCACCACTTATTTTAGTCTCTGGACTGTGGGGAGATGCCCAAGTTTGACCTGGGGGTGGCATATCCCATTAAACGAGAGAGAAATGTGAGAAAACGTTAATTCAAGGGATTACTGTACTGACAAATATCGGTCGTTAATATCGGCCCACTTTTACACATCGGACCGATATGCTAAAATTTGGGCAATATCGGGCCGACACCGATGTTAATGCCGATATATCGTGCATCCCTAATATAAATTATATTTTTCAGGTCTGTCCCAGAGTTTAGTGCTGTGAGTGTGAAGACAGAAGAGTCCTCACCGCTTCAGCAAAGAGAGCCTGAACAGAGAGAGGACACACAGGGAGAGGATATCAGAGCAGAGACACATGTCCACTCAGAGACTGAAGAAGACACAGAGCACTCTTCTGACACTGACAGTGATGAAGACTGGACACCTCCACTCAGCTGTTCACCTGCACACAGAGACACAGGGGCTGACGGAGACGAGTCTGCACCAGAGACCAGAGTCACTGTAGAGATTGAAGACATGTCAGGAACAGGTGAAGGAGCTGAGCGCAGGAAACACAAGTGCTCCATTTGTAAAAAGAGATTTGAGTCTAAATATAAACTACAAAGACACAGGAGACTTCACACAGGAAAGGAAATCAGCTGTTCAGTTTGTAAGAAAGTGCTTGCTCCTAGTTCTCATCTCAAAATACATATGAGGACACACACAGGGGAGAAACCATTCAGCTGTTCAGTTTGTAAGAAAACATTTGCCCAGTATGGTCAGCTTGAAGCACATATGAGGACACACACAGGGGAGAAGCCATTTAGGTGTTCAGTTTGTAGGAAAGTGTTTGCTCATAGTTATAGTCTCACGATACATATGAGGACACACACAGGGGAGAAACCATTCAGCTGTGCAGTTTGTAAGAAAGTGTTTGCTGATAGTTATAGTCTCAAAATACATATGAGGACACACACAGGGGAGAAACCATTCAGCTGTTCAGTTTGTAAGAAAACATTTGCCCGAAATGGTCCGCTTGAAACACATATGAGGACACACACAGGAGAGAAGCCATTCAGCTGTTCAGTTTGTAAGAAAGTGTTTGCTTATCGTTATAGTCTCAAAACACATATGAGGACACACACAGGGGAGAAACCATTCAGCTGTTCAGTTTGTAAGAAAGTTTTTGCCGATAGTTCTACTCTCAGAAAACATATGAGGACACACACAGGGGAGAAACCATTCAGCTGTTCAGTTTGTAAGAAAGTGTTTGCTCATAGTTATACTCTCAGAAGACATAAGAGGACACAGCATAGGCTGCATATATAAATGGATGGGTCATAGATGGATGGATGAGGACATAGCTAACGCATTCTTACGGCTCCTACTGACCCTGGCTTCCATTGATTTACATTGGAATATTGGGGCCCCTCTCTCTGTAACTGCTGCTGTGAGCCTCATCATTTTGGTGTTTGACATTGGACATTATGGTGTTTTTTTCCTCTATTTTTTTTCAGTTTAAAAAAAACTATTCATAATATAAATTTATTGCGGTGTGTGTGTTTTTGTACCTTTATTGTTCATTTACAGTTTGTTTTAGGGATAAACCTGCTGTTGTGTCAGTGGAATCAATTAGTAAAAATCACGTTATCTGAAAACACAAATGAACACAGTGAAGACAACCTGTCAACAAACGTACTTACCTGGATTAGGTCCTATCTGTCAGACCGCTCTCAATGTGTCCGCATAGAAAACACCACATCCAACATCATTTCACACATCGGTCTGCCACAGGGTTCCAACATCGGTCCACTTCTCTTCTCCCTGTATATAAATGACTTGCCGTCTGTCTGCCAGGATGTTAACATCCAGATGTACGCAGACGACACTGTCATATATACATGGGACAAGGATCAGACCCTCCAGGAATTCGCGATGTTGCGATTTGCAACTTCAACGCAACTTCAGCCAATCCCCGCGAATTCAGGGCGGTGTTGCAATTTTGACCAATCACCGCAATTTTTACTAATTTTGACCAATCATCGGCGACGTATTGAACGCCGACCAACTTCCTTCTGTGTAGGAGACATAACTGAGATGAGGTGCACGGTGCGTTTGTGTGTGTGTGTGTGCGGCAGAGGCGGTGGGTCACGTGAGTGTGGGTGTGTGCACGTACGGAAGTGTGTGCGTGTAAAAGCGCGCGCTCACCTGTCACACAGAGGAGAGAGTCAGGGTTGGGGTGTAGCCGTATTTTTTGTTGACTGTAAACCATTCATTCATCTGTCACATTAATCTGTTCATCCTGCTGGTTTTCATGAGTTCCATTTTCATCCTGCTGCGCTGTCATAGCTGTGTGCGCTCTTTTTGTAATAAATGCACAAAACGCATATCTGGATCTCAGCGTATCTGTCACCATAGCCTCCTCTTTGCGCGTCACAAATCTGCGAGCCATAGGACCCAACCTCATATTCTCGGCGGCTAAAAGGTTTGAGTTTGGAAGCCGCAACATTCTGCTTTACTTCCATATGACAAAACGAAACTGCGGCCATGTCCCAGTTCCCAGAGCGCACAGCTCGGAGCGCGGCCCGAAGGGGGCTCAGACTGCAGTCAAGGAGGTGCACACTTGCTCAGCCCCGACTGCAGTCCGCGGACCGCTTAACGACTGCAGCCTTCGGACAGTGTGTTAACTGCGCATGGGACAAAAAAAGAAGTGGGACAGCAGTCGTTGCGCCGGTGTACAGTCGAAATGTGTGACGCACATGCCCTTCGGGCCACGCTCCAAGCCGCGCGCTCTGGGAATTGGGACACGGCTTCTAATGGCAAAGAAACATGTCTGCGGCGCCATTTGCCCACAAAAATAACAGCAAAAGACCGCAGGAAACAGTTCCCCTCCTAGTAGTAATTTATTTTTGATATTGGTAAGGTTGTTTTAGGACCATATCTGTGACCTCTGTGTCTTTGTATTATTCTTTGTCAGTAATAACTCAGTATTCAAAATATTATTCAATTTTAATAACAAAAAGTGAAAATCGCAACTTTCACTTCCTCCCGCAACAAAAACCTTAAAAGCACCGCAACTTTCATCGCAACTTTTTGGAAAAGCTCCCGCAAATTCAGGCATTTTAGCCCGCAACAATCACAAAAAATGCCCGCGAAATCCTGGGGGGTCTGAAGGATGCTGGACACGTAGCTGCCAAACTTACCACAGCCATGGAGAAAGTGGCGAGATGGCTCACTCAGTCATGCCTCACACTCAACATAAAGAAAACAGCATCTATGTACTTTGTCAAGTAAACAGTCACTTTTTCCTTACCTGGCCAGCCAAATGATATCTCTCTGTATTTCTTATACACCGCGATACCATTTGGACACCCTCCATCCACTCTCGCTCCTCCGGTTAACAACGGACTCCGCGATTCTGATTCGTTCAAAGATGGTGACGTCAGTGCACCCGCCTTTGCCCGCAAAGTCACTCTTAGGCAGCGGAAGTTCCGCCTCAGTTTTGAATCAAGATGGCGCAATCTCTGATTGGTTCACTTAGCTGTCTGTCTACGCGCATAGCTGTCTGTCTACGCGCAACTGCAGCGCATTTTGGACCAAGCGTTACCAGACTCACTCGCTGGTACAGCGATGAGTCATGGATTCTTCCAGGCAAACTTTTTCCCACCATCACTGTACATGGAGAAAACATACAAAACGTCACCAGCTTCAAATACCTGGGTATAACAATGGATCCCACTCACTTTTAAAAAACACATAAAAAACATGTCTGTCAAAACAAAGCCTCAACTACAATATAAAAAACCTTCAGAAGCATCAGAAACTCACTCACTCTGCACGCAGCTCACACATTCTTCAATGCCATGATCATGTCTCGATTTTTTTTACTGCATAACATCCTGGTCCCAGGCAGGCAAATCTACATTAAAACCATTAGAATCATTACACAAACAGGCACTAAAAGTCCTTGACAAAAAAACCACGCCAATACCATATACTCCAAAAATACACACTTCTAAACTTTGATAATATACAGAAATATGCATCTATTCGAATGGTTCACAAAATCCTACATAACACTGCACCTGCACCTCTAAAATAATTCATCCAATTCACATCAGCAACAACCTCCAGAACCACACGGGCCTCCACCAGGGAGCAGTGTGTCATCCCAAAAAGAAAAACTGCTTTTGGACAGTCAGCCTTTTCCTACAATGCAATAAAAGAATGGAACCAACTCCCAGATGACATCAAAAATCACGCTCCATTTCTAAATAACTAAAAAAAATGGCTATGGACTGGTCAGACTTATCAGCACTGAAGCACCTACTTTCTGTTCCCGGTGTGCTATGTTTTAAAAGATGCAATATGTTTCAACTTTTAAGAATGTATTAATAAGTTTACTTTTTAATATTGTGATGTGAATGTTGTATGTGAAAACTAGCTGTTTAGCTATAATGTGGTGCAGTACATCTCTGTTTTATGAGCATAATGTCTCTGTACATTGTCCCTTCAAATAAAGACTAATAATAATAATAAATATAGCTGCAAGCAGCAATGCGGGGGCCAAGCACCGTTTGACAGGGTCTAACAAGGTCTGACAGGATCTAACAGAGTCTGACGGTCTGACAGGGTCAGGGTCTAACCCTGTCAGAACAGACACATCAAAGACATATCAAAGGTTGCTAGGTGCGTTGCTAGGCAATTGACAAATTTCTGCAAATTTGACCTGCTGGTGCCACTAGACGGTTGGGGCTGGGGGCCTATAAATTGCTGTGGGTAATGAGGAGACTGGCTGGAATGTGCACGCCAAATTTCACAACTTTTTACCAGACGGTTCTAGGGGCTGCCATAGACTTCCTATATGAGAAGAATGAATAACAATAATAAATATAGCTGCAAGCAGCAATGCGGGGGCCAAGCACCGTTTGACAGGGTCTAACACTGGGGACCTATAAATTGCTGTGGGTAATGAGGAGACTGGCTGGAATGTGCATGCCAAATTTCACAACTTTTTACCAAACGGTTCTAGGGGCTGCCATAGACTTCCTATATAAAATATCCTTATATTTTTTACCACAAAGTGGAGAAAATGAGCGTTATGTACAAAGAGTCATTTCGAGCAGATCAGTGATTTTGATGTCAATATTTATTGATTTAATGACACCTCAAACATCTAAAACAACAGAGAAAGAGATTTTTGATGACAAAGTACATTTTTTATTTACAAATATAAGAATATAAGGCTCTTTGAATTGAAAATTCCTTCAAATCAATAGTGCCAAGAGATGTTTACAGGATATATCTTTTCCTATAAAATAGAACTTTGTCACTTCACAACAATATTGAGGCTCAGAGTACAGATCCATAATAAAAATAAAAATTAATACACACACACACACACACACATATATGTACATACACACAAGCCCATGCATAAACCTTTACACACACACAGCTACACACACACACACACGCACACGCACGCACACACGTGCGTATACACACGCACGTACACACACATAACTTCATTCATTACAATTCCCACACAGCAGCATCATGTAAACTTAATTCTTCTCATCTCATGCCTCTCTGGAGACCAGGATCTACTGCTCCAAGTCAGTAAACTTCTTCTTTGGCGCTGTCGTAGTTCTGATCAGAGTTCTTGCTCCGTGCAGCGCACACACGACATGCCCCCTGCCTCAGACAGAGCAGATCTCGGCCCTGACCTCGCTGCTTGATCCGGCTTGTCTCTGTGATCCTCTGATCCAGGATCCTAGGTCCCAAGAGCGATCAGACCGCTCCATAGGCGCTGATCAACAGTCATCTGCTTTTCCGGATTCCCTCACCATCTTGCTCCTCTGGCCAATACACAGTACACAAACTACACGGTCTAACAAGGTCTGACAGGATCTAACAGAGTCTGACAGGGTCTGACAGGGTCAGGGTCTAACCCTGTCAGAACAGACACATCAAAGACAGATCAAAGGTTGCTAGGTGCGTTGCTAGGCAGTTGACAAATTTCTGCAACTTTGACCTGCTGGTGCCACTAGACGGTTGGAGCTGGGGACCTATAAATTGCTGTGGGTAATGAGGAGACTGGCTGGAATGTGCATGCCAAATTTCACAACTTTTTACCAAACGGTTCTAGGGGCTGCCATAGACTTCCTATACTAGAAGAATAATAATAATAATAATAATAACTTTCCGACCCGAAGATCAAAGCAAAGATCAAAGGGTTACCAGGCAACTCGCCTAGGCAACGGAATACGATTCCTAGAGGGTGCCCAGCACCTCTGGTGCTTGGCCCCCTAAATATAGCTGCAAGCAGCAATGCGGGGGCCAAGCACCGTTTGACAGGGTCTAACAAGGTCTGACAGGATCTCAGAGTCTGACAGGGTCTGACAGGGTCAGGGTCTAACCCTGTCAGAACAGACACATCAAAGACAGATCAAAGGTTGCTAGGTGCGTTGCTAGGCAGTTGACAAATTTCTGCAACTTTGACCTGCTGGTGCCACTAGACGGTTGGAGCTGGGGACCTATAAATCGCTGTGGGTAATGAGGAGACTGGCTGGAATGTGCATGCCAAATTTCACAACTTTTTACCAAACGGTTCTAGGGGCTGCCATAGACTTCCTATATAAAATATCCTTATATTTTTTACCACAAAGTGGAGAAAATGAGCGTTATGTACAAAGAGTCATTTCGAGCAGATCAGTGCTTTTGATGTCAATATTTATTGATTTAATGACACCTCAAACATCTAAAACAACAGAGAAACAGATTTTTGATGACAAAGTACATTTTTTATTTACAAATATAAGAATATAAGGCTCTTTGAATTGAAAATTCCTTCAAATCAATAGTGCCAAGAGATGTTTACAGGATATATCTTTTCCTATAAAATAGAACTTTGTCACTTCACAACAATATTGAGGCTCAGAGTACAGATCCATAATAAAAATAAAAATTAATACACACACACACACACATATATGTACATACACACAAGCCCATGCATAAACCTTTACACACACACAGCTACACACACACACACACACACACACACGCACGCACACACGTGCGTATACACACGCACGTTCACACACATAACTTCATTCATTACAATTCCCACACAGCAGCATCATTTAAACTTAATTCTTCTCATCTCATGCCTCTCTGGAGACCAGGATCTACTGCTCCAAGTCAGTAAACTTCTTCTTTGGCGCTGTCGTAGTTCTGATCAGAGTTCTTGCTCCGCGCAGCGCACACACGACATGCCCCCTGCCTCAGACAGAGCAGATCTCGGCCCTGACCTCGCTGCTTGATCCGGCTTGTCTCTGTGATCCTCTGATCCAGGATCCTAGGTCCCAAGAGCGATCAGACCGCTCCATAGGCGCTGATCAACAGTCATCTGCTTTTCCGGATTCCCTCACCATCTTGCTCCTCTGGCCAATACACAGTACACAAACTACACTGTCTAACAAGGTCTGACAGGATCTAACAGAGTCTGACAGGGTCTGACAGGGTCAGGGTCTAACCCTGTCAGAACAGACACATCAAAGACAGATCAAAGGTTGCTAGGTGCGTTGCTAGGCAGTTGACAAATTTCTGCAACTTTGACCTGCTGGTGCCACTAGACGGTTGGAGCTGGGGACCTATAAATCGCTGTGGGTAATGAGGAGACTGGCTGGAATGTGCATGCCAAATTTCACAACTTTTTACCAAACGGTTCTAGGGGCTGCCATAGACTTCCTATACTAGAAGAATAATTATAATAATAACTAGACGGTTGGAGCTGGGGACCTATAAATTGCTGTGGGTAATGAGGAGACTGGCTGGAATGTGCATGCCAAATTTCACAACTTTTTACCAAACGGTTCTAGGGGCTGCCATAGACTTCCTATACTAGAATAATAATAATAATAATAATAACTTTCAGACCCGAACATCAAAGCAAAGATCAAAGGGTTACTAGGCAACTCGCCTAGGCAACGGAATACGATTCCTAGAGGGTGCCCAGCACCTCTGGTGCTTGGCCCCCTAAATATAGCTGCAAGCAGCAATGCGGGGGCCAAGCACCGTTTGACAGGGTCTAACAAGGTCTGACAGGATCTAACAGAGTCTGACAGGGTCTGACAGGGTCAGCAAATCAATAGTGCCAAGAGATGTTTACAGGATATATCTTTTCCTATAAAATAGAACTTTCTCACTTCACAACAATATTGAGGCTCAGAGTACAGATCCATAATAAAAATAAAAATTAATACACACACACACACACACACATATATGTACATACACACAAGCCCATGCATAAACCTTTACACACACACAGCTACACACACACACACACGCACACGCACGTACACACGTGCGTATACACACGCACGTACACACACATAACTTCATTCATTACAATTCCCACACAGCAGCATCATGTAAACTTAATTCTTCTCATCTCATGCCTCTCTGGAGACCAGGATCTACTGCTCCAAGTCAGTAAACTTCTTCTTTGGCGCTGTCGTAGTTCTGATCAGAGTTCTTGCTCCGCGCAGCGCACACACGACATGCCCCCTGCCTCAGACAGAGCAGATCTCGGCCCTGACCTCGCTGCTTGATCCGGCTTGTCTCTGTGATCCTCTGATCCAGGATCCTAGGTCCCAAGAGCGATCAGACCGCTCCATAGGCGCTGATCAACAGTCATCTGCTTTTCCGGATTCCCTCACCATCTTGCTCCTCTGGCCAATACACAGTACACAAACTACACTCTTCCTCTCTTCCGGGTCTCCGATCGGCAGATAATGATACAAGATTGCTACCTACAGGTTGGGAGACGTGAATTACACCTTCAAAGCTGCTCCAGGTCATATTCTAGCGACCCCCGCTGAAAAACACCCTTGACAAATATATTCGTCACGGCACTCAACGTTTGGATTCAACATGACAAATTTCTGCAACTTTGACCTCACCGTTTGACAGGGTCTAACAAGGTCTGACAGGATCTAACAGAGTCTGACAGGGTCAGGGTCTAACCCTGTCAGAACAGACACATCAAAGACAGATCAAAGGTTGCTAGGTGCGTTGCTAGGCAGTTGACAAATTTCTGCAACTTTGACCTGCTGGTGCCACTAGACGGTTGGAGCTGGGGACCTATAAATTGCTGTGGGTAATGAGGAGACTGGCTGGAATGTGCATGCCAAATTTCACAACTTTTTACCAAACGGTTCTAGGGGCTGCCATAGACTTCCTATACTAGAATAATAATAATAATAATAATAACTTTCAGACCCGAACATCAAAGCAAAGATCAAAGGGTTACTAGGCAACTCGCCTAGGCAACGGAATACGATTCCTAGAGGGTGCCCAGCACCTCCGGTGCTTGGCCCCCTAATAATCTTGAGACCAGAACTTCAAAGGAAAGATCAAAGGGTTACTAGGCAACTTGCCTAGGCAACGGAATACAATTCCTATAGGGTGCCCAGCACCTTCGGTGCTTGGCCCCCTAATAACTTGCAAAGGGAGACAGACACCAACAGAGAGGTTAGTCGCCTTTCTCCGCTGGATTCCGTATTGCCTCTTATTGATTCACAGATGGGTGTACACAAATACGCAAACTTCACACGATAAAACAACGTGACTTCTTTCCCAGAAACTCATAACCTTGAGAGATAATATTGCAATTTTAAGTTGGTACAGACTGTTGCCCCCGCGACCCGGCCCCGGATAAAAGGAAGAAAATGGATGGATGGAAGTTGGTACAAACATGAAGCAATGATAACCTATTCACAGTTACTCTAACATTACTCTCCTGTTTGTCATTCATGAATGTCAAAATCTCATATCCAGCACACACATCTCTTTTCAGTTTTTTGTGTTGCCTTCATTTACATAACAATATACACTCAGAGGTACGTTTACAAATTATACATAAGAGTCTTTATTCTCATCTCCAATGTCATCATCAGTTTGGTGTAACAATGCTTGGTATTCATCACTCATAACATTTTGTACCGCTCCGCCTATGATCTTGGCCACCATGTATCACAAACATGGTAAAATACAAGAAGTACATAAAAAACATAAAACAGTACAAGAATGATCAGAACTGGTGCTGGGGCTTTGAACAAGATTGATTTCAAATTTGCAAAATGAATGGATCTGAAAAGTAGTCATCTTGTTTGCTGCTGAATCGCCAAAACCTCTCCAGAAATCATTGCATTCACATGTTCTCAAAATCACCTACGTGAAGCACATTCTACTCAAAAGCCACCACATTTTACAACCTCACAAAATCCATTACATCTGACTTAAAAAAAAAAAGAAAAATTCATTTCAAAATAACACATTCTAATTTCCTCTTTCTTTTACATTGCCTCACTGTCAACCAACTCCACCGGCATCTTTCCAGGCATTTCAGTCTCTCCCCAAAACGTCACTTCATGAAGACTCTGCAGGAGCAGTCCATTCTGCTCCATTCTGAATGAATGTTCCTTCCAGAAAGTTACTCTTAAAA
The DNA here is from genome assembly GCA_036785185.1 of Paratrypauchen microcephalus. Lineage (NCBI taxonomy): Eukaryota > Metazoa > Chordata > Actinopteri > Gobiiformes > Gobiidae > Paratrypauchen > Paratrypauchen microcephalus. The sequence continues at coordinate 7,832,896 of JAVJIX010000022.1, read as the reverse complement.
TTAAATTACTTCTTGGATCACTACTTTGTATTTCTACTCTTGGAATGTCTTGGTAGTACTGTGTGTTTTCCAAACAAGAAAAAAAAATCCAATTCAAGAGCATTCCAAAACATGCCAGTGATATTATAAATGACCATTATGCAAAACTAGTGCCATGCCATTACCCGCATTACCCTTTAGTTCTAGTTGTATAAAATAAATGGTGAACTACATATTGTGTGTGCAGTTACTTCTTCCTGCTGGTGCCTCCTCCCTCTCTGCCCCAGTGGAGGACGAGGGACCCCCGGTGCACAGGTCTGTGTTCAGAGGAGACACAGGGGCTGATGGACTCTGCAGAGGAGGAGGATGAGGACAGAGCCACACCCAGTAAGTTCACTGCAAATCACAACGCTTCAAGTATGAATCTCTGTGGTCAGTATTAGCAATTAAAGCAATTAAGTGCAAATTTGGTGAAAGTAATGCCACTTCTCCCCGCTCCACTGGTCTGGCAGAATCATGTAGAGCGGGTTAATACAAACATTTGAAGACGAAAGTGACGAGTCTGACAGCAGCAGTTACAGAGAGAGGTGACGGTTTTCCAGTAGAAAGTTGGGCCAAAATGCGCCCATGCTCACTTTCTGGAATGTGGCCGGTAGCGGGCTGAGGCTGAAGAGGAAACTCATGAATATTTGAATGATCATAACATAATAACAAAGTTCATCAACATGTTTTTAAAGCCCTAGTAGATGAAAGGAAGAGCCAGTTATCAAAATAAGAGAAAGTTCCAGAGTTCTGGCTGGTCACTGTCTCTAACTGTCTTGTGTTTCTATAGGGAGGGGTGTGAGGGCCAGAGGACCTCTGAGCTTCACTGAGAAGATCCAGGTGATGAAGGTAAGGATGTGCACTGTACCCTCCCCTTCCTCTCTGTGCTGTCTGTGATCTCACTCTGCCCTTGTGCTCATGAGCAGGGCCTGTTCAAGTTTGTGATTCCTCTGGGGCTGGTGTACTTCGCAGAGTACTTCATAAACCAGGGCCTGGTGAGGCTCTGTTACCCTCTGTCATCACTGAATGAACGGCTTTAAAGGGACAGTGTGTAAGATTTTTACCTGTTAATTACTGAAATTGAAGATACCCATTCAAAAATACATTGTTTTCCAAGCCTTTTCACTTCCATCATGAAATCAAAGTATTCTTTTGGACTTAGATATAGTCACATAAAAGGGGGATCTTCCCCATATAGAGGCAGCCATTTTGAATACGAGAGCCGCAGAAGGACATTTGGGCTCATCCTTCGCCTCGGCTCCTGCACAGCCGCGCTGCAGATGGCTCCCCCCTTCCCCCCTCCCCTTCCCCTTCTCTCCTTCGGTCCTCTGCTCTCATATGCAGCCAGGAGAGAAGGAGAGAAGGGGAAGGGGAGGGGGGGAGGGGGGAGCATGCTGCCGGATCACACATCGTAATGGATATAACACGTATTTTGGACTAAATTGTTTTACTGGATTTTATTCGCTGGATCCTTATGGACAGATTGAGACCAAGTTTATGATGAAATACAGAGTTTGACCTGTGCAGAGCCTTCAAAGGTAAGCTAAGTAAGCTAAGTTTTGTGCTTTTCTGTATAAAAGCCCCATGTGCTCGGGGAGTGATTGTTTTGCAGGGAAATGAATTGCATAGTCAAAAAGAGGAGACTGTAAGGTTTCATTTGATGTGTAGATTGTCATGAATCATGATCGGGATTGTGTGTTTTCATGCGAAAAGAAAAAAAAAAAGTGAACGGGGGACCGCGGTTTATGTATACAGCGGTGCGCGGTTCGTGCGCGATGTCGGAGCTACGTCGCGCCCGGGTGACCCTCGAGGTCTGCCATAGCCAAAAGAGGAAGTGGAATAGCTAGTAACCACCTATGCGCCACGAATCCTACACACTGTCCCTTTAAGGCAGGTGAAACAACAGAGTTTCCTCTGCTGAGCCTTTACACGTGTTAATGATGCTGTGACACTGCATCTTCTTCCAGTCTCTGGGTATTGGGTATTGGTGGATCAAGCGTCAAAGCTGTTGTTGGAGAAGATGAGCTCAGGTGACTCCCCTATTCAAAACCAACAGTGTTTCACTTCTAACATTTTCTCTGGCTGTTTCAGATGGAGCTCCTGTATTTCCCTGGCATTTTCCTGTCTCACGCTGAACAGTATCGCTGGTCAGTCCCCATACATTATATTTATCCCAATATTCATGTAGATACAGAATGTGTGTGTGCAGGTACCAGACCCTGTACCAGGTGGGAGTGTTTGTGTCACGCTCGTCTCTGTGCTGGTTTAAAGTCCGTAAACTCTGGCTCTTCGCTGGGCTGCAGGTGACCAGAGAAACCTGCACACTTTTAGCTAAACATTTGTGCTCAATTTTGTGACTTTTTACCTGAGATTTTCAAAAACATGCTTGGACTGGTGCTTTGTTTCTTTTGCTCCTTTGCCCTGTTACTTTTCGGAATATAAAAATCTTGCTGCCCAGCTGATTTGACTTTTTATCTTGAAAATCTTGCATTTTTTTTCTAATTCCATAACTGTTTAAGACTAGAAGAAAAAGTACTTTCCCGGATAATGTGGGCCAATTCACCAAAGAGCCTAAGGGCCAACGACAATTTATGATCCTGTCCATCACCTAAAAGTCCCAGTATTACCCTAACATTACGACTTGCTTACCTGCTGTGCCTGTGCTACACTTCCCTGGTCACTCTGTCCCTCGGGTTCCCTTGGGTTCCCTCAGGTTCCCTCGGGTTCCCTGTCCACCTTCAACCTGCAGAGGACGTGGAGGCTCCAGCAGCCCCTCCAGAGAATATGCCTGTTATTTTAGAACTTTTATTTATTTTGCAGCGTCTATAGCAAGATTTTTTTATCTTTTAGCCCGCAACTTCTCCGCACCCCCTTTCTGCCGCTTCTCCATGTTTCCACGCTCAACACTGAAACTGGCGGGGATCAGAGCAGAGAAAGGGGTGGGACCGCTCTCGTAAGCTTCTATATCCTGATTAGTTTAGTCCACTGTTTATATTGAAGATGGACCAAAATTCCCGGAATGCCCGATTACCAGTCCAGGCCTGATTGGGTAGTTTGCGCTGGCCGTGGTGCAGTGTGTTGAGTATTTGCCACAGTCACCACTTCAGACGTGTCCTAATGCTGCCATTGTGTTCCTGAGCAAGACACTTCTTCCCAAAAGCCCAGTACAGTTATTATAGGATGCTGGGGACTCTGAAGTAATCAAATGCAAACATAAAATAGTGACAAATAAAAGTTGAAATTAAATACTGAAAAATGTTGCAGACTTTGAAAATAAAGTTAAATTTGCAGTAGGTTCAGTTTTGCCCCTAAACAAGAGGATTGCCTATTCTATTTCTGCTTTATTATTATTATTATTATTATTATTATTATTATTATTATTATTATTATTATTATTATTATTATTATTATTATTACTATTACTATTATTATTATTATTAATTTGGACAATGGTGTTGGTACGGTCTATAGCTGAATGTTTTGTGTACATTTGTTTATAGTTTGCCCAACTATCTCTAGTGTAAAGTAGGACTAAAAACCTAAACTCCACACACACAGTCTTTTACTGTCTTTGAACACAAAGCTGCAAATGTAGTTTCCACTAAAATGGCCAAAAAATGACTAGGTACAGTAGACGATGGTTTTAAAACACCATATACACAGTTTAGTCAGAACAAAGCTAATTTAGTGTTTAGTTCCACTTTAAATGTTCTTAATCACAGGCACAACAGCAGACTATTCTGTGTGGATGAACACATTCTTCCAGTAATGCTCAAACTTTTCACATAAAGTTGCACCAAAAAAAAAAAAAAAATAAAATAGAAATCTTGGCAGGACTACTACATGAACAAAATGTCATCTAATTGAAGTAAACAAAGTCTGAACATTTGTCTTGGTTTTGTTCCAGACGGAGGAGCGGAGGAGCGCCACCGTGAGTTTGCCATGGCTATGGCCTCTGTAGGAGACACATTGGGCATCTGTCTGTCCACTGCACTGTCCTTCCCTGTCCACAACTACTTCTGCTCCCTCTGACCTGGTGGACAAGTACTTCTACTGTCTGTGACCTGGTGGACAAGTACTTCTGCTTACTCTGACCTGGTCCGGGAATACTGACTCAGCCTACATGTACTTGAACTATTTTTCACCTGGTCCACAAGTACAGACCCAGTCTACTCAGCTTGGTCAGGACCTAAGTTGGAGGATTTTACCTATGGTGCATGTTTTGGGTTGATGGGGGAAACCCACCCAGACACAGGGAGAACATGCAAACTCCACACATAAAGGCCCGGGCGACCCGGGGATCGAACTCAGAACCTTCTTGCTGTGAAACATGAGCGCTAGCCACTCAGCCACCGTGCCGCCAAAGGAAGGAACTAACTACAATGAAACTATCACATCTATTTGTTTTCAGTTTCTGTTGGTTAGGTAAGCCTATTCAGTATGCAGTAAATCAGTGGGCATGTCAGTGGCGGTGAAAACGGGGGTTGAGCCGTAATATAGCATCTTGAAAATAAGCAATTTAAACTTGCATGAATCAGTCCAAATCAGGAAGGTTTTTATTGCCATATGAGTGAACAGGTTCACAACATTAGGAACTTGCTTCGATACCTAGAGCGGACAGACACTCCGAGCACCAGGGCTGCCATTCGCGGCGCCAACTTGGTTGCAGAGTAAAAAAAGATGCAGTACAATCAGTGACAATTTAACAACATGTAAGGACAGAAAAACAATTGGAGATATAACATAAGGTGATCTTTTTTGTTGGTAACATAAGGAAGGATGTGAGGGGGGGTCAGATTGGAAATCGATTAAATTGATTGAACCGAGAGCAGAGGTCAGACCTTTCTAAAGACAGGGAATTTCTACTATTATTTCTATTTTCAGTGACAGTGTAAGAGTGGGTGCCATGTTTATGTAGAGTCCAGATAACAAACCACAGTTCGTGGCCTTGGAAGTGTTCATGCAGGGAGACGAAGTCAAAACATAGATAACCATTGGAGCCACAGATTTTCACAGGAGAGAATTATCCAGGGGGGTTAATTTAGCATGATGAAATACATTTTTAGAGACCCAGGTAAATAATTTAGACTGGGCTCGAGTTGTGCCAGACCCCCATCTTCATATCGCCATGAAGATTCATGAGAGATCTCATTAGTTTCTCTTGGCGCACAGACTGCGCTGCGTTGGCTTTACACAGTTCTGTCACCATCCCCGTGATGATATCCAAACGTCGAGATGTTTCCTTCGGTTGAAATCCTTCCAAAAGGACCTCAACCTGTCCCACTTTCTGATGTAATCCTTTCACGAGATCTCCAACGGCTTCACAATGGCTCGAAATTTCTGCAGACAGCTTGGGGGACTCTTTACTAGCTGCGAGATTACAATTTATGCGATAGATCATGGACAATCCCAGGCCAATTAACAGATGTCCAGCTATCAGAAATCCAAATACGTAAATATCCTCCACATCCTCCAGGTACATTGGTGCCAAACATACGACTTGCCACGCACGATAGGAGTCCCTCTCATATCCAGCAGCAAAAGTACCATCTGGACACGCCGCTTCTCCTGGAGCAGCACTCCTCCATTAAAAAAGAGTATCAATAGCGCTGAGGGTCCAGCTGATCACATCCATCTTTTTGGAATTTGGAAAATCTGCTCCAAAAAGCGAGAAAATGACGAAAACAAGAGAGGCACGCAGGACAACAGGAGCAATAGATAAGAGAGGAAAAAGAGAGACGTCTGCTCGCTCTCAGGGTCAGAACAGTAGAATACAACTTCAGTGAGTAAATGGTGAGGGAAAACAACTATAACACAGTTAAAAGCTCTGAAAAGCGGATTTTAGGTCCGGCAAAAAATGTGATAAAATGCGCATCGCGACAATGACCGGAGCGACTCGACTCAACAGCGCCGCCTAGAATCGGACCCCTACGGGAGTCGGAACAGGCAAAGTTTGTTGCAGCCAAACAAAATTGGGAACAGTGATGGAGAACAATGAGGACAGTGAGAGAACAATGAGATGAGCAAAAGAGGAATTGGAGCACGCCCCTATGACGTACAGGAAGGCTGTACGTCATAGGGGCCAATGACGTATTGGCTCAAAAACTCGCCATCGTTTGGACGAGGGTGTGTGCAAAAATCTAATATTTTGTACTTGGTCCAAATGAGCTCAGATTTGACATGTCACATTTACAGACATAGACTCACAAAAATTATCAATTTTTTTGGGGCGATACTCCTTATGGGTTGCCCATAACACGCCCTTCCTTTCCTGTTTCTTTGATGACCTTTGGCCTAGAATCACGTGACCCCGGCCCCAATGTAATGAAATATGAAATATAATAAAAATGAACACTATAGCGCCCTTTAGCATAGACATGAAACGTCATTATTATGGGATCTTGATAAATCAATTATGATGTTTGTGTCGTGGTATTAAGATTTATGAGGCGTGTTTGTGCAGTGGTGTTACTGAGACGACACTTTTTGCAAAGTTAGTGTAGCAGGGTTAAATGTGTTCCCTGAATTTCCCTACTCATGTTGATTTCAGACATCCTGTATTTGCGTGTATATTATTATTAATTTATTTATTATTATTGTTATTTATTTCATTTACTTTTTTTGCTCATCTTCGATGTACAGTGGCAGGGGGGTGTGGTTTTCACACGCTGGTAACCCAAACCTTCATGTTGCCCCTTGTTCTGCATCTTTTGCAAATGTCCGGAGGCAGAGGTATGTGGTGTCTTCTATGCATTGTTTTTTTCTTTCTTTTTTGTTTTTTTTTTGTTTTTGCTAAGTACATTGGGGTATGTTTCTCACGGTGTTGTCCCGATATGTTGTGTACAGGATGCACGAGTTCCGTTGTGCATTTGCCCAGTGACATATTTGTCCTAATGAGGACAAATATCATTAGAACAAATATGTCACTGGTGTAATCATGGTAAATGCCACAAATGAAGGATTGACAACATCAAAAGTGTTATGTATTTAAGAAACTAATATCTTTCACGTTACAAAGTAGATTAATTAAATATAAATGCACAAGGGTTTCTCTTTATTAACTTGATTTTATTTTGAGGTTTGTTGTGCGCTAGTGATGGTGAGATGAAGCCTCATGAGGCATTCAACCACTTGAGCCAATTGGTTCGAGAAAAGGTTCGTTTCTCAAAGCTTCATGTGCACAAGAAACCACCTACTGGCCAAGTGTGTAATCACAGGCAGCTGTATCTGAACCACAGAATGTGTGATGCATTGAATTTTTGTGTCTGTTGGGAATAACTATGAATTACAAAACATATATGACCAAATAATTTCTGTACATATATTATCTCATATGTGTATAATACATTTTGTATGTATTCTGTGTGTGTAAATTTTCCCAAAATGATCATATATGACAGGTTAAAGGACTACAGATGGAAATTAGCTTTCAAGCTATAATCTGGTACAAGCATCTCTGCCTTTGGCATTATGTGGTTGTACATTGTCCTGTTAAATAAAATGAAATGAAAAGCTGTTTTTCTGAAAGTGGCAAGGGCATAATTGGGCAGAGGACAGTGAAAGTGCTTGTGGAACTAGGAAAAGGGCACAGATTATGCTTGTGTAACTTGGACAACGATGTACAGGACAGGGGAATTTTTTTTATTCATTTTTATTCAGAAACAAGAGTTTCTCAACAGGTTTTGGTTTTCAGATCAAAGTGTTTCCACACAGGGGAAAACCTCCCCTCCCTCGCTGGCTCCATCCTATCACCTCTCCTACTCTCCTCACTCTCCTAAATCTCTCTCCCTAAACTGTCCAAACTCTCTCCAAAGTATCTCCAAACTATCTCCAAACTATATACGCTATGCAACTCTAGTATCTAGACTCTCCAAGTTCTATCCAAACTCTCAACTGATGCAACTCTCCTTTAAACACCCACATTTTGATTGGAGCCTGAGGGTCAATACAGCTGGAAAAGCTCGCGGCAAAATCTGCACCGCTTCCTGAAGTAATCACGTGTTACATGCGGGCAGCCAGGCTTCTGACGTCATCGTTTTGGCCCCTCCCCCAAATGAAGCGAGCCTCGAAATGCGGACACGCCCCCTTCATTACTCGGCACACGCTTCACGGCCTCGGCCCATCTCGTGACATCACTATTGTGCGCACTTCCGGTCCCACTGGAGGTCTGCGGCCTGGAGCAGCGCGAGCTCTAAAACCTGAACAAACTTTATTTATGACGTTAATGTGAACGTTTTGTTAGAACTACAACCTGAAGGGTCCGACTAAAAGATCCAAGCAAAACAAGAAGTGAAACAACAGTTTGTTTATGTTCAGCGCACTTCTGAACCAACTTAGCAACGGTTAGCTCAAATTTTGAACGAGCCTAACACCGGAAAAACAAACAGGGCAAATATGTCCGGAGACTTTAGTGGTTTTGTGGAGGAGCGACTGGACGCGGCTGCTGGGGACATCCGTGCGCTGTTGGAGCGCAGAATAGCGGACTGCGAGGAGGAGCTGCGCCGCTCCGAACAGGAGAACCAGAGGATCCAGCGGCTCTTGGACTCGGCTCTGAGGGCTCTGAGCCCGAGAGTCGTGCTCGTCAGAGGGAGTAAGTCTTCTGGATCGTATGGATCCTATTTTTAGCCTATGTGTGTTAAAATATATATGAAAAATGCAGATGATGTTGAAAATGGCTCATTAGCGCATTAGCTTTGCTCATTAGCCGTTAGCGGCTAATGAGCAAAGCTAATGAGTTTAGCAGAAGAACCAGTGACTCCAAATCACTTGAGATTAGGGATGCAAATTATCGGTTAATTCATTAACTGATAGTTGATTGACCTTATCGATCGATTAACGATTAACTGATAATCGGCGTTTTTCACCTGAATTTTACTGTTTCAATAGGGTCTTTAAGAATATAAGCTATAGTATACATAACACTGAGTCAAAAATATATCATAGTATTATTATATTGTATATGCCTCAATTAATTATTCCTTAGTAAAAAGCAGACAAATGTATTGATGCTGAATAACAAAATACAGTAATCCCTCGCTCTATCCAATTTTGTTTTTTTATAGTGTAACATTTTTTTTATAGTGTAACATTGTGTTCTGTCCTGATTGGCTAAGAGACTAGACCAGGACTGAACGTGGACTGGACCAGGTCTGAACCAGGTCTGGACCTGGACTGGACCGGGACTCGACCGGGTCTAGTCCTGGACTAGACCAGGATTAAACCACCACGTGCCGCGATTAAACCACCACGTTTAACCATGTACCACGTGCCGCAGCTCGCGCCCCGAGTCCCGCGGCGAAACCAGCAGCAGCGGCACGCATTCCGGGTTCGATCTCGCCTCGCGGTACACCCGGGGCTGCTGAGCACTGCCGTTGGCGCCTGCGGTCGGCTGTGAGTCGAGCTTGGCGCAGCGCGGTTGCCTTGTTTCGAGACCACGCGGGTGCGCGTGTCCGCGGTTAGCGGTTAATTACAATTAATGCATTTTGATCGACCAACGTCTTAATCGACAATTAACCGTTAATCGATTAATTGTTGACATCCCTACTTGAGATATTCACTCAAACATATTTACAACTTCATGGACAGAAAAGACCCCCCCTCAGCCTGACAGTAGAAGACTACAGACAAGTTCAGAGTGTTCATGTCACAAGACTGCACATGTATGTGTAAGTGTGTAATCTCTTATCTCCTGCAGCTGACCAACTCCCCTCTCTGAGCCCTGCTCCACACATTAAAGAAGAACACAGCACCAAACAGGAGGAAGATGAGATGCAAGTGTGAGTCTCGGACACCTTCAAACTGCAATTCTTTATTTTATCATTCATTCTTATTAATTTCTATTACAAATATTCAGATTGGGTTTGAAATATACAAATGTCTTATATTTATATATTTAGGGGTGCAACTAACGATTATTTTAGTAGTCGATTAATCTATAGATCCAGTAACGATTAGTTACGATTAGTCACGAAAAAAAATACTAGGATACTGGACACGACCAGGTCCGGCCCAAGCCTTTATGGGGCCCTAAGCAGAATTTGAATTGGGGGCCCCCCACACCACCAAAACTGCACTAATAGCTGCTTTATAATTTCATAGACTACATAGTTAGTCTAAGACACCCACTATCATCTGCGTTTTGAGTTGGTTTACATTATACTGTAACTTGTGTCATTATGGCTATTGCAATATAAAATATTCAGAGATATGAACTTCGTTTTTGAGACAGCTTCACAGCCGACTAGTCCACCTAGCTTATCCGACATTAAAATCACTCCTGTCGTGTTTGTTTGGTTGCGCAGCAGTGCAGTGGCAACAACCAGCAGCAAGAATTGGTTAACCTACATTGTACCAACTATGAAAATGATACAAAAAATGTTGTTTGTGTTTCTGCAATATAGCAGAATATTCATATATTGATATTACCGTACTTGTCGTACTATAGAGCGTACCTGATTATAAGCCGCACCAACCAATTTTTTTTTTTAAATTAAGATTTGTACATATATAAGCCGCACCTCACTATAAGCCGCAGGTGTCCACATTGTTACTTGAGATATTTACACAGAAAGATGGTACACAAAAGGGTTTCTTTATTCTAATTAACGTAAATACCGGTACATTCGAACAGCACCTACGGCAGAAACACAACGGCAGAAACACGGCAGTAAAAAACGCAGTAAAACAACTGTAAAATGGCCAGCCTGTAGCCTCATGCCAGCACAGAACCGCGCAGAACAAAATACCAAAACAGCGGGCTAAACACACAAAGCAACGGCAGACGTCAGCCCCATGCATTAAACAACTGCATTAAAATCATGGAAATCAATGCTCAACCCAGCCATAATTAAAAACAAAAAATGTCTTACTTTCATGCAAAGTGCGATCCGCAACCCACGAGTTTGCAACCCGATCGATAACGTCGACTGTGTCCAGGTTCCACACATTTTCCGCCCGATTTATAGGCAAAAACTCTGCTCACGCAGCGCAAATCTTTGTTCTGTGGCGTCTGTCTATGTTAGGGACGGTCAGCATTTTCACATTACCGGAGTGAGTCCCTGCTACATTGGTGGAGCAGGAAGACAAAATAAATTCGCTTTTTTTGACGGTCCCTAAAGTACACGTGTTTGCTTGTTTACGAAAGAGAAAGGACTTTATGCGCATGTGCTCTTTGTAGTCTTGTGCTTCCAGCGGCTCTGGCTCTTTCCGGTTTACAGCGCCACTTATCGGTGTGACATATGTACTACATCGTTTTCACTCAGCGCTCCGTGCTCATCTTGACACAAAGGTTTTCTGATCCAACACGTGTGGACGACACTTTTTTTCACCCCGGGTAAAAAAAAAAACAGGAACGTTGTTGTGGGGACTAGGCCCTAAACCTGACACAGTTGACTGATTGGTGTTCCTGGCTCAAAATCTTCAAATGTAAAAATGTTACACTACAGGTACAGTTTTTTGTTTTTTGGAGTTCGAATTTTGTTTTTTAAGGAAAAGGAAGGCAATATGTATTATTTCTTTTTTTTAATTAATTACAAAATTAGGGATTTTTTTTGTCTCATCTTAAATTTTTTTGTTTTTTTTTATCTTTGCACTATATAACTGTCTACCCTCAGATTTTATGTTTACAATTAAATAAGGCAATATACTACTTCCTTGGTTTGATAATGTTAAAATTGGTACACAAGCACAGCACTTTACTAGTACCTGTCTACCTCTAGGGACTTGGCTACGGAATGAGGGATTTTTTTTTTTTTTTTTTTTTTTTTTATCTTAAATGTTAAAGAAGCACTTTATAAGAACTGTCTACCCTCAGATTTTATGTTTACAATTAAAATAAGGCAATGTACTACTTGGTTTGGTAAAAATGTTAAATGTTAAAAATGGTACACAAGCAGTTTGTTACTAGTACCTGTCTACCTTTAGGCACTTGGCTGCCTGTTTGCACTTGAATTAAAAAAAAAATCCTTGCTGAATTTGGCGCGTTTGGTTTTTTGATTTTTTTTCCCTGCATAGATATCGAGATATATATCATATATCGAGATATAGCAAAAACAATAGATATTTAGATATCTATTAAAATAGATAATTTTTTTTCTCCATATCACCCAGCCCTAAGACAATGTATAAAATACAATATAAAGACAAAATAAAAAACAGAAACTATCCGAACTATACAATGGAAGATACAGCAGTGAAATGATAATGTGCATGAGAATGTGCATTGAGAGAAAAGATAAAAATAAATGTGCAGAAAATATCCAGGAGGGAGGGGAGAGAGACACCAGCGATCCTCCCAGCTGCATTCACTATGCGCTGCAGGGCCTTCCTGTTCTGTTCAGTGCAGCTCCCGTACCACACAGTGATGCAGCTGATCAGAATGCTCTCAATGGTGCCTCGGTAGAAGGTGGTCATGATGGGTGGGGGGGCTCCAGCTCTCCTCAGTTTGCAGACGTTGCATTTAATTGGAAATGTGAACGACCTCGCAAAAAAATCGTATTTCACAAAAAATCGGAATTGAGCATTAAGCCCTGCAGTGTGAACGTTGTCTCAGACACTTTCAAATTGCAATTCTTTATTTTGTCATTCATTTATTCTTATTTATTTCTATTACAAATATTCAGATTGGGTTTGAAATATACAAATGTCTCTTATATTTTTCAGGTCTGTCCCAGAGTTTAGTGCTGTGAGCGTGAAGACAGAAGAGTCCTCACCACTTCAGCAAAGAGAGACTGAGCAGAGAGAGGACACACAGGGAGAGGACATCAGAGCAGAGACACATGTCCATTCAGAGACTGAGGGAGACACCGAGCACTCTTCTGACACTGACAGTGATGAAGACTGGACACCTCCACTCAGCTGTTCACCTGCACACAGAGACACAGGGGCTGACGGAGACGAGTCTGCACCAGAGACCAGAGTCACTGTAGAGATTGAAGACATGTCAGGAAAAGGTGAAGGAGCTGAGAGCAGGAAACACAAGTGCTCTGTTTGTAAAAAGAGATTTGAGTCTAAATATAAACTTCAAGGACACATGAGAGTTCACACAGGAAAGGAAAACAGCTGTTCAGTTTGTAAGAAAGTGCTTGCTCCTAGTTCTCATCTCAAAATACATATGAGGACACACACAGGGGAGAAACCATTCAGCTGTGCAGTTTGTAAGAAAACATTTGCCAAAAATGGTCAGCTTGAAGCACATATGAGGACACACACAGGAGAGAAGCCATTCAGCTGTCGAGTTTGTAAGAAAGTGTTTGCTTATCATAATAGTCTCAAAACACATATGAGGACACACACAGGGGAGAAACCATTCAGCTGTTCAGTTTGTAAGAAAGTGTTTGTCGATAGTTCTAGTCTCAGAAAACATAGGAGGATACACACAGGGGAGAAACCATTCAGCTGTACAGTTTGTAAGAAAACATTTGCCCAAAATGTTCACCTTGAAAAACATATGATGACACACACAGGGGAGAAACCATTCAGCTGTTCAGTTTGTAAGAAAGTGTTTGCCCATAGTTTTAGTCTCAAAACGCATATGAGGACACACACAGGGGAGAAACCATTCAGCTGTTCAGTTTGTAAGAAAACATTTGCCCAAAATGTTCACCTTGAAAAACATAAGAGGACACACACAGGGGAGAAACCATTCAGCTGTTCAGTTTGTAAGAAAGCGTTTGCCCATAGTTTTAGTCTCAAAACGCATATGAGGACACACACAGGGGAGAAACCATTCAGCTGTACAGTTTGTAAGAAGGAGTTTGCTGATAGTTCTCATCTCAAAACACACATGAGGACACACACAGGGGAGAAACCATTCAGCTGTTCAGTGTGTAAGAAAGTGTTTGCCGATAGTTCTAGTCTCAGAAAACATATGAGGACACACACAGGGGAGAAACCATTCAGCTGCTCAGTTTGTCATAAAGTGTTTGCTGATAGTTCTCATCTCAGAAAACATAAGAGGACACAGCATAGGGAGCATATATAAATGGATGGGTCATAGCTAACGCGTTCTTATGGCTCCTGCTGACCCTGGCTCCCATTGATTTACATTGGAATATTGGGGCCCCTCTCTCTGTAACTGCTGCTGTGAGCCTCATCATTTTGGAGTTTGACATTGGACATTATGGTGTTTTTTCCTCTATTTTTTTTTTGTTTAAAAAAAATATTCATAATATAAGTTTATTCCGGTGTGTGTTTTTGTACCTTTATTGTTCATTTACAGTTTGTTTTAGGGATAAACCTGCTGTTGTGTCAGTGGAATCAATTAGTTTCAGTCTGTCAGAAAAATCACGTTATCTGAAAACACAAATGAACACAGTGAAGACAACCTGTCAACAAACGTACCTACCTGGATTAGATCCTATCTGTCAGACCGCTCTCAATGGGTCCGCATAGAAAACACCACATCCAACATCATTTCACACATCGGTCTGCCACAGGGTTCCAACATCGGTCCACTTCTCTTCTCCCTGTATATAAATGACTTGCCGTCTGTCTGCCAGGATGTTAACATCCAGATGTACGCAGACGACACTGTCATATATACATGGGACAAGGATCAGACCCTCCAGAGGGGTATTCCACGAAAGCTACTAAGCGCAAAGCCCGGCTTTATTCGTCAGTTGGCGCTAGTTTAAGTGAGAGTTCGGTTCCACGACGCTCGCTAAACTTAGTTCCTGCTGAGTTACTGGGGCAACATGGTCTTAGCAGATAGTCTGGTCGCGGGCAGGTTAAGTTGTGGCTTAGTCAGGCCGTGTCGCAGAGAATACGTACCTGACATAAACAGTGTCAAACAAACAGTTCCGCACACCTCCCGCATGAGTATCTGTGTTGTCCGAAAACAATATCAGCAAAAAAAGAAATTACCTTACGTTCTTGGTTCTTGACAAATCTCCGGTAATCTGAAAATATGCTTTTTGAACCGCTGTCTTTACCACAATAACATATAGAATTCCAGAGGTATCTCAGAGAAAGGCTTTGGTCGAGTGGATATGTCCTATGACTCTCATGGGCGACTTGGGTTCGATTCTCGCTATTGACCTATTGATGCCCACGTCAAATTTGAGTAAAATTTTCACGCATTTGTATTTGCAACATATTACAGAAATGGAAATGAATTTAACCTACAATTATTGTTATCATCACATAAATTATATCAGTTGGGCCTAACATCACTCTCACATGACGACATTGCCACTTTATATTTTATGTGACATCTCTATCAAAGAATACAGTTACAGGTAAACCTTTACTTTTAAAACAAAATGTAGCCAAATAACAGGCACACTCCATGATGCAACATTTCAATGATTCAACAAATTTGCTTCAGAGATGCTGTGCAAGCCTCTTGAATGAAATCCTATTTATCAATTTCCATCAATAGGCATAAAACAATAAAAGACATTAGGTATGACATTCTGGTGTGAGGCCACTGCTGGAGGACTGCTGAGGGTCAGGCAAGGCACTGCTGGAGGACTGCTGAAGAGGTCCAAGTGTACACCATCTTCAGTAACTAGAACACAAACGTATTATTAAAATATACAAATGCTTTGATCACAGCTGAGGCAAGCATTAGCCTAGAGAATAGCTTGAATATACTCTTCACGAGAACTCGCAGGAAGGATCTTTGATGGGGTCCCTCCTTCAGTTACCTCCACCAGTGGGCGACCCCGGTTTAGGGCCAGTGCCAGCTCCTCTGCAGGTGAAAGGTTTTGGGGGGGCTCCCACCTCCTGTGGCTTCGTAGCTACTGTTCATTTTAAATTAAATTAAGGTACCATTTCAACAGTATTACTAATTTCACTGAATAATAATATTAATATTAGCTTACTTACCACTCTGCAAAATGTTATTATGCTTTGTCTTTACCTGCAAAACAGTCCTCTTCACATTATTCCTGCTCAAAGACAAGATAACACAGTTTAACACAGGTCTTCAACAGGGGAGGTACTAGTGTAAAATATAGTATTTTACACTATATTTTATAGTGTAAAATACCGTATTAACCTGTGTATTATTTCCTTGTATTGGATGTATCATAACAGAGTAGCAATGTTTATACATGACACTAAGCTCAATTTAATATAAAACACAATTCTATGCCGTATATATAGTAGGGGGTCCCTGGCCCAGTTCGCCATCTGTCTGGGGGTCCCTGGCCTGAAAAACGTTGACGACCCCTGGTTTAACGTATTAGTTGGAGCAAATACTTTTACACAGTAACAATAAATTACAACTGACAAGACTGCTCTACAAATATATATTTATGACATCAACTGCCCATCATGAGGATCAAACTCGCAATCTCCCGCACCCCAGACTGTAACTTTTCCCCTCGGCCACAGATCAGTGTTGAAATCAATGGTGAAAAACAGACTTTAAAAACTCAACCTCCAGCACTGTTATAGGACTTAACTTGTGTATTTAAGCGCTCGGCGATCTTCTGCCACGCCATGTCTCTTGCCTTGGTTATTGCAAGTGTGTTGTAGAGTTCCAAAAGCAACTTCTGTTCTGATGCGCTGAAATAATCGGCCCGAATCTTCGACATGATCGCGTTTTCGACAGTCGCTTGTTCAGGGCTTCTTATTTACCCCGTGCACGCGCGGAGGCCCGCCCTGATTAGGCCAGACTGAGCTTAGCTCTGATTAGGCGCAGCTGAAATGCGTTTGTGGAACGGGTTCAGGCTTTTGTCTAAGTTGTGTCTCAACCAGGCGAGAACTTAGCACTTAGTCGCCGCTAAGTTTAGCCACGTTCGTGGAATACCCCTCAGGAATTCGCGATGTTGCGATTTGCAACTTCAACGCAACTTCAGCCAATACCCGCGAATTCAGGGCGGTGTTGCAATTTTGACCAATCACCGCAACTTTTCCGCAATTTTTACTCATTTTGACCAATCATTGGCGACGTATTGAACGCCGACCAACTTCCTTCTGTGTAGGAGACATAACTGAGATGAGGTGCACGGTGCGTTTGTGTGTGGTTGTGTGCAGCAGAGGCGGTGGGTCACGTGATTGTGGATGTGTGCACGTACGGAAGTGTGCGTGTAAAAGCGCGCGCTCACCTGTCACACAGGTCAGGGTTTGTAGCCGTATTTTTTGTTGAACGCAAACCAGTCATTCATCTGTCACGTTAATCTGTTCATCCTGCTGGTTTTCATGAGTTCCATTTCATCCTGCTGCGCTGTCATAGCTGTGTGCGCTCTTTTTGTAATAAATGCACAAAACGCATATCTGGATCTCAGCGTATCTGTCACCATAGCCTCCTCTTTGCGCGTCACAAATCTGCGAGCCATAGGACCCAACCTCATATTCTCGGCGGCTAAAAGGTTTGAGTTTGGAAGCCGCAACATTCTGCTTTACTTCCATGTGACAAAACGAAACTGCGGCCGTGTCCCCAGTTTCCAGAGCGCACAGCTCGGAGTGCGGCCCAAAGGGGGTTCAGACTGCAGTCAAGTAGGTGCACACTTGCTCAGCCCTGACTGCAGTCCGCGGACCGCTTAACGACTGCGGTGTTCAGACCGCGTGTTAACTGCGCATGGGACAAAAAAGAAGTGGAACAGCAGTCGTCGCGCCGGTGTACTGTCGAAATGTGTGACGCACATGCCCTTCGGGCCACGCTCCAAGCCGCGCGCACTGGGAATTGGGACACGGCTTCTAATGGCAAAGAAACATGTCTGCGGCGCCATTTGCCCACAAAAATAACAGCAAAAGACCGCGCGAAACAGTTCCCCTCCTAGTAGTAATTTATTTTCAATATTGGTAAGGTTGTTTTAGGACCATATCTGTGATCTCTGTGTCTTTGTATTATTCTTTGTCAGTAATAACTCAGTATTCAAAATATTACTCAATTTTAATTACAAAAAGCGAAAATCGCAACTATTTTTCACTTCCTCCCGCAACAAAATCGCAACAAAAACCTTAAAAGCACCGCAACTTTCATCGCAACTTTTTGGAAAAGCTCCCGCAAATTCAGGCATTTTAGCCCGCAACAATCACAAAAAAAATGCCCGCGAAATCCTGGGGGGTCTGATTTAAAAAAACACATGTGCCAAAGCCTCAACTACAATATAAAAACCTTCAGAAGCATCAGAAACTCACTCACTCTGCACGCAGCTCACACCTTCTTCAATGCCATGATCATGTCTCGATTTTTTTTACTGCATAACATCCTGGTCCCAGGCAGGCAAATCTACATTAAAACCATTAGAATCATTACACAAACAGGCACTAAAAGTCCTTGACAAAAAAAACACGCCAGTACCATTATTGCCATATACTCCAAAAATACACACTTCTAAACTTTGATAATCAGATCCCCCAGGATTTCGCGGGCATTTTTTGTGATTGTTGCGGGCTAAAATGCCTGAATTTGCGGGAGCTTTTCCAAAAAGTTGTGATGAAAGTTGCGGTGCTTTTAAGGTTTTTGTTGCGGGAGGAAGTGAAAGTTGCGATAAATAGTTGCGATTTTCGCTTTTTGTAATTAAAATTGAGTAATATTTTGAATACTGAGTTATTACTGACAAAGAATACAAAGACACAGAGATCACAGATATGGTCCTAAAACAACCTTACCAATATCGAAAATAAATTACTACTAGGAGGGGAACTGTTTCGCGCGGTCTTTTGCTGTTATTTGCTTCCTTATTTGCTTCCTTGACTGCAGTCTGAGCCCCCTTCGGGCCGCGCTCCGAGCTGTGCGCTCTGGGAACTGGGACATGGCCGCAGTTTCGTTTTGTCACACGGAAGTAAAGCAGAATGTTGCGGCTTCCAAACTCAAACCTTTTAGCCGCCGAGAATATGAGGTTGGGTCCTTATGGCTCGCAGATTTGTGACACGCAAAGAGGAGGCTATGGTGACAGATACGCTGAGATCCAGATATGTGTTTTGTGCATTTATTACAAAAAGAGCGCACACAGCTATGACAGGATGAAATGGAACTCATGAAAACCAGCAGGATGAACAGATTAACATGAAAGATGAATGGATGGTTTGCGTTCAACAAAAAATACGGCTACACCCCAACCCTGACTCTCTCCTCTGTGTGACAGGTGAGCGCGCGCGTTTACATGCACACATTTCCGTACGTGCACACACCCACACTCACGTGACCCACCGCCTCTGCCGCACACACACACACAAACGCACCGTGCACCTCATCTCAGTTATGTCTCCTACACAGAAGGAAGTTGATCGGCGTTCAATACGTCGCCGATGATTGGTCAGAATTAGTAAAAATTGCGGAAAAGTTGCGGTGATTGGTCAAAATTGCAACACCGCCCTGAATTCACGGGGATTGGCTGAAGTTGCGTTGAAGTTGCAAATCGCAACATCGCGAATTCCTGGAGGGTCTGGATAATATACAGAAATATGCATCTATTCGAATGGCTCACAAAATCCTACATAACACTGCACCTGCACCTCTAAAACAATTCATCCAATTCACATCAGCAACAACCTCCAGAACCACACGGGCCTCCACCAGGGGGCAGTGTGTCATCCCAAAAAGAAAAACTGCTTTTGGACAGTCAGCCTTTTCCTACAATGCAATAAAAGAATGGAACCAACTCCTAGATGACATCAAAAATCATGCTCCTTTTCTAAAGAACTAAAAAAATGGCTATGGACTGGTCAGACTTATCAGCACTGAAGCACCTACTTTCTGTTCCCGGTGTGCTATGTTTTAAAATATGTAACATAATATGTTTCAACTTTTAAGAATGTATTAATAAGTTTACTTTTTAATATTGTGATGTGAATGTTGTATGTGGAAACTAGCTGTTTAGCTATAATCTGGTGCAGTACATCTCTGTTTTAAGAGCATAATGTCTCTGTACATTGTCCCTTCAAATAAAGACTAATAATAATAATAACTTGCAAAGGGAGACAGACACCAACAGAGAGGTTAGTCGCCTTTCTCCGCTGGATTCCGTATTACCTCTTATTGATTCACAGATGGGTGTACACAAATACGCAAACTTCACACGATAAAACAACGTGACTTCTTTCCCAGAAACTCATAACCTTGAGAGATAATATTGCAATTTTAAGTTGGTACAGACTGTTGCCCCCGCGACCCGGCCCCGGATAAAAGGAAGAAAATGGATGGATGGAAGTTGGTACAAACGTGAAGCAATGATAACCTATTCACAGTTACTCTAACATTACTCTCCTGTTTGTCATTCATGAATGTCAAAATCTCATATCCAGCACACACATCTCTTTTCAGTTTTTTGTGTTACCTTCATTTACATAACAATATACACTCAGAGGTACGTTTACAAATTCCACATAAGAGTCTTTATTCTCATCTCCATGGTCATCATCAGTTTGGTGTAACAATGCTTGGTATTCATCACTCATAACATTTTGTACCGCTCCACCTATGATCTTGGCCACCATGTATCACAAACATGGTAAAATACAAGAAGTAAAAACATAAAACAGTACAAGAATGATCAGAACTGGTGCTGGGGCTTTGAACAAGATTGATTTCAAATTTGCAAAATGAATGGATCTGAAAAGTAGTCATCTTGTTTGCTGCTGAATCGCCAAAACCTCTCCAGAAATCATTGCATTCACATGTTCTCAAAATCACCTACGTGAAGCACATTCTACTCAAAAGCCACCACATTTTACAACCTCACAAAATCCATTACATCTGAATTAAAAATTCTGAATGAATGTTCCTTCCAGAAAGTTACTCTTAAAATTAAATTACTTCTTGGATCACTACTTTGTATGTCTACTCTTGGAATGTATTAGTAGTACTGTGTTTTCCAAACAAGAAGAAAAATTCCAATTCAAGAGCATCCCAAAACATGCCAGTGATATTATAAATCATTATGCAAAACTAGTGCCATGCCATTACCCGCATTACCCTTTAGTTCTAGTTGTATAAAATAAATGGTGAACTACATATTGTGTGTGCAGTTACTACTTCCTGCTGGTGCCTCCTCTCCCTCTGCCCCAGTGGAGGACAAGGGACCCCCGGTGCACAGGTCTGTGTTCAGAGGAGACACAGGGGCTGATGGACTCTGCAGAGGAGGAGGATGAGGACAGAACCACACCCAGTAAGTTCACTGCAAATCACAACGCTTCGAGTATGAACCTCTGTGGTCAGTATTAGCAATTAAAGCAATTAAGTGCAAATTTGGTGAAAGTAATGCCACTTCTCCCCGCTCCACGGGTCTGGCAGAATCATGTAGAGCGGGTTAATACAAACATTTGAAGATGAAAGTGACGAGTCTGACAGCAGCAGTTGCAGAGAGAGGTAACGGTTTTCCAGTAGAAAGTTGGGCCAAAATGCGCCCATGCTCACTTTCTGGAATGTGGCAGGTAGCGGGCTGAGGCTGAAGAGGAAACTCATGAATATTTGAAGGATCGTAACATAATAACAAAGTTCATCAACACATTTTTAAAGCCCCAGTGGATGAAAGGAAGAACCAGTTATCAAAATAAGAGAAAGTTCCAGAGTTCTGGCTGGTCACTGTCTCTAACTGTCTTGTGTTTCTATAGGGAGGGGTGTGAGGGCCAGAGGACCTCTGAGCTTCACTGAGAAGATCCAGGTGATGAAGGTAAGGATGTGCACTGTACCCTCCCTTTCCTCTCTGTGCTGTCTGTGATCTCACTCTGCCCTTGTGCTCATGAGCAGGGCCTGTTCAAGTTTGTGATTCCTCTGGGGCTGGTGTACTTCGCAGAGTACTTCATAAACCAGGGCCTGGTGAGTCTCTGTTACCCTCTGTCATCACTGAATGAACGGCTTTAAGGCAGGTGAAACAACAGAGTTTCCTCTGCTGAGCCTTTACACGTGTTAATGATGCTGTGGGTGTCAGACACAGACCAATGCATTTACACAAAGACTTATGATAAGAATAGTTTCTTCACAATATAAATTTCCATCACAGTGTGATTGAGGGGTGGATTAGCCAATCAGAGACCTCCATGGTTCGTCTGTATCAAAACAAATATGGCAGCTTGTGAGAAAAATATCACAGGAGACGGAAAAACATCACAGATTTCTGCAGAATCAATGAGAGAAGCACTCAGCTCTGTTAGTCTGAGGTGAGAGGAGTTTGAGTTTGTTCTATATGAAGTTATCAATATTATATATAATATTCTGGACTCGCCAGACAAGAAAGATGCATCTTCTTCCAGTCTCTGGGTGTTGGGTATTGGTGGATCAAGCGTCAAAGCTGTTGTTGGAGAAGATGAGCTCAGGTGACTCCCCTATTCAAAACCAACAGTGTTTCACTTCTAACATTTTCTCTGGCTGTTTCAGATGGAGCTCCTGTATTTCCCTGGCATTTTCCTGTCTCACGCTGAACAGTATCGCTGGTCAGTCCCCATACATTATATTTATCCCAATATTCATGTAGATACAGAATTAACGTGTGTGCAGGTACCAGACCCTGTACCAGGTGGGAGTGTTTGTGTCACGCTCGTCTCTGTGCTGGTTTAAAGTCCGTAAACTCTGGCTCTTCGCTGGGCTGCAGGTGACCAGAGAAACCTGCACACTTTTAGCTAAACATTTGTGCTCAATTTTGTGACTTTGCCTGAGATTTTCAAAAACATGCTTGGACTGGTGCTTTTCTTTTGCTCCTTTGCCCTGTTACTTTTCGGAATATAAAAATCTTGCTGCCCAGCTGATTTGACTTTTTATCTTGAAAATCTTGCATTTTTTTTCTAATTCCATAACTGTTTAAGACTAGAAGGAAAAAGTACTTTCCCGGATAATGTGGGCCAATTCACCAAAGAGCCTAAGGGCCAACGACGATTTATGATCCTGTCCATCACCTAAAAGTCCCAGTATTACCCTAACATTACGACTTGCTTACCTGCTGTGCCTGTGCTACACTTCCCTGGTCACTCTGTCCCTCGGGTTCCCTCGGGTTCCCTCGGGTTCCCTCGGGTTCCCTCGGGTTCCCTGTCCACCTTCAACCTGCAGAGGACGTGGAGGCTCCAGCAGCCCCTCCAGAGAATGTCTGTTATTTTAGAACTTTTATTTATTTTGCAGCGTCTATAGCAAGATTTTTTAATCTTTTAGCCCGCAACTTCTCCGCACCCCCTTTCTGCCGCTTCTCCATGTTTCCACGCTCAACACTGAAACTGGCGGGGATCAGAGCAGAGAAAGGGGTGGGACTGCTCTCGTAAGCTTCTATATCCTGATTAATTTAGTCCACTGTTTATATTGAAGATGGACCAAAATGCCCGGTATGCCCAATTACCAATCCAGGCCTGATTGGGTAGTTTGCGCTGGCCGTGGTGCAGTGTGTTGAGTATTTGCCACAGTCACCACTTCAGACCTGTCCTAATGCTGCCATTGTGTTCCTGAGCAAGACACTTCTTCCCAAAAGCCCAGTATAGTTATTATAGGATGCTGGGGACTCTGAAGTAATCAAATGCAAACATAAAATAAAATAGTGCCAAATAAAAGTTGAAATTAAATACTGAAAAATGTTGCAGACTTTGAAAATAAAGTTAAATTTGCAGTAGGTTCAGTTTTGCCCCTAAACAAGAGGATTGCCTATTCTATTTCTGCTTTATGATGATGATTATTATTATTATTAGGGGGCCAAGCACCGAAGGTGCTTAGGCACCCTATAGGAATTGCTGTGCGTTGCCTAGGCAAGTTGCCTAGTAACTCTTTGATCTTTCCTTTGATGTTCTGGTCTCCTGATTCTTATTATTTATATAATAAAGTTGTGAAATTTGGAATGCACATTCTAGCCAGTCTCCTCATTACTCACAGCAATTTATAGGCCCCCCAGCCCCAACCGTCTCGTGGCACCAGCAGGTCAAAGTTGCAGAAATTTGTCAATTGCCTAGCAACGCACCTAGCAACCTTTGATGTGTCTGCTCTGACAGGGTTAGACCCTGACCCTGTCAGACCTTGTTAGACCCTGTCAAACGGTGCTTGGCCCCCACATTGCTGCTTGCAGCTATATTTATTATTATTATTATTATTATTGTTGTTCTTCTTATTATTATTATTATTAATTTGGACAATGGTGTAGGTACGGTCTATAGCTGAATGTTTTGTGTACATTTGTTTATAGTTTGCCCAACTATCTCTAGTGTAAAGTGGGACTAAAAACCTAAACTCCACACATAGTCTTTTACTGTCTTTGAACACAAAGCTGCAAATGTAGTTTCCACTAAAATGGCCAAAAAATGACTAGGTACAGTAGACAATGGTTTTAAAACACCATATACACAGTTTAGTCAGAACAAAGCTAATTTAGTGTTTAGTTCCACTTTAAATGTTCTTAATCACAGGCACAACAGCAGACTATTCTGTGTGGATGAACACATTCTTCCAGTAATGCTCAAACTTTTCACATAAAGTTGCACCAAAAAAAAAAAGAAATCTTGGCAGGACTACTACATGAACAAAATGTCATCTAATTGAAGTAAACAAAGTCTGAACATTTGTCTTGGTTTTGTTCCAGACGGAGGAGCGGAGGAGCGCCACCGTGAGTTTGCCATGGCTATGGCCTCTGTAGGAGACACATTGGGCATCTGTCTGTCCACTGCACTGTCCTTCCCTGTCCACAACTACTTCTGCTCCCTCTGACCTGGTGGACAAGTACTTCTGCTGTCTGTGACCTGGTGGACAAGTACTTCTGCTTACTCTGACCTGGTCCGGGAATACTGACTCAGCCTACATGTACTTGAACTGTTTTTCACCTGGTCCACAAGTACAGACCCAGTCTACTCAGCTTGGTCAGGACCTAAGCTGGAGGATTTTACCTATGGTGCATGTTTTGGTTTGATGGGGGAAACCCACCCAGACACGGGGAGAACATGCAAACTCCACACAGAAAGGCCCGGGCGACCCGGGGATCGAACTCAGAACCTTCTTGCTGTGAAGCATGAGCGCTAGCCACTCAGCCACCGTGCTGCCGAAGGAAGGAACTAACTACAATGAAACTATCACATCTATTTGTTTTCAGTTTCTGTTGGTTAGGTAAGCCTATTCAGTATGCAGTAAATCAGTGGGCATGTCAGTGGCGGTGAAAACGAGGGTTGAGCCGTAATATAGCATCTTGAAAATAAGCAATTTAAACTTGCATGAATCAGTCCAAATCAGGAAGGTTTTTATTGCCATATGAGTGAACAGGTTCACAACATTAGGAACTTGCTTCGATACCTAGAGCGGACAGACACTCCGAGCACCAAGGCTGCCATTCGCGGCGCCAACTTGGTTGCAGAGTAGAAAAAGATGCAGTACAATCAGTGACAATTTAACAACATGTAATGACAGAAAAACAGTTGGAGATATAACATGATGTGACCGAATTGAATTTAGGACTACTGGCACTAACCAGACAACGCCACCTATGGGGGGGTTGGCCCACAGCAATAAATAAGTAAACCCTTTAAGAAATATTAGGCAACACAAGTTCGCACATTACACAGGACAGAGACGTGAGTTCAACCAATTTATATTTATTTGCTAGTGACCAAAGTAAGACAGAGAAAACATTCTAGACCGATAACAGACCGGAGCCAGCCAAATCTGGCTCAGCACTCAACACCCCCCCTTCTTACACACACACACGCATACCACCATACACACAGGGACACACTCATACCCCACCCAATAGAGCACACCAGGAACACTGCACACCTCGTACGCAATGCCCACCCCTGCGGACACACCACTACTCTAGGCCGAGGAGGAGCAGGGCAGCAGCTCAGGGCAGTGGCTACCACGACTGGCAGGGGCAGTAAGCATAAGATAAGGGTACCTCTAACACTATACACCACTCGTGAGTAGGAAAGAAGTGGGGACACCCGAAGCGTGAACCGAAGAAGCTCCACCACCAGGGGGCTCGTCCTGCCACTCGTGTAGACCCGGTGCACCTGGCTGAAACAACAGGCAGAAAACACAAGCACTTCAGTTAGAAGAATTCATTGCACAAGGCACCTATGTTAAATGAGGTTCTACTAGATGAAACACTGGCACTTATCTTGTAACTGAGGGACACGATCTGAAGTAGATGGAGTCCGTCACCGTAGGTGTGCAATGTCCTGGTCACTAGAAAGATATAGTCAAACAACCCGTATACCCACACTTGCCCCAAGACAGCGAGTCAGTGCCTAATGCAACAAAGCAATTCCAAAAGAAAAATAATAAACAGAAATCACGCCATGCTTATAATACACTGCAACCAAAAAAAAAACAAAAAGAATCACACAATTAATAAAAGAAAAAGAAAATCATGCACAAGACAAATCACACAATCGGAAGTGCAATGCAGGCACCAGACACTGACATGCCTGCGAGGAACACAGGGTAGCAAACCCCAAGCACGCGAAAGTATAGTCCGTAACAATAAAAATACCTCAGGTTCACGTACAGCAAACTGAAATGGTAACAATGTCTCAAACAGTACAACAGGTTAAAATTGAGGGAGGATTTAAGTACAAAGTCCATCTATTGTATGCTCCCAGTCCAGTGTAGGTTATAAAATACGTAGGCACAAACCAATAACACAGACCATGCGAACGCCGAAGACGTCGGCGCGCACGTATCAGGAAGTGCCGGTGAACAAAACAGCAACCTCGAGCCGTAGACACGCCGAGCTGCAAATCCACACAGTTGAGTGACAACTACTCGTCACTGATAGCGGCTAGGGAGAGAACAGACACAACCACCGTCGGTAGGAGCAGTCTGCAGCAAATAAAAGAAATAATTAACTTAAGATCCCCCCCGAGGTCTCTCCAGACAGCAGCACGAGGGGGAGACTCACCGCTCCGAGGCATCCAACCCAGCGCAGCCCCACGCACACAGCACGCTGCTCCAATTACCAACACCTGGCGATCTACAGAGCAAAGAACCGCGGATGTAACGAACCCAATCAACGAACGCATGAAAGACGTAATAACTCACCCAGTCTGAGCGCACGTTCGCCCCAACGCAGCCCCAGCAGCAGACCCGTGTCACCAACACAACAACCGGCCATACGGAAGAGGAGAGGAGGAAGTAGTCGCGTTGGCTACTTAAGTACCCCACGCCCAGATCCACCACCCAATCACCGCACCCAGCGGGCAGAGACGCAAACGTGACATCAATCATCCAATCTGTCACAATAAGCTGGCTTTGAATGTACTGGCCCTGGATTACATCTCGGACCTCATCCAGATTTACACCCCCGCCCGCGCTCTGAGGTCCGAGGGCCAGCTCCAGCTCGTGGTTCCTAAGACGAGACTTAAAACCAGAGGAGACAGAGCCTTTTCTGTGGCTGGACCAAAGCTGTGGAACGCTCTGCCTCCTCACATCAAAACAGCTCCCACTGTGGAGTGTTTTAAGTCTTGTCTTAAGACCCACTTTTATTCTCTGGCTTTTAACCCCGCATGAGTTGTGTGGTCCTCTGTGTTTTTATTGTTTTTAGTTATTTTATTATTATCACTTTATTTATTGCTTTTTTAGTAATGTTTTTATAATTGCTTTTGTTTTTAGTGATTGTATTATAAGCACATTATTTATTGCTATTTTAGTAATGTTATTAAGTTCTATTGATTTTATGTACAGCACTTTGGAAACTGTCTCTGTTTATAAAATGTGCTATAGAAATAAAGTTGGATTGGATTGGAACATAAGGTGATCTTTTTTGTTGGTAACATAAGGAAGGATGTGGGGGGGGTCAGATTGGAAAGAATTATCCAGGGGGGTTAATTTAGCATGATGAAATACATTTTTAGAGACCCAGGTAAATAATTTAGACTGGGCTCGAGTTGTGCCAGACCCCCATCTTCTGTGGAACACACGCCATGAAGATTCATGAGAGATCTCATTAGTTCCTCTTGGCACACAGACTGCGCTGCGTTGGCTTTACACAGTTCTGTCACCATCCCCATGATGATATCCAAACGTCGAGATGTTTCCTTCTGTGGCACGAAGGGGGGGGGGGCTAGCCTAGAAAGGCTGGCGGTGCAATTTTAGTGGATAGGTTTAATCGAATAGACAACAACGCCACCTGGAAATACCAGGACACTCCACCACACACAATGTGTAAGGCACACAGGTCCGGTTATCAATGAGGAAATCGAGCGAGCCAGGTTCCTTTAATTACAATAATTTATTTATCTTCCGTTTTTATAATTTCAATGATTAAAAGCAGCTGCGCCTTAAAACAGGGGTAAATAACCCAACAGTGCACAATCATTAAACAGGAACAAAACAATAAGCAAAACAATAACCCCCAACAAAACAAAACGGGAAAACAAAAACAGCCGAAACAACAAATAGCAACCACCAAACAAAATAATCAGTGAAACAAAATAAAACAGCACCACAGCAAAACAGCACTGGTGGTGCGCTCCGCCGCTGCAGGCCACTCCAACACCTGGAAAAATTAAGTTTATTACAAGGTGAGCCTGCAACAGAGGATTTAGCCCAAGACAAACCTACCGCTTTTGGAATTTAACCGCGCGCAGTTACAGACGGGACCACGCGGCCACATGACAGACTCCAGTCCGCGCACGGACCGGCGCACGACACCCCCTCAAGGTGCACGCCAGTGTGGAGGGGACACCACGGTGCACAGCCAGCGCTGCGGAGTGTGGGGGGGGGGGGGGGGGGCCCGGTCCGACCAAGGGTCTAAAAGAGATTTAATAATTTGGGGCTTGGGTGAATGGACAAAGGGGCATCGGGCGTGCATTACCTTTGCGGGGTAGAATTGATGTACATCCTGTACGACACAGGCCACGGTAGTAGAGTGCGGGAGGAGGAGCAGATATGGCCAAGCAGCGACACTAAACAAGATGATGCTAGAAGGATTGGTCGTAACACAGAGAGGTTTAACGCAAGAGAATTTACCTGAGCTGTAGGAGAGCAGACACCACGCGGAGCCCAGAAGGAGCGTGTGGGCAAAAAGGGGGAGCGGTAGAGGAGGAGCGCTTAAATAGTCCACCAGCTCAGCGCCACGGAACGGCAGGTAAGAGCACCTGCAGCCCAGGCCTCCAACCCGGTCTTGCCACACTTCGGTTGAAATCCTTCCAAAAGGACCTCAACCTGTCCCACTTTCTGATGTAATCCTTTCACGAGATCTCCAACGGCTTCACAATGGCTCGAAATTTCTGCAGACAGCTTAGGGGACTCTTTACTAGCTGCTAGCTTACAATTTATGCCAGAGGTCTTCAACAGGGGGGTCGCGACCCCTAGGGGGGTCGCAGAGGTACTGCAGGGGGGTCGCGAAATCTTTTGATTTCACTTTAAAATAATATAATTTTAATATTTTTAAAAACAATATATTTTTTCATTTTTCCCCAATCAATTTCTCCCTTGTCCCTCCACCCTCTTTGATGTCTTAAAATGAAAAAAGATATGTTATGTGCAACTCATCAGGGTCAGACATCTCACTGAAGTGGGAATTCACAGATGGCTTGGGGGTTCACTGTCCCCTGTATGTTCATGTATATTCACAGTTTAACTTGATGTGTTATGATCAAAGCATAACTTGATTTGTGTTAATTGTTCATTATTTGAATAGCTCTGTATTTGAGCAAGATGTATGTGTAAATGGCAGAAGCACAGCCACTCTCTCCCTTGCACTTGTTTTTTGGTTGAATCAGTGAACGATCTTAATAGGCCTGTGTTATATGCAAGTTGTGTTTAAAAATTGCAGTAGCACATCGACCCCGTAGGGCCTATCTGGCCCATCTTTAAAATAAAAAAACATGAAAATACAGTATTAACCTGTGTATTATTTCCTTGTATTGGATGTACCATAACAGAGTAGCAATGTTTATATATGACACTAAGTATATATAGTATATACCATATAGTATATACCATATATATAGTAGGGGGTCCCTGGCCCAGTTCACCATCTGTTTGGGGGTCCCTGGCCTGAAAAACGTTGAAGACCCCTGATTTATGCGATAGATCATGGACAATCCCAGGCCAATTAACAGATGTCCAGCTATCAGAAATCCAAATACGTAAATATCCTCCACATCCTCCAGGTACATTGGTGCCAAACATACGACTTGCCACGCACGATACGAGTCCCTCGCATATCCAGCAGCAAAAGTACCATCTGGACACGCCGCTTCTCCTGGAGCAGCACTCCTCCATGAAAAAAGAGTATCAATAGCGCTGAGGGTCCAGCTGATCACATCCATCTTTTTGGAATTTGGAAAATCTGCTCCAAAAAGCGAGAAAATAACAAAAACAAGAGAGGCAGGACAACAGGAGCAATAGATAAGAGAGGAAAAAGAGAGACGTCTGCTCGCTCTCAGGGTCAGAACAGTAGAATACAACTGCAGTGAGTAAATGGTGAGGGAAAACAACTATAACACAGTTAAAAGCTCTGAAAAGCGGATTTTAGATAGATTACATCGGTCCGGCAAAAAATTTGATAAAATGCGCATCGCGACAATGACCGGAGCGACACGACTCAACAGCGCCGCCTAGAATCGGACCCCTACGGGAGTCGGAACAGGCAAAGCTTGTTGCAGCCAAACAAAATTGGGAACAGTGATGGAGAACAATGAGGACAGTGAGAGAACAATGAGATGAGCAAAAGAGGAATTGGAGCACGCCCCTATGACGTACAGGAAGTCGGTCATATTGGATCAAAAACTCTCCATCGTTTGGACGAGGGTGTGTGCAAAAATCAAATATTTTGTACTTGGTCCAAATGAGCTCAGATTTGACATGTCACATTTACAGACATAGACTCACAAAAATTATCAATTTTTTGGGGCGATACTCCTTATGGTTTGCCCATAGCACGCCCTTCCTTTCCTGTTTCTTTGATGACCTTTGGCCTAGAATCACGTGACCCCGGCCCCAATGTAATGAAATATGAAATATAATAAAAATGAACACTATAGCGCCCTTTAGCATAGACATGAAACGTCATTATTATGGGATCTTGATAAATCAATTATGATGTTTGTGTCGTGGTATTAAGATTTACGAGGCGTGTTTGTGCAGTGGTGTTACTGAGACGACACTTTTTGCAAAGTTAGTGTAGCAGGGTTAAATGTGTTCCCTGAATTTCCCTACTCATGTTGATTTCAGACATCCTGTATTTGCATGTATATTATTGTTAATTAATTAAATTAGTTATTATTATTTTTATTTTATTTTTTTGCTCATCTTCGATGTACAGTAGCAGGGGGGTGTGGTTTTCACACGCTGGAACCCCAAACCTTCATGTTGCCCCTTGTTCTGCATCTTTTGCAAATGTCTGGAGGCAGAGGTATGTGGTGTCTTCTATGCATTGTTTTTTTCTTTCTTTTTTGTTTTTGCTAAGTACATTGGGGTCTGTTTCTCACTGTGTTGTCCCGATATGTTGTGTACAGGATGCACGAGTTCCGTTGTGCATTTGCCCAGTGACATATTTGTCCTAATGAGGACAAATATCATTAGAACAAATATGTCACTGGTGTAATCATGGTAAATGCCACAAATGAAGGATTGACAACATCAAAAGTGTTATGTATTTAAGAAACTAATATCTTTCACATTACAAAGTTGATTAATTAAATATAAATGCACAAGGGTTTCTCTTTATTAACTTGATTTTATTTTGAGGTTGTGCGCTAGTGATGGTGAGATGAAGCCTCATGAGGCATTCAACCACTTGAGCCAATTGGTTCGAGAAAAGGTTCGTTTCTCAAAGCTTCATGTGCACAAGAATCCACCTACTGGCCAAGTGTGTAATCACAGGCAGCTGTATCTGAACCACAGAATGTGTGACGCATTGAATTTTTGTGTCTGTTGGGAATAACTATGAATTACAAAACATATATGACCAAATAATTTCTGTACATATATTATCTCATATGTGTATAATAAATTTTGTATGTATTCTGTGTGTGTAAATTTTCCTAAAATGATCATATATGACGGGTTAAAGGACTACAGATGGAAATTAGCTTTCAAGCTATAATCTGGTACAAGCATCTCTGCCTTTGGCATTATGTGGTTGTACATTGTCCTGTTAAATGAAATGAAAAGCTGTTTTTCTGAAAGTGGCAAGGGCATAATTGGGCAGAGTAGAGTGAAAGTGCTTGTGGAACTAGGAAAAGGGCACAGATTATGCTTGTGTAACTTGGACAATGATGTACAGGACAGGGGAATTTTTTTTTATTCATTTTTATTCAGAAACAAGAGTTTCTCAACAGGTTTTGGTTTTCAGATCAAAGTGTTTCCACACAGGGGAAAACCTCCCCTCCCTCGCTGGCTCCATCCTATCACCTCTCCTACTCTCCTCACTCTCCTAAATCTCTCTCCCTAAACTTTCCAAATTCTCTCCAAACTATCTCCAAACTATATACGCTATGCAACTCTAGTATCTAGACTCTCCAAGTTCTATCCAAACTCTCAACTGATGCAACTCTCCTTTAAACACCCACATTTTTGATTGGAGCCTGAGGGTCAATACAGCTGGAAAAGCTCGCGGCAAAATCTGAACCGCTTCCTGAAGTAATCACGTGGTACATGCGGGCAGCCAGGCTTCTGACGTCATCGTTTTGGCTCCTCCCCCAAATGAAGCGAGCCTCGAAATGCGGACACGCCCCCTTCATTACTCGGCACACGCTTCACGGCCTCGACCCATCTCGTGACATCACTATTGTGCGCACTTCCGGTCCCACTGGAGGTCTGCGGCCTGGAGCAGCGCGAGCTTTAAAACCTGAACAAACTTTATTTATGACGTTAATGTGAACGTTTTGTTAGAACTACAACCTGAAGAGTCCGACTAAAAGATCCAAGCAAAACAAGAAGTGAAACAACAGTTTGTTTATGTTCAGCGCACTTCTGAACCAACTTAGCAACGGTTAGCTCAAATTTTGAACAAGCCGAACACCGAAAAAACAAACAGGGCAAATATGTCCGGAGACTTTAGTGGTTTTGTGGAGGAGCGACTGGGCGCGGCTGCTGGGGAAATCGGTGCGCTGTTGGAGCGCAGAATAGCGGACTACGAGGAGGAGCTGCGCCGCTCCAAACAGGAGAACCAGAGGATCCAGCGGCTCTTGGACTCGGCTCTGAGGGCTCTGAGCCCGAGAGTCGTGCTCGTCAGAAGGGGTAAGTCGTCTGGATCGTATGGATCCTATTTTTAGCCTATGGGTGTTAAAAAATATATGAAAATGCAGATGATGTTGAAAATGGCTCATTAGCGCATTAGCTTTGCTCATTAGCCGTTAGCGGCTAATGAGCTAAGCTAATGAGTTTAGCAGAAGAACCTGTGACTCCAAATCGCTTGAGATATTCACTCAAACATATTTACAACTTCATGGACAGAAAAGACCCCCCCCCCTCAGCCTGACAGTAGAAGACTACAGACAAGTTCAGAGTGTTCATGTCA
The DNA here is from genome assembly GCA_036785185.1 of Paratrypauchen microcephalus. NCBI lineage: Eukaryota > Metazoa > Chordata > Actinopteri > Gobiiformes > Gobiidae > Paratrypauchen > Paratrypauchen microcephalus. The sequence continues at coordinate 7,799,558 of JAVJIX010000022.1, read as the reverse complement.
CAAGACTGCACATGTATGTGTAAGTGTGTAATCTCTTATCTCCTGCAGCTGACCAGCTCCCCTCTCTGAGCCCTGCTCCACACATTAAAGAAGAACACAGCACCAAACAGGAGGAAGATGAGATGCAAGTGTGAGTCTCGGACACCTTCAAACTTCAATTCTTTATTTTGTCATTCATTCTTATTAATTTCTATTACAAATATTCAGATTGGGTTTGAAATATACAAATGTCTTATATTTATATATTTAGGGCTGCAACTAACGACTATTTTAGTAGTCAATCTATAGATCCAGTAACGATTAGTCACGAAAAAAAATATTACTAGGATAATGGACACGACCAGGGCCGGCCCAAGCCTTTATGGGGCCCTAAGCAGAATTTGAATTGGGGGGCCCCCCACACCACCAAAACTGCACTAATAGCTGCTTTATCATTTCATAGACTACACAGTTAGTCTAAGACACCCACTATCATCTGCGTTTTGAGTTGGTTTACATTATACTGTAACTTGTCTCATTATGGCTATTGCAATATAAAATATTCAGAGAGATATGAACTTTGTTTTTGAGACAGCTTCACAGCCGACTAGTCCGCCTAGCTTATCCGACATTAAAATCACTCCTGTCGTGTTTGTTTGGTTGCGCAGCAGTGCAGTGGCAACAACCAGCAGCAAGAATTGGTTAACCTACATTGTACCAACTATGAAAATGATACAAAAATGTTGTTTTTGTTTCTGCAAATTCATATATTGATATTACCGTACTTTTCGTACTATAGAGCGTACCTGATTATAAGCCGCACCAACCTTTTTTTTTTTTTAAGATTTGTACATATGTAAGCCGCACCTCACTATAAGCCGCAGGTGTCCACATTGTTACTTGAGATATTTACACAGAAAGATGGTACACAAAAGTTTTTTTTTATTCTAATTAACGTAAATACTGGTACATTCTAACAGCACCTACGGCAGAAACACAATGGCAGAAACACGGCAGAAACATTGCAGAAACACGGCAGTAACACGGCAGAAGAACGCAGTAAAACAACTGTAAAATGGCCAGCCTGTAGCCTCATGCCAGCACAGAACCGCGCAGAACAAAATACCAAAACAGCGGGCTAAACACACAAAGCACATCAGGTAACAGCGGCAGACGTCAGCCCCATGCATTAAACAACTGCATTAAAATCATGGAAATCAATGCTCAACCCAGCCATAATTAAAAACAAAAAATGTCTTACTTTCATGCAAAATGCGATCCGCAACCCGCGAGTCTGCAACCCGATCGATAACGTCGACTGTGTCCAGGTTCCACACATTTTCCGCCCCCCGACAGCAGTGCTCTCTTCAATTTTTCCCTCTTTTTCTCCGCTCCTCCCTTGTGTTATTTAGTGCCTCCTCCTCGATTCATTTTACTAAGCTATAATGCTAAGTATCCGACCGTCTCCTCTTATACATTGACTAACTTGACCACACTACCACAATCTTCACCGTTCTATTAACTTTCATGAGAAACGCAACTAGTGCCGTGATTGGTCAATTCTCCGGCCGTGGGAATTTCCCATAAGGCATTGCTTTACTTAATTTGTCACAAACAAATACAAAATACAGATATATTTGTTTTATTTCAAACTGTGCACATTTTTAACATCGTAAGAAGAAATATCCCGACAAAATAAAATAATGTAATACCTTAAACACATCATCACGGTGCTACCGTGACTGTAATATATATGTAGTTTTAAGTGGTATAAATACCAAGCGGGTCCTTTCAGTTACAGCAATAGGGCGGAAAACGCTGACACGTGCAGTGGAGCTAGGTTTACGCGCTACATTTGCTGTCTTGATAAAGAATTAATCCATACAGAAGAAAAATATTTTAGCAGGTGGCCATTCGAACTGGTCTTGGGGGGCCCCCTGGTGGCGTGGGGGCCCTAAGCGGCCGCTTAGGTCGCTTCTGCCTTGGGACGGCCCTGGACACGACACTAACTGAGCGCAGTTACGCGTGCGTGCTTTAAGCATTCTGTTTCAAAGCGGAATATTGTCAGTATCCAGTTTAAAAAAAAGTTAAGATAAGATAAGATAAGACTTTATTGATCTCACACAGGAGAAATTTACTCGCCACAGTAGCTCCAGGACAATTGGACAGGAGGGAAAAAGTGCATGCAGGCAGGGAGGGGATAAAGTAAGTAATAAATAGTGCAAATAGTAATATGTAATAATAATAATAATAATAATGGAAAATAGTAATAATGATAATAGTAACAACAAGCATCAACATGAAAAGGAGGATATTGCACGTCTGGCCTATATGTTAGAATTATACAGTCTGATGGCGGTGGGGATGAAGGATCTGCGGTAGCGCTCCTTCTTGCACTGGGGGTGCCTCAGTCGGCTGCTAAAGGAGCTGCTCAGCTCCTCAATAGTCCGGTGCAGAGGGTGAGAGGTGTCGTCCTTAATGGACATGAATTTGGCCAGTACCCTCCTCTCAGCCACCTCCTCTACACGGTCCAGAGGACAGCCCAGGACAGAGCTGGCCCTCTTAACCAGCTTATTCAGTCTTTTTCTGTCCCGTTCTGTGCTGCTCGGGGCCCAGCAGACGACAGCATAGAGGAGAGCAGAGGCCACCACAGAGTCATAAAAAGTCTTGAGCAGAGGCCTGCTCACTCCAAAGGAACTCAGTCTCCTCAGGAGGTGGAGGCGACTTTGGCCCTTCTTGTACAGGGCGTCAGTGTTGTGGGACCAGTCCAGTTTATTGTTGAGGTGAACACCCAGGTACTTGAAACTGTCCACAGTCTCTATGTCCTGCCCCTGGATGTTCACCGGTGAGTGAGGTAGTGGTCTCCTCCTGAAGTCGATCACCAGCTCCTTTGTCTTACTAGTGTTAAGGCACAGGTGATTGCGCCCACACCAGTCTACAAAGTCACTGATGACCGAGCGGTACTCCAGCTCGTTCCCCTCTGACACACAGCCCACAATGGCCGAGTCGTCGGAGAACTTCTGGAGATGGCAGCTGTCTGTGTTGTAGGTGAAGTCCGAGGTGTATATGGTGAAGAGGAAGGGTGAGAGGACAGTACCCTGGGGGGCCCCCGTGCTGCATACTACCACCTCTGACTCACAGCCGCGCAGCCGCACGTACTGTGGACGGTCAGTGAGGTAGTCGATGGTCCAGGCAGCGAGATGTCCATCCACTCCCGCGTCCTCCAGCTTCCCCCGCAGCAGCGCCGGCCTGATGGTGTTGAAGGCGCTGGAGAAGTCAAAGAACATGACTCTCACAGCACTCCCGGCGGTCTCAAGGTGGGTGAGCGCCCGCTGCAGAAAGTAGATGACGGCGTCCTCTACTCCTACGTTTGGCTTGTAGGCAAACTGCAGCGGGTCCAGGGTGGGGCTCACCACAGAGCGGAGCTGGCTGAGGATCACCCTCTCCATGGTCTTCATGAGGTGGGAGGTCAAGGCGACTGGTCTGTAGTGGGCCGGTTCCCTGGCGTTTGTTGTTTTGGGAACCGGGACCACGCAGGAGGTCTTCCACAGGACGGGGACCTTCTCCAGGCTGAGGCTCAGATTGAACATGTAGCAGAGAACCTCACAGAGCTGGTCTGCACAGGTTCTCAGCAGCCTGGGGCAGATACCATCGGGTCCTGCGGCTTTCCTCTGCCTGAGTCGTCTGAGCTCCCTCCTCACCTCGTCCGGTGTGATGGAGAGGGGGAGAGGGGGGGGACTGGGGTGGACTGCGGGGGGTGGTGGTGGTGGGGGGTGGAGGGGGGCTGGTGCTGGGTTGAGTCCGTGTGAGGGGGAAGGGGGTATGCCTACTGGCCCGGGGAGGTGTGAAAGAGGAGGAGGGGGAGTCGGCAGAGGGGCAGAGGGGGTGGGGCGCATTAAACCTGTTGAAATAACAGCTTAATTCGTCCGCCCAGCGCTGATCACCATCAGCTGTCCCTCTGCCACTCTGTCCAAAACCAGACATGCTCCTCAGTCCTCTCCACACGCCCCGTGCATTGTTTTGGGCCAGCTGCTCCTCCATCCTCCTCCCATAGTCCTTCTTGGCCCGTCGGATCCTCCACTGAAGCTCTCTCTGGACCCTTTTCTGCTCCTCTCTGTCCCCTGAGCTGAAAGCCCTTTTCTTCTGGTTCAGGAGGGCTTTAAGCTCAGGGGTGACCCAGGGGTGGTTGTTGGGGAAACAACAACCACCCCTGGGCACCGTGTCCAACCACCCCTGGGCACCAATTTTGGGCACCGTGTCCTCAATGCACTTCACTATGTAGCCTACGACAGAGTCTGTGTACGCATTAATGTCGCCATCCGCTGCGTCTGCAAACATCTGCCAGTCTGTTGTTTCAAAGCAGTCCTGCAACACCTCATCAGACATACTGCTCCATTTGTGGATTTGTCTGGGAACCGGTTTTTCCAGTTTAAGCCTTTGTTTGTATGCAGGCAACAGCAAGATGGCGCTATGGTCAGATTTATCAAAGGCTGGGCAGAGGATGGGTTTGTAACTGTCTTTAAATGGGGTGTAGCAATGGTCTATTGTCTGCCCCCCCCCCCCCCTCCCGGTGGGGAGGGATATGTGCTGGTAGTATTTTGGTAGAACCGTTTTCATGTTAGCTCTATTGAAATCCAACACAATGAAAGCTGCATCAGGGTGTGAGTTGTCAAGTCCGTTTATAATCCCATACAGTTGTTCTAGGGCTTCTGTTTTATCAGCTTGTGGTGCCCTAAATTTTCTGGGCAGATAGAAGGGTCTAACTTTGATGGTTAGCAGCTCTAGGGCTGGAGTGCAGTGGGTTGTTAAAATACGTGCATCTGTTGCCCACAAAGAGTTAACCATAAAGCAAACACCTCCTCCGCAAGACTTGCCTGAATCCTCTGTTCTGTCCTGCCTGTATATGGTGAAATTGTCCGGCGAGACCGCGCTGTCGGGAATGGTCGGGTCCAGCTATGTTTTTGTAAAGGCAAAAACACAACAGTTCCTCGTGTCCCGTTCAAAATAAATCGGTGCACGCAGGTCATCCAGTTTATTCCTCAGAGACTGGACGTTTGCAAGCAGGATAGAGGGAAGAGTAGGTCTGTTGTGTCTCTGACAGGTTCTCCACAGCACACCGGCTCGCTTCCCTCGGCGCGTTCTCCTTTTCCGGCACCAGAGTAAACAAAGAGGCAGGATGTCCTCCGCCGATGCTTCGAAAACCGGCTTAAAGTCTGCACTTTCTGACGGACGTAGCTCCAAAAGTCTGCTACGGTCATACACATGGTGTGGAAGTGCAGTGCAAGTGCAAAAAGTGAAAAAAGCGAGTCGGCACAGAGCGACTGATCATATATTATATAATATATATTAGGGATGCACCGATGTGAAAATTTTGGCCGATATCCGATATTAATTTTGCTGGTATCGACCGATACCGTTATTAGCCGATACCGATATTTATTTATTTTTAATTTTGAGATAACATTTTATACAGACTGAAAATCATGCAAAATTAATTTTTGAATGTCTTTTATTTTCAAAATGTGTTTTGACTCCTCTTTTTTTTTTTTTTTTTTTTTTTTTTTTTTATAGTGTAACATTGTGTTCTGCTTCCTGATTGGTTAAGGGACCTTTGCCAGACCAGAACTAAACAAGGTCTAAACCTGGACTAGGTCAGAACTAAACCTGGACTCAACCAGGACGGGACCAGGTCTAGACCTGGACTAAACCAGGACTAGACCAGGTCTAAACCAGGATTAAAGCACCGCGTGCAGGTCTTTTCCTGCTTTTGTGCTAGCTCTGCTATTAGCCGCAGCACCGGTGTACCCTCAGCCTTTATAACCGAACAGAGGCGAGTGAGTTTGTGGAAATGCAGCCGGCATATGGATCCCTCTGTAAACGATCTCTACCTGTTCTTTTCCTGCCTGATTTGGTCTTAGTCGTGTTTTTGATTCACGGCTGAGGCTAGCAGCAACGCGGTCCTGAGGGGAAGTCCGAGCACATCAAACCTCGGCATGAACAAACGCATGCAAGAGCCTGCGGTGGTTTAATCCTAGTTTAGACCTGGTCTAGAGGAGGCACGGTTTGGGCACGGGTCTCGTGCTCGCAGCCCCGGCGCGCTGGTCATGGTGCGCTATCACGGATTTGAGCACAATGAGCGCACTTGTCCGCGCGCACACTTCTCCGCCCTCCCCCCGCCCCATGCTTCACTATTAATACATTTTGTTGAAAATCTACGAAAGTTTGAGTGTTTAAAGGGATATGCCACCCCCAGGTCAAACTTGGGCATCTTCCCACAGTCCAGAGACTAAAATAAGTGGGGGAAAGCGTTTTCCTGGTGACCCAGCCATTGTCCGAATCTGTCAGCACTGACCGCAGCGGTAGCTGCAGCTACTCCGCGTAGTAGCTGGAGTCTTAACGTCGCCGACGAAAGATTTCGGCCAAAAGGAATGAATTTGCTCGATGCTTTTCCCAATTACTTTCTGTGTAGTGCGCATTCATATCGAGTGCAAATAAATGTGCAAATCAACACAGGGGGCTTGACTTGGTCATTTTGGGGTGGGAACTATTTTTCAGTGCGTACAAACACAGCCGACGCACACACTATGATGCGTAACAGGGGAATCCCAGCCCCCACCTTCCCTAAACAATCCCAGCCCCCACCTTCCGTCTACAAAGTTTGAATGGTCAGTGTGTGGTTGGTTTGGAAGTTAGCGATTTGGTTTTACTGAGCAAAGATGGTTAATACGTGTATAGCAAAGGGCTGCGAAAACATGCGGAAGAGATACCTAACAACAGTGTTCCACAGAATTCCAAAAGATGTGGAACGAAGAAGTCTTTGGCTGGCAAACTCCACACGCACACCACCAGTTGCTATGTGCTCTCCTTGGCTCATTTGGATCGCCTGGAGTAGTCGTAACATCCAGTCTTCTCTGATCCAAAGCTTGCAACTCCTCTTTAGTGTAGACTGGTTCAAAAAGGTAAGGTCTGGGATTTCGGAAGTCAAAGTCATCATCTTCGTCTGTAATGTAATCTTCAATGTCTTCAATCTCCATTACAACTCGTGTTATCAGCTAGCTAGCGCTGTAGAAGTAATTTGAGCCACGCAGGGAAAGCCTTTGCCTTTGTTTAGGGAAGGTGGGGGCTGGGATTTCCCTGTTACGCATCATAGTGTGTGCGTCGGCTGTGTTTGTCCGCACTGAAAAATAGTTCCCACCCCAAAATGACCAAGTCAAGCCCCCGTGTTGATTTGCACATTTATTTGCACTCGATATGAATGCGCACTACACAGAAAGTAATTGGGAAAAGCATCAAGCAAATTAATTCCTTTTGGCCGAAATCTTTCGTCGGCGATGTTAGACTCCAGCCACTACGCGGAGTAGCTGCAGCTACCGCTGCGGTCAGTGCTGACAGATTCGGACAATGGCTGGGTCACCAGAAAAACGCTTTCCACCACTTATTTTAGTCTCTGGACTGTGGGGAGATGCCCAAGTTTGACCTGGGGGTGGCATATCCCATTAAACGAGAGAGAAATGTGAGAAAACGTTAATTCAAGGGATTACTGTACTGACAAATATCGGTCGTTAATATCGGCCCACTTTTACACATCGGACCGATATGCTAAAATTTGGGCAATATCGGGCCGACACCGATGTTAATGCCGATATATCGTGCATCCCTAATATAAATTATATTTTTCAGGTCTGTCCCAGAGTTTAGTGCTGTGAGTGTGAAGACAGAAGAGTCCTCACCGCTTCAGCAAAGAGAGCCTGAACAGAGAGAGGACACACAGGGAGAGGATATCAGAGCAGAGACACATGTCCACTCAGAGACTGAAGAAGACACAGAGCACTCTTCTGACACTGACAGTGATGAAGACTGGACACCTCCACTCAGCTGTTCACCTGCACACAGAGACACAGGGGCTGACGGAGACGAGTCTGCACCAGAGACCAGAGTCACTGTAGAGATTGAAGACATGTCAGGAACTGGTGAAGGAGCTGAGCGCAGGAAACACAAGTGCTCCATTTGTAAAAAGAGATTTGAGTCTAAATATAAACTACAAAGACACAGGAGACTTCACACAGGAAAGGAAATCAGCTGTTCAGTTTGTAAGAAAGTGCTTGCTCCTAGTTCTCATCTCAAAATACATATGAGGACACACACAGGGGAGAAACCATTCAGCTGTTCAGTTTGTAAGAAAACATTTGCCCAGTATGGTCAGCTTGAAGCACATATGAGGACACACACAGGGGAGAAGCCATTTAGGTGTTCAGTTTGTAGGAAAGTGTTTGCTCATAGTTATAGTCTCACGATACATATGAGGACACACACAGGGGAGAAACCATTCAGCTGTGCAGTTTGTAAGAAAGTGTTTGCTGATAGTTATAGTCTCAAAATACATATGAGGACACACACAGGGGAGAAACCATTCAGCTGTTCAGTTTGTAAGAAAACATTTGCCCGAAATGGTCCGCTTGAAACACATATGAGGACACACACAGGAGAGAAGCCATTCAGCTGTTCAGTTTGTAAGAAAGTGTTTGCTTATCGTTATAGTCTCAAAACACATATGAGGACACACACAGGGGAGAAACCATTCAGCTGTTCAGTTTGTAAGAAAGTTTTTGCCGATAGTTCTACTCTCAGAAAACATATGAGGACACACACAGGGGAGAAACCATTCAGCTGTTCAGTTTGTAAGAAAGTGTTTGCTCATAGTTATACTCTCAGAAGACATAAGAGGACACAGCATAGGCTGCATATATAAATGGATGGGTCATAGATGGATGGATGAGGACATAGCTAACGCATTCTTACGGCTCCTACTGACCCTGGCTTCCATTGATTTACATTGGAATATTGGGGCCCCTCTCTCTGTAACTGCTGCTGTGAGCCTCATCATTTTGGTGTTTGACATTGGACATTATGGTGTTTTTTTCCTCTATTTTTTTTCAGTTTAAAAAAAACTATTCATAATATAAATTTATTGCGGTGTGTGTTTTTGTACCTTTATTGTTCATTTACAGTTTGTTTTAGGGATAAACCTGCTGTTGTGTCAGTGGAATCAATTAGTAAAAATCACGTTATCTGAAAACACAAATGAACACAGTGAAGACAACCTGTCAACAAACGTACTTACCTGGATTAGGTCCTATCTGTCAGACCGCTCTCAATGTGTCCGCATAGAAAACACCACATCCAACATCATTTCACACATCGGTCTGCCACAGGGTTCCAACATCGGTCCACTTCTCTTCTCCCTGTATATAAATGACTTGCCGTCTGTCTGCCAGGATGTTAACATCCAGATGTACGCAGACGACACTGTCATATATACATGGGACAAGGATCAGACCCTCCAGGAATTCGCGATGTTGCGATTTGCAACTTCAACGCAACTTCAGCCAATCCCCGCGAATTCAGGGCGGTGTTGCAATTTTGACCAATCACCGCAATTTTTACTAATTTTGACCAATCATCGGCGACGTATTGAACGCCGACCAACTTCCTTCTGTGTAGGAGACATAACTGAGATGAGGTGCACGGTGCGTTTGTGTGTGTGTGTGTGCGGCAGAGGCGGTGGGTCACGTGAGTGTGGGTGTGTGCACGTACGGAAGTGTGTGCGTGTAAAAGCGCGCGCTCACCTGTCACACAGAGGAGAGAGTCAGGGTTGGGGTGTAGCCGTATTTTTTGTTGACTGTAAACCATTCATTCATCTGTCACATTAATCTGTTCATCCTGCTGGTTTTCATGAGTTCCATTTTCATCCTGCTGCGCTGTCATAGCTGTGTGCGCTCTTTTTGTAATAAATGCACAAAACGCATATCTGGATCTCAGCGTATCTGTCACCATAGCCTCCTCTTTGCGCGTCACAAATCTGCGAGCCATAGGACCCAACCTCATATTCTCGGCGGCTAAAAGGTTTGAGTTTGGAAGCCGCAACATTCTGCTTTACTTCCGTATGACAAAACGAAACTGCGGCCAGTTCCCAGAGCGCACAGCTCGGAGCGCGGCCCGAAGGGGGCTCAGACTGCAGTCAAGGAGGTGCACACTTGCTCAGCCCCGACTGCAGTCCGCGGACCGCTTAACGACTGCAGCCTTCGGACAGTGTGTTAACTGCGCATGGGACAAAAAAAGAAGTGGGACAGCAGTCGTTGCGCCGGTGTACAGTCGAAATGTGTGACGCACATGCCCTTCGGGCCACGCTCCGAGCCGCACGCTCTGGGAATTGGGACACGGCTTCTAATGGCAAAGAAACATGTCTGCGGCGCCATTTGCCCACAAAAATAACAGCAAAAGACCGCAGGAAACAGTTCCCCTCCTAGTAGTAATTTATTTTTGATATTGGTAAGGTTGTTTTAGGACCATATCTGTGACCTCTGTGTCTTTGTATTATTCTTTGTCAGTAATAACTCAGTATTCAAAATATTATTCAATTTTAATAACAAAAAGTGAAAATCGCAACTTTCACTTCCTCCCGCAACAAAAACCTTAAAAGCACCGCAACTTTCATCGCAACTTTTTGGAAAAGCTCCCGCAAATTCAGGCATTTTAGCCCGCAACAATCACAAAAAATGCCCGCGAAATCCTGGGGGGTCTGAAGGATGCTGGACACGTAGCTGCCAAACTTACCACAGCCATGGAGAAAGTGGCGAGATGGCTCACTCAGTCATGCCTCACACTCAACATAAAGAAAACAGCATCTATGTACTTTGTCAAGTAAACAGTCACTTTTTCCTTACCTGGCCAGCCAAATGATATCTCTCTGTATTTCCTATACACCGCGATACCATTTGGACACCCTCCATCCACTCTCGCTCCTCCGGTTAACAACGGACTCCGCGATTCTGATTCGTTCAAAGATGGTGACGTCAGTGCACCCGCCTTTGCCCGCAAAGTCACTCTTAGGCAGCGGAAGTTCCGCCTCAGTTTTGAATCAAGATGGCGCAATCTCTGATTGGTTCACTTAGCTGTCTGTCTACGCGCAACTGCAGCGCATTTTGGACCAAGCGTTACCAGACTCACTCGCTGGTACAGCGATGAGTCATGGATTCTTCCAGGCAAACTTTTTCCCACCATCACTGTACATGGAGAAAACATACAAAACGTCACCAGCTTCAAATACCTGGGTATAACAATGGATCCCACTCACTTTTAAAAAACACATAAAAAACATGTCTGTCAAAACAAAGCCTCAACTACAATATAAAAAACCTTCAGAAGCATCAGAAACTCACTCACTCTGCACGCAGCTCACACATTCTTCAATGCCATGATCATGTCTCGATTTTTTTTACTGCATAACATCCTGGTCCCAGGCAGGCAAATCTACATTAAAACCATTAGAATCATTACACAAACAGGCACTAAAAGTCCTTGACAAAAAAACCACGCCAATACCATCATTGCCATATACTCCAAAAATACACACTTCTAAACTTTGATAATATACAGAAATATGCATCTATTCGAATGGTTCACAAAATCCTACATAACACTGCACCTGCACCTCTAAAATAATTCATCCAATTCACATCAGCAACAACCTCCAGAACCACAAGGGCCTCCACCAGGGGGCAGTGTGTCATCCCAAAAAGAAAAACTGCTTTTGGACAGTCAGCCTTTTCCTACAATGCAATAAAAGAATGGAACCAACTCCCAGATGACATCAAAAACCACGCTCCATTTCTAAATAACTAAAAAAAATGGCTATGGACTGGTCAGACTTATCAGCACTGAAGCACCTACTTTCTGTTCCCGGTGTGCTATGTTTTAAAATATGCAATATGTTTCAACTTTTAAGAATGTATTAATAAGTTTACTTTTTAATATTGTGATGTGAATGTTGTATGTGAGCTGCTGAATGTGTACTTTTTAAATTGTTGGATGTGTAAATTGGATAATTTATTATTTTTCTTCAGGGACTGCAGATGGAAACTAGCTGTTTAGCTATAATGTGGTGCAGTACATCTCTGTTTTATGAGCATAATGTCTCTGTACATTGTCCCTTCAAATAAAGACTAATAATAATAATAAATATAGCTGCAAGCAGCAATGCGGGGGCCAAGCACCGTTTGACAGGGTCTAACAAGGTCTGACAGGATCTAACAGAGTCTGACGGTCTGACAGGGTCAGGGTCTAACCCTGTCAGAACAGACACATCAAAGACATATCAAAGGTTGCTAGGTGCGTTGCTAGGCAATTGACAAATTTCTGCAAATTTGACCTGCTGGTGCCACTAGACGGTTGGGGCTGGGGGCCTATAAATTGCTGTGGGTAATGAGGAGACTGGCTGGAATGTGCACGCCAAATTTCACAACTTTTTACCAGACGGTTCTAGGGGCTGCCATAGACTTCCTATATGAGAAGAATGAATAATAATAATAATAATCTTGAGACCAGAACTTCAAAGGAAAGATCAAAGGGTTACTAGGCAACTTGCCTAGGCAACGGAATACAATTCCTATAGGGTGCCCAGCACCTTCGGTGCTTGGCCCCCTAATAACTTGCAAAGGGAGACAGACACCAACAGAGAGGTTAGTCGCCTTTCTCCGCTGGATTCCGTATTGCCTTTTTTATTGATTCACAGATGGGTGTACACAAATATGCAAACTTCACACGATAAAACAACGTGACTTCTTTCCCAGAAACTCATAACCTTGAGAGATAAAATTGCAATTTTAAGTTGGTACAGACGGTTGCCCCCCGCGACCCAGCCCCGGATAAAAGGAAGAAAATGGATGGATGGAAGTTGGTACAAACATGAAGCAATGATAACCTATTCACAGTTACTCTAACATTACTCTCCTGTTTGTCATTCATGAATGTCAAAATCTCATATCCAGCACACACATCTCTTTTCAGTTTTTTGTGTTACCTTCATTTACATAACAATATACACTCAGAGGTACGTTTACAAATTATACATAAGAGTCTGTATTCTCATCTCCAATGTCATCATCAGTTTGGTGTAACAATGCTTGGTATTCATCACTCATAACATTTTGTACCGCTCCGCCTATGATCTTGGCCACCATGTATCACAAACATGGTAAAATACAAGAAGTACATAAAAAACATAAAACAGTACAAGAATGATCAGAACTGGTGCTGGGGCTTTGAACAAGATTGATTTCAAATTTGCAAAATGAATGGATCTGAAAAGTAGTCATCTTGTTTGCTGCTGAATCGCCAAAACCTCTCCAGAAATCATTGCATTCACATGTTCTCAAAATCACCTACGTGAAGCACATTCTACTCAAAAGCCACCACATTTTACAACCTCACAAAATCCATTACATCTGACTTAAAAAAAAAAAGAAAAATTCATTTCAAAATAACACATTCTAATTTCCTCTTTCTTTTACATTGCCTCGCTGTCAACCCACTCCACCGGCATCTTTCCAGGCATTTCAGTCTCTCCCCAAAACGTCACTTCATGAAGACTCTGCAGGAGCAGTCCATTCTGCTCCATTCTGAATGAATGTTCCTTCCAGAAAGTTACTCTTAAAATTAAATTACTTCTTGGATCACTACTTTGTATTTCTACTCTTGGAATGTCTTGGTAGTACTGTGTGTTTTCCAAACAAGAAAAAAAATTCCAATTCAAGAGCATTCCAAAACATGCCAGTGATATTATAAATGACCATTATGCAAAACTAGTGCCATGCCATTACCCGCATTACCCTTTAGTTCTAGTTGTATAAAATAAATGGTGAACTACATATTGTGTGTGCAGTTACTTCTTCCTGCTGGTGCCTCTTCCCTCTCTGCCCCAGTGGAGGACGAGGGACCCTGGTGCACAGGTCTGTGTTCAGATGAGATACAGGGGCTGATGGACTGAGGACAGAGCCACACCCAGTAAGTTCACTGCAAATCACAACGCTTCAAGTATGAATCTCTGTGGTCAGTATTAGCAATTAAAGCAATTAAGTGCAAATTTGGTGAAAGTAATGCCACTTCTCCCCGTTCCACTGGTCTGGCAGAATCATGTAGAGCGGGTTAATACAAACATTTGAAGACGAAAGTGACGAGTCTGACAGCAGCAGTTACAGAGAGAGGTGACGGTTTTCCAGTAGAAAGTTGGGCCAAAATGCGCCCATGCTCACTTTCTGGAATGTGGCCGGTAGCGGGCTGAGGCTGAAGAGGAAACTCATGAATATTTGAATGATCATAACATAATAACAAAGTTCATCAACATGTTTTTAAAGCCCTAGTAGATGAAAGGAAGAGCCAGTTATCAAAATAAGAGAAAGTTCCAGAGTTCTGGCTGGTCACTGTCTCCAACTGTCTTGTGTTTCTATAGGGAGGGGTGTGAGGGCCAGAGGACCTCTGAGCTTCACTGAGAAGATCCAGGTGATGAAGGTAAGGATGTGCACTGTACCCTCCCCTTCCTCTCTGTGCTGTCTGTGATCTCACTCTGCCCTTGTGCTCATGAGCAGGGCCTGTTCAAGTTTGTGATTCCTCTGGGGCTGGTGTACTTCGCAGAGTACTTCATAAACCAGGGCCTGGTGAGGCTCTGTTACCCTCTGTCATCACTGAATGAACGGCTTTAAGGCAGGTGAAACAACAGAGTTTCCTCTGCTGAGCCTTTACACGTGTTAATGATGCTGTGGGTGTCAGACACAGACCAAATGCATTTTCACAAAGACACTGCATCTTCTTCCAGTCTCTGGGTATTGGGTATTGGTGGATCAAGCGTCAAAGCTGTTGTTGGAGAAGATGAGCTCAGGTGACTCCCCTATTCAAAACCAACAGTGTTTCACTTCTAACATTTTCTCTGGCTGTTTCAGATGGAGCTCCTGTATTTCCCTGGCATTTTCCTGTCTCACGCTGAACAGTATCGCTGGTCAGTCCCCATACATTAGATTTATCCCAATATTCATGTAGATACAGAATGTGTGTGTGCAGGTACCAGACCCTGTACCAGGTGGGAGTGTTTGTGTCACGCTCGTCTCTGTGCTGGTGCACACTTTTAGCTAAACATTTGTGCTCAATTTTGTGACTTTTTACCTGAGATTTTCAAAAACATGCTTGGACTGGTGCTTTGTTTCTTTTGCTCCTTTGCCCTGTTACTTTTCGGAATATAAAAATCTTGCTGCCCAGCTGATTTGACTTTTTATCTTGAAAATCTTGCATTTTTTTTCTAATTCCATAACTGTTTAAGACTAGAAGAAAAAGTACTTTCCCGGATAATGTGGGCCAATTCACCAAAGAGCCTAAGGGCCAACGACAATTTATGATCCTGTCCATCACCTAAAAGTCCCAGTATTACCCTAACATTACGACTTGCTTACCTGCTGTGCCTGTGCTACACTTCCCTGGTCACTCTGTCCCTCGGGTTCCCTCGGGTTCCCTCAGGTTCCCTCGGGTTCCCTGTCCACCTTCAACCTGCAGAGGATGTGGAGGCTCCAGCAGCCCCTCCAGAGAATATGCCTGTTATTTTAGAACTTTTATTTATTTTGCAGCGTCTATAGCAAGATTTTTTTATCTTTTAGCCCGCAACTTCTCCGCACCCCCTTTCTGCCGCTTCTCCATGTTTCCACGCTCAACACTGAAACTGGCGGGGATCAGAGCAGAGAAAGGGGTGGGACCGCTCTCGTAAGCTTCTATATCCTGATTAGTTTAGTCCACTGTTTATATTGAAGATGGACCAAAATTCCCGGAATGCCCGATTACCAGTCCAGGCCTGATTGGGTAGTTTGCGCTGGCCGTGGTGCAGTGTGTTGAGTATTTGCCACAGTCACCACTTCAGACGTGTCCTAATGCTGCCATTGTGTTCCTGAGCAAGACACTTCTTCCCAAAAGCCCAGTACAGTTATTATAGGATGCTGGGGACTCTGAAGTAATCAAATGCAAACATAAAATAGTGACAAATAAAAGTTGAAATTAAATACTGAAAAATGTTGCAGACTTTGAAAATAAAGTTAAATTTGCAGTAGGTTCAGTTTTGCCCCTAAACAAGAGGATTGCCTATTCTATTTCTGCTTTATTATTATTATTATTATTATTATTATTATTATTACTATTATTATTACTATTATTATTATTATTAATTTGGACAATGGTGTTGGTACGGTCTATAGCTGAATGTTTTGTGTACATTTGTTTATAGTTTGCCCAACTATCTCTAGTGTAAAGTAGGACTAAAAACCTAAACTCCACACACACAGTCTTTTACTGTCTTTGAACACAAAGCTGCAAATGTAGTTTCCACTAAAATGGCCAAAAAATGACTAGGTACAGTAGACGATGGTTTTAAAACACCATATACACAGTTTAGTCAGAACAAAGCTAATTTAGTGTTTAGTTCCACTTTAAATGTTCTTAATCACAGGCACAACAGCAGACTATTCTGGGTGGATGAACACATTCTTCCAGTAATGCTCAAACTTTTCACATAAAGTTGCACCAAAAAAAAAAAAAAAAAAAATAGAAATCTTGGCAGGACTACTACATGAACAAAATGTCATCTAATTGAAGTAAACAAAGTCTGAACATTTGTCTTGGTTTTGTTCCAGACGGAGGAGCGGAGGAGCGCCACCGTGAGTTTGCCATGGCTATGGCCTCTGTAGGAGACACATTGGGCATCTGTCTGTCCACTGCACTGTCCTTCCCTGTCCACAACTACTTCTGCTCCCTCTGACCTGGTGGACAAGTACTTCTACTGTCTGTGACCTGGTGGACAAGTACTTCTGCTTACTCTGACCTGGTCCGGGAATACTGACTCAGCCTACATGTACTTGAACTGTTTTTCACCTGGTCCACAAGTACAGACCCAGTCTACTCAGCTTGGTCAGGACCTAAGCTGGAGGATTTTACCTATGGTGCATGTTTTGGGTTGATGGGGGAAACCCACCCAGACACGGGGAGAACATGCAAACTCCACACAGAAAGGCCCGGGCGACCCGGGGATCGAACTCAGAACCTTCTTGCTGTGAAACATGAGCGCTAGCCACTCAGCCACCGTGCCGCCAAAGGAAGGAACTAACTACAATGAAACTATCACATCTATTTGTTTTCAGTTTCTGTTGGTTAGGTAAGCCTATTCAGTATGCAGTAAATCAGTGGGCATGTCAGTGGCGGTGAAAACGGGGGTTGAGCCGTAATATAGCATCTTGAAAATAAGCAATTTAAACTTGCATGAATCAGTCCAAATCAGGAAGGTTTTTATTGCCATATGAGTGAACAGGTTCACAACATTAGGAACTTGCTTCGATACCTAGAGCGGACAGACACTCCGAGCACCAGGGCTGCCATTCGCGGCGCCAACTTGGTTGCAGAGTAAAAAAAGATGCAGTACAATCAGTGACAATTTAACAACATGTAAGGACAGAAAAACAATTGGAGATATAACATAAGGTGATCTTTTTTGTTGGTAACATAAGGAAGGATGTGGGGGGGGGGGCAGATTGGAAATCGATTAAATTGATTGAACCGAGAGCAGAGGTCAGACCTTTCTAAAGACAGGGAATTTCTACTATTATTTCTATTTTCAGTGACAGTGTAAGAGTGGGTGCCATGTTTATGTAGAGTCCAGATAACAAACCACAGTTCGTGGCCTTGGAAGTGTTCATGCAGGGAGACGAAGTCAAAACATAGATAACCATTGGAGCCACAGATTTTCACAGGAGAGAATTATCCAGGGGGGTTAATTTAGCATGATGAAATACATTTTTAGAGACCCAGGTAAATAATTTAGACTGGGCTCGAGTTGTGCCAGACCCCCATCTTCATATCGCCATGAAGATTCATGAGAGATCTCATTAGTTCCTCTTGGCGCACAGACTGCGCTGCGTTGGCTTTCTGTCACCATCCCCGTGATGATATCCAAACGTCGAGATGTTTCCTTCGGTTGAAATCCTTCCAAAAGGACCTCAACCTGTCCCACTTTCTGATGTAATCCTTTCACGAGATCTCCAACGGCTTCACAATGGCTCGAAATTTCTGCAGACAGCTTGGGGGACTCTTTACTAGCTGCGAGATTACAATTTATGCGATAGATCATGGACAATCCCAGGCCAATTAACAGATGTCCAGCTATCAGAAATCCAAATACGTAAATATCCTCCACATCCTCCAGGTACATTGGTGCCAAACATACGACTTGCCACGCACGATAGGAGTCCCTCTCATATCCAGCAGCAAAAGTACCATCTGGACACGCCGCTTCTCCTGGAGCAGCACTCCTCCATTAAAAAAGAGTATCAATAGCGCTGAGGGTCCAGCTGATCACATCCATCTTTTTGGAATTTGGAAAATCTGCTCCAAAAAGCGAGAAAATGACGAAAACAAGAGAGGCACGCAGGACAACAGGAGCAATAGATAAGAGAGGAAAAAGAGAGACGTCTGCTCGCTCTCAGGGTCAGAACAGTAGAATACAACTTCAGTGAGTAAATGGTGAGGAAAAACAACTATAACACAGTTAAAAGCTCTGAAAAGCGGATTTTAAGTCCGGCAAAAAATGTGATAAAATGCGCATCGCGACAATGACCGGAGCGACTCGACTCAACAGCGCCGCCTAGAATCGGACCCCTACGGGAGTCGGAACAGGCAAAGTTTGTTGCAGCCAAACAAAATTGGGAACAGTGATGGAGAACAATGAGGACAGTGAGAGAACAATGAGATGAGCCAAAAGAGGAATTGGAGCACGCCCCTATGACGTACAGGAAGTCGGTCATATTGGCTCAAAAACTCGCCATCGTTTGGACGAGGGTGTGTGCAAAAATCTAATATTTTGTACTTGGTCCAAATGAGCTCAGATTTGACATGTCACATTTACAGACATAGACTCACAAAAATTATCAATTTTTTTGGGGCGATACTCCTTATGGGTTGCCCATAACACGCCCTTCCTTTCCTGTTTCTTTGATGACCTTTGGCCTAGAATCACGTGACCCCGGCCCCAATGTAATGAAATATGAAATATAATAAAAATGAACACTATAGCGCCCTTTAGCATAGACATGAAACGTCATTATTATGGGATCTTGATAAATCAATTATGATGTTTGTGTCGTGGTATTAAGATTTATGAGGCGTGTTTGTGCAGTGGTGTTACTGAGACGACACTTTTTGCAAAGTTAGTGTAGCAGGGTTAAATGTGTTCCCTGAATTTCCCTACTCATGATGATTTCAGACATCCTGTATTTGCGTGTATATTATTATTAATTTATTTATTATTATTGTTATTTATTTCATTTACTTTTTTTGCTCATCTTCGATGTACAGTGGCAGGGGGGTGTGGTTTTCACACGCTGGTAACCCAAACCTTCATGTTGCCCCTTGTTCTGCATCTTTTGCAAATGTCCGGAGGCAGAGGTATGTGGTGTCTTCTATGCATTGTTTTTTTCTTTCTTTTTTGTTTTTTTTTGTTTTTGCTAAGTACATTGGGGTATGTTTCTCACTGTGTTGTCCCGATATGTTGTGTACAGGATGCACGAGTTCCGTTGTGCATTTGCCCAGTGACATATTTGTCCTAATGAGGACAAATATCATTAGAACAAATATGTCACTGGTGTAATCATGGTAAATGCCACAAATGAAGGATTGACAACATCAAAAGTGTTATGTATTTAAGAAACTAATATCTTTCACGTTACAAAGTAGATTAATTAAATATAAATGCACAAGGGTTTCTCTTTATTAACTTGATTTTATTTTGAGGTTTGTTGTGCGCTAGTGATGGTGAGATGAAGCCTCATGAGGCATTCAACCACTTGAGCCAATTGGTTCGAGAAAAGGTTCGTTTCTCAAAGCTTCATGTGCACAAGAAACCACCTACTGGCCAAGTGTGTAATCACAGGCAGCTGTATCTGAACCACAGAATGTGTGATGCATTGAATTTTTGTGTCTGTTGGGAATAACTATGAATTACAAAACATATATGACCAAATAATTTCTGTACATATATTATCTCATATGTGTATAATACATTTTGTATGTATTCTGTGTGTGTAAATTTTCCCAAAATGATCATATATGACAGGTTAAAGGACTACAGATGGAAATTAGCTTTCAAGCTATAATCTGGTACAAGCATCTCTGCCTTTGGCATTATGTGGTTGTACATTGTCCTGTTAAATAAAATGAAATGAAAAGCTGTTTTTCTGAAAGTGGCAAGGGCATAATTGGGCAGAGGACAGTGAAAGTGCTTGTGGAACTAGGAAAAGGGCACAGATTATGCTTGTGTAACTTGGACAACGATGTACAGGACAGGGGAATTTTTTTTATTCATTTTTATTCAGAAACAAGAGTTTCTCAACAGGTTTTGGTTTTCAGATCAAAGTGTTTCCACACAGGGGAAAACCTCCCCTCCCTCGCTGGCTCCATCCTATCACCTCTCCTACTCTCCTCACTCTCCTAAATCTCTCTCCCTAAACTTTCCAAACTCTCTCCAAAGTATCTCCAAACTATATACGCTATGCAACTCTAGTATCTAGACTCTCCAAGTTCTATCCAAACTCTCAACTGATGCAACTCTCCTTTAAACACCCACATTTTGATTGGAGCCTGAGGGTCAATACAGCTGGAAAAGCTCGCGGCAAAATCTGCACCGCTTCCTGAAGTAATCACGTGTTACATGCGGGCAGCCAGGCTTCTGACGTCATCGTTTTGGCCCCTCCCCTAAATGAAGCGAGCCTCGAAATGCGGACACGCCCCCTTCATTACTCGGCACACGCTTCACGGCCTCGGCCCATCTCGTGACATCACTATTGTGCGCACTTCCGGTCCCACTGGAGGTCTGCGGCCTCGAGCAGCGCGAGCTCTAAAACCTGAACAAACTTTATTTATGACGTTAATGTGAACGTTTTGTTAGAACTACAACCTGAAGGGTCCGACTAAAAGATCCAAGCAAAACAAGAAGTGAAACAACAGTTTGTTTATGTTCAGCGCACTTCTGAACCAACTTAGCAACGGTTAGCTCAAATTTTGAACAAGCCGAACACCGGAAAAACAAACAGGGCAAATATGTCCGGAGACTTTAGTGGTTTTGTGGAGGAGCGACTGGACGCGGCTGCTGGGGACATCCGTGCGCTGTTGGAGCGCAGAATAGCGGACTACGAGGAGGAGCTGCGCCGCTCCGAACAGGAGAACCAGAGGATCCAGCGGCTCTTGGACTCGGCTCTGAGGGCTCTGAGCCCGAGAGTCGTGCTCGTCAGAGGGAGTAAGTCTTCTGGATCGTATGGATCCTATTTTTAGCCTATGTGTGTTAAAATATATATGAAAAATGCAGATGATGTTGAAAATGGCTCATTAGCGCATTAGCTTTGCTCATTAGCCGTTAGCGGCTAATGAGCAAAGCTAATGAGTTTAGCAGAAGAACCAGTGACTCCAAATCACTTGAGATTAGGGATGCAAATTATCGGTTAATTCATTAACTGATAGTTGATTGACCTTATCGATCGATTAACGATTAACTGATAATCGGCGTTTTTCACCTGAATTTTACTGTTTCAATAGGGTCTTTAAGAATATAAGCTATAGTATACATAACACTGAGTCAAAAATATATCATAGTATTATTATATTGTATATGCCTCAATTAATTATTCCTTAGTAAAAAGCAGACAAATGTATTGATGCTGAATAACAAAATACAGTAATCCCTCGCTCTATCCAATTTTGTTTTTTTATAGTGTAACATTTTTTTTATAGTGTAACATTGTGTTCTGTCCTGATTGGCTAAGAGACTAGACCAGGACTGAACGTGGACTGGACCAGGTCTGAACCAGGTCTGGACCTGGACTGGACCTGGACTGGACCGGGACTCGACCGGGTCTAGTCCTGGACTAGACCAGGATTAAACCACCACGTGCCGCGATTAAACCACCACGTTTAACCATGTACCACGTGCCGCAGCTCGCGCCCCGAGTCCCCCGGCGAAACCAGCAGCAGCGGCACGCATTCCGGGTTCGATCTCGCCTCGCGGTACACCCGGGGCTGCTGAGCACTGCCGTTGGCGCCTGCGGTCGGCTGTGAGTCGAGCTTGGCGCAGCGCGGTTGCCTTGTTTCGAGACCACGCGGGTGCGCGTGTACGCGTGTCCGCGGTTAGCGGTTAATTACAATTAATGCATTTTGATCGACCAACGTCTTAATCGACAATTAACCGTTAATCGATTAATTGTTGACATCCCTACTTGAGATATTCACTCAAACATATTTACAACTTCATGGACAGAAAAGACCCCCCCTCAGCCTGACAGTAGAAGACTACAGACAAGTTCAGAGTGTTCATGTCACAAGACTGCACATGTATGTGTAAGTGTGTAATCTCTTATCTCCTGCAGCTGACCAACTCCCCTCTCTGAGCCCTGCTCCACACATTAAAGAAGAACACAGCACCAAACAGGAGGAAGATGAGATGCAAGTGTGAGTCTCGGACACCTTCAAACTGCAATTCTTTATTTTGTCATTCATTCTTATTAATTTCTATTACAAATATTCAGATTGGGTTTGAAATATACAAATGTCTTATATTTATATATTTAGGGGTGCAACTAACGATTATTTTAGTAGTCGATTAATCTATAGATCCAGTAACGATTAGTTACGATTAGTCACGAAAAAAAATACTAGGATACTGGACACGACCAGGTCCGGCCCAAGCCTTTATGGGGCCCTAAGCAGAATTTGAATTGGGGGCCCCCCACACCACCAAAACTGCACTAATAGCTGCTTTATAATTTCATAGACTACATAGTTAGTCTAAGACACCCACTATCATCTGCGTTTTGAGTTGGTTTACATTATACTGTAACTTGTGTCATTATGGCTATTGCAATATAAAATATTCAGAGATATGAACTTCGTTTTTGAGACAGCTTCACAGCCGACTAGTCCACCTAGCTTATCCGACATTAAAATCACTCCTGTCGTGTTTGTTTGGTTGCGCAGCAGTGCAGTGGCAACAACCAGCAGCAAGAATTGGTTAACCTACATTGTACCAACTATGAAAATGATACAAAAAATGTTGTTTGTGTTTCTGCAATATAGCAGAATATTCATATATTGATATTACCGTACTTTTCGTACTATAGAGCGTACCTGATTATAAGCCGCACCAACCAATTTTTTTTTTTTAATTAAGATTTGTACATAAGCCGCACCTCACTATAAGCCGCAGGTGTCCACATTGTTACTTGAGATATTTACACAGAAAGATGGTACACAAAAGGGTTTCTTTATTCTAATTAACGTAAATACCGGTACATTCGAACAGCACCTACGGCAGAAACACAACGGCAGAAACACGGCAGTAAAAAACGCAGTAAAACAACTGTAAAATGGCCAGCCTGTAGCCTCATGCCAGCACAGAACCGCGCAGAACAAAATACCAAAACAGCGGGCTAAACACACAAAGCAACGGCAGACGTCAGCCCCATGCATTAAACAACTGCATTAAAATCATGGAAATCAATGCTCAACCCAGCCATAATTAAAAACAAAAAATGTCTTACTTTCATGCAAAGTGCGATCCGCAACCCACGAGTTTGCAACCCGATCGATAACGTCGACTGTGTCCAGGTTCCACACATTTTCCGCCCGATTTATAGGCAAAAACTCTGCTCACGCAGCGCAAATCTTTGTTCTGTGGCGTCTGTCTATGTTAGGGACGGTCAGCATTTTCACATTACCGGAGTGAGTCCCTGCTACATTGGTGGAGCAGGAAGACAAAATAAATTCGCTTTTTTTGACGGTCCCTAAAGTACACGTGTTTGCTTGTTTACGAAAGAGAAAGGACTTTCTGCGCATGTGCTCTTTGTAGTCTTGCGCTTCCAGCGGCTCTGGCTCTTTCCGGTTTACAGCGCCACTTATCGGTGTGACATATGTACTACATCGTTTTCACTCAGCGCTCCGTGCTCATCTTGACACAAAGGTTTTCTGATCCAACACGTGTGGACGACACTTTTTTTCACCCCGGGTAAAAAAAAAAACAGGAACGTTGTTGTGGGGACTAGGCCCTAAACCTGACACAGTTGACTGATTGGTGTTCCTGGCTCAAAATCTTCAAATGTAAAAATGTTACACTACAGGTACAGTTTTTTGTTTTTTGGAGTTCGAATTTTGTTTTTTAAGGAAAAGGAAGGCAATATGTATTATTTCTTTTTTTTAATTAATTACAAAATTAGGGATTTTTTTTGTCTCATCTTAAATTTTTTTGTTTTTTTTTATCTTTGCACTATATAACTGTCTACCCTCAGATTTTATGTTTACAATTAAATAAGGCAATATACTACTTCCTTGGTTTGATAATGTTAAAATTGGTACACAAGCACAGCACTTTGTTACTAGTACCTGTCTACCTCTAGGGACTTGGCTACGGAATGAGGGATTTTTTTTTTTTTTTTGTCTTTTATCTTAAATGTTAAAGAAGCACTTTATAAGAACTGTCTACCCTCAGATTTTATGTTTACAATTAAAATAAGGCAATGTACTACTTGGTTTGGTAAAAATGTTAAATGTTAAAAATGGTACACAAGCAGTTTGTTACTAGTACCTGTCTACCTTTAGGCACTTGGCTGCCTGTTTGCACTTGAATTAAAAAAAAAATCCTTGCTGAATTTGGCGCGTTTGGTTTTTTGATTTTTTTTCCCTGCATAGATATCGAGATATATATCATATATCGAGATATAGCAAAAACAATAGATATTTAGATATCTATTAAAATAGATAATTTTTTTTCTCCATATCACCCAGCCCTAAGACAATGTATAAAATACAATATAAAGACAAAATAAAAAACAGAAACTATCCGAACTATACAATGGAAGATACAGCAGTGAAATGATAATGTGCATGAGAATGTGCATTGAGAGAAAAGATAAAAATAAATGTGCAGAAAATATCCAGGAGGGAGGGGAGAGAGACACCAGCGATCCTCCCAGCTGCATTCACTATGCGCTGCAGGGCCTTCCTGTTCTGTTCAGTGCAGCTCCCGTACCACACAGTGATGCAGCTGGTCAGAATGCTCTCAATGGTGCCTCAGTAGAAGGTGGTCATGATGGGTGGGGGGGCTCCAGCTCTCCTCAGTTTGCAGACGAAATAGAGGCGCCTCTGAGTTTTTTTCGCCAGTGACGCAGTGTTCGCTGTCCAGGAGAGGTCCTCACTGATGTGCACCCCCAGGAATTTGGTACTGCCCACCCTCTCTACAGCAGCAAGTTGCATTTAATTGGAAATGTGAACGACCTCGCAAAAAAATCGTATTTCACAAAAAATCGGAATTGAGCATTAAGCCCTGCAGTGTGAACGTTGTCTCAGACACTTTCAAATTGCAATTCTTTATTTTGTCATTCATTTATTCTTATTTATTTCTATTACAAATATTCAGATTGGGTTTGAAATATACAAATGTCTCTTATATTTTTCAGGTCTGTCCCAGAGTTTAGTGCTGTGAGCGTGAAGACAGAAGAGTCCTCACCACTTCAGCAAAGAGAGACTGAGCAGAGAGAGGACACACAGGGAGAGGACATCAGAGCAGAGACACATGTCCACTCAGAGACTGAGGGAGACAAAGAGCACTCTTCTGACACTGACAGTGATGAAGACTGGACACCTCCACTCAGCTGTTCACCTGCACACAGAGACACAGGGGCTGACGGAGACGAGTCTGCACCAGAGACCAGAGTCACTGTAGAGATTGAAGACATGTCAGGAAAAGGTGAAGGAGCTGAGAGCAGGAAACACAAGTGCTCTGTTTGTAAAAAGAGATTTGAGTCTAAATATAAACTTCAAGGACACATGAGAGTTCACACAGGAAAGGAAAACAGCTGTTCAGTTTGTAAGAAAGTGCTTGCTCCTAGTTCTCATCTCAAAATACATATGAGGACACACACAGGGGAGAAACCATTCAGCTGTGCAGTTTGTAAGAAAACATTTGCCAAAAATGGTCAGCTTGAAGCACATATGAGGACACACACAGGAGAGAAGCCATTCAGCTGTCGAGTTTGTAAGAAAGTGTTTGCTTATCATAATAGTCTCAAAACACATATGAGGACACACACAGGGGAGAAACCATTCAGCTGTTCAGTTTGTAAGAAAGTGTTTGTCGATAGTTCTAGTCTCAGAAAACATAGGAGGATACACACAGGGGAGAAACCATTCAGCTGTACAGTTTGTAAGAAAACATTTGCCCAAAATGTTCACCTTGAAAAACATATGATGACACACACAGGGGAGAAACCATTCAGCTGTTCAGTTTGTAAGAAAGTGTTTGCCCATAGTTTTAGTCTCAAAACGCATATGAGGACACACACAGGGGAGAAACCATTCAGCTGTTCAGTTTGTAAGAAAACATTTGCCCAAAATGTTCACCTTGAAAAACATAAGAGGACACACACAGGGGAGAAACCATTCAGCTGTTCAGTTTGTAAGAAAGCGTTTGCCCATAGTTTTAGTCTCAAAACGCATATGAGGACACACACAGGGGAGAAACCATTCAGCTGTACAGTTTGTAAGAAGGAGTTTGCTGATAGTTCTCATCTCAAAACACACATGAGGACACACACAGGGGAGAAACCATTCAGCTGTTCAGTGTGTAAGAAAGTGTTTGCCGATAGTTCTAGTCTCAGAAAACATATGAGGACACACACAGGGGAGAAACCATTCAGCTGCTCAGTTTGTCATAAAGTGTTTGCTGATAGTTCTCATCTCAGAAAACATAAGAGGACACAGCATAGGGAGCATATATAAATGGATGGGTCATAGCTAACGCGTTCTTATGGCTCCTGCTGACCCTGGCTCCCATTGATTTACATTGGAATATTGGGGCCCCTCTCTCTGTAACTGCTGCTGTGAGCCTCATCATTTTGGAGTTTGACATTGGACATTATGGTGTTTTTTCCTCAATTTTTTTTTTTTGTTTAAAAAAAATATTCATAATATAAGTTTATTCCGGTGTGTGTTTTTGTACCTTTATTGTTCATTTACAGTTTGTTTTAGGGATAAACCTGCTGTTGTGTCAGTGGAATCAATTAGTTTCAGTCTGTCAGAAAAATCACGTTATCTGAAAACACAAATGAACACAGTGAAGACAACCTGTCAACAAACGTACCTACCTGGATTAGATCCTATCTGTCAGACCGCTCTCAATGGGTCCGCATAGAAAACACCACATCCAACATCATTTCACACATCGGTCTGCCACAGGGTTCCAACATCGGTCCACTTCTCTTCTCCCTGTATATAAATGACTTGCCGTCTGTCTGCCAGGATGTTAACATCCAGATGTACGCAGACGACACTGTCATATATACATGGGACAAGGATCAGACCCTCCAGAGGGGTATTCCACGAAAGCTACTAAGCGCAAAGCCCGGCTTTATTCGTCAGTTGGCGCTAGTTTAAGTGAGAGTTCGGTTCCACGACGCTCGCTAAACTTAGTTCCTGCTGAGTTACTGGGGCAACATGGTCTTAGCAGATAGTCTGGTCGCGGGCAGGTCAAGTTGTGGCTTAGTCAGGCCGTGTCGCAGAGAATACGTACCTGACATAAACAGTGTCAAACAAACAGTTCCGCACACCTCCCGCATGAGTATCTGTGTTGTCCGAAAACAATATCAGCAAAAAAAGAAATTACCTTACGTTCTTGGTTCTTGACAAATCTCCGGTAATCTGAAAATATGCTTTTTGAACCGCTGTCTTTACAACAATAACATATAGAATTCCAGAGGTATCTCCGAGAAAGGCTTTGGTCGAGTGGATATGTCCTATGACTCTCATGGGCGACTTGGGTTCGATTCTCGCTATTGACCTATTGATGCCCACGTCAAATTTGAGTAAAATTTTCACGCATTTGTATTTGCAACATATTACAGAAATGGAAATGAATTTAACCTACAATTATTGTTATCATCACATAAATTATATCAGTTGGGCCTAACATCACTCTCACATGACGACATTGCCACTTTATATTTTATGTGACATCTCTATCAAAGAATAGTTACAGGTAAACCTTTACTTTTAAAACAAAATGTAGCCAAATAACAGGCACACTCCATGATGCAACATTTCAATGATTCAACAAATTTGCTTCAGAGATGCTGTGCAAGCCTCTTGAATGAAATCCTATTTATCAATTTCCATCAATAGGCATAAAACAATAAAAGACATTAGGTATGACATTCTGGTGTGAGGCCACTGCTGGAGGACTGCTGAGGGTCAGGCAAGGCACTGCTGGAGGACTGCTGAAGAGGTCCAAGTGTACACCATCTTCAGTAACTAGAACACAAACGTATTATTAAAATATACAAATGCTTTGATCACAGCTGAGGCAAGCATTAGCCTAGAGAATAGCTTGAATATACTCTTCACGAGAACTCGCAGGAAGGATCTTTGATGGGGTCCCTCCTTCAGTTACCTCCACCAGTGGGCGACCCCGGTTTAG
The DNA here is from genome assembly GCA_036785185.1 of Paratrypauchen microcephalus. Lineage (NCBI taxonomy): Eukaryota > Metazoa > Chordata > Actinopteri > Gobiiformes > Gobiidae > Paratrypauchen > Paratrypauchen microcephalus. Next base: position 7,771,213 of record JAVJIX010000022.1, on the reverse strand, counting down.
GGCCAGTGCCAGCTCCTCTGCAGGTGAAAGGTTTTGGGGGGGCTCCCACCTCCTGTGGCTTCGTAGCTACTGTTCATTTTAAATTAAATTAAGGTACCATTTCAACAGTATTACTAATTTCACTGAATAATAATATTAATATTAGCTTACTTACCACTCTGCAAAATGTTATTATGCTTTGTCTTTACCTGCAAAACAGTCCTCTTCACATTATTCCTGCTCAAAGACAAGATAACACAGTTTAACACAGGTCTTCAACAGGGGAGGTACTAGTGTAAAATATAGTATTTTACACTATATTTTATAGTGTAAAATACCGTATTAACCTGTGTATTATTTCCTTGTATTGGATGTATCATAACAGAGTAGCAATGTTTATACATGACACTAAGCTCAATTTAATATAAAACACAATTCTATGCCGTATATATAGTAGGGGGTCCCTGGCCCAGTTCGCCATCTGTCTGGGGGTCCCTGGCCTGAAAAACGTTGACGACCCCTGGTTTAACGTATTAGTTGGAGCAAATACTTTTACACAGTAACAATAAATTACAACTGACAAGACTGCTCTACAAATATATATTTATGACATCAACTGCCCATCATGAGGATCAAACTCGCAATCTCCCGCACCCCAGACTGTAACTTTTCCCCTCGGCCACAGATCAGTGTTGAAATCAATGGTGAAAAACAGACTTTAAAAACTCAACCTCCAGCACTGTTATAGGACTTAACTTGTGTATTTAAGCGCTCGGCGATCTTCTGCCACGCCATGTCTCTTGCCTTGGTTATTGCAAGTGTGTTGTAGAGTTCCAAAAGCAACTTCTGTTCTGATGCGCTGAAATAATCGGCCCGAATCTTCGACATGATCGCGTTTTCGACAGTCGCTTGTTCAGGGCTTCTTATTTACCCCGTGCACGCGCGGAGGCCCGCCCTGATTAGGCCAGACTGAGCTTAGCTCTGATTAGGCGCAGCTGAAATGCATTTGTGGAACGGGTTCAGGCTTTTGTCTAAGTTGTGTCTCAGCCAGGCGAGAACTTAGCACTTAGTCGCCGCTAAGTTTAGCCACGTTCGTGGAATACCCCTCAGGAATTCGCGATGTTGCGATTTGCAACTTCAACGCAACTTCAGCCAATACCCGCGAATTCAGGGCGGTGTTGCAATTTTGACCAATCACCGCAACTTTTCCGCAATTTTTACTCATTTTGACCAATCATTGGCGACGTATTGAACGCCGACCAACTTCCTTCTGTGTAGGAGACATAACTGAGATGAGGTGCACGGTGCGTTTGTGTGTGGTTGTGTGCAGCAGAGGCGGTGGGTCACGTGATTGTGGATGTGTGCACGTACGGAAGTGTGCGTGTAAAAGCGCGCGCTCACCTGTCACACAGGTCAGGGTTTGTAGCCGTATTTTTTGTTGAACGCAAACCAGTCATTCATCTGTCACGTTAATCTGTTCATCCTGCTGGTTTTCATGAGTTCCATTTCATCCTGCTGCGCTGTCATAGCTGTGTGCGCTCTTTTTGTAATAAATGCACAAAACGCATATCTGGATCTCAGCGTATCTGTCACCATAGCCTCCTCTTTGCGCGTCACAAATCTGCGAGCCATAGGACCCAACCTCATATTCTCGGCGGCTAAAAGGTTTGAGTTTGGAAGCCGCAACATTCTGCTTTACTTCCATGTGACAAAACGAAACTGCGGCCGTGTCCCCAGTTTCCAGAGCGCACAGCTCGGAGTGCGGCCCAAAGGGGGTTCAGACTGCAGTCAAGTAGGTGCACACTTGCTCAGCCCTGACTGCAGTCCGCGGACCGCTTAACGACTGCGGTGTTCAGACCGCGTGTTAACTGCGCATGGGACAAAAAAGAAGTGGAACAGCAGTCGTCGCGCCGGTGTACTGTCGAAATGTGTGACGCACATGCCCTTCGGGCCACGCTCCAAGCCGCGCGCACTGGGAATTGGGACACGGCTTCTAATGGCAAAGAAACATGTCTGCGGCGCCATTTGCCCACAAAAATAACAGCAAAAGACCGCGCGAAACAGTTCCCCTCCTAGTAGTAATTTATTTTCAATATTGGTAAGGTTGTTTTAGGACCATATCTGTGATCTCTGTGTCTTTGTATTATTCTTTGTCAGTAATAACTCAGTATTCAAAATATTACTCAATTTTAATTACAAAAAGCGAAAATCGCAACTATTTTTCACTTCCTCCCGCAACAAAATCGCAACAAAAACCTTAAAAGCACCGCAACTTTCATCGCAACTTTTTGGAAAAGCTCCCGCAAATTCAGGCATTTTAGCCCGCAACAATCACAAAAAAAATGCCCGCGAAATCCTGGGGGGTCTGATTTAAAAAAACACATGTGCCAAAGCCTCAACTACAATATAAAAACCTTCAGAAGCATCAGAAACTCACTCACTCTGCACGCAGCTCACACCTTCTTCAATGCCATGATCATGTCTCGATTTTTTTTACTGCATAACATCCTGGTCCCAGGCAGGCAAATCTACATTAAAACCATTAGAATCATTACACAAACAGGCACTAAAAGTCCTTGACAAAAAAAAACACGCCAGTACCATCATTGCCATATACTCCAAAAATACACACTTCTAAACTTTGATAATCAGATCCCCCAGGATTTCGCGGGCATTTTTTGTGATTGTTGCGGGCTAAAATGCCTGAATTTGCGGGAGCTTTTCCAAAAAGTTGTGATGAAAGTTGCGGTGCTTTTAAGGTTTTTGTTGCGGGAGGAAGTGAAAGTTGCGATAAATAGTTGCGATTTTCGCTTTTTGTAATTAAAATTGAGTAATATTTTGAATACTGAGTTATTACTGACAAAGAATACAAAGACACAGAGATCACAGATATGGTCCTAAAACAACCTTACCAATATCGAAAATAAATTACTACTAGGAGGGGAACTGTTTCGCGCGGTCTTTTGCTGTTATTTGCTTCCTTATTTGCTTCCTTGACTGCAGTCTGAGCCCCCTTCGGGCCGCGCTCCGAGCTGTGCGCTCTGGGAACTGGGACATGGCCGCAGTTTCGTTTTGTCACACGGAAGTAAAGCAGAATGTTGCGGCTTCCAAACTCAAACCTTTTAGCCGCCGAGAATATGAGGTTGGGTCCTTATGGCTCGCAGATTTGTGACACGCAAAGAGGAGGCTATGGTGACAGATACGCTGAGATCCAGATATGTGTTTTGTGCATTTATTACAAAAAGAGCGCACACAGCTATGACAGGATGAAATGGAACTCATGAAAACCAGCAGGATGAACAGATTAACATGAAAGATGAATGGATGGTTTGCGTTCAACAAAAAATACGGCTACACCCCAACCCTGACTCTCTCCTCTGTGTGACAGGTGAGCGCGCGCGTTTACATGCACACATTTCCGTACGTGCACACACCCACACTCACGTGACCCACCGCCTCTGCCGCACACACACACACAAACGCACCGTGCACCTCATCTCAGTTATGTCTCCTACACAGAAGGAAGTTGATCGGCGTTCAATACGTCGCCGATGATTGGTCAGAATTAGTAAAAATTGCGGAAAAGTTGCGGTGATTGGTCAAAATTGCAACACCGCCCTGAATTCACGGGGATTGGCTGAAGTTGCGTTGAAGTTGCAAATCGCAACATCGTGAATTCCTGGAGGGTCTGGATAATATACAGAAATATGCATCTATTCGAATGGCTCACAAAATCCTACATAACACTGCACCTGCACCTCTAAAACAATTCATCCAATTCACATCAGCAACAACCTCCAGAACCACACGGGCCTCCACCAGGGGGCAGTGTGTCATCCCAAAAAGAAAAACTGCTTTTGGACAGTCAGCCTTTTCCTACAATGCAATAAAAGAATGGAACCAACTCCCAGATGACATCAAAAATCATGCTCCTTTTCTAAAGAACTTAAAAAAAAAAATGGCTATGGACAGGTCAGACTTATCAGCACTGAAGCACCTACTTTTTGTTCCCGGTGTGCTATGTTTTAAAAGATGCAATATGTTTCAACTTTTAAGAATGTATTAATAAGTTTACTTTTTAATATTGTGATGTGAATGTTGTATGTGAAAACTAGCTGTTTAGCTATAATGTGGTGCAGTACATCTCTGTTTTATGAGCATAATGTCTCTGTACATTGTCCCTTCAAATAAAGACTAATAATAATAATAACTTGCAAAGGGAGACAGACACCAACAGAGAGGTTAGTCGCCTTTCTCCGCTGGATTCCGTATTGCCTTTTTTATTGATTCACAGATGGGTGTACACAAATACGCAAACTTCACACGATAAAACAACGTGACTTCTTTCCCAGAAACTCATAACCTTGAGAGATAATATTGCAATTTTAAGTTGGTACAGACTGTTGCCCCCGCGACCCGGCCCCGGATAAAAGGAAGAAAATGGATGGATGGAAGTTGGTACAAACATGAAGCAATGATAACCTATTCACAGTTACTCTAACATTACTCTCCTGTTTGTCATTCATGAATGTCAAAATCTCATATCCAGCACACACATCTCTTTTCAGTTTTTTGTGTTACCTTCATTTACATAACAATATACACTCAGAGGTACGTTTACAAATTCCACATAAGAGTCTTTATTCTCATCTCCATGGTCATCATCAGTTTGGTGTAACAATGCTTGGTATTCATCACTCATAACATTTTGTACCGCTCCACCTATGATCTTGGCCACCATGTATCACAAACATGGTAAAATACAAGAAGTAAAAACATAAAACAGTACAAGAATGATCAGAACTGGTGCTGGGGCTTTGAACAAGATTGATTTCAAATTTGCAAAATGAATGGATCTGAAAAGTAGTCATCTTGTTTGCTGCTGAATCGCCAAAACCTCTCCAGAAATCATTGCATTCACATGTTCTCAAAATCACCTACGTGAAGCACATTCTACTCAAAAGCAGGCCTGGACTGGCCATCTGGCATACCGGGCATTCTCCCGGTGGGCCGACAGTCCTCGGGGGCCGGTACCGGTGCTGTTTTTTATTTTTATTTTTTTAAATTAATTTTTTTTTTACTTAGAGCCCGGTCACCCGGCCCATAATTTAAAGGAGGCGGCCCCATTGGTCCATCTTCAATATAGACAGTGGACTAAACCAATCAGGATATAGAGAGCGGTCCCACCCCTCTCTCTGCGCTGAGCCCCGCCAGTTTCATAATCACACTGTTGAGCGAATGAGCGGGCAAACACGGAAATGCGCAAGAAGGGATGTGCGGAGAATTAGCGGGCGAAAAGATTAAAAAGCCTCACTCTGGAGGAGCTGCTGGAGCCTCCATGTCCTCTGCAGACCAGGCTGAAGGTGGACACGGAGAGGAGCCGCCAGAGAGCAGGTAAGCAGGTAGTAATGTTAGGATAATACCGGGATGGATGTTAGGTGATGGACAGGCATGCTGCATGGATAGAAAACGGCGAATTTTCGGCAAAGTTCGCTGTTTTGAAGCCAAAATAGGTGACCTACGTGAATGTAGATTCAATGAGAAAAACGCTTTGTTTCCGCAGGGCGAAATCCCAAGTGCTAGGCGAATTTCGCCTGGGGGTGTAGTCGCAAAAACGGCATGAATAAGTGGTGTACTTGCCCGGACTATGTTGTATCAGCTCTAGTGATTATTTGCCTCTACTAAGAACATAATTCATATTAACAAAAATCCATGTTCATGGTTACAACAAGGTCACCCTAAATCATTTAATCATTTATTGTTTCCCTCATGATATTAGCCCACTTCAGCACACAGTAAGTGGATTGGAAACGTAGTTAACTAGTTAGTGGGCAGCTAACTAAAAAAAAATAAATGTTCAGATGGCAATATACAGTGGTCTATAGACCCTTTTATGGGGGCGGTGACAAAAAAGCTGTGCGCGCATTTGGCAACGGAAGTGGCATTATTCTCCATTCATTTAGATAGAGACGCGAACTTTTCGAGCACATTCCAGCTTCCAATTCCAGGAAAAATGTCTGGCTGTTGTGTGTATGGTTGCCAAAACCGATATTCTACCGGCGGACTAAAATTTTACCGAATTCCAAGCGGATCGCGACCATTACAGAGCAAAAGGCGCCGTCTGTGGCTGCAGGCTATCAAACGCGTTGACTGGAACGAAGACATCATTAGGAATGCTCGCGTCTGCAGTGCCCACTTTATATCAGGTAAGGTTGTCTATTTACTCTTTGATTTAGCTGGAAAGCCCGGTTTACATTAATGATTGTCTGTATGCTGTAAAATAATAATGAAATGTAGCTGAATTTTGATAAACTGGTGTTAGGCTTGGTTAGCAGCTAGCAGGCTAGGCTAGTAAATAAACTTATGTACATTTGCAGGTGAGGCGTCATTGGACTCCAGTAGTCCTGATTTCGTGCCTTCTGTGTTTTCGTACACAAAACAAAGCAAGAATCCTCAGTCAAAGATGGACAGGTAAGAGTAATTAAAGTTAACCTCTCATTTTTTTCTCCTTTTAGTTTGTTGTCTCTTGCAGAAGCACTACACCTGCTGCTTTTATTACTGACACTATCTAAGCATCTTGGTGCTATCTTAGCACTCTGACTTGACTCTTCTGTACTGTACTGTTCATTTATTTATTTATGGTTATTTTAGTGGTTAGATATGAATGTGCTTGTGCTTATAAATGTTGTCCCGTGTTGCACTTTAATGTTTGTTAATTTAATTTCTGATATTTTTTGTTAGGTACCATAGGAAAATGAGGAGAGCAGACAGAGCTGATACTTCAGCAAATTGTGTTTCTTCAAAACCGGAAGAACAAGAACAAGAATGCAGCATGGATCATTGTCCTGGTATGAAATATATTCTTGAAAACCCATCCCTTCCAAGAGTGTTCTTTCTTTGCTTAAAACATATAACTACCGGAATGCACTTACAACTTTAACTTGTCAGCACTGGTTGCAGCATATACTAATTTATTCACTTTTCTATCTTAAAGCTGAAGAGGATATCCCAATTCCAAAGAATGTGTACGATGAACTGAACCTGAGACACAGTCAACTTGAGGCAGAGTATGCCAACCTGCAACAGGAGTGTGACGCACTACAGGCTGAAAATGTAAAGCTAAAAGAGGAGCTGAAAAAAAGTAACTTTTCCTACACCACTGTTAAGTGCAACATTGGACAATTGACTTTTTTTACAGGCCTGACCTCTGTGGTCTTTGAGTGGCTACTTACAAAAATAACAGGCAGCGTTGAAAAAGTCAGTAAAAAACTTACATTAGAGGACCACGTATTGGTTGTGTTAATGAAAATGAGGTTGGGCCTATCTAATAATGACTTGGCATATAGATTTAACATATCAAAAACCACCTTATCCAATATTTTGCGGAGTTGGATCCCTGCCATGGCCTTGGTCCTCAAGCCACTCATTAAATGGCCAAGCAAGGGTGCAATACTTAAAAATATGCCAAAATATTCAAGCGCAATTTCAAAAGATGCCGATGCATTTTAGATTGCACTGAAATTTTCATAGCTAGACCCAGCAATCTGACGGCCAGGGCCCAGACATGGTCAAATTATAAACACAACAACACTGTTAAATATTTAGTCAGCATCACTCCAGCTGGTGCAATTTCATTTCTGTCTCCTGGGTGGGGTGGACGGGTTTCATACAAACAAATCACTAGTGAGTCAGGTTTCTTCAAACTTTTGGAGCCAAATGATGAGGTTTTAGCAGACCGAGGATTTCTCATCAGAGACGAGCTTGCGGCTTATGGTGCAACTCTTCGCATCCCCCATTTCACAAAAGGAAAAAAGCAGCTTTCTGGACATGAAGTGGATTCCTCTTGGCAACTTTCTTGTGTGAGGATTAATGTTGAACAAGTTATTGGTCGGTGGAAAAACTTCAAGATTTTGCAAACTGTTATCCCTGTGTCACAGGTTAACATGCTAGATGATATTGTGACAATATGTGGTGCCCTCACAAACCTCTGCAAGAGTGTTGTTCCGAAATGAGTAAAACATTACCATCTAATTGTAAAACATGTTTATACTGCACTTAAAATGTAATGACCTGTAATAAAATGTACAGTATCTGATTGATCTGTAATGTTAACACCCTTTTCCATACATGTTGTTACCATTAGACAATGACATGAATTATCTGTAATAATCAGCATTGGGGATATGATTTAATGACCAAATGGGTAAGGCAAATAACAGTAACATAGTAACACATAGTAACATAGTAACACATAGTAACACATAGTAACGGCTCAACTCAGACATTTCCTACACAACCATGTCGCTGGCTTTCTTTTTATTTGTGCACAGCTGTAGTGAAAGTGATTATTGCATTTGACACAGATGATCATTTTACCAAAATGTGGCCTTTCACATTGTTTGCAGGTAATGGGTGACACCAAGGCAGGGTCATGAGCTCTTGTCAATAGTTCAGGCAACACAATTGCAATAAAGAAGTCTTGTGCTTTTGGCAAAGCCTCCTGCAGGAACTCTTTGTTTCTAGGGATACGTTGCACAATGAACTTCTCCTTCGTCCACAACACAAAGTCACAGTAGCTGACATCACACACAAACATGTGGAGTTGAATCTGAGAGTAGTACGTGTGTGATTTTTTTAATGACAATGACTTGTCCAGACAAAATTGCTTGTCTTCTGTGCATCCTTGAAGGCTATCACGGTATTTGTAGGGACACTTTATTTCCACTACCCCTTTACCACAGCAGGCACATTTTGCAATCCCATCTGGCGATGATCCGAGGTGCGGCTCAGAAGGTTGCACTACCAAGCCACATGAGTTGACACTGAAATCGGGATGGCTTTGTGACATGAATGCAATGTAGTGTTGCCTTGCCGTTTCCTCCATGCTTTTACCCCAGATCACTGATGGAACATTTAAGTCTGTGTGTGTGTACTGCATTATATCATTTAAGTATGTGTTGCTTCTGTTGTCAGTCGTGATTGCATGGTGAAATTTGGTACTTCCGACTTCCGGTACTTCTGATCCGACCTGCCCTATGGGTTTGCCACTCCTTTGACCTAGACTGTTGCCGTGTCACAAATTCCAGCTTCTCACATTGATGAGGTTGTAGTAAAGTTTTTAATCTGTGAAATGTATCCTCACACTTCACTTGCATTTCCTGTGGTGACAGTTCCAAGAGTGTTTCATCAAATAAAGCAGTCAAGGGCTCAGGTAGGTCTGGATGCTCCTCTGAATCAGTGTCAGATGATGCAGTGTCTGTGTCACTTGTTTCCAGGCTTGTCAGCACTGCTGCATCTGGATTCACAACCTGCAGTTCTCTGATGTCATCATCTGTCAACACTGGCAATAGAGCAACAAAAACATAATTATTGTGCTGCATAAGGTCCACATGTTAATAATGCTGATTGCCTTATTCTTAAACTAGTTAAACTGAGCTTTAAAACACAGATGTAAAATAGATTCTGCTGATACTGCTACGCTGAATCAGAATCTTACTGACTGTCACTAGTAACACCTGTAGTTACCTTGCTAGTTCCTGGAAAGTTGGCTGCTGTGAAATGGGTCCATTAGAAACTACTACTCTAGGCTCTGTCAACTATTACATGCCTATGTGTGTGATACTATTTTTCCGAGCAGATGTTGAAGCTGCTGGAAGCTGCCTGCTTAGCCTCTTTGGTTTGTGGAAGCTGATTTCCCTCAGTGGAGCTGGTCTGACTTCTTTCCTGCTGACATCTTTCCACATGCACACTCCTGAAGTTACCGCAGCCTTCTCTGTTCTTCCCATCCTCACATAGAGCTCAACTTTGAATAATATTGCGGCTGCATGGCTGCAGCACGACCCAAGCCTGAAAGTTGGCAGAAATATAATAAACATACTGGCTGATCCATAATGTTATGACAGGGGCTTGAAATTAACATCAAATCCAGAACGTTCAGGAGACTTGTGATGTAGTAAACCTTTGGCTACGTGAGCAAGTAATCGACCTAAGCTGAGGTTTTCAATGTAGCATACTGAATGCTACTGAGATATTGCTGCTAACATCAGGGCAATGTTCGTTTCAAACCCTGTTTATGAGGAAGTTAAAAGACACAGAATTCACTTTAGCATAGGCTACTTACCCCGCTATACAAGTGCAATTGGCCGTCAGGACGTAGTTTTCTCTTCTGTTGATCACAACCCAAGCCTCAGACTGGGAAGAACTTTTGATTTCAGCACACAAAACTCGGAATCTATGTCATGATATTTCACGTCCTGTACATGACCACAGAGAACATATTTGTAGGCATCCAGTGAGTTGTATGCTCATAATTTCTCCCTCGTGTACACACTGGGTTTCTCAATTAAATAAGTGTAAATATCTGGCCACTGTATATTAGGCCACTTGCTAACGTCATCCACCCACTCACTGATCGCATTAGGATCTGGCAGTCGGACACCATTTGCCAAAGTCAGCTTATTGAAGTAACATTTGCGATCTTTTGGCGAAAGTCCCTTTGCGTAGCTTGACAAGCAGCGGAGTTCAGCCATGCTTCCGTTGCCAGATGCCCGCGCAACCGCACCTTTGTTTACTAACAGAAAAAGGGTCTATTTGTTTGATTATATTTACATCGAGTCTAAAGAACAAACCATGTTGATTGAATAGATAATGCTCCCTACAACTGTATACAGCTGGTACTGTACATCTTATTTGATACTGTATTTTATATTTGACTACTACTTTTCTATTTAAATCTGATTGTACATATATATTTATTAGCATTATCTTATGTATATAATTGTGTCTCATCTGACACAGGTCTATTGCTCTTTGGTTACTTTTCCATCTATTTTTCTTTTTGTTCTTTTACCCTCTGATATCATATGATATATGATATCATATATCATATATTATATTTGATGAGTGAGATACCATACCCAAAACAATTTCCATTGTGGATCAATAAAGTTTGTCTAAGTCTAAGAATACACTTTAGGTTAACAAGAAACCTTTTAATCATGTGTAACCAGTGAGACTAAAATGCAGGTTTTTTAGGCAGTCTGTCTAAATTCCTTTTTTTGTGTGTGCCTGTGAACGCACCGTTTGATTACGGGGATTAGTTTAAGGTGTGCTCACCGGGGCTGGTTCATTCATTCAGGGCTGTGGCTGAGATGGGTGCTACGTCGTGTGAGTGCTCTTTTGTTCATTTTCTTTTGTCTACAATGTTGTATGATGTGTAGCATAGTGGCAACATTATAGCTTGTGTTTTATATTTGTGCCAGGGTGCTGAAAGGGGTGTTTTGTGCTGTCCGCCTCCGTCTGGCTGTACCCAGGGCCCTGCTAGTGCCATAGGGATATTAAAGCACTAAGGTAACTTGACTACATGCTTCCACATTAAGCAGCCTTGGAGTGAAGTTGCACTTGGGTCAGTCTGCTTATTTTTTGTTGTTGTTCAACAGCAGACCACGGTCGGACAAGTGTGCTCTCAGTTGTGCTCTGAATTGTGCTCTCAATTCTGCTCTAAATTGTGCTCTCATTTCTTCATATAAGTTTTGTGTTCAACTGTGCTCTTGGTAGATAAAAATTAGAAGTGCTAGACAGTCCATTTGGGGTTACGCATGTGGAGTGAATTACTAACTGTGCTTGCTGTAATTGAGAATCTAACGCACCTTAACCCAGTGAAATGTGTGTGTAAATTTAACCAACGCACCTTAACCCAGTGGTTTCTGCGAGTGTCAAACTAACGCACTTTATCCCATTGACTATAGCACTTTATTGTATTTTAGAAGTTTGCATTTTTAAACTTTAAGTTGAATAAATAAATAAAATTGTATCTATTTTTACACTATCCCTGTCTTTTATGAATGATTTCTATTCTGTCAGATTTACCTGTTATACTACTAAAAATATAAGCGGGGGCCTTAACCGCCCTCGGTTACACATGTAAATGTTTCCACACTACTGACTCCACTGGTGGCATCCATATTGGTGAGACGACAAATTCCATACACGTCATACACTGAATAGGCCGATTTAAGCGACCTTAAGTGAGAGCCTCGTTACTTCCGCTCAGACATCTTGTCTTGCCTCGTGCTGCCTTAGTATGAGATTTATCTGATCATTATCAAAAATAAAAATGTAACCTAAAGATACTAAATGTTTTGATGGTTTAGATGGTTCAACAGTTTTTCGAGGTAGCAAGATGAAACAAACTCTGTAGTGAAGAAGGTGTTTCCCCTCGGCCAAGACGTAACAAGAGTAAAATACATTACTTTGGGGAACAACATGCATAAATTGGTCTGTTGTGCTCCACTAATTATGAGGGGCCGTTCTGAGCCAAAAATGCCAGGGCCGTTTTTTTGTCCCAGCCCTGCTCAAAAGCCACCGCATTTTACAACCTCACAAAATCCATTACATCTGAATTAAAAATTCTGAATGAATGTTCCTTCCAGAAAGTTACTCTTAAAATTAAATTACTTCTTGGATCACTACTTTGTATGTCTACTCTTGGAATGTATTAGTAGTACTGTGTTTTCCAAACAAGAAGAAAAATTCCAATTCAAGAGCATCCCAAAACATGCCAGTGATATTATAAATCACCATTATGCAAAACTAGTGCCATGCCATTACCCGCATTACCCTTTAGTTCTAGTTGTATAAAATAAATGGTGAACTACATATTGTGTGTGCAGTTATTACTTCCTGCTGGTGCCTCCTCCCTCTCTGCCCCAGTGGAGGACAAGGGACCCCCGGTGCACAGGTCTGAGTTCAGAGGAGACACAGGGGCTGATGGACTCTGCAGAGGAGGAGGATGAGGACAGAACCACACCCAGTAAGTTCACTGCAAATCACAACGCTTCGAGTATGAACCTCTGTGGTCAGTATTAGCAATTAAAGCAATTAAGTGCAAATTTGGTGAAAGTAATGCCACTTCTCCCCGCTCCACGGGTCTTGCAGAATCATGTAGAGCGGGTTAATACAAACATTTGAAGACGAAAGTGACGAGTCTGACAGCAGCAGTTGCAGAGAGAGGTAACTGTTTTCCAGTAGAAAGTTGGGCCAAAATGCGCCCATGCTCACTTTCTGGAATGTGGCAGGTAGCGGGCTGAGGCTGAAGAGGAAACTCATGAATATTTGAAGGATCGTAACATAATAAGAAAGTTCATCAACACATTTTTAAAGCCCTAGTGGATGAAAGGAAGAACCAGTTATCAAAATAAGAGAAAGTTCCGGAGTTCTGGCTGGTCACTGTCTCTAACTGTCTTGTGTTTCTATAGGGAGGGGTGTGAGGGCCAGAGGACCTCTGAGCTTCACTGAGAAGATCCAGGTGATGAAGGTAAGGATGTGCACTGTACCCTCCCCTTCCTCTCTGTGCTGTCTGTGATCTCACTCTGCCCTTGTGCTCATGAGCAGGGCCTGTTCAAGTTTGTGATTCCTCTGGGGCTGGTGTACTTCGCAGAGTACTTCATAAACCAGGGCCTGGTGAGTCTCTGTTACTCTCTTCATCACTGAATGAATGGCTTTAAGGCAGGTGAAACAGAGTTTCCTCTGCTGAGCCTTTACACGTGTTAATGATGCTGTGGGTGTCAGACACAGACCAAATGCATTTACACAAAGACTTATGATAAGAATAGTTTCTTCACAATATAAATTTCCATCACAGTGTGATTGAGGGGTGGATTAGCCAATCAGAGACCTCCATGGTTTGTCTGTATCAAAACAAATATGGCAGCTTGTGAGAAAAATATCACAGGAGACGGAAAAACATCACAGATTTCTGCAGAATCAATGAGAGAAGCACTCAGCTCTGTTAGTCTGAGGTGAGAGGAGTTTGAGTTTGTTCTATATGAAGTTATCAATATTATATATAATATTCTGGACTCGCCAGACAAGAAAGATGCATCTTCTTCCAGTCTCTGGGTGTTGGGTATTGGTGGATCAAGCGTCAAAGCTGTTGTTGGAGAAGATGAGCTCAGGTGACTCCCCTATTCAAAACCAACAGTGTTTCACTTCTAACATTTTCTCTGGCTGTTTCAGATGGAGCTCCTGTATTTCCCTGGCATTTTCCTGTCTCACGCTGAACAGTATCGCTGGTCAGTCCCCATACATTAGATTTATCCCAATATTCATGTAGATACAGAATTAACGCGTGTGTGCAGGTACCAGACCCTGTACCAGGTGGGAGTGTTTGTGTCACGCTCGTCTCTGTGCTGGTTTAAAGTCCGTAAACTCTGGCTCTTCGCTGGGCTGCAGGTGACCAGAGAAACCTGCACACTTTTAGCTAAACATTTGTGCTCAATTTTGTGACTTTACCTGAGATTTTCAAAAACATGCTTGGACTGGTGCTTTGTTTCTTTTGCTCCTTTGCCCTGTTACTTTTCGGAATATAAAAATCTTGCTGCCCAGCTGATTTGACTTTTTATCTTGAAAATCTTGCATTTTTTTTCTAATTCCATAACTGTTTAAGACTAGAAGAAAAAGTACTTTCCCAGATAATGTGGGCCAATTCACCAAAGAGCCTAAGGGCCAACGACGATTTATGATCCTGTCCATCACCTAAAAGTCCCAGTATTACCCTAACATTACGACTTGCTTACCTGCTGTGCCTGTGCTACACTTCCCTGGTCACTCTGTCCCTCGGGTTCCCTCGGGTTCCCTGTCCACCTTCAACCTGCAGAGGACGTGGAGGCTCCAGCAGCCCCTCCAGAGAATGCCTGTTATTTTAGAACTTTTATTTATTTTGCAGCGTCTATAGCAAGATTTTTTAATCTTTTAGCCCGCAACTTCTCCGCACCCCCTTTCTGCCGCTTCTCCATGTTTCCACGCTCAACACTGAAACTGGCGGGGATCAGAGCAGAGAAAGGGGTGGGACCGCTCTCGTAAGCTTCTATATCCTGATTAGTTTAGTCCACTGTTTATATTGAAGATGGACCAAAATGCCCGGTATGCCCAATTACCAATCCAGGCCTGATTGGGTAGTTTGCGCTGGCCGTGGTACAGTGTGTTGAGTATTTGCCACAGTCGCCACTTCAGACCTGTCCTAATGCTGCCATTGTGTTCCTGAGCAAGACACTTCTTCCCAAAAGCCCAGTACAGTTATTATAGGATGCTGGGGATTCTGGAGTAATCAAATGCAAACATAAAATAAAATGGTGCCAATAAAAGTTGAAATTAAATACTGAAAAATGTTGCAGACTTTGAAAATAAAGTTAAATTTGCAGTAGGTTCAGTTTTGCCCCTAAACAAGAGCATTGCCTATTCTATTTCTGCTTTATGATGATTATTATTAGGGGGCCAAGCACCGAAGGTGCTTAGGCACCCTATAGGAATTGCTGTGCGTTGCCTAGGCAAGTTGCCTAGTAACTTTTTGATCTTTCCTTTGATGTTCTGGTCTCCTGATTCTTATTATTTATATAATAAAGTTCTGAAATTTGGAATGCACATTCTAGCCAGTCTCCTCATTACTCACAGCAATTTATAGGCCCCCCAGCCCCAACCGTCTCGTGGCACCAGCAGGTCAAAGTTGCAGAAATTTGTCAATTGCCTAGCAACGCACCAAGCAACCTTTGATGTGTCTGCTCTGACAGGGTTAGACCCTGACCCTGTCAGACCTTGTTAGACCCTGTCAAACGGTGCTTGGCCCCCACATTGCTGCTTGCAGCTATATTTATTATTATTGTTGTTCTTATTATTATTATTATTATTAATTTGGACAATGGTGTTGGTACGGTCTATAGCTGAATGTTTTGTGTACATTTGTTTATAGTTTGCCCAACTATCTAGTGTAAAGTGGGACTAAAAACCTAAACTCCACACATAGTCTTTTACTGTCTTTGAACACAAAGCTGCAAATGTAGTTTCCACTAAAATGGCCAAAAAATGACTAGGTACAGTAGACAATGGTTTTAAAACACCATATACACAGTTTAGTCAGAACAAAGCTAATTTAGTGTTTAGTTCCACTTTAAATGTTCTTAATCACAGGCACAACAGCAGACTATTCTGGGTGGATGAACACATTCTTCCAGTAATGCTCAAACTTTTCACATAAAGTTGCACCAAAAAAAAAAAATCTTGGCAGGACTACTACATGAACAAAATGTCATCTAATTGAAGTAAACAAAGTCTGAACATTTGTCTTGGTTTTGTTCCAGACGGAGGAGCGCCACCGTGAGTTTGCCATGGCTATGGCCTCTGTAGGAGACACATTGGGCATCTGTCTGTCCACTGCACTGTCCTTCCCTGTCCACAACTACTTCTGCTCCCTCTGACCTGGTGGACAAGTACTTCTACTGTCTGTGACCTGGTGGACAAGTACTTCTGCTGTCTGTGACCTGGTGGACAAGTACTTCTGCTGTCTGTGACCTGGTGGACAAGTACTTCTGCTTACTCTGACCTGGTCCGGGAATACTGACTCAGCCTACATGTACTTGAACTGTTTTTCACCTGGTCCACAAGTACAGACTACTCAGCTTGGTCAGGACCTAAGCTGGAGGATTTTACCTATGGTGCATGTTTTGGTTTGATGGGGGAAACCCACCCAGACACGGGGAGAACATGCAAACTCCACACAGAAGGGCCCGGGCGACCCGGGGATCGAACTCAGAACCTTCTTGCTGTGAAGCATGAGCGCTAGCCGCTCAGCCACCGTGCTGCCAAAGGAAGGAACTAACTACAATGAAACTATCACATCTATTTGTTTTCAGTTTCTGTTGGTTAGGTAAGCCTATTCAGTATGCAGTAAATCAGTGGGCATGTCAGTGGCGGTTAAAACGGGGGTTGAGCCGTAATATAGCATCTTGAAAATAAGCAATTTAAACTTGCATGAATCAGTCCAAATCAGGAAGGTTTTTATTGCCATATGAGTGAACAGGTTCACAACATTAGGAACTTGCTTCGATACCTAGAGCGGACAGACACTCCGAGCACCAAGGCTGCCATTCGCGGCGCCAACTTGGTTGCAGAGTAGAAAAAGATGCAGTACAATCAGTGACAATTTAACAACATGTAATGACAGAAAAACAGTTGGAGATATAACATGATGTGACCGAATGGAGTTTAGGACTACTGGCACTAACCAGACAACGCCACCTATGGGGGGTTGGCCCACAGCAATAAATAAGTAAACCCTTTAAGAAATATTAGGCAACACAAGTTCGCACATTACACAGGACAGAGACGTGAGTTCAACCAATTTATATTTATTTGCTAGTGACCAAAGTAAGACAGAGAAAACATTCTAGACCGATAACAGACCGGAGCCAGCCAAATCTGGCTCAGCACTCAACACCCCCCCCCCCCTTCTTACACACACACGCATACCACCATACACACAGGGACACACTCATACCCCACCCAATAGAGCACACCAGGAACACTGCACACCTCGTACGCAATGCCCACCCCTGCGGACACACCACTACTCTAGGCCGAGGAGGAGCAGGGCAGCAGCTCAGGGCAGTGGCTACCACGACTGGCAGGGGCAGTAAGCATAAGATAAGGGTACCCCTAACACTATACACCACTCGTGAGTAGGAAAGAAGTGGGGCCACCCGAAGCGTGAACCGAAGAAGCTCCACCACCAGGGGGCTCGTCCTGCCACTCGTGTAGACCCGGTGCACCTGGCTGAAACAACAGGCAGAAAACACAAGCACTTCAGTTAGAAGAATTCATTGCACAAGGCACCTATGTTAAATGAGGTTCTACTAGATGAAACACTGGCACTTATCTTGTAACTGAGGGACACGATCTGAAGTAGATGGAGTCCGTCACCGTAGGTGTGCAATGTCCTGGTCACTAGAAAGATGTAGTCAAACAACCCGTATACCCACCCTTGCCCCAAGACAGCTAGTCAGTGCCTAATGCAACAAAGCAATTCCAAAAGAAAAATAATAAACAGAAATCACGCCATGCTTATAATACACTGCAACCAAAAAAAAAAAAAAAAAAAGAATCACACAATTAATAAAAGAAAAAGAAAATCATGCACAAGACAAATCACACAATCGGAAGTGCAATGCAGGCACCAGACACCGACATGCCTGCGAGGAACACAGGGTAGCAAACCCCAAGCACGCGAAAGTATAGTCCGTAACAATAAAAATACCTCAGGTTCACGTACAGCAAACTGAAATGGTAACAATGTCTCAAACAGTACAACAGGTTAAAATTGAGGGAGGATTTAAGTACAAAGTCCGTCTATTGTATGCTCCCAGTCCAGTGTAGGTTATAAAATACTAGGCACAAACCAATAACACAGACCATGCGAACGCCGAAGACGTCGGCGCGCACGTATCAGGAAGTGCCGGTGAACAAAACGGCAACCTCGAGCCGTAGACACGCCGAGCTGCAAATCCACACAGTTGAGTGACAACTACTCGTCACTGATGGCGGCTAGGGAGAGAACAGACACAACCACCGTCGGTAGGAGCAGTCTGCAGCAAATAAAAGAAATAATTAACTTAAGATCCCCCCCGAGGTCTCTCCAGACAGCAGCACGAGGGGGAGACTCACCGCTCCGAGGCATCCAACCCAGCGCAGCCCCACGCACACAGCACGCTGCTCCAATTACCAACACCTGGCGATCTACAGAGCAAAGAACCGCGGATGTAACGAACCCAATCAACGAATGCATGAAAGACGTAACAACTCACCCAGTCTGAGCGCACGTTCGCCCCAACGCAGCCCCAGCAGCAGACCCGTGTCACCAACACAACAACCGGCCATACGGAAGAGGAGAGGAGGAAGTAGTCGCGTTGGCTACTTAAGTACCCCATGCCCAGATCCACCACCCAATCACCGCACCCAGCGGGCAGAGACGCAAACGTGACATCAATCATCCAATCTGTCACAATAAGCTGGCTTTGAATGTACTGGCCCTGGATTACATCTCGGACCTCATCCAGATTTACACCCCCGCCCGCGCTCTGAGGTCCGAGGGCCAGCTCCAGCTCGTGGTTCCTAAGACGAGACTTAAAACCCGAGGAGACAGAGCCTTTTCTGTGGCTGGACCAAAGCTGTGGAACGCTCTGCCTCCTCACATCAAAACAGCTCCCACTGTGGAGTGTTTTAAGTCTTGTCTTAAGACCCACTTTTATTCTCTGGCTTTTAACCCCGCATGAGTTGTGTGGTCCTCTGTGTTTTTATTGTTTTTAGTTATTTTATTATTATCACTTTATTTATTGCTTTTTTAGTAATGTTTTTATAATTGCTTTTGTTTTTAGTGATTGTATTATTAGCACATTATTTATTGCTATTTTAGTAATGTTATTAAGTTCTATTGATTTTATGTACAGCACTTTGGAAACTGTCTCTGTTTATAAAATGTGCTATAGAAATAAAGTTGGATTGGATTGGAACATAAGGTGATCTTTTTTGTTGGTAACATAAGGAAGGATGTGGGGGGGGTCAGATTGGAAAGAATTATCCAGGGGGGTTAATTTAGCATGATGAAATACATTTTTAGAGACCCAGGTAAATAATTTAGACTGGGCTCGAGTTGTGCCAGACCCCCATCTTCTGTGGAACACACGCCATGAAGATTCATGAGAGATCTCATTAGTTCCTCTTGGCACACAGACTGCGCTGCGTTGGCTTTACACAGTTCTGTCACCATCCCCATGATGATATCCAAACGTCGAGATGTTTCCTTCTGTGGCACGAAGGGGGGGGGGGGGCTAGCCTAGAAAGGCTGGCGGTGCAATTTTAGTGGATAGGTTTAATCGAATAGACAACAACGCCACCTGGAAATACCAGGACACTCCACCACACACAATGTGTAAGGCACACAGGTCCGGTTATCAATGAGGAAATCGAGCGAGCCAGGTTCCTTTAATTACAATAATTTATTTATCTTCCGTTTTAATAATTTCAATGATTAAAAGCAGCTGCGCCTTAAAACAGGGGTAAATAACCCAACAGTGCACAATCATTAAACAGGAACAAAACAATAAGCAAAACAATAACCCCCAACAAAACAAAACGGGAAAACAAAAACAGCCGAAACAACAAATAGCAACCACCAAACAAAATAATCAGTGAAACAAAATAAAACAGCACCACAGCAAAACAGCACTGGTGGTGCGCTCCGCCGCTGCAGGCCACTCCAACACCTGGAAAAATTAAGTTTATTACAAGGTGAGCCTGCAACAGAGGATTTAGCCCAAGACAAACCTACCGCTTTTGGAATTTAACCGCGCGCAGTTACAGACGGGACCACGCGGCCACATGACAGACTCCAGTCCGCGCACGGACCGGCGCACGACACCCCCTCAAGGTGCACGCCAGTGTGGAGGGGACACCACGGTGCACAGCCAGCGCTGCGGAGCGGGGGGGGGAGGGACCCGGTCCGACCAAGGGTCTAAAAGAGATTTAATAATTTGGGGCTTGGGTGAATGGACAAAGGGGCATCGGGCGTGCATTACCTTTGCGGGGTAGAATTGATGTACACCCTGTACGACACAGGCCACGGTAGTAGAGTGCGGGAGGAGGAGCAGATACGGCCAAGCAGCGACACTAAACAAGATGATGCTAGAAGGATTGGTCGTAACACAGAGAGGTTTAACGCAAGAGAATTTACCTGAGCTGTAGGAGAGCAGACACCACGCGGAGCCCAGAAGGAGCGTGTGGGCAAAAAGGGGGAGCGGTAGAGGAGGAGCGCTTAAATAGTCCACCAGCTCAGCGCCACGGAACGGCAGGTAAGAGCACCTGCAGCCCAGGCCTCCAACCCGGTCTTGCCACACTTCGGTTGAAATCCTTCCAAAAGGACCTCAACCTGTCCCACTTTCTGATGTAATCCTTTCACGAGATCTCCAACGGCTTCACAATGGCTCGAAATTTCTGCAGACAGCTTAGGGGACTCTTTACTAGCTGCTAGCTTACAATTTATGCCAGAGGTCTTCAACAGGGGGGTCGCGACCCCTAGGGGGGTCACAGAGGTACTGCAGGGGGGTCGCGAAATCTTTTGATTTCACTTTAAAATAATATAATTTTAATATTTTTTAAAACAATATATTTTTTCATTTTTCCCCAATCAATTTCTCCCTTGTCCCTCCACCCTCTTTGATGTCTTAAAATGAAAAAAGATATGTTATGTGCAACTCATCAGGGTCAGACATCTCACTGAAGTGGGAATTCACAGATGGCTTGGGAGTTCACTGTCCCCTGTATGTTCATGTATATTCACAGTTTAACTTGATGTGTTATGATCAAAGCTTAACTTGATTTGTGTTAATTGTTCATTATTTGAATAGCTCTGTATTTGAGCAAGATGTATGTGTAAATGGCAGAAGCACAGCCACTCTCTCCCTTGCACTTGTTTTTTGGTTGAATCAGTGAACGATCTTAATAGGCCTGTGTTATATGCAAGTTGTGTTTAAAAATTGCAGTAGCACATCGACCCCGTAGGGCCTATCTGGCCCATCTTTAAAATAAAAAAACATGAAAATACAGTATTAACCTGTGTATTATTTCCTTGTATTGGATGTACCATAACAGAGTAGCAATGTTTATATATGACACTAAGTATATATAGTATATACCATATAGTATATACCATATATATAGTAGGGGGTCCCTGGCCCAGTTCGCCATCTGTTTGGGGGTCCCTGGCCTGAAAAACGTTGAAGACCCCTGATTTATGCGATAGATCATGGACAATCCCAGGGCAATTAACAGATGTCCAGCTATCAGAAATCCAAATACGTAAATATCCTCCACATCCTCCAGGTACATTGGTGCCAAACATACGACTTGCCACGCACGATACGAGTCCCTCGCATATCCAGCAGCAAAAGTACCATCTGGACACGCCGCTTCTCCTGGAGCAGCACTCCTCCATGAAAAAAGAGTATCAATAGCGCTGAGGGTCCAGCTGATCACATCCATCTTTTTGGAATTTGGAAAATCTGCTCCAAAAAGCGAGAAAATAACAAAAACAAGAGAGGCAGGACAACAGGAGCAATAGATAAGAGAGGAAAAAGAGAGACGTCTGCTCGCTCTCAGGGTCAGAACAGTAGAATACAACTTCAGTGAGTAAATGGTGAGGGAAAACAACTATAACACAGTTAAAAGCTCTGAAAAGCGGATAGATTACATCGGTCCGGCAAAAAATTTGATAAAATGCGCATCGCGACAATGACCGGAGCGACACGACTCAACAGCGCCGCCTAGAATCGGACCCCTACGGGAGTCGGAACAGGCAAAGCTTGTTGCAGCCAAACGAAATTGGGAACAGTGATGGAGAACAATGAGGACAGTGAGAGAACAATGAGATGAGCAAAAGAGGAATTGGAGCACGCCCCTATGACGTACAGGAAGTCGGTCATATTGGCTCAAAAACTCGCCATCGTTTGGACGAGGGTGTGTGCAAAAATCAAATATTTTGTACTTGGTCCAAATGAGCTCAGATTTGACATGTCACATTTACAGACATAGACTCACAAAAATTATCAATTTTTTGGGGCGATACTCCTTATGGTTTGCCCATAACACGCCCTTCCTTTCCTGTTTCTTTGATGACCTTTGGCCTAGAATCACGTGACCCCGGCCCCAATGTAATGAAATATGAAATATAATAAAAATGAACACTATGGCGCCCTTTAGCATAGACATGAAACGTCATTATTATGGGATCTTGATAAATCAATTATGATGTTTGTGTCGTGGTATTAAGATTTACGAGGCGTGTTTGTGCAGTGGTGTTACTGAGACGACACTTTTTGCAAAGTTAGTGTAGCAGGGTTAAATGTGTTCCCTGAATTTCCCTACTCATGTTGATTTCAGACATCCTGTATTTGCATGTATATTATTGTTAATTAATTAGTTATTATTATTATTATTTTTTTTTTTTGCTCATCTTCGATGTACAGTAGCAGGGGGGTGTGGTTTTCACACGCTGGAACCCCAAACCTTCATGTTGCCCCTTGTTCTGCATCTTTTGCAAATGTCCGGAGGCAGAGGTATGTGGTGTCTTCTATGCATTGTTTTTTTCTTTCTTTTTTGTTTTTGCTAAGTACATTGGGGTCTGTTTCTCACTGTGTTGTCCCGATATGTTGTGTACAGGATGCACGAGTTCCGTTGTGCATTTGCCCAGTGACATATTTGTCCTAATGAGGACAAATATCATTGGAACAAATATGTCACTGGTGTAATCATGGTAAATGCCACAAATGAAGGATTGACAACATCAAAAGTGTTATGTATTTAAGAAACTAATATCTTTCACATTACAAAGTTGATTAATTAAATATAAATGCACAAGGGTTTCTCTTTATTAACTTGATTTTATTTTGAGGTTGTGCGCTAGTGATGGTGAGATGAAGCCTCATGAGGCATTCAACCACTTGAGCCAATTGGTTCGAGAAAAGGTTCATTTCTCAAAGCTTCATGTGCACAAGAATCCACCTACTGGCCAAGTGTGTAATCACAGGCAGCTGTATCTGAACCACAGAATGTGTGATGCATTGAATTTTTGTGTCTGTTGGGAATAACTATGAATTACAAAACATATATGACCAAATAATTTCTGTACATATATTATCCCATATGTGTATAATACATTTTGTATGTATTCTGTGTGTGTAAATTTTCCCAAAATGATCATATATGACGGGTTAAAGGACTACAGATGGAAATTAGCTTTCAAGCTATAATCTGGTACAAGCATCTCTGCCTTTGGCATTATGTGGTTGTACATTGTCCTGTTAAATGAAATGAAAAGCTGTTTTTCTGAAAGTGGCAAGGGCATAATTGGGCAGAGGAGAGTGAAAGTGCTTGTGGAACTAGGAAAAGGGCACAGATTATGCTTGTGTAACTTGGACAATGATGTACAGGACAGGGGAATTTTTTTTAATTCATTTTTATTCAGAAACAAGAGTTTCTCAACAGGTTTTGGTTTTCAGATCAAAGTGTTTCCACACAGGGGAAAACCTCCCCTCCCTCGCTGGCTCCATCCTATCACCTCTCCTACTCTCCTCACTCTCCTAAATCTCTCTCCCTAAACTTTCCAAATTCTCTCCAAACTATCTCCAAACTATATACGCTATGCAACTCTAGTATCTAGACTCTCCAAGTTCTATCCAAACTCTCAACTGATGCAACTCTCCTTTAAACACCCACATTTTGATTGGAGCCTGAGGGTCAATACAGCTGGAAAAGCTCGCGGCAAAATCTGAACCGCTTCCTGAAGTAATCACGTGGTACATGCGGGCAGCCAGGCTTCTGACGTCATCGTTTTGGCTCCTCCCCCAAATGAAGCGAGCCTCGAAATGCGGACACGCCCCCTTCATTACTCGGCACACGCTTCACGGCCTCGGCCCATCTCGTGACATCACTATTGTGCGCACTTCCGGTCCCACTGGAGGTCTGCGGCCTGGAGCAGCGCGAGCTCTAAAACCTGAACAAACTTTATTTATGACGTTAATGTGAACGTTTTGTTAGAACTACAACCTGAAGAGTCCGACTAAAAGATCCAAGCAAAACAAGAAGTGAAACAACAGTTTGTTTATGTTCAGCGCACTTCTGAACCAACTTAGCAACGATTAGCTCAAATTTTGAACAAGCCGAACACCGGAAAAACAAACAGGGCAAATATGTCCGGAGACTTAAGTGGTTTTGTGGAGGAGCGACTGGGCGCGGCTGCTGGGGAAATCCGTGCGCTGTTGGAGCGCAGAATAGCGGACTACGAGGAGGAGCTGCGCCGCTCCAAACAGGAGAACCAGAGGATCCAGCGGCTCTTGGACTCGGCTCTGAGAGCTCTGAGCCCGAGAGTCGTGCTCGTCAGAAGGGGTAAGTCGTCTGGATCGTATGGATCCTATTTTTAGCCTATGGGTGTTAAAAAATATATGAAAAATGCAGATGATGTTGAAAATGGCTCATTAGCGCATTAGCTTTGCTCATTAGCCGTTAGCGGCTAATGAGCTAAGCTAATGAGTTTAGCAGAAGAACCTGTGACTCCAAATCACTTGAGATATTCACTCAAACATATTTACAACTTCATGGACAGAAAAGACACCCCCTCAGCCTGACAGTAGAAGACTACAGACAAGTTCAGAGTGTTCATGTCACAAGACTGCACATGTATGTGTAAGTGTGTAATCTCTTATCTCCTGCAGCTGACCAGCTCCCCTCTCTGAGCCCTGCTCCACACATTAAAGAAGAACACAGCACCAAACAGGAGGAAGATGAGATGCAAGTGTGAGTCTCGGACACCTTCAAACTTCAATTCTTTATTTTGTCATTCATTCTTATTAATTTCTATTACAAATATTCAAATTGGGTTTGAAATATACAAATGTCTTATATTTATATATTTAGGGCTGCAACTAACGATTATTTTAGTAGTCAATCTATAGATCCAGTAACGATTAGTCACGAAAAAAAATATTACTAGGATAATGGACACGACCAGGGCCGGCCCAAGCCTTTATGGGGCCCTAAGCAGAATTTGAATTGGGGGGGCCCCCCACACCACCAAAACTGCACTAATAGCTGCTTTATCATTTCATAGACTACACAGTTAGTCTAAGACACCCACTATCATCTGCGTTTTGAGTTGGTTTACATTATACTGTAACTTGTCTCATTATGGCTATTGCAATATAAAATATTCAGAGAGATATGAACTTTGTTTTTGAGACAGCTTCACAGCCGACTAGTCCGCCTAGCTTATCCGACATTAAAATCACTCCTGTCGTGTTTGTTTGGTTGCGCAGCAGTGCAGTGGCAACAACCAGCAGCAAGAATTGGTTAACCTACATTGTACCAACTATGAAAATGATACAAAAATGTTGTTTTTGTTTCTGCAAATTCATATATTGATATTACCGTACTTTTCGTACTATAGAGCGTACCTGATTATAAGCCGCACCAACCTTTTTTTTTTTTTAAGATTTGTACATATGTAAGCCGCACCTCACTATAAGCCGCAGGTGTCCACATTGTTACTTGAGATATTTACACAGAAAGATGGTACACAAAAGTTTTTTTTTATTCTAATTAACGTAAATACTGGTACATTCTAACAGCACCTACGGCAGAAACACAATGGCAGAAACACGGCAGAAACATTGCAGAAACACGGCAGTAACACGGCAGAAGAACGCAGTAAAACAACTGTAAAATGGCCAGCCTGTAGCCTCATGCCAGCACAGAACCGCGCAGAACAAAATACCAAAACAGCGGGCTAAACACACAAAGCACATCAGGTAACAGCGGCAGACGTCAGCCCCATGCATTAAACAACTGCATTAAAATCATGGAAATCAATGCTCAACCCAGCCATAATTAAAAACAAAAAATGTCTTACTTTCATGCAAAATGCGATCCGCAACCCGCGAGTCTGCAACCCGATCGATAACGTCGACTGTGTCCAGGTTCCACACATTTTCCGCCCCCCGACAGCAGTGCTCTCTTCAATTTTTCCCTCTTTTTCTCCGCTCCTCCCTTGTGTTATTTAGTGCCTCCTCCTCGATTCATTTTACTAAGCTATAATGCTAAGTATCCGACCGTCTCCTCTTATACATTGACTAACTTGACCACACTACCACAATCTTCACCGTTCTATTAACTTTCATGAGAAACGCAACTAGTGCCGTGATTGGTCAATTCTCCGGCCGTGGGAATTTCCCATAAGGCATTGCTTTACTTAATTTGTCACAAACAAATACAAAATACAGATATATTTGTTTTATTTCAAACTGTGCACATTTTTAACATCGTAAGAAGAAATATCCCGACAAAATAAAATAATGTAATACCTTAAACACATCATCACGGTGCTACCGTGACTGTAATATATATGTAGTTTTAAGTGGTATAAATACCAAGCGGGTCCTTTCAGTTACAGCAATAGGGCGGAAAACGCTGACACGTGCAGTGGAGCTAGGTTTACGCGCTACATTTGCTGTCTTGATAAAGAATTAATCCATACAGAAGAAAAATATTTTAGCAGGTGGCCATTCGAACTGGTCTTGGGGGGGCCCCCTGGTGGCGTGGGGGCCCTAAGCGGCCGCTTAGGTCGTTTCTGCCTTGGGACGGCCCTGGACACGACACTAACTGAGCGCAGTTACGCGTGCGTGCTTTAAGCATTCTGTTTCAAAGCGGAATATTGTCAGTATCCAGTTTAAAAAAAAGTTGAAGTATTCTGTGAAACAGCGTTTTGTTAAGGGAATACTGCCAAAACACGACTAGACTACATTCGGAATGAAAAAGATTGTTCATGACTCGTGAGCAAATTGAGTATGGCCACCATTCCGTTTAGCACTAGGGCTAATATTGGAATATTCCTCACATGCAGATACAGTGGCTGGCGCGAGCTAGCTGCCCGTCACAACGCTCCCGCATTTTTCTGTAACTTTCCTAAATTTTTGCCCTTAAACCTCCCCACTTTTGTAAATATTTTTGTCAGCACTGTTCGTTAAGCTTGGGCTGCACTCGACGTTGCATTTTTTTCTGCACTTTTGGTGCATTATTTACCTGTCTAGGCTTAAGATGTGTAAGGGACCCCGTCCTCCGCTCGTCTACACAAAGGATCAGCTGATGGCGCTGCGCAGCGCTGTTGTGTTCCCCCGAGACAGGCATGTTATCCCTGACGAGATCCTGCGGACGACACGCCGTGGATGCCGCGCGGGACGTAAACTCCGGGAAAAGAAGAGACGCTGCAGGCCGGTCCTCCCCTCCGTCGTAACGGGAAACGTGCGCTCCCTCGCCAACAAGACGGACGAGCTCGTTAGATTTCAGCGGGAGTACAGGGACGCTAGCATCATTGTTTTTGTCACTGTGGACAACTTTCACCTGCTGCGCGCAGACAGGAAGGAGGAGAGCGGGAGGAAGAAGGGAGGAGGACTAGCGTTGTTTCTGAAAGAGAAATGGTGTAAACCTGGACACTGTACAGTGAAGGAGCAGATGTGTAACAAAGACATTGAACTGTTTGCTGTCGGCCCTGCGGATTCTTGACAGAGACGAGCATTAAGTTCCAAATTTAAAATGATACTTAAATAATATGACTAGTCGTCAATGAAATTTCATGTCGACAAAATTTTATTGTGGACGTCGTCGACGTTGTCGACTAATCGTTGCAGCCCTATATATATTATATTCAAGATTGTTTATTTGTCATGCAGAATCAACACGGGGTCAACAATGCAATGAAATGCTTAGGATCAGAAGAACCGTTGACTTGCTAAGATAGTCAAGAAGTACTAATAGCAGCAATAATAGTAAATGGTAAAAAGTTTTGCAAAAGCGCAGGGGAAGAAGTAAACAGTATAATAAAAATATGTAATAAAATGTAATAAAAATGCAAAGAATAAAAATGCAAAGTACAATGTACAAGGGTGCAGGTAGGATTAAATGAGGTGTAAGTAGAGTATTTCACAGATGCACATAATATGGTGTAGTGTAAGTGTTCCATGTGGATTTCGTATTGCACATAGTATGGTATAAATATTGCAAATGGGTTATTGCACAGGTAACAGTAGTTTACAGTGAGGTAGTGACAAACATACAGTCATACAGAGCAGCAGCAGTAAACATATTCTGCATAATGAAAAGTAGTTTAGTGCAGTATTATTGAGAGTTCAGTATTATTTAGAGTATTATCCAGAGTTCAGTAGTGCCGTCGGGTCCCGGTGCTTTGTAGGGGTTCACTTTCTTGAACGCCTGTTTCACTGTAGCAGTGTCTATACAGAGTACAGCGTCCTCACTGTCCACATGGGGTCTGGTGACAGGCGTGGTGTTATCTGCATCAAACCGGGCGTAGAAGGTGTTGAGTTCGTCCGGAAATGATGCGCTGAACAGTTCCACTGGCCCGCTCCTCCCCTTATAGTCAGTGATACAGCGTAGCCCATGCCACACACGTCTCGGGTCGCTGCTCTGCTGGGCAGACTCCACTCTCTTCCTGTAGTCCCTCTGGGAAGTCCTGATGGTCTTTCTGAGGTCGTACTTGGCTGCTTTATAGGCTTCAGGGTGCGAGCTTTCAGTTTAGCACGCACCTCCGGTCCCGCCCAGGGATTAGGGTAAGTGCAGATGGAAATTTTGGGCACCGTGTCCTCAATGCACTTCCCTATGTAGCCTACGACAGAGTCTGTGTACGCATTAATGTCGCCATCCGCTGCGTCTGCAAACATCTGCCAGTCTGTTGTTTCAAAGCAGTCCTGCAACACCTCATCAGACATACTGCTCCATTTGTGGATTTGTCTGGGAACCGGTTTTTCCAGTTTAAGCCTTTGTTTGTATGCAGGCAACAGCAAGATGGCGCTATGGTCAGATTTATCAAAGGCTGGGCAGAGGGTGGGTTTGTAACTGTCTTTAAATGGGGTGTAGCAATGGTCTATTGACCTCCCTCCCGGTGGGGAGGGATATGTGCTGGTAGTATTTTGGTAGAACCGTTTTCATGTTAGCTCTATTGAAATCCAACACAATGAAAGCTGCATCAGGGTGTGAGTTGTCAAGTCCGTTTATAATCCCATACAGTTGTTCTAGGGCTTCTGTTTTATCAGCTTGTGGTGCCCTAAATTTTCTGGGCAGATAGAAGGGTCTAACTTTGATGGTTAGCAGCTCTAGGGCTGGAGTGCAGTGGGTTGTTAAAATACGTGCATCTGTTGCCCACAAAGAGTTAACCATAAAGCAAACACCTCCTCCGCAAGACTTGCCTGAATCCTCTGTTCTGTCCTGCCTGTATATGGTGAAATTGTCCGGCGAGACCGCGCTGTCGGGAATGGTCGGGTCCAGCTATGTTTTTGTAAAGGCAAAAACACAACAGTTCCTCGTGTCCCATTCAAAATAAATCGGTGCGCGCAGGTCATCCAGTTTATTCCTCAGAGACTGGACGTTTGCAAGCAGGATAGAGGGAAGAGTAGGTCTGTTGTGTCTCTGACAGGTTCTCCACAGCACACCGGCTCGCTTCCCTCGGCGCGTTCTCCTTTTGCGGCACCAGAGTAAACAAAGAGGCAGGATGTCCTCCGCCGATGCTTCGAAAACCGGCTTAAAGTCTGCACTTTCTGACAGACGTAGCTCCAAAAGTCTGCTACGGTCATACACATGGTGTGGAAGTGCAGTGCAAGTGCAAAAAGTGAAAAAAGCGAGTCGGCACAGAGCGACTGATCATATATTATATAATATATATTAGGGATGCACCGATGTGAAAATTTTGGCCGATATCCGATATTAATGTTGCTGGTATCGACCGATACCGTTATTAGCCGATACTGATATTTATTTATTTTTAATTCTGAGATAACATTTTATACAGACTGAAAATCATGCAAAATGAATTTTTGAATGTCTTTTTATTTTCAAAACGTGTTTTGACTCCTGCTTTTTTTTTTTTTTTTTTTTTTTTTTATTATAGTGTAACATTGTGTTCTGCTTCCTGATTGGTTAAGGGACCTTTGCCAGACCAGAACTAAACAAGGTCTAAACCTGGACTAGGTCAGAACTAAACCTGGACTCAACCAGGACGGGACCAGGTCTAGACCTGGACTAAACCAGGACTAGACCAGGTCTAAACCAGGATTAAAGCACCGCGTGCAGGTCTTTTCCTGCTTTTGTGCTAGCTCTGCTATTAGCCGCAGCACCGGTGTACCCTCAGCCTTTATAACCGAACAGAGGCGAGTGAGTTTGTGGAAATGCAGCCAGCATATGGATCCCTCTGTAAACGATCTCTACCTGTTCTTTTCCTGCCTGATTTGGTCTTAGTCGTGTTTTTGAGTCACGGCTGAGGCTAGCAGCAACGCGGTCCTGAGGGGAAGTCCGAGCACATCAAACCTCGGCATGAACAAACGCATGCAAGAGCCTGCGGTGGTTTAATCCTAGTTTAGACCTGGTCTAGAGGAGGCACGGTTTGGGCACGGGTCTCGTGCTCGCAGCCCCGGCGCGCTGGTCATGGTGCGCTATCACGGATTTGAGCACAATGAGCGCACTTGTCCGCGCGCACACTTCTCCGCCCTCCCCCCGCCCCATGCTTCACTATTAATACATTTTGTTGAAAATCTACGAAAGTTTGAGTGTTTAAAGGGATATGCCACCCCCAGGTCAAACTTGGGCATCTTCCCACAGTCCAGAGACTAAAATAAGTGGGGGAAAGCGTTTTCCTGGTGACCCAGCCATTGTCCGAATCTGTCAGCACTGACCGCAGCAGTAGCTGCAGCTACTCCGCGTAGTAGCTGGAGTCTTAACGTCGCCGACGAAAGATTTCGGCCAAAAGGAATTAATTTGCTCGATGCTTTTCCCAATTACTTTCTGTGTAGTGCGCATTCATATCGAGTGCAAATAAATGTGCAAATCAACACGGGGGGCTTGACTTGGTCATTTTGGGGTGGGAACTATTTTTCAGTGCGTACAAACACAGCCGACGCACACACTATGATGCGTAACAGGGGAATCCCAGCCCCCACCTTCCCTAAACAATCCCAGCCCCCACCTTCCGTCTACAAAGTTTGAATGGTCAGTGTGTGGTTGGTTTGGAAGTTAGCGGTTTGGTTTTACTGAGCAAAGATGGTTAATACGTGTATAGCAAAGGGCTGCGAAAACATGCAGAAGAGATACCTAACAACAGTGTTCCACAGAATTCCAAAAGATGTGGAACGAAGAAGTCTTTGGCTGGCAAACTCCACACGCACACCACCAGTTGCTATGTGCTCTCCTTGGCTCATTTGGATCGCCTGGAGTAGTCGTAACATCCAGTCTTCTCTGATCCAAAGCTTGCAACTCCTCTTCAGTGTAGACTGGTTCAAAAAGGTAAGGTCTGGGATTTCGGAAGTCAAAGTCATCATCTTCGTCTGTAATGTAATCTTCAATGTCTTCAATCTCCATTACAACTCGTGTTATCAGCTAGCTAGCGCTGTAGAAGTAATTTGAGCCACGCAGGGAAAGCCTTTGCCTTTGTTTAGGGAAGGTGGGGGCTGGGATTTTCCTGTTACGCATCATAGTGTGTGCGTCGGCTGTGTTTGTCCGCACTGAAAAATAGTTCCCACCCCAAAATGACCAAGTCAAGCCCCCCGTGTTGATTTGCACATTTATTTGCACTCGATATGAATGCGCACTACACAGAAAGTAATTGGGAAAAGCATCAAGCAAATTAATTCCTTTTGGCTGAAATCTTTCGTCGGCGATGTTAGACTCCAGCCACTACGCGGAGTAGCTGCAGCTACCGCTGCGGTCAGTGCTGACAGATTCGGACAATGGCTGGGTCACCAGAAAAACGCTTTCCACCACTTATTTTAGTCTCTGGACTGTGGGGAGATGCCCAAGTTTGACCTGGGGGTGGCATATCCCATTAAACGAGAGAGAAATGTGAGAAAACGTTAATTCAAGGGATTACTGTACTGACAAATATCGGTCGTTAATATCGGCCCACTTTTACACATCGGACCGATATGCTAAAATTTGGGCAATATCGGGCCGACACCGATGTTAATGCCGATATATCGTGCATCCCTAATATAAATTATATTTTTCAGGTCTGTCCCAGAGTTTAGTGCTGTGAGTGTGAAGACAGAAGAGTCCTCACCGCTTCAGCAAAGAGAGCCTGAACAGAGAGAGGACACACAGGCAGAGGATATCAGAGCAGAGACACATGTCCACTCAGAGACTGAAGAAGACACAGAGCACTCTTCTGACACTGACAGTGATGAAGGCTGGACACCTCCACTCAGCTGTTCACCTGCACACAGAGACACAGGGGCTGACGGAGACGAGTCTGCACCAGAGACCAGAGTCACTGTAGAGATTGAAGACATGTCAGGAACTGGTGAAGGAGCTGAGAGCAGGAAACACAAGTGCTCCATTTGTAAAAAGAGATTTGGGTCTAAATATAAACTAAAAATACACAGGAGACTTCACAGAGGAGAGGAAATCAGCTGCTCAGTTTGTAAGAAAGTGTTTGGTTTTAGTTCTCATCTCAAAATACATATGAGGACACACACAGGGGAGAAACCATTCAGCTGTTCAGTTTGTAAGAAAACATTTGCCCAATATGGTCAGCTTGAAGCACATATGAGGACACACACAGGGGAGAAGCCATTTAGGTGTTCAGTTTGTAGGAAAGTGTTTGCTCATAGTTCTAGTCTCACGATACATATGAGGACACACACAGGGGAGAAACCATTCAGCTGTGCAGTTTGTAAGAAAGTGTTTGCTGATAGTTATAGTCTCAAAATACATATGAGGACACACACAGGGGAGAAACCATTCAGCTGTTCAGTTTGTAAGAAAACATTTGCCCGAAATGGTCCGCTTGAAACACATATGAGGACACACACAGGAGAGAAGCCATTCAGCTGTTCAGTTTGTAAGAAAGTGTTTGCTTATCGTTATAGTCTCAAAACACATATGAGGACACACACAGGGGAGAAACCATTCAGCTGTTCAGTTTGTAAGAAAGTTTTTGCCGATAGTTCTACTCTCAGAAAACATATGAGGACACACACAGGGGAGAAACCATTCAGCTGTTCAGTTTGTAAGAAAGTGTTTGCTCATAGTTATGCTCTCAGAAGACATAAGAGGACACAGCATAGGCTGCATATATAAATGGATGGGTCATAGATGGATGGATGAGGACATAGCTAACGCTCCTACTGACCCTGGCTTCCATTGATTTACATTGGAATATTGGGGCCCCTCTCTCTGTAACTGCTGCTGTGAGCCTCATCATTTTGGTGTTTGACATTGGACATTATGGTGTTTTTTTCCTCTATTTTTTTTCAGTTTAAAAAAAACTATTCATAATATAAATTTATTGCGGTGTGTGTGTTTTTGTACCTTTATTGTTCATTTACAGTTTGTTTTAGGGATAAACCTGCTGTTGTGTCAGTGGAATCAATTAGTAAAAATCACGTTATCTGAAAACACAAATGAACACAGTGAAGACAACCTGTCAACAAACGTACTTACCTGGATTAGGTCCTATCTGTCAGACCGCTCTCAATGTGTCCGCATAGAAAACACCACATCCAACATCATTTCTTCACACATCGGTCTGCCACAGGGTTCCAACATCGGTCCGCTTCTCTTCTCCCTGTATATAAATGACTTGCCGTCTGTCTGCCAGGATGTTAACATCCAGATGTACGCAGACGACACTGTCATATATACATGGGACAAGGATCAGACCCTCCAGGAATTTGCGATTTGCAACTTCAACGCAACTTCAGCCAATCCCCGCGAATTCAGGGCGGTGTTGCAATTTTGACCAATCACCGCAATTTTTACTAATTTTGACCAATCATCGGCGACGCATTGAACGCCGACCAACTTCCTTCTGTGTAGGAGACATAACTGAGATGAGGTGCACGGTGCGTTTGTGTGTGTGTGTGTGCGGCAGAGGCGGTGGGTCACGTGAGTGTGGGTGTGTGCACGTACGGAAGTGTGTGCGTGTAAAAGCACGCGCTCACCTGTCACACAGAGGAGAGAGTCAGGGTTGAGGTGTAGCCGTATTTTTTGTTGACCGTAAACCATTCATTCATCTGTCACATTAATCTGTTCATCCTGCTGGTTTTCATGAGTTCCATTTTCATCCTGCTGCGCTGTCATAGCTGTGTGCGCTCTTTTTGTAATAAATGCACAAAACGCATATCTGGATCTCAGCGTATCTGTCACCATAGCCTCCTCTTTGCGCGTCACAAATCTGCGAGCCATAGGACCCAACCTCATATTCTCGGCGGCTAAAAGGTTTGAGTTTGGAAGCCGCAACATTCTGCTTTACTTCCGTATGACAAAACGAAACTGCGGCCATGTCCCAGTTCCCAGAGCGCACAGCTCGGAGCGCGGCCCGAAGGGGGTTCAGACTGCAGTCAAGTAGGTGCACACTTGCTCAGCCCTGACTGTAGTCCGCGGACCGCTTAACGACAGCAGCCTTCGGACAGTGTGTTAACTGCGCATGGGACAAAAAAAGAAGTGGGACAGCAGTCGTTGCGCCGGTGTACAGTCGAAATGTGTGACGCACATGCCCTTCGGGCCACGCTCCGAGCCGCGCGCTCTGGGAATTGGGACACGGCTTCTAATGGCAAAGAAACATGTCTGCGGTGCCATTTGCCCACAAAAATAACAGCAAAAGACCGCAGGAAACAGTTCCCCTCCTAGTAGTAATTTATTTTCGATATTGGTAAGGTTGTTTTAGGACCATATCTGTGACCTCTGTGTCTTTGTATTATTCTTTGTCAGTAATAACTCAGTATTCAAAATATTATTCAATTTTAATAACAAAAAGTGAAAATTGCAACTTTCACTTCCTCCCGCAACAAAAACCTTAAAAGCACCGCAACTTTCATCGCAACTTTTTGGAAAAGCTCCCGCAAATTCAGGCATTTTAGCCCGCAACAATCACAAAAAATGCCCGCGAAATCCTGGGGGGTCTGAAGGATGCTGGACACGTAGCTGCCAAACTTACCACAGCCATGGAGAAAGTGGCGAGATGGCTCACTCAGTCATGCCTCACACTCAACATAAAGAAAACAGCATCTATGTACTTTGTCAAGTAAACAGTCACTTTTTCCTTACCTGGCCAGCCAAATGATATCTCTCTGTATTTCCTATACACCGCGATACCATTTGGACACCCTCCATCCACTCTCGCTCCTCCGGTTAACAACGGACTCCGCGATTCTGATTCGTTCAAAGATGGTGACGTCAGTGCACCCGCCTTTGCCCGCAAAGTCACTCTTAGGCAGCGGAAGTTCCGCCTCAGTTTTGAATCAAGATGGCGCAATCTCTGATTGATTCACTTAGCTGTCTGTCTACGCGCATAGCTGTCTGTCTACGCGCAACTGCAGCGCATTTTGGACCAAGCGTTACCAGACTCACTCGCTGGTACAGCGAAGAGTCATGGATTCTTCCAGGCAAACTTTTTCCCACCATCACTGTACATGGAGAAAACATACAAAACGTCACCAGCTTCAAATACCTGGGTATAACAATGGATCCCACTCACTTTTAAAAAACACATAAAAAACATGTCTGTCAAAACAAAGCCTCAACTACAATATAAAAAACCTTCAGAAGCATCAGAAACTCACTCACTCTGCACGCAGCTCACACATTCTTCAATGCCATGATCATGTCTCGATTTTTTTACTGCATAACATCCTGGTCCCAGGCAGGCAAATCTACATTAAAACCATTAGAATCATTACACAAACAGGCACTAAAAGTCCTTGACAAAAAAACCACGCCAATACCATCATTGCCATATACTCCAAAAATACACACTTCTAAACTTTGATAATATACAGAAATATGCATCTATTCGAATGGCTCACAAAATCCTACATAACACTGCACCTGCACCTCTAAAATAATTCATCCAATTCACATCAGCAACAACCTC
Source organism: Paratrypauchen microcephalus (assembly GCA_036785185.1). Classification (NCBI taxonomy): domain Eukaryota; kingdom Metazoa; phylum Chordata; class Actinopteri; order Gobiiformes; family Gobiidae; genus Paratrypauchen; species Paratrypauchen microcephalus. The sequence goes on along the minus strand of JAVJIX010000022.1, from coordinate 7,734,933 downwards.
CAGAACCACACGGGCCTCCACCAGGGAGCAGTGTGTCATCCCAAAAAGAAAAACTGCTTTTGGACAGTCAGCCTTTTCCTACAATGCAATAAAAGAATGGAACCAACTCCCAGATGACATCAAAAATCACGCTCCTTTTCTAAAGAACTAAAAAAAATGGCTATGGACTGGTCAGACTTATCAGCACTGAAGCACCTACTTTCTGTTCCCGGTGTGCTATGTTTTAAAATATGCAATATGTTTCAACTTTTAAGAATGTATTAATAAGTTTACTTTTTAATATTGTGATGTGAATGTTGTATGTGAGCTGCTGAATGTGTACTTTTTAAATTGTTGGATGTGTAAATTGGATAATTTATTATTTTTCTTCAGGGACTGCAGATGGAAACTAGCTGTTTAGCTATAATGTGGTGCAGTACATCTCTGTTTTATGAGCATAATGTCTCTGTACATTGTCCCTTCAAATAAAGACTAATAATAATAATAAATATAGCTGCAAGCAGCAATGCGGGGGCCAAGCACCGTTTGACAGGGTCTAACAAGGTCTGACAGGATCTAACAGAGTCTGACGGTCTGACAGGGTCAGGGTCTAACCCTGTCAGAACAGACACATTAAAGACATATCAAAGGTTGCTAGGTGCGTTGCTAGGCAATTGACAAATTTCTGCAAATTTGACCTGCTGGTGCCACTAGACGGTTGGGGCTGGGGGCCTATAAATTGCTGTGGGTAATGAGGAGACTGGCTGGAATGTGCACGCCAAATTTCACAACTTTTTACCAGACGGTTCTAGGGGCTGCCATAGACTTCCTATATGAGAAGAATGAATAATAATAATAATAATCTTGAGACCAGAACTTCAAAGGAAAGATCAAAGGGTTACTAGGCAACTTGCCTAGGCAACGGAATACAATTCCTATAGGGTGCCCAGCACCTTCGGTGCTTGGCCCCCTAATAACTTGCAAAGGGAGACAGACACCAACAGAGAGGTTAGTCGCCTTTCTCCGCTGGATTCCGTATTGCCTTTTTTATTGATTCACAGATGGGTGTACACAAATATGCAAACTTCACACGATAAAACAACGTGACTTCTTTCCCAGAAACTCATAACCTTGAGAGATAATATTGCAATTTTAAGTTGGTACAGACTGTTGCCCCCGCGACCCAGCCCCGGATAAAAGGAAGAAAATGGATGGATGGAAGTTGGTACAAACATGAAGCAATGATAACCTATTCACAGTTACTCTAACATTACTCTCCTGTTTGTCATTCATGAATGTCAAAATCTCATATCCAGCACACACATCTCTTTTCAGTTTTTTGTGTTACCTTCATTTACATAACAATATACACTCAGAGGTACGTTTACAAATTACACATAAGAGTCTTTATTCTCATCTCCAATGTCATCATCAGTTTGGTGTAACAATGCTTGGTATTCATCACTCATAACATTTTGTACCGCTCCGCCTATGATCTTGGCCACCATGTATCACAAACATGGTAAAATACAAGAAGTACATAAAAAACATAAAACAGTACAAGAATGATCAGAACTGGTGCTGGGGCTTTGAACAAGATTGATTTCAAATTTGCAAAATGAATGGATCTGAAAAGTAGTCATCTTGTTTGCTGCTGAATCGCCAAAACCTCTCCAGAAATCATTGCATTCACATGTTCTCAAAATCACCTACGTGAAGCACATTCTACTCAAAAGCCACCACATTTTACAACCTCACAAAATCCATTACATCTGACTTAAAAAAAAAGAAAAATTCATTTCAAAATAACACATTCTAATTTCCTCTTTCTTTTACATTGCCTCGCTGTCAACCAACTCCACCGGCATCTTTCCAGGCATTTCAGTCTCTCCCCAAAACGTCACTTCATGAAGACTCTGCAGGAGCAGTCCATTCTGCTCCATTCTGAATGAATGTTCCTTCCAGAAAGTTACTCTTAAAATTAAATTACTTCTTGGATCACTACTTTGTATTTCTACTCTTGGAATGTCTTGGTAGTACTGTGTGTTTTCCAAACAAGAAAAAAAATTCCAATTCAAGAGCATTCCAAAACATGCCAGTGATATTATAAATGACCATTATGCAAAACTAGTGCCATGCCATTACCCGCATTACCCTTTAGTTCTAGTTGTATAAAATAAATGGTGAACTACATATTGTGTGTGCAGTTACTTCTTCCTGCTGGTGCCTCCTCCCTCTCTGCCCCAGTGGAGGACGAGGGACCCCCGGTGCACAGGTCTGTGTTCAGAGGAGACACAGGGGCTGATGGACTGAGGACAGAGCCACACCCAGTAAGTTCACTGCAAATCACAACGCTTCGAGTATGAATCTCTGTGGTCAGTATTAGCAATTAAAGCAATTAAGTGCAAATTTGGTGAAAGTAATGCCACTTCTCCCCGCTCCACTGGTCTGGCAGAATCATGTAGAGCGGGTTAATACAAACATTTGAAGACGAAAGTGACGAGTCTGACAGCAGCAGTTACAGAGAGAGGTGACGGTTTTCCAGTAGAAAGTTGGGCCAAAATGTGCCCATGCTCACTTTCTGGAATGTGGCCGGTAGCGGGTTGAGGCTGAAGAGGAAACTCATGAATATTTGAATGATCATAACATAATAACAAAGTTCATCAACATGTTTTTAAAGCCCTAGTAGATGAAAGGAAGAGCCAGTTATCAAAATAAGAGAAAGTTCCAGAGTTCTGGCTGGTCACTGTCTCTAACTGTCTTGTGTTTCTATAGGGAGGGGTGTGAGGGCCAGAGGACCTCTGAGCTTCACTGAGAAGATCCAGGTGATGAAGGTAAGGATGTGCACTGTACCCTCCCCTTCCTCTCTGTGCTGTCTGTGATCTCACTCTGCCCTTGTGCTCATGAGCAGGGCCTGTTCAAGTTTGTGATTCCTCTGGGGCTGGTGTACTTCACAGAGTACTTCATAAACCAGGGCCTGGTGAGGCTCTGTTACCCTCTGTCATCACTGAATGAACGGCTTTAAGGCAGGTGAAACAATAGAGTTTCCTCTGCTGAGCCTTTACACGTGTTAATGATGCTGTGGGTGTCAGACACAGACCAAATGCATTTTCACAAAGACACTGCATCTTCTTCCAGTCTCTGGGTATTGGGTATTGGTGGATCAAGCGTCAAAGCTGTTGTTGGAGAAGATGAGCTCAGGTGACTCCCCTATTCAAAACCAACAGTGTTTCACTTCTAACATTTTCTCTGGCTGTTTCAGATGGAGCTCCTGTATTTCCCTGGCATTTTCCTGTCTCACGCTGAACAGTATCGCTGGTCAGTCCCCATACATTATATTTATCCCAATATTCATGTAGATACAGAATGTGTGTGTGCAGGTACCAGACCCTGTACCAGGTGGGAGTGTTTGTGTCACGCTCGTCTCTGTGCTGGTGCACACTTTTAGCTAAACATTTGTGCTCAATTTTGTGACTTTTTACCTGAGATTTTCAAAAACATGCTTGGACTGGTGCTTTGTTTCTTTTGCTCCTTTGCCCTGTTACTTTTCGGAATATAAAAATCTTGCTGCCCAGCTGATTTGACTTTTTATCTTGAAAATCTTGCATTTTTTTTCTAATTCCATAACTGTTTAAGACTAGAAGGAAAAAGTACTTTCCCGGATAATGTGGGCCAATTCACCAAAGAGCCTAAGGGCCAACGACAATTTATGATCCTGTCCATCACCTAAAAGTCCCAGTATTACCCTAACATTACGACTTGCTTACCTGCTGTGCCTGTGCTACACTTCCCTGGTCACTCTGTCCCTCGGGTTCCCTCGGGTTCCCTCGGGTTCCCTCAGGTTCCCTCGGGTTCCCTGTCCACCTTCAACCTGCAGAGGACGTGGAGGCTCCAGCAGCCCCTCCAGAGAATATGCCTGTTATTTTAGAACTTTTATTTATTTTGCAGCGTCTATAGCAAGATTTTTTTATCTTTTAGCCCGCAACTTCTCCGCACCCCCTTTCTGCCGCTTCTCCATGTTTCCACGCTCAACACTGAAACTGGCGGGGATCAGAGCAGAGAAAGGGGTGGGATCGCTCTCGTAAGCTTCTATATCCTGATTAGTTTAGTCCACTGTCTATATTGAAGATGGACCAAAATTCCCGGAATGCCCAATTACCAGTCCAGGCCTGATTGGGTAGTTTGCGCTGGCCGTGGTGCAGTGTGTTGAGTATTTGCCACAGTCACCACTTCAGACGTGTCCTAATGCTGCCATTGTGTTCCTGAGCAAGACACTTCTTCCCAAAAGCCCAGTACAGTTATTATAGGATGCTGGGGACTCTGAAGTAATCAAATGCAAACATAAAATAGTGACAAATAAAAGTTGAAATTAAATACTGAAAAATGTTGCAGACTTTGAAAATAAAGTTAAATTTGCAGTAGGTTCAGTTTTGCCCCTAAACAAGAGGATTGCCTATTCTATTTCTGCTTTATTATTATTATTATTATTATTATTATTATTATTACTATTATTATTACTATTATTATTATTATTAATTTGGACAATGGTGTTGGTACGGTCTATAGCTGAATGTTTTGTGTACATTTGTTTATAGTTTGCCCAACTATCTCTAGTGTAAAGTAGGACTAAAAACCTAAACTCCACACACACAGTCTTTTACTGTCTTTGAACACAAAGCTGCAAATGTAGTTTCCACTAAAATGGCCAAAAAATGACTAGGTACAGTAGACGATGGTTTTAAAACACCATATACACAGTTTAGTCAGAACAAAGCTAATTTAGTGTTTAGTTCCACTTTAAATGTTCTTAATCACAGGCACAACAGCAGACTATTCTGTGTGGATGAACACATTCTTCCAGTAATGCTCAAACTTTTCACATAAAGTTGCACCAAAAAAAAAAAAAAAAAAAAAAATAGAAATCTTGGCAGGACTACTACATGAACAAAATGTCATCTAATTGAAGTAAACAAAGTCTGAACATTTGTCTTGGTTTTGTTCCAGACGGAGGAGCGGAGGAGCGCCACCGTGAGTTTGCCATGGCTATGGCCTCTGTAGGAGACACATTGGGCATCTGTCTGTCCACTGCACTGTCCTTCCCTGTCCACAACTACTTCTGTTCCCTCTGACCTGGTGGACAAGTACTTCTACTGTCTGTGACCTGGTGGACAAGTACTTCTGCTTACTCTGACCTGGTCCGGGAATACTGACTCAGCCTACATGTACTTGAACTGTTTTTCACCTGGTCCACAAGTACAGACCCAGTCTACTCAGCTTGGTCAGGACCTAAGTTGGAGGATTTTACCTATGGTGCATGTTTTGGGTTGATGGGGGAAACCCACCCAGACACAGGGAGAACATGCAAACTCCACACATAAAGGCCCGGGCGACCCGGGGATCGAACTCAGAACCTTCTTGCTGTGAAACATGAGCGCTAGCCACTCAGCCACCGTGCCGCCAAAGGAAGGAACTAACTACAATGAAACTATCACATCTATTTGTTTTCAGTTTCTGTTGGTTAGGTAAGCCTATTCAGTATGCAGTAAATCAGTGGGCATGTCAGTGGCGGTGAAAACGGGGGTTGAGCCGTAATATAGCATCTTGAAAATAAGCAATTTAAACTTGCATGAATCAGTCCAAATCAGGAAGGTTTTCATTGCCATATGAGTGAACAGGTTCACAACATTAGGAACTTGCTTCGATACCTAGAGCGGACAGACACTCCGAGCACCAGGGCTGCCATTCGCGGCGCCAACTTGGTTGCAGAGTAAAAAAAGATGCAGTACAATCAGTGACAATTTAACAACATGTAAGGACAGAAAAACAATTGGAGATATAACATAAGGTGATCTTTTTTGTTGGTAACATAAGGAAGGATGTGAGGGGGGGGTCAGATTGGAAATCGATTAAATTGATTGAACCGAGAGCAGAGGTCAGACCTTTCTAAAGACAGGGAATTTCTACTATTATTTCTATTTTCAGTGACAGTGTAAGAGTGGGTGCCATGTTTATGTAGAGTCCAGATAACAAACCACAGTTCGTGGCCTTGGAAGTGTTCATGCAGGGAGACGAAGTCAAAACATAGATAACCATTGGAGCCACAGATTTTCACAGGAGAGAATTATCCAGGGGGGTTAATTTAGCATGATGAAATACATTTTTAGAGACCCAGGTAAATAATTTAGACTGGGCTCGAGTTGTGCCAGACCCCCATCTTCATATCGCCATGAAGATTCATGAGAGATCTCATTAGTTCCTCTTGGCGCACAGACTGCGCTGCGTTGGCTTTACACAGTTCTGTCACCATCCCCGTGATGATATCCAAACGTCGAGATGTTTCCTTCGGTTGAAATCCTTCCAAAAGGACCTCAACCTGTCCCACTTTCTGATGTAATCCTTTCACGAGATCTCCAACGGCTTCACAATGGCTCGAAATTTCTGCAGACAGCTTGGGGGACTCTTTACTAGCTGCGAGATTACAATTTATGCGATAGATCATGGACAATCCCAGGCCAATTAACAGATGTCCAGCTATCAGAAATCCAAATACGTAAATATCCTCCACATCCTCCAGGTACATTGGTGCCAAACATACGACTTGCCACGCACGATACGAGTCCCTCGCATATCCAGCAGCAAAAGTACCATCTGGACACGCCGCTTCTCCTGGAGCAGCACTCCTCCATTAAAAAAGAGTATCAATAGCGCTGAGGGTCCAGCTGATCACATCCATCTTTTTGGAATTTGGAAAATCTGCTCCAAAAAGCGAGAAAATGACGAAAACAAGAGAGGCACGCAGGACAACAGGAGCAATAGATAAGAGAGGAAAAAGAGAGACGTCTGCTCGCTCTCAGGGTCAGAACAGTAGAATACAACTTCAGTGAGTAAATGGTGAGGGAAAACAACTATAACACAGTTAAAAGCTCTGAAAAGCGGATTTTAGGTCCGGCAAAAAATGTGATAAAATGCGCATCGCGACAATGACCGGAGCGACACGACTCAACAGCGCCGCCTAGAATCGGACCCCTACGGGAGTCGGAACAGGCAAAGTTTGTTGCAGCCAAACAAAATTGGGAACAGTGATGGAGAACAATGAGGACAGTGAGAGAACAATGAGATGAGCCAAAAGAGGAATTGGAGCACGCCCCTATGACGTACAGGAAGTCGGTCATATTGGCTCAAAAACTCGCCATCGTTTGGACGAGGGTGTGTGCAAAAATCAAATATTTTGTACTTGGTCCAAATGAGCTCAGATTTGACATGTCACATTTACAGACATAGACTCACAAAAATTATCAATTTTTTTGGGGCGATACTCCTTATGGGTTGCCCATAACACGCCCTTCCTTTCCTGTTTCTTTGATGACCTTTGGCCTAGAATCACGTGACCCCGGCCCCAATGTAATGAAATATGAAATATAATAAAAATGAACACTATAGCGCCCTTTAGCATAGACATGAAACGTCATTATTATGGGATCTTGATAAATCAATTATGATGTTTGTGTCGTGGTATTAAGATTTATGAGGCGTGTTTGTGCAGTGGTGTTACTGAGACGACACTTTTTGCAAAGTTAGTGTAGCAGGGTTAAATGTGTTCCCTGAATTTCCCTACTCATGATGATTTCAGACATCCTGTATTTGCGTGTATATTATTATTAATTTATTTATTATTATTGTTATTTATTTCATTTACTTTTTTTGCTCATCTTCGATGTACAGTGGCAGGGGGTGTGGTTTTCACACGCTGGTAACCCAAACCTTCATGTTGCCCCTTGTTCTGCATCTTTTGCAAATGTCCGGAGGCAGAGGTATGTGGTGTCTTCTATGCATTGTTTTTTTCTTTCTTTTTTGTTTTTTTTTGTTTTTGCTAAGTACATTGGGGTATGTTTCTCACTGTGTTGTCCCGATATGTTGTGTACAGGATGCACGAGTTCCGTTGTGCATTTGCCCAGTGACATATTTGTCCTAATGAGGACAAATATCATTAGAACAAATATGTCACTGGTGTAATCATGGTAAATGCCACAAATGAAGGATTGACAACATCAAAAGTGTTATGTATTTAAGAAACTAATATCTTTCACGTTACAAAGTAGATTAATTAAATATAAATGCACAAGGGTTTCTCTTTATTAACTTGATTTTATTTTGAGGTTTGTTGTGCGCTAGTGATGGTGAGATGAAGCCTCATGAGGCATTCAACCACTTGAGCCAATTGGTTCGAGAAAAGGTTCGTTTCTCAAAGCTTCATGTGCACAAGAAACCACCTACTGGCCAAGTGTGTAATCACAGGCAGCTGTATCTGAACCACAGAATGTGTGATGCATTGAATTTTTGTGTCTGTTGGGAATAACTATGAATTACAAAACATATATGACCAAATAATTTCTGTACATATATTATCTCATATGTGTATAATAAATTTTGTATGTATTCTGTGTGTGTAAATTTTCCTAAAATGATCATATATGACGGGTTAAAGGACTACAGATGGAAATTAGCTTTCAAGCTATAATCTGGTACAAGCATCTCTGCCTTTGGCATTATGTGGTTGTACATTGTCCTGTTAAATAAAATGAAATGAAAAGCTGTTTTTCTGAAAGTGGCAAGGGCATAATTGGGCAGAGGAGAGTGAAAGTGCTTGTGGAACTAGGAAAAGGGCACAGATTATGCTTGTGTAACTTGGACAATGATGTACAGGACAGGGGAATTTTTTTTTATTCATTTTTATTCAGAAACAAGAGTTTCTCAACAGGTTTTGGTTTTCAGATCAAAGTGTTTCCACACAGGGGAAAACCTCCCCTCCCTCGCTGGCTCCATCCTATCACCTCTCCTACTCTCCTCACTCTCCTAAATCTCTCTCCCTAAACTTTCCAAATTCTCTCCAAACTATCTCCAAACTATATACGCTATGCAACTCTAGTATCTAGACTCTCCAAGTTCTATCCAAACTCTCAACTGATGCAACTCTCCTTTAAACACCCACATTTTTGATTGGAGCCTGAGGGTCAATACAGCTGGAAAAGCTCGCGGCAAAATCTGAACCGCTTCCTGAAGTAATCACGTGTTACATGCGGGCAGCCAGGCTTCTGACGTCATCGTTTTGGCTCCTCCCCCAAATGAAGCGAGCCTCGAAATGCGGACACGCCCCCTTCATTACTCGGCACACGCTTCACGGCCTCGGCCCATCTCGTGACATCACTATTGTGCGCACTTCCGGTCCCACTGGAGGTCTGCGGCCTGGAGCAGCGCGAGCTCTAAAACCTGAACAAACTTTATTTATGACGTTAATGTGAACGTTTTGTTAGAACTACAACCTGAAGAGTCCGACTAAAAGATCCAAGCAAAACAAGAAGTGAAACAACAGTTTGTTTATGTTCAGCGCACTTCTGAACCAACTTAGCAACGGTTAGCTCAAATTTTGAACAAGCCGAACACCGGAAAAACAAACAGGGCAAATATGTCCGGAGACTTTAGTGGTTTTGTGGAGGAGCGACTGGGCGCGGCTGCTGGGGAAATCGGTGCGCTGTTGGAGCGCAGAATAGCGGACTACGAGGAGGAGCTGCGCCGCTCCAAACAGGAGAACCAGAGGATCCAGCGGCTCTTGGACTCGGCTCTGAGGGCTCTGAGCCCGAGAGTCGTGCTCGTCAGAAGGGGTAAGTCGTCTGGATCGTATGGATCCTATTTTTAGCCTGTGGGTGTTAAAAAATATATGAAAAATGCAGATGATGTTGAAAATGGCTCATTAGCGCATTAGCTTTGCTCATTAGCCGTTAGCGGCTAATGAGCTAAGCTAATGAGTTTAGCAGAAGAACCTGTGACTCCAAATCGCTTGAGATATTCACTCAAACATATTTACAACTTCATGGACAGAAAAGACCCCCCCTCAGCCTGACAGTAGAAGACTACAGACAAGTTCAGAGTGTTCATGTCACAAGACTGCACATGTATGTGTAAGTGTGTAATCTCTTATCTCCTGCAGCTGACCAGCTCCCCTCTCTGAGCCCTGCTCCACACATTAAAGAAGAACACAGCACCAAACAGGAGGAAGATGAGATGCAAGTGTGAGTCTCGGACACCTTCAAACTTCAATTCTTTATTTTGTCATTCATTCTTATTAATTTCTATTACAAATATTCAGATTGGGTTTGAAATATACAAATGTCTTATATTTATATATTTAGGGCTGCAACTAACGACTATTTTAGTAGTCAATCTATAGATCCAGTAACGATTAGTCACGAAAAAAAATATTACTAGGATAATGGACACGACCAGGGCCGGCCCAAGCCTTTATGGGGCCCTAAGCAGAATTTGAATTGGGGGGCCCCCCACACCACCAAAACTGCACTAATAGCTGCTTTATCATTTCATAGACTACACAGTTAGTCTAAGACACCCACTATCATCTGCGTTTTGAGTTGGTTTACATTATACTGTAACTTGTCTCATTATGGCTATTGCAATATAAAATATTCAGAGAGATATGAACTTTGTTTTTGAGACAGCTTCACAGCCGACTAGTCCGCCTAGCTTATCCGACATTAAAATCACTCCTGTCGTGTTTGTTTGGTTGCGCAGCAGTGCAGTGGCAACAACCAGCAGCAAGAATTGGTTAACCTACATTGTACCAACTATGAAAATGATACAAAAATGTTGTTTTTGTTTCTGCAAATTCATATATTGATATTACCGTACTTTTCGTACTATAGAGCGTACCTGATTATAAGCCGCACCAACCTTTTTTTTTTTTTAAGATTTGTACATATGTAAGCCGCACCTCACTATAAGCCGCAGGTGTCCACATTGTTACTTGAGATATTTACACAGAAAGATGGTACACAAAAGTTTTTTTTTATTCTAATTAACGTAAATACTGGTACATTCTAACAGCACCTACGGCAGAAACACAATGGCAGAAACACGGCAGAAACATTGCAGAAACACGGCAGAAGAACGCAGTAAAACAACTGTAAAATGGCCAGCCTGTAGCCTCTTGCCAGCACAGAACCGCGCAGAACAAAATACCAAAACAGCGGGCTAAACACACAAAGCACATCAGGTAACAGCGGCAGACGTCAGCCCCATGCATTAAACAACTGCATTAAAATCATGGAAATCAATGCTCAACCCAGCCATAATTAAAAACAAAAAATGTCTTACTTTCATGCAAAATGCGATCCGCAACCCGCGAGTCTGCAACCCGATCGATAACGTCGACTGTGTCCAGGTTCCACACATTTTCCGCCCCCCGACAGCAGTGCTCTCTTCAATTTTTCCCTCTTTTTCTCCGCTCCTCCCTTGTGTTATTTAGTGCCTCCTCCTCGATTCATTTTACTAAGCTATAATGCTAAGTATCCGACCGTCTCCTCTTATACATTGACTAACTTGACCACACTACCACAATCTTCACCGTTCTATTAACTTTCATGAGAAACGCAACTAGTGCCGTGATTGGTCAATTCTCCGGCCGTGGGAATTTCCCATAAGGCATTGCTTTACTTAATTTGTCACAAACAAATACAAAATACAGATATATTTGTTTTATTTCAAACTGTGCACATTTTTAACATCGTAAGAAGAAATATCCCGACAAAATAAAATAATGTAATACCTTAAACACATCATCACGGTGCTACCGTGACTGTAATATATATGTAGTTTTAAGTGGTATAAATACCAAGCGGGTCCTTTCAGTTACAGCAATAGGGCGGAAAACGCTGACACGTGCAGTGGAGCTAGGTTTACGCGCTACATTTGCTGTCTTGATAAAGAATTAATCCATACAGAAGAAAAATATTTTAGCAGGTGGCCATTCGAACTGGTCTTGGGGGGCCCCCTGGTGGCGTGGGGGCCCTAAGCGGCCGCTTAGGTCGCTTCTGCCTTGGGACGGCCCTGGACACGACACTAACTGAGCGCAGTTACGCGTGCGTGCTTTAAGCATTCTGTTTCAAAGCGGAATATTGTCAGTATCCAGTTTAAAAAAAAGTTGAAGTATTCTGTGAAACAGCGTTTTGTTAAGGGAATACTGCCAAAACACGACTAGACTACATTCGGAATGAAAAAGATTGTTCATGACTCATGAGCAAATTGAGTATGGCCACCATTCCGTTTAGCACTAGGGCTAATATTGGAATATTCCTCACATGCAGATACAGTGGCTGGCGCGAGCTAGCTGCCCGTCACAACGCTCCCGCACTTTTCTGTAACTTTCCTAACTTTTTGCCCTTAAACCTCCCCACTTTTGTAAATATTTTTGTCAGCACTGTTCGTTAAGCTTGGGCTGCACTCGACGTTGCATTTTTTTCTGCACTTTTGGTGCATTATTTACCTGTCTAGGCTTAAGATGTGTAAGGGACCCCGTCCTCCGCTCGTCTACACAAAGGATCAGCTGATGGCGCTGCGCAGCGCTGTTGTGTTCCCCCGAGACAGGCACGTTATCCCTGACGAGATCCTGCGGACGACACGCCGTGGATTAATTAAGATTAAGATTAAGCTTGGGCTTTTAGCCTTTATTGGTCTCACACACAATGACACACAGTGACACACGGGAGAAATTTGACTTCTGCATTTGACCCATCCTTTTTCAGGAGCAGTGAGCAGCCATCTTTTTCGGCGCCCGGGGGGCAGTACCGTGAAGGGTCTTGCCCAAGGACCCACACTGGTTAGCTCATTGCCCGGGGGGGGTTTGAACCTACAACCTCCAGGGGGAAAGTCCATGACTTACCAGTTGAGCTAACCAGCCGGATGCCGCGCGGGACGTAAACTCCGGGAAAAGAAGAGACGCTGCAGGCCGGTCCTCCCCTCCGTCGTAACGGGAAACGTGCGCTCCCTCGCCAACAAGACGGACGAGCTCGCGGCGCTCGTTAGATTTCAGCGGGAGTACAGGGACGCTAGCATCATTGTTTTTGTCACTGTGGACAACTTTCACCTGCTGCGCGCAGACAGGACGGAGGAGAGCGGGAAGAAGAAGGGAGGAGGACTAGCGTTGTTTCTGAAAGAGAAATGGTGTAAACCTGGACACTGTACAGTGAAGGAGCAGATGTGTAACAAAGACATTGAACTGTTTGCTGTCGGCCCTGCGGATTCTTGACAGAGACGAGCATTAAGTTCCAAATTTAAAATGATACTTAAATAATATGACTAGTCGACAATGAAATTTCATGTCGACAAAATTTTATTGTGGACGTCGTCGACGTTGTCGACTAATCGTTGCAGCCCTATATATATTATATTCAAGATTGTTTATTTGTCATGCAGAATCATCTTTACCGGCTGGTTAGCTCAACTGGTAAGTCATGGACTTTCCCCCTGGGGGTTGTGGGTTCAAATCCCCCCCCGGGCAATGAGCTAACCAGTGTGGGTCCTTGGGCAAGACCCTTCACGGTACTGCCCCCCGGGCGCCGAAAAAGATGGCTGCTCACTGCTCCTGAAAAGGATGGGTCAAATGCAGAAGTCAAATTTCTCCCGTGTGTCACTGTGTGTCATTGTGTGTGAGACCAATAAAGGCTTAAGCCTAAGATTAAAAAAAAAAACAAAAAAAAAAACAATTAAATCAACACGGGGTCAACAATGCAATGAAATGCTTAGGATCAGAAGAACCGTTGACTTGCTAAGATAGTCAAGAAGTACTAATAGCAGCAATAATAGTAAATGGTAAAAAGTTTTGCAAAAGCGCAGGGGAAGAAGTAAACAGTATAATAAAAATATGTAATAAAATGTAATAAAAATGCAAAGAATAAAAATGCAAAGTACAATGTACAAGGGTGCAGGTAGGATTAAATGAGGTGTAAGTAGAGTATTTCACAGATGCACATAATATGGTGTAGTGTAAGTGTTCCATGTGGATTTCGTATTGCACATAGTATGGTATAAATATTGCAAATGGGTTATTGCACAGGTAACAGTAGTTTACAGTGAGGTAGTGACAAACATACAGTCATACAGAGCAGCAGCAGTAAACGTATTCTGCATAATGAAAAGTAGTTTAGTGCAGTATTATTGAGAGTTCAGTATTATTTAGAGTATTATCCAGAGTTCAGTAGTGCCGTCGGGTCCCGGTGCTTTGTAGGGGTTCACTTTCTTGAACGCCTGTTTCACTGTAGCAGTGTCTATACAGAGTACAGCGTCCTCACTGTCCACATGGGGTCTGGTGACAGGCGTGGTGTTATCTGCATCAAACCGGGCGTAGAAGGTGTTGAGTTCGTCCGGAAATGATGCGCTGAACAGTTCCACTGGCCCGCTCCTCCCCTTATAGTCAGTGATACAGCGTAGCCCATGCCACACACGTCTCGGGTCGCTGCTCTGCTGGGCAGACTCCACTCTCTTCCTGTAGTCCCTCTGGGAAGTCCTGATGGTCTTTCTGAGGTCGTACTTGGCTGCTTTATAGGCTTCAGGGTGCGAGCTTTCAGTTTAGCACGCACCTCCGGTCCCGCCCAGGGATTAGGGTAAGTGCAGATGGAAATTTTGGGCACCGTGTCCTCAATGCACTTCACTATGTAGCCTACGACAGAGTCTGTGTACGCATTAATGTCGCCATCCGCTGCGTCTGCAAACATCTGCCAGTCTGTTGTTTCAAAGCAGTCCTGCAACACCTCATCAGACATACTGCTCCATTTGTGGATTTGTCTGGGAACCGGTTTTTCCAGTTTAAGCCTTTGTTTGTATGCAGGCAACAGCAAGATGGCGCTATGGTCAGATTTATCAAAGGCTGGGCAGAGGATGGGTTTGTAACTGTCTTTAAATGGGGTGTAGCAATGGTCTATTGTCTGCCCCCCCCCCCCCCGGTGGGGAGGGATATGTGCTGGTAGTATTTTGGTAGAACCGTTTTCATGTTAGCTCTATTGAAATCCAACACAATGAAAGCTGCATCAGGGTGTGAGTTGTCAAGTCCGTTTATAATCCCATACAGTTGTTCTAGGGCTTCTGTTTTATCAGCTTGTGGTGCCCTAAATTTTCTGGGCAGATAGAAGGGTCTAACTTTGATGGTTAGCAGCTCTAGGGCTGGAGTGCAGTGGGTTGTTAAAATACGTGCATCTGTTGCCCACAAAGAGTTAACCATAAAGCAAACACCTCCTCCGCAAGACTTGCCTGAATCCTCTGTTCTGTCCTGCCTGTATATGGTGAAATTGTCCGGCGAGACCGCGCTGTCGGGAATGGTCGGGTCCAGCTATGTTTTTGTAAAGGCAAAAACACAACAGTTCCTCGTGTCCCGTTCAAAATAAATCGGTGCGCGCAGGTCATCCAGTTTATTCCTCAGAGACTGGACGTTTGCAAGCAGGATAGAGGGAAGAGTAGGTCTGTTGTGTCTCTGACAGGTTCTCCACAGCACACCGGCTCGCTTCCCTCGGCGCGTTCTCCTTTTGCGGCACCAGAGTAAACAAAGAGGCAGGATGTCCTCCGCCGATGCTTCGAAAACCGGCTTAAAGTCTGCACTTTCTGACGGACGTAGCTCCAAAAGTCTGCTACGGCCATACACATGGTGTGGAAGTGCAGTGCAAGTGCAAAAAGTGAAAAAAGCGAGTCGGCACAGAGCGACTGATCATATATTATATAATATATATTAGGGATGCACCGATGTGAAAATTTTGGCCGATATCCGATATTAATGTTGCTGGTATCGACCGATACCGTTATTAGCCGATACCGATATTTATTTATTTTTAATTTTGAGATAACATTTTATACAGACTGAAAATCATGCAAAATGAATTTTTGAATGTCTTTTTATTTTCAAAACGTGTTTTGACTCCTGCTTTTTTTTTTTTTTTTTTTTTTTTTATAGTGTAACATTGTGTTCTGCTTCCTGATTGGTTAAGGGACCTTTGCCAGACCAGAACTAAACAAGGTCTAAACCTGGACTAGGTCAGAACTAAACCTGGACTCAACCAGGACGGGACCAGGTCTAGACCTGGACTAAACCAGGACTAGACCAGGTCTAAACCAGGATTAAAGCACCGCGTGCAGGTCTTTTCCTGCTTTTGTGCTAGCTCTGCTATTAGCCGCAGCACCGGTGTACCCTCAGCCTTTATAACCGAACAGAGGCGAGTGAGTTTGTGGAAATGCAGCCGGCATATGGATCCCTCTGTAAACGATCTCTACCTGTTCTTTTCCTGCCTGATTTGGTCTTAGTCGTGTTTTTGAGTCACGGCTGAGGCTAGCAGCAACGCGGTCCTGAGGGGAAGTCCGAGCACATCAAACCTCGGCATGAACAAACGCATGCAAGAGCCTGCGGTGGTTTAATCCTAGTTTAGACCTGGTCTAGAGGAGGCACGGTTTGGGCACGGGTCTCGTGCTCGCAGCCCCGGCGCGCTGGTCATGGTGCGCTATCACGGATTTGAGCACAATGAGCGCACTTGTCCGCGCGCACACTTCTCCGCCCTCCCCCCGCCCCATGCTTCACTATTAATACATTTTGTTGAAAATCTACGAAAGTTTGAGTGTTTAAAGGGATATGCCACCCCCAGGTCAAACTTGGGCATCTTCCCACAGTCCAGAGACTAAAATAAGTGGGGGAAAGCGTTTTCCTGGTGACCCAGCCATTGTCCGAATCTGTCAGCACTGACCGCAGCGGTAGCTGCAGCTACTCCGCGTAGTAGCTGGAGTCTTAACGTCGCCGACGAAAGATTTCGGCCAAAAGGAATTAATTTGCTCAATGCTTTTCCCAATTACTTTCTGTGTAGTGCGCATTCATATCGAGTGCAAATAAATGTGCAAATCAACACGGGGGGCTTGACTTGGTCATTTTGGGGTGGGAACTATTTTTCAGTGCGTACAAACACAGCCGACGCACACACTATGATGCGTAACAGGGGAATCCCAGCCCCCACCTTCCCTAAACAATCCCAGCCCCCACCTTCCGTCTACAAAGTTTGAATGGTCAGTGTGTGGTTGGTTTGGAAGTTAGCGATTTGGTTTTACTGAGCAAAGATGGTTAATACGTGTATAGCAAAGGGCTGCGAAAACATGCAGAAGAGATACCTAACAACAGTGTTCCACAGAATTCCAAAAGATGTGGAACGAAGAAGTCTTTGGCTGGCAAACTCCACACGCACACCACCAGTTGCTATGTGCTCTCCTTGGCTCATTTGGATCGCCTGGAGTAGTCGTAACATCCAGTCTTCTCTGATCCAAAGCTTGCAACTCCTCTTTAGTGTAGACTGGTTCAAAAAGGTAAGGTCTGGGATTTCGGAAGTCAAAGTCATCATCTTCGTCTGTAATGTAATCTTCAATGTCTTCAATCTCCATTACAACTCGTGTTATCAGCTAGCTAGCGCTGTAGAAGTAATTTGAGCCACGCAGGGAAAGCCTTTGCCTTTGTTTAGGGAAGGTGGGGGCTGGGATTTCCCTGTTACGCATCATAGTGTGTGCGTCGGCTGTGTTTGTCCGCACTGAAAAATAGTTCCCACCCCAAAATGACCAAGTCAAGCCCCCCGTGTTGATTTGCACATTTATTTGCACTCGATATGAATGCGCACTACACAGAAAGTAATTGGGAAAAGCATCAAGCAAATTAATTCCTTTTGGCCGAAATCTTTCGTCGGCGATGTTAGACTCCAGCCACTACGCGGAGTAGCTGCAGCTACCGCTGCGGTCAGTGCTGACAGATTCGGACAATGGCTGGGTCACCAGAAAAACGCTTTCCACCACTTATTTTAGTCTCTGGACTGTGGGGAGATGCCCAAGTTTGACCTGGGGGTGGCATATCCCATTAAACGAGAGAGAAATGTGAGAAAACGTTAATTCAAGGGATTACTGTACTGACAAATATCGGTCGTTAATATCGGCCCACTTTTACACATCGGACCGATATGCTAAAATTTGGGCAATATCGGGCCGACACCGATGTTAATGCCGATATATCGTGCATCCCTAATATAAATTATATTTTTCAGGTCTGTCCCAGAGTTTAGTGCTGTGAGTGTGAAGACAGAAGAGTCCTCACCGCTTCAGCAAAGAGAGCCTGAACAGAGAGAGGACACACAGGGAGAGGATATCAGAGCAGAGACACATGTCCACTCAGAGACTGAAGAAGACACAGAGCACTCTTCTGACACTGACAGTGATGAAGGCTGGACACCTCCACTCAGCTGTTCACCTGCACACAGAGACACAGGGGCTGACGGAGACGAGTCTGCACCAGAGACCAGAGTCACTGTAGAGATTGAAGACATGTCAGGAACTGGTGAAGGAGCTGAGAGCAGGAAACACAAGTGCTCCATTTGTAAAAAGAGATTTGAGTCTAAATATAAACTACAAAGACACAGGAGACTTCACACAGGAAAGGAAATCAGCTGTTCAGTTTGTAAGAAAGTGCTTGCTCCTAGTTCTCATCTCAAAATACATATGAGGACACACACAGGGGAGAAACCATTCAGCTGTTCAGTTTGTAAGAAAACATTTGCCCAATATGGTCAGCTTGAAGCACATATGAGGACACACACAGGGGAGAAGCCATTTAGGTGTTCAGTTTGTAGGAAAGTGTTTGCTCATAGTTCTAGTCTCACGATACATATGAGGACACACACAGGGGAGAAACCATTCAGCTGTGCAGTTTGTAAGAAAGTGTTTGCTGATAGTTCTAGTCTCAAAATACATATGAGGACACACACAGGGGAGAAACCATTCAGCTGTTCAGTTTGTAAGAAAACATTTGCCCGAAATGGTCCGCTTGAAACACATATGAGGACACACACAGGAGAGAAGCCATTCAGCTGTTCAGTTTGTAAGAAAGTGTTCGCTGTTAGTTCTAATCTCAAAACACATATGAGGACACACACGGGGGAGAAACCTTTCAGCTGTTCAGTTTGTAAGAAAACATTTGCCCAAAATGTTCACCTTGAAAAACATAAGAGGACACACACAGGGGAGAAACCATTCAGCTGTTCAGTTTGTAAGAAAGTGTTTGCCCATAGTTTTAGTCTCAAAACGCATATGAGGACACACACAGGGGAGAAACCATTCAGCTGTACAGTTTGTAAGAAGGAGTTTGCTGATAGTTCTCATCTCAAAACACACATGAGGACACACACAGGGGAGAAACCATTCAGCTGTTCAGTGTGTAAGAAAGTGTTTGCCGATAGTTCTAGTCTCAGAAAACATATGAGGACACACACAGGGGAGAAACCATTCAGCTGCTCAGTTTGTCATAAAGTGTTTGCTGATAGTTCTCATCTCAGAAAACATAAGAGGACACAGCATAGGGAGCATATATAAATGGATGGGTCATAGCTAACGCGTTCTTATGGCTCCTGCTGACCCTGGCTCCCATTGATTTACATTGGAATATTGGGGCCCCTCTCTCTGTAACTGCTGCTGTGAGCCTCATCATTTTGGAGTTTGACATTGGACATTATGGTGTTTTTTCCTCTATTTTTTTTTTTTGTTTAAAAAAAATATTCATAATATAAGTTTATTCCGGTGTGTGTTTTTGTACCTTTATTGTTCATTTACAGTTTGTTTTAGGGATAAACCTGCTGTTGTGTCAGTGGAATCAATTAGTTTCAGTCTGTCAGAAAAATCACGTTATCTGAAAACACAAATGAACACAGTGAAGACAACCTGTCAACAAACGTACCTACCTGGATTAGGTCCTATCTGTCAGACCGCTCTCAATGGGTCCGCATAGAAAACACCACATCCAACATCATTTCACACATCGGTCTGCCACAGGGTTCCAACATCGGTCCACTTCTCTTCTCCCTGTATATAAATGACTTGCCGTCTGTCTGCCAGGATGTTAACATCCAGATGTACGCAGACGACACTGTCATATATACATGGGACAAGGATCAGACCCTCCAGAGGGGTATTCCACGAAAGCTACTAAGCGCAAAGCCCGGCTTTATTCGTCAGTTGGCGCTAGTTTAAGTGAGAGTTCGGTTCCACGACGCTCGCTAAACTTAGTTCCTGCTGAGTTACTGGGGCAACATGGTCTTAGCAGATAGTCTGGTCGCGGGCAGGTTAAGTTGTGGCTTAGTCAGGCCGTGTCGCAGAGAATACGTACCTGACATAAACAGTGTCAAACAAACCTCCCGCATGAGTATCTGTGTTGTCCGAAAACAATATCAGCAAAAAAAGAAATTACCTTACGTTCTTGGTTCTTGACAAATCTCCGGTAATCTGAAAATATGCTTTTTGAACCGCTGTCTTTACAACAATAACATATAGAATTCCAGAGGTATCTCCGAGAAAGGCTTTGGTCGAGTGGATATGTCCTATGACTCTCATGGGCGACTTGGGTTCGATTCTCGCTATTGACCTATTGATGCCCACGTCAAATTTGAGTTAAATTTTCACGCATTTGTATTTGCAACATATTACAGAAATGGAAATGAATTTAACCTACAATTATTGTTATCATCACATAAATTATATCAGTTGGGCCTAACATCACTCTCACATGACGACATTGCCACTTTATATTTTATGTGACATCTCTATCAAAGAATACAGTTACAGGTAAACCTTTACTTTTAAAACAAAATGTAGCCAAATAACAGGCACACTCCATGATGCAACATTTCAATGATTCAACAAATTTGCTTCAGAGATGCTGTGCAAGCCTCTTGAATGAAATCCTATTTATCAATTTCCATCAATAGGCATAAAACAAAAGACATTAGGTATGACATTCTGGTGTGAGGCCACTGCTGGAGGACTGCTGAGGGTCAGGCAAGGCACTGCTGGAGGACTGCTGAGGAGGGTCCAAGTGTACACCATCTTCAGTAACTAGAACACAAACGTATTATTAAAATATACAAATGCTTTGATCACAGCTGAGGCAAGCATTAGCCTAGAGAATAGCTTGAATATACTCTTCACGAGAACTCGCAGGAAGGATCTTTGATGGGGTCCCTCCTTCAGTTACCTCCACCAGTGGGCGACCCCGGTTTAGGGCCAGTGCCAGCTCCTCTGCAGGTGAAAGGTTTTGGGGGGGCTCCCACCTCCTGTGGCTTGGTAGCTACTGTTCATTTTAAATTAAATTAAGGTACCATTTCAACAGTATTACTAATTTCACTGAATAATAATATTAATATTAGCTTACTTACCACTCTGCAAAATGTTATTATGCTTTGTCTTTACCTGCAAAACAGTCCTCTTCACATTATTCCTGCTCAAAGACAAGATAACACAGTTTAACACAGGTCTTCAACGGGGGGTCGCGACCCCTAGGGGGGTCGCGGAGGTACTGCGGGGGGGGGTCGCGAAATCTTTTGATTTCACTTCAGAATATAATATAATATTCTTTATAGTGTAAAGTACAGTATTAACCTGTGTATTATTTCCTTGTATTGGATGTACCATAACAGAGTAGCAATGTTTATACATGACACTGAGCTCAATTTAATATAAAACACAATACTATGCCGTATATATAGTAGGGGGTCCCTGGCCCAGTTCGCCATCTGTTTGGGGGTCCCTGGCCTGAAAAACGTTGAAGACCCCTGGTTTAACGTATTAGTTGGAGCAAATACGTTTACACAGTAACAATAAATTACAACTGACAAGACTGCTCTACAAATATATATTTATGACATCAACTGCCCATCATGAGAATCAAACTCGCAATCTCCCGCACCCCAGACTGTAACTTTTCCCCTCGGCCACAGATCAGTGTTGAAATCAATGGTGAAAAACAGACTTTAAAAACTCAACCTCCAGCACTGTTATAGGACTTAAAGGGACAGTGTGTAGGATTCGTGGCGCATAGGTGGTTACTAGCTATTCCACTTCCTCTTTTGGCTATGGCAGACCTCGAGGGTCACCCGGACGCGACGTAGCGCCGACATCGCGCGTGCCCGCGCACGAACCGCGCATCGCTGTATACATAAACCGCGGTCCCCCGTTCACTTTTTTTTTTTCTTTTCGCATGAAAACACACAATCCCGATCATCAGGGCTCTCAAGGCTCACGCATTGAGAGTGTGACACACGCAATTCGACGTATTCACACGCTCACACGCCACACATGGCATTTCTCACGCTGATTTGTTTTTTATTTTTTATTATTTTTTTGTGCCCAGAAAATCGGTCTGTGTGGCTTAGTTTATGCAGGCTCCGCGCGTTTTCAGCGCCGCCCCCTCCCCCTGCTCCCCCTGCTCCGTCCCCCGGGCACGTCCTGAGCCTCAGTCCCGGTGCCACGTCTCCTCTGAGACGCACCGACTCCGGTCCCCGTGTCTCCGTCTGTGCGTAACGTGTCCCCCCCAACGGCTTACGCGCGGAATACGCGCGGCCCAGAGCCGAACTGCCCGGTGCGGGCCCGGTGCGGGCCCGGTGCGGGCCCGGTGCGGGCCCGGTGCGGGCCCGGTGCGGGCCCGGTGCGGGCCCGGTGCTCCGGGGAGCAGGGGGAGGGCGGCGCTGAAAACGCGCGGAGCCTGCATAAACTAAGCCACACAGACCGATTTTCTGGTCCCTCCTCCCCGCCCCTCTCAGCGCGCACTGACAAAGTGCGGTGATGATAAAACAAACTGAGAACCATCAGGTAATAACTTCATTTATATAACTCTCATTAGTTGCTTTGTAGTTTAAGTTTGCTCTTTAGACAAACAGGGCTCTCAACACGCAATTCGACGTGTTCACACGCTCACACGGCATTTCTCACGCAATTCAAGCCCCAAAAATTGTTCACTCGCCAATTTTTGGTCTCATAAACTTGGTCTCAATCTGTCCATAAGGATCCAGCGAATAAAATCCAGTAAAACAATTTAGTCCAAAATACGTGTTATATCCATTACGATGTGTGATCCGGCAGCATGCTCCCCCCTCCCCCCCTCCCCTTCCCCTTCTCTCCTTCGCTCCTGGCTGCATATGGGAGCAGAGGACCGAAGGAGAGAAGGGGAAGGGGAGGGGGGAAGGGGGGAGCCATATACAGCGCGGCTGTGCAGCTGTTAGCAGGAGCCGAGGCGAAGGATGAGCCCAAATGTCCTTCTGCGGCTCTCGTATTCAAAATGGCTGCCTCTATATGGGGAAGATCCCCCTTTTATGTGACTATATCTAAGTCCAAAAGAATACTTTGATTTCATGATGGAAGTGAAAAGGCTTGGAAAACAATGTATTTTTGAATGGGTATCTTCAATTTCAGTAATTAACAGGTAAAAATCTTACACACTGTCCCTTTAACTTGTCTTGCCTTCGTTATTGCAAGTGTGTTGTAGAGTTCCAAAAGCAACTTCTGTTCTGATGCGCTGAAATAATCGTCCCGAATCTTCGACTTGATCGCGTTTTCGACAGTCGCTTGTTCAGGGCTTCTTATTTACCCCGTGCACGCGCGGAGGCCCGGCCTGATTAGGCCAGACTGAGCTTAGCTCTGATTAGGCGCAGCTGAAATGCGTTCAGGCTTTTGTCTAAGTTGTGTCTCAGCCAGGCGAGAACTTAGCACTTAGTCGCCGCTAAGTTTAGCCACGTTCGTGGAATACCCCTCAGGAATTCGCGATGTTGCGATTTGCAACTTCAACGCAACTTCAGCCAATACCCGCGAATTCAGGGCGGTGTTGCAATTTTGACCAATCACCGCAACTTTTCCGCAATTTTTACTCATTTTGACCAATCATCGGCGACGTATTGAACGCCGACCAACTTCCTTATGTGTAGGAGACATAACTGAGATGAGGTGCACGGTGCGTTTGTGTTTGTGTGTGTGCGGCAGAGGCGGTGGGTCACGTGAGTGTGGATGTGTGCACGTACGGAAGTGTGCGTGTAAAAGCGCGCGCTCACCTGTCACACAGAGGAGAGAGTCAGGGTTGGGGTGTAGCCAACGCAAACCAGTCATTCATCTGTCACGTTAATCTGTTCATCCTGCTGGTTTTCATGAGTTCCATTTCATCCTGCTGCGCTGTCATAGCTGTGTGCGCTCTTTTTGTAATAAATGCACAAAACGCATATCTGGATCTCAGCGTATCTGTCACCATAGCCTCCTCTTTGCGCGTCACAAATCTGCGAGCCATAGGACCCAACCTCATATTCTCGGCGGCTAAAAGGTTTGAGTTTGGAAGCCGCAACATTCTGCTTTACTTCCGTGTGACAAAACGAAACTGCGGCCGTGTCCCCAGTTTCCAGAGCGCACAGCTCGGAGCGCGGCCCAAAGGGGGTTCAGACTGCAGTCAAGTAGGTGCACACTTGCTCAGCCCTGACTGCAGTCCGCGGACCGCTTAACGACTGCGGTGTTCAGACCGCGTGTTAACTGCGCATGGGACAAAAAAGAAGTGGGACAGCAGTCGTCGCGCCGGTGTACTGTCGAAATGTGTGACGCACATGCCCTTCGGGCCACGCTCCGAGCCGCGCGCACTGGGAATTGGGACACGGCTTCTAATGGCAAAGAAACATGTCTGCGGTGCCATTTGCCCACAAAAATAACAGCAAAAGACCGCGCGAAACAGTTCCCCTCCTAGTAGTAATTTATTTTCGATATTGGTAAGGTTGTTTTAGGACCATATCTGTGATCTCTGTGTCTTTGTATTATTCTTTGTCAGTAATAACTCAGTATTCAAAATATTACTCAATTTTAATTACAAAAAGCGAAAATCGCAACTATTTAACGCAACTTTCACTTCCTCCCGCAACAAAATCGCAACAAAAACCTTAAAAGCACCGCAACTTTCATCGCAACTTTTTGGAAAAGCTCCCGCAAATTCAGGCATTTTAGCCCGCAACAATCACAAAAAAAATGCCCGCGAAATCCTGGGGGGTCTGATTTAAAAAACACATGTGCCAAAGCCTCAACTACAATATAAAAACCTTCAGAAGCATCAGAAACTCACTCACTCTGCACGCAGCTCACACATTCTTCAATGCCATGATCATGTCTCGATTTTTTTTACTGCATAACATCCTGGTCCCAGGCAGGCAAATCTACATTAAAACCATTAGAATCATTACACAAACAGGCACTAAAAGTCCTTGACAAAAAAACACGCCAGTACCATCATTGCCATATACTCCAAAAATACACACTTCTAAACTTTGATAATCAGATCCCCCAGGATTTCGCGGGCATTTTTTGTGATTGTTGCGGGCTAAAATGCCTGAATTTGCGGGAGCTTTTCCAAAAAGTTGTGATGAAAGTTGCGGTGCTTTTAAGGTTTTTGTTGCGGGAGGAAGTGAAAGTTGCGATAAATAGTTGCGATTTTCGCTTTTTGTAATTAAAATTGAGTAATATTTTGAATACTGAGTTATTACTGACAAAGAATAATACAAAGACACAGAGATCACAGATATGGTCCTAAAACAACCTTACCAATATCGAAAATAAATTACTACTAGGAGGGGAACTGTTTCGCGCGGTCTTTTGCTGTTATTTGCTTCCTTATTTGCTTCCTTGACTGCAGTCTGAGCCCCCTTCGGGCCGCGCTCCGAGCTGTGCGCTCTGGGAACTGGGGACACGGCCGCAGTTTCGTTTTGTCACACGGAAGTAAAGCAGAATGTTGCGGCTTCCAAACTCAAACCTTTTAGCCGCCGAGAATATGAGGTTGGGTCCTATGGCTCGCAGATTTGTGACACGCAAAGAGGAGGCTATGGTGACAGATACGCTGAGATCCAGATATGCGTTTTGTGCATTTATTACAAAAAGAGCGCACACAGCTATGACAGCGCAGCAGGATGAAATGGAACTCATGAAAACCAGCACGATGAACAGATTAACATGAAAGATGAATGGATGGTTTGCGTTCAACAAAAAATACGGCTACACCCCAACCCTGACTCTCTCCTCTGTGTGACAGGTGAGCGCGCGCTTTTACATGCACACACTTCCATACGTGCACACACCCACACTCACGTGAACCAACGCCTCTGCCGCACACACACACAAACGCACCGTGCACCTCATCTCAGTTATGTCTCCTACAGAGAAGGAAGTTGATCGGCGTTCAATACGTCGCCGATGATTGGTCAGAATTAGTAAAAATTGCGGAAAAGTTGCGGTGATTGGTCAAAATTGCAACACCGCCCTGAATTCACGGGGATTGGCTGAAGTTGCGTTGAAGTTGCAAATCGCAACATCGCGAATTCCTGGAGGGTCTGGATAATATACAGAAATACGCATCTATTCGAATGGCTCACAAAATCCTACATAACACTGCACCTGCACCTCTAAAACAATTCATCCAATTCACATCAGCAACAACCTCCAGAACCACACGGGCCTCCACCAGGGGGCAGTGTGTCATCCCAAAAAGAAAAACTGCTTTTGGACAGTCAGCCTTTTCCTACAATGCAATAAAAGAATGAAACCAACTCCCAGATGACATCAAAAATCACGCTCCTTTTCTAAAGAACTAAAAAAAAAATGGCTATGGACTGGTCAGACTTATCAGCACTGAAGCACCTAGCTTTGTGCTACAATTTTGTATGAAAAGCGCCTTATAAATGTTTGATTGATTGATTGATACTTTTTGTTCCCGGTGTGCTATGTTTTAAAATATGCAATATGTTTCAACTTTTAAGAATGTATTAATAAGTTTACTTTTTAATATTGTGAATGTTGTATGTGAGCTGCTGAATGTGTACTTTTTATATTGTTGGATGTGTAAATTGGATAATTTATTATTGTTCTTCAGGGACTGCAGATGGAAACTAGCCGTTTAGCTATAATGTGGTGCAGTACATCTCTGTTTTATGAGCATAATGTCTCATCTCTTATCTCAATGTCTCATCTCTCAATGTACATTGTCCCTTCAAATAAAGACTAATAATAATATTAATAACTTGCAAAGGGAGATAGACACCAACAGAGAGGTTAGTCGCCTTTCTCTGCTGGATTCCGTATTGCCTCTTTTATTGATTCACAGATGGGTGTACACAAATGCGCAAACTTCATACGATAAAACAACGTGACTTCTTTCCCAGAAACTCATAACCTTGAGAGATAATATTGCAATTTAAGTTGGTACAAAGTTGGTACAGACTGCTGCTCCCACGACCCAGCCCGAGATAAAAGGAAGAAAATGTATGGATGGAGTATCCAGTATACACATCTCTTTTCAGTTTTCTGTGTTACCTTCATTTAGATAACAACTTCACCATTTACACTCAGAGGTACGTTTACAAATTACACATAAGAGTCTTTATTCTCATCCCCATGGTCATCATCAGTTTGGTGTAACAATGCTTGGTATTCATCACTCATAACATTTTGTACCGCTCCGCCTATGATCTTGGCCACCATGTATCACAACCATGGTAAAATACAAGTAAAAACATAAAACAGTACAAGAATGATCAGAATTGGTGTTAGGGCTTTGAGCAAGATTAATTCCAAATTAGCAAAATTAATGATAATGGATCTGAAAAGTAGTCATTTTGTTTGCTGCTGAACATGTTCTCAATGATTTATCCAAAACCAGTGATTTGTCCCAGTTTTATACAATGTCCCAAATGTCCCCATTTTTGACCAATTTGATCTAAACCAGGACTAAACTAAGATTGACGGCAACACGGTGGCTGAGTGGCTAGTGCTCATGCCTCACAGCAAGAAGGTTCCGGGTTCAATCTCAGGGTCGCCCGAGCCTTTCTGTGCGGTGTTTGCGGAGTTTGCATATTCTCCCCTGGGTGGATTTCCTCCGGGCACTCCGGTTTCTCCCATCAACCCAAAACATGCACGATAGGTAAAATCCTCCAGCTTAGGTCCTGACCAAGCCGAAGCAAGAAGATCATGGATGTAATGTGCTGCCCACTGCTCCTAATAACAGGATGGGTTAAATGCAGAGGAATTTCTCCAGTGTGAGATCAATAAAGTTGCTTCTTCTTAAACCAGGACTACATCAGCCCTAAACCAGGACTATCACAATTTTTGACTAATCAACAGTAAAGAGGAGCATAAATTGTTGTCCACATTGGTCCACATTATCCAGGAAACTAGTTTTTCCACTAGTCTTAAATCCTCTGCTATTAATAATAATAAAATAATAATAATGCAGCAGTTTTATAAAGCGCATTTAACTTAAATCAGCATTTTGATGTGATACAGACATGATATTAAGGGTTTAGACTGAAGACACTTTAAAATCTCAGACAAAAGCTCTTTGTCTGGGGGGGGGGGTAGTCGAGTTATAAAATGAAACTAGGGGGGATGGTGGAAGGGCAGGGCAGAATTAGAAGGTACTTTGTTAATATGGAAATGCTTTTATAACTAAAAGTCCATATTATCATTCAATAATGCACAGGATAATATGTTATCACACACAGTCTTGGTTTAGTCTTGGTTTAGTCCTGGTTTAGTCCTGGTTTAGACTTGTTTTAGACCTGTTTTAGTCCTGGCTTAGTCTTGGTTTAGACCTGGTTTAGTTTTGGTTTAGTCCCGGTTTAGTCCTGGTTTAGACCCGGTTTAGATCTGGTTTAGTCTTGGCTTAGTCCTGGTTTAGACCTGGTCTTAACCAAAACTAAACCAGGTCTAAACCAGGTCTAGTGCTGGTTTAGACCCGGTTTAGATCTGGTTTAGTCTTGGCTTAGTGCTGGTTTAGACCTGGTTTAGTCCTGGCTTAGTCTTGGTTTAGACCTGGTTTAGTTTTGGTTAAGTCCTGGTTTAGTCCTGGTTTAGTCCCGGTTTAGTCCTGGTTTAGACCCGGTTTAGATCTGGTTTAGTCTTGGCTTAGGCCTGGTTTAGACCTGGTTTAGTCCTAGTTTAGACCTGGTTTAGTCCTGGTTTAGTGCTGGTTTAGACCCGGTTTAGATATGGTTTAGTCTTGGCTTAGTCCTGGTTTAGACCTGGTTTAGTCCTGGCTTAGTCTTGGTTTAGATCTGGTTTAGTTTTGGTTAAGTCCTGGTTTAGTCCTGGTTTAGTCCCGGTTTAGTCCTGGTTTAGTCCTGGTTTAGACCCGGTTTAGACCTGGTTTAGTTTTGGTTAAGTCCTGGTTTAGTCCTGGTTTAGACCTGGTTCAGTCCTGGTTTAGTGCCGGGTTAGTCCCGGTTTAGTCCTGGTTTAGACCTGGTTTAGTCTTGGTTTAATCCTGGTTTAGTCCCAGTTGAATCCTGGTTTAGACCCGGTTTAGACCTGGTTTAGTCTTGGTTTAGTCCTGGTTTAGTCCTGGTTTAGTCCCAGTTGAATCCTGGTTTAGACCCGGTTTAGACCTGGTTTAGTCTTGGTTTAGTCCTGGTTTAGTCCCGGTTTAGTCCTGGTTTAGACCCGGTTTAGACCTGGTTTAGTTTTGGTTAAGTCCTGGTTTAGTCCTGGTTTAGTCCCGGTTTAGTCCTGGTTTAGACCAGGTTTAGATCTGGTTTAGTCTTGGCTTAGTCCTGGTTTAGACCTGGTTCAGTCCTGGTTTAGGCCCGGGTTAGTCCCGGTTTAGTCCTGGTTTAGACCTGGTTTAGTCTTGGTTTAATCCTGGTTTAGTCCCAGTTGAATCCTGGTTTAGACCCGGTTTAGACCTGGTTTAGTCTTGGTTTAGTCCTGGTTTAGTCCCAGTTGAATCCTGGTTTAGACCCGGTTTAGACCTGGTTTAGTCTTGGTTTAGTCCTGGTTTAGTTCTGGTTTAGTCCTGGTTTAGTTCTGGTTTAGTCCTGGCTAGGTCCTGGTTTAGTCCTGGTCTAGTCCTGGTTTAGACCTGGTTTAGTCTTGGTTTAGTCCTCGTTTAGTTCTGGTTTAGTCCTGGTTTAGTCCTGGTTTAGTCCCAGTTGAATCCTGGTTTAGTCCTGGTTTAGTTCTGGTTTAGACCTGGTTTAGTCTTGGTTTAGTCCTGGTTTAGTCTTGGTTTAGTCCTGGTTTAGTTCTGGTTTAGTTCTGGTTTAGTCCTGGTTTAGTTCTGGTTTAGTGCCGAAATAAATGCAGAAATAATCTGATATGACTCACCCATAAAAACGCGGTCACTCGTATCCATGTATGCACGTGTCACGGTCTTTAATAATCCGGAGCTCCGGAGAAAAGGACATATCCCGAACTTATCCCGTGTCCCGAGACGAGAGTTCCTTCTTAACGTAGCAAGTTAAGGATTCTTATTCTCTTGGAAATGCCGCGTAAATATCCCGCGGCTCACGCACAGCTGATCGGCAAACAGGCCGATCAGCTGTGAGCGATCGGCCTCACAGCTGATCGCTCAACTCGAGTACTGGTGTGCGAGTGACTTTTTTTCGCTGAAAACACGCAGTGCCTGCATTAACTTACAGATTTTCTGGGCACAGAAGCGCTGTGAACAGTGGCTACAGTTTTGAATTGCTTAAAAAAAATTTCAGCGTGAGAAATACCATGTGTGGCGTGTGAGCATGTGAACACGTCGAATTGCGTGTGTCACACGCTGTCAGGCGATTAAAAAAATTAATCTAATTAATTACAGGATTTGTAATTAATCTAATTAATTGCATTTTTTAAAATAATTTTTTTAGGTGGTTTATTGTGCTTTCCCACAGTGCAAAAAAGGTGTGATTTATAGTGGTACAGTGAAAAGAATGCAGACTTCCCCTTTAAAAGATAAAAGGAGAAATTCAATTTGTCAACTGGACAAACTTTGTTTGGTCGAAAACGTTTCGCCGCTCATCCGAGAGGCTTCATCAGTTCTGGTTCTAAACAGGGTCTAACCAGCACTACAACCAGAACTGACGAAGCCTCTCGGATGAACGGCGAAACGTTTTCGACCAAACAAACTTTGTCCAGTTGACAAATTGAATTTCTCTCTTATCATGGATTCTACCTGGACGACTGAGGGACTCTTCACGCACTTCCCCTTTAAGTCTTTTCAGTCTCTTTCAGTGCACGTTACCTCCAGTGTAACCAAGACAAGACTGCTGTACACCCCCATTCACCTCCCACATTACGTAACATTCATTCGAAAGCTCATTTACACCATTCCACTAGCCTATTAAATGGTGAATATTTCTGGTGCACGTGAGCACGTACAGTAGCTTTCATGCAATGTCAATAAATAATATACACAGCTTCAAATATACAGAGAATACAAATAATTGTCCGTGTAAATTACTCATGGCTCACCTGACCCCCGGAACCCGGCGCGGATGTGTCCGGACCATCGCACGGAGGAGGAGGAGGGAGGAGGCGGCGGCACCGCGGGGTGAGCAAATGATAGCGTGATTTGGATGGGCAAAACTAACGCTTCTTAAGTGTGCACCCTTAGTCACGGCAGAACACGCTGGAGAGGTTATGGGGAATTGAAAGGGGTTCAGCACGCGCAGCGCAGCAGATACAGAAACGGACGCGGCGTCTTCACGTGCTCTCCCCGGCGTCTTCACGTGCTCTCCGCGGGGACAGGACAGGGGGCTTAGAAACGGATCTGCTCCGTCACATTTTTATAAATAAACTCGCCGTTCAAAGGCCCCGCACGCCAAATTTAAAATGCGCGCGCATTGAATTGCGCTCATAATTAATTGCGTTAATTTTTATAACGCGTTAATTAGCAGTGTAATTAATTAATCTAATTAACGTGTTAAACTGACAGCCCTAATATATATATATATATATATATATATATATATATATATATACAGTGGCTTGCGAAACTATTTGGCTCCCTTGAACTTTGTGACCTTTTGCCACATTTCAGGCTTCAAACATAAAGATATAAAACTGTAATTTCTTGTGAAGAATCAACAACAAGTGGGACACAATCATGAAGTGGAACACACTTTATTGGATATTTTAAACTTTTTTAACAAATAAAAAACGAAAAATTGGGCGTGCAAAATCATTCAGCCCCTTTACTTTCAGTGCAGCAAACTCTGTCCAGAAGTTCAGTGAGGATCTCTGAATGATTCAATGTTGACCTAAATGACTAACGATGATAAATGGAATCCACCTGTGTGTAATCAAGTCTCTGTATAAATGCACCTGCACTGTGATAGTCTCAGAGGTCTGTTTAAAGCGCAGAGAGCATCATGAAGAACAAGGAACACACCAGGCAGGTCCGAGATACTGTTGTGGAGAAGTTTAAAGCTGGATTTGGATACAAAAAGATTTCCCAAGCTTTAAACATCCCAAGGAGCACTGTGCAAGCAATAATATTGAAATGGAAGGAGTATCAGACCACTGCCAATCTACCAAGATCTGGCCGTCCCCCTAAACTTTCAGCTCATACAAGGAGAAGACTTGAGACAGAGATGCAGCCAAGAGGCCCATGATCACTCTGGATGAACTGCAGAGGTCTACAGCTGAGGTGGGAGAATCTGTCCATAGGACAACAATCAGTCGTATACTGCACAAATCTGGCCTTTATGGAAGAGTGGCAA
This sequence comes from Paratrypauchen microcephalus, assembly GCA_036785185.1. NCBI lineage: Eukaryota > Metazoa > Chordata > Actinopteri > Gobiiformes > Gobiidae > Paratrypauchen > Paratrypauchen microcephalus. The sequence goes on along the minus strand of JAVJIX010000022.1, from coordinate 7,702,786 downwards.
GAAGGAAGCCATTTCTTAAAGATATCCATAAAAAGTGTCGTTTAAAGTTTGCCACAAGCCACCTGGGAGACACACCAAACATGTGGAAGAAGGTGCTCTGGTCAGATGAGACCAAAATCGAACTTTTTGGCAACAATGCAAGACGTTATGTTTGGCGTAAAAGCAGCACAGCTCATCACCCTCAACACACCATCCCCACTGTCAAACATGGTGGTGGCAGCATCATGGTTTGGGCCTGCTTTTCTTCAGCAGGGACAGGGAAGATGGTTAAAATTGATGGGAAGATGGATGGAGCCAAATACAGGACCATTCTGGAAGAAAACCTGATGGAGTCCGCAAAAGACCTGAGATTGGGACGGAGATTTGTCTTCCAACAAGACAATGATCCAAAACATAAAGCAAAAGCTACAATGGAATGGTTCACCAAAAAACATATCAAGGTGTTAGAATGGCCAAGTCAAAGTCCAGACCTCAATCCAATTGAGAATCTGTGGAAAGAACTGAAAACTGCTGTTCACAAACGCTCTCCATCCAACCTCACTGAGCTCGAGCTGTTTTGCAAGGAGGAATGGGCAAAAATATCAGTTTCTCGATGTGCAAAACTGACAGAGACATACCCCAAGCGACTTGCAGCTGTAATCGCAGCAAAAGGTGGCGCTACAAAGTATTAACTCAATGGGGCTGAATGATTTTGCACACCCAATTTTTCATTTTTTATTTGTTAAAAAAGTTAAAAATATCCAATAAAGTGTGTTCCACTTCATGATTGTGTCCCACTTGTTGTTGATTCTTCACAAAAAATTACAGTTTTATATCTTTATGTTTGAAGCCTGAAATGTGGCAAAAGGTCACAAAGTTCAAGGGAGCCAAATAGTTTCGCAAGCCACTGTGTATATATATATACATATACAGTATATATACAGTATATATATATATATATATATTAGGGCTGGGAATATTAACGCGTTAATCGCGATTAGATTAATGTAAGTTATGATCGCGAACAATTTTTTTAATCGCGATCAGAGTTTGCCAGCATTTTCCGCAATTCTACCATCCATAGTACTTCCGGCGCCGGCGCGAGCTGGCTGCCCGTCACAACGCTCCTGCACTTTCCTAACTTTTTGCCTTAAACTGCCCCACTTTTGTAAATATTTTTTATCAACACTGTACGTAAGCTTGGGCCGCACACAACGCTGCACTTTTTCTGCACTTTTGGTGGATTATTTACCTGTCTCAGCTTAAGATGTGTAAGGGACCCCGTCCCCCGCTCGTCTACACAAAGGATCAGCTGATGGCGCTGCGCAGCGCTGTTGTGTTCCCCCGAGACAGGCATGTTATCCCTGACGAGATCCTGCGGGCGACACGCCGTGGACGCCGCGCGGGACGTAAACTCCGGGAAAAGAAGAGACGCTACAGACCCGTTCTTCCCTCTGTCATCACGGGGAATGTGCGCTCCCTCGCCAACAAGACGGACGAGCTCGCGGCGCTCGTTAGATTTCAGCAGGAGTACAGGGACGCTAGCGTCATTGTTTTTACGGAGACATGGCTAACACCGCAAATCTACCGTCACTGTGGACAACTTTCATCTGCTGCGCGCAGACAGGACGGAGGAGAGCGAGAAGAAGAAGGGAGGAGGACTAGTGCTGTTTCTGAACGAGAAATGGTGTAAACCTGGACACTGTACAGTGAAGGAGCAGATGTGTAACAAAGACATTGAACTGTTCGCTGTTGGCATGAGGCCCGGTTACCTGCTCCGTGAGTTCTCTTATATGCAGCTCATTTGGTTGTATTAATTAAACTCATTGTCGGTTAAACGCGCTATTTTGAGTTTGCTAGTATTTTGTTCCTTCTACGCATCCGTAGGCAGCTCGAGCGGGCTTCAATAATTTATTTACAATTTCTCAAAGTAAGCACTATTACATATTATATTGTTACTTTTTCCTTTCTCTGCACTTTTTTTAAATTAAAAAAATGGTGATAAATACTTTGCATTGTGAGTTTAACTTTAGATTCGAACGATCTTACTGCAAGATATCAATTTTAAACATGCAAAATAAATCACGATTAATCGCGATTAACTATGAAATTTCTGAGATTAGTTGCGATCAAGAAAATTAATCGTTTGACCGCCCTAATATATATATATATATATATATATATTAGGGCTGGGAATATTAACGCGTTAATCGCGATTAGATTAATGTAAGTTATGATCGCGAACAATTTTTTTAATCGCAATCAGAGTTTGCCAGCATTTTCCGCAATTCTACCATCCATATGCAGCTCATTTGGTTGTATTAATTAAACTCATTGTCGGTTAAACGCGCTATTTTGAGTTTGCTAGTATTTTGTTCCTTCTACGCATCCGTAGGCAGCTCGAGCGGGCTTCAATCATTTATTTACAATTTCTCAAAGTAAGCACTATTACTGGTTCATTGTTACTTTTTCCTTTCTCTGCACTTTTTTGAAATAAAAAAATGGTGAGAAATACTTTGCATTGTGAGTTTAACTTTAGATTCGAACGGTCTTACTGCAAGATATCAGTTTTAAACATGCAAAATAAATCACGATTAATCGCGATTAACTATGAAATTTCTGAGATTAGTTGCGATCAAGAAAATTAATCGTTTGACAGCCCTAATATACATATATATATATATAGCTGCCTGTTGCAGAGCTCCGACACTACCTTACCATTTTTTCCTCTTTTTACCTGTATATAGACGTTTTCCTCGTTTTTTCTTTAGAGTAGGTGAAACACGGTGCAGTTGTGCACCTGGGAAGCCTACTCTTACTACAGCTTTATCGTCAGCTGTAGTGCTTTTTCTTGCACTTTTTAAATCCGAGCAAGGAGATGTGCAAGGTACTGTCGCACTCAACCACGGATCGTACCACATATGCGCGCGATCAGCTGCTCAGTCTACGGGGGCCTTCTATACTCTACGCCGGGAAACCTAAAGTACCAGCGGAGATACAGAGAAGGAAGAGAAGAGGATGCAGGGGTGGAGGAAAGAAACAGAGACCGGGTTTACCGAATTTACCTGCGGTAATCACGGGGAATGTGAAGTCCATCTGCAACAAGACGGAGGAACTGATCGCGCTAACACGGCAGCGGAGGGAATATCGGAGCTGCAGCATTATGTGTTTCACAGAGACGTGGTTGAATGGGAATATACCGGGCAATATCATTTCCCTGAATGGATTTACTATAAAGCGCGCGGACCGGATGGTGTTGGGAAGCGGAAAAACAAAAAGGAGGTGGACTGCTTGTATTTATTAATGAACACTGGTGTCATCCCGGGAACGTGCATTTGAAACATCAGCTGTGCTCCCGGGACATTGAACTTCTTGCTGTGGGTATGCAGCCATTCTATCTGTCACAGGAATTTTCACATGTCATTGTACTTTGTGTTTGTATCCCTCCATCGGCGGATGGAGTAGCAGCATGCGAGCAGCTCCATAGTGTAGTGACGAGAATGCAGACAGACCACCCACGCGCTCTCGTTCTCATCACCAGGGACTTTAATCACACTTCCCTATCCACTACTCTTCCCACATTCACGCAGTACGTCACGTGTCCCTTGTGGGGCACAAGAGACAATAATACTCTGGACCTTTTTTATGCAAATGTCAAAGACGCTTACACCTCTGCCCCTCTCCCCCTGCTCGGACGCTCGGATCACTGTCTGGTTTACCTGCTCCCGGAATACACACCCAGGGTGTGAAGAGGACCTGTGCAGAAGCGGTCTGTGAAGCTTTGGACTCAGGAGGCCAGCCTGAGGGACTGTTTCCAGAACACAGACTGGGACATGTTCACCAGCTCTTATGGAAACAACATCAACGGCCTGACCCATTGCATCACGGACTACATCAACTTCTGCGTGGAGAACACTACGAACCAGTAGAGTACGGTGTTTCTCCAACAACCACCCCTGGGTCACCCCTGAGCTTAAAGCCCTTCTGAACCAGAAGAAAAGGGCTTTCTTTTCTTCTGGTTCTCTCTCTACTTGCTGCAGCGGGTGCTCACCCACCTATAGACCGCCGGGAGTGCTATGAGAGTCATGTTCTTTGACTTCTCCAGCGCCTTCAACACCATCAGGCCGGCGCTGCTGCGGGGGAAGCTGGAGGATGCGGGAGTTGATGGACATCTTGCTGCCTGGAACATCGACTACCTCAGTGACCGTCCACAGTACGTGCGGCTGCACGGCTGTGAGTCAGTGGTGGTAGTCTGCAGCACGGGGACCCCCCAGGGAACTGTCCTCTCACCCTTCCTCTTCACCATCTACACCTCGGACTTCACATATAACACGGACAGCTGCTATCTCCAGAAGTTCTCTGACGACTCGGCCATTGTGGGCTGTGTGTCTGAGGGGAACGAGCTGGAGTACCGCTCGGTCATCAGTGACTTGGTGGACTGGTGTGAGCACAACCACCTGAGCCTGAACACCGGTAATACAAAGGAGCTGGTGATCGACTTCAGGAGGAGACCGCTACCTCACTCACCGATGAACATCCAGGGGCAGGACATAGAGACTGTGGACAGTTTCAAGTACCTGGGTGTCAAAGTCAAAGTCAGCTTTATTGTCAATTCTGCCATATGTGTTCAACATACAGTGAATCGAAATTCCGTTTCTCTCTGGCCAGGTAGTGCAAAAAAGACAGTGTACAAAATACAGTGGTACCTCACCTTACGAAATTAATTCATTCCAGAAGTGGTTTCGTAACGTGAATTTTTCGTAAGTTGAGTAGCTATTTCAATGGAAAAGGCCTGATCCGTTCCAAGGGTTTTTTTTTTATAGTGTAACTTTTTTTTATAGTGTAACATTTGTGTTCTGCGTCCTGATTGGAATAAACCAGGTCTAGACCAGAACTAAACCAGGTCTAAACCTGGACTGGACCTGGACTAAACCAGGATTATCCCGGGACATGGCAGTGCCGTTGGAGGAGCGCGTTGCTCGTGTCTCCGCGCTCCTTGCGCGTTCCGCGCTAGAGCTAAGAGGCCGAGAAAGACGCTCTTTCAGCGGGAATAAGAGCGGGGCGGGCTCTGCTTCTATGTGACTTCCAGAGCCGGGGGGCCGACACTGTGAGCTAACAGGCCGAGAAAGGTGCTCTATCGGCGGGCAAGACCGCGGGGTCTCGCTCGGGGCGGGCTCTGCTTCTATGTGACTTCCAGGTCTAGACCAGAACTAAACCAGGTCTAGACCAGGTTTAAACCAGGACCGGATCAGGTCCAGACCCGGACCAAACCGGGACCAGACCAGGATTAAATCACCCCGTGGGGCCGAGCCCGCGCGGGCCCGCAGCCCCGAGGGGGCGCCGTGACGACGTTGCTTTTTGATCCTTCGATGTCGGCTCTTCCTATCATTGTGAAGCAGAATTCACCAAGCGTTGGATTGTTCACTCACTAATAGGGAACGTGAGCGGGGTTTAGACCATCGTGAAACAGGTGAGTTTTACCCTACTGATGATGTGTTGTTGCGATAGTAATCCTGTGTCTCCGCTCCCCTCGCGCGTTCGGCGCTATATTGAGCTACCCCCACGCTTCACTATCAACACATTCCATTGAAAATCTATGAAAGTTCGAGTGTTCAAACGAGAGAGAAATGCGAGAAAAGCCCAACTCCAGTCTGAGAAAAGCGTAGAATGTGTGTGGTGAGGCATTTACAGCCCTAAAACATGTAGAACAATTGCAAAATACAAAGTTGTCCTACCTCGTGGACCTCTCCCACCGCGGGCCACCTCTGGAACCTAACCCCGTGTGTGTTGATAAAGTGTATTTATGTTTTGGGGCGTGCATCTGAACGCGCATTAATTGAATTTTTGAGATTTCGCGTTTCGTAACTTGAATTTTCTTTCGTATCTAGAGACCAAAATTTGATGTGAAGGCGTTTCGTAACTTGGATTTTTCGTATGTAGAGTCTTTCGTAAGGTGAGGTACCACTGTACAATATAAAGACAAAACATTGTGTTCACCTCAACAATAAACTGGACTGGTCCCACAACACCGACGCCCTGTACAAGAAGGGCCAAAGTCGCCTCCACCTCCTAAGGAGACTGAGGTCCTTTGGAGTGTGAAGGCCTCTGCTCAAGACTTCTTGACTCTGTGGTGGCCTCTGCTCTCCTCTACGCTGTCATCTGCAGGGCCCCAAGCAGCACAGAACGGGACAGAAAAAGACTCAATAAGCTGGTCAGTAGGGCCAGCTCTGTCCTGGGCTGTCCTCTGGACTCTTTAGAGGAGGGGGCTGAGAGGAGGGTGCTGGCCAAATTCACGTCCATCATGGATGACACCTCTCACCCTCTGCACCGGACTGTAGAGGAGCTGAGCAGCTCCTTCATCAGCTGACTGAGGCACCCCCAGTGCACATCCAAAAGTGCACTATCGTTTTTCAATACTCTCCTAGGTACTGTTTCTTATTACAGTGGTCCCTCGTTTGTCGCGGGGGTTAGGTTCCAGAAATAACCCATAATAAGTGAAATCCGCGAAGTAGGACAACTTTATATTTTACAATTATTATACATACACTTTTCTCAGACTGGTATTAACATTTTCTCACATTTCTCTCATTTAAACACTCAAACTTTCGTAGATTTTCAACAAAATGTATTAATAGTGTGTGTGTGTGGGGGGGGGTAGACCTGGTCCAGTCCTGGGACCGGAGAAGTGTGCGCGCGGACACGTGCACCCACTCATCGTGGTCAAATCCATGAGCAGCATGACCGACGCGAGGCCGTGCGTCTGACCCGGGGCTTTGAGAACGAGGCCAGCAGCACCCGGACCGTGCCTCATCCTCGGGACCACATCCAACGACGACGTCGACGCGAACACGTACAAGAGCTGCACAAAATAAGGCAAAGAGCCGCATGTGGTGGTTTAATTCTGGTTTAGACCTGGTCTAGTCCTGATTTAGTCCAGGTTTAGACCTGGTCTAGTCCTGGGTTAGTCCAGGTTTAGACATGGTCTAGTCCTGGTTTAGCCCAGGTTTAGCCCAGGTTTAGACCTGGTTTAGACCTGGTTTAGACCTGGTTTAGACCTGGTTTAGACCTGGTTTAGTCCTGGTTTAGTCCACGTTTAGCCCTGGTCTAGTCCTGGTCTAGTTCTGGTCTAGTCCCGGTCTGGTCCCGGTCTGGTCCCAGTGTGGTCCCGGTGTGGTCCTCATGTCTTAGTCCCGGTCTGGACTTCCTACAGATCCAGTGACTCATGTCTCGGCTCCTCGTGTATCCAGCGGGACTCCCGGAGCCCCCCCGGGTCCCTCCTCTATAACATCTATATAAATGTGTCAAACTGAACACATTCTGTACTGTACAGGAGACACGGAGGAGAAGCCAATCAGGACGCACAACACAATGTTGATAAACTATTAAAAAAAAAAAAAATCTGCGAAACAGCGAGGCGACCACTGTATTACTTATTTTATCAGACTGTATAACTCCACTGTATGGTCCTAACATGCAAAATCGTTTTTCAATACTCTCCTTGTTACTGTTTTATTATTATTACTTATTCTATTATTATTATTATTATTAGGGACCGAGCCCGAAGGGGGACGAAGGTCCCTATTGTTGTTGCTTTGTTTCCGTATTATTATTATTATTATTATTATTATTCTTGTTCATACACGCTGGGGCAATTTTGAGCATGTTCCCATGCTTCAAAACAAACGAAACTTTGCACGGGCATCACAAAGTGCTGCCAGTACGACCACACAAAGTCTCGTCCCTGGGGGACCTGGGGGTCCCTGGGAGACCGTCTCCTAGACCGTACCTCAGATGGGCATAAATTTTGGTAAGCATAATCTTAAGACGTTGGAGATGTTAAATTGCGAAGGATTTTCAAATAGGCGGTAATATGACGATACGGCGGATCGATAAAGTTAGGTATGGAATTTGAAACACTTCTCCTACACCGTACCTCAGATAGGCTTAAATTTTGGTGAACATAATCTTAAGATGTTGGAGATGTTAAATTGCGAAGGATTTTCAAATTTATTGAATGGGAGTGATGAGTTATGAATGGGAGGTATTTGTTGCTAGGCAACGCCCTGATCAAAGGTCTTTGATCTTTGTACCTTTGATCTGATATAGCTGCAAGCAGCAATGTGGGGACAAGCATCGAAGGTTCATGTAGGCCTCAGCATGGAGGCCACATGCAGGGTCTGACAGGGTCTAACAGAGTCTGACAGGGTCTGACAGGGTCTGACAGGGTCTGACAGGGTCTGTTCTGACAGGGTATCTACAATGTCATGGCCACGCCCAACAGGAAGTGAGATAATTGTGCCAGGCACACGAAATTTGGTATGGCTGTGCGTCTCAGTAAGACGAACAAACGCAGGTGCGAGGTCCCGACCAACGCCGCTTGCGGCTTTAATTATTATTATTATTAATTTATTTTTATACCATTCTTGCCTGCATGCACTTTTCTTTCTTGTTGAAACTGTCCCTACCAGGAGCTACTGTGACAATTTTTTTTTTTTTGTGGTGATTTTGAGAACATGTGAATGCAATGATTTCTGAAGAGGTTTTGGCAATTCAGCAGCAAACAAAATGACTACTTTTCAGATCCATTATCATTAATTTTGCAAATCTGGAATCAATCTTGCTAAAAGCCCTAACACCAATTCTGATCATCCATCCATCCATTTTCTTCCACTTATCCATGGTCGGGTCGCGGGGGCAACAGTCTAAGCAGGGACGCCCAGACCTCCTTCACCCCGGACACTTCCTCCAGCTCCTCCAGGGGGACCCCAAGGCATTCCCAGGCCAGCCGGGACACATAGTCCCTCCAGCGCGTCCTGGATCTTCCCCAGGGCCCCCCAGGAGGCATCCGGAACAGATGCCCGAGCCACTTCAGCTGGCTCCTCTCAATGTGGAGAAGCAGCGGCTCTACTCCGAGCTCCTCCCGTGTGACTGAGCTCCTCACTCTATCTCTAAGGGAGCACCCAGCCACTATGCGGAAGAAACTCATTTCGGCCGCTTGTATCCGCAATCTCGTCCTTTTGGTCATTACCCAGAGCTCATGACCATAGGTGAGGGCAGGAACGTAGACTGACCGGTAAATTGAGAGCTTCGCCTTTCGGCTCAGCTCCCTCTTCACCACAACGGTCCGGTACAGCGACCGCATCACTGCCGACGCTACACTGATCTGCCTGTCAATCTCACGCTCCATCCTCCCCTCACTCATGAACAAGACCCCGAGATACTTGAACTCCTCCATCTGAGGCAAGGACTCCCCACCCACCCAGAGAGGGCAAGCCACCTTTTTCCGGTCGAGAACCATGGCCTTTGAATTCGAGGAGCTGATCCTCATCCCAGCCACTTCACACTCGGCTGCAAACCACCCCAGTGCACATTGGAGGTCCCGGTTCAATGAAGCCATCAGGACAACATCATCTGCAAACAGCAGAGATGAGATCCTGTGGTTCCCAAACCGGATCTCCTCCGGCCCCTGACTGCGCCTAGAAATTCTGTCCATAAATATAATGAACAGAACTGGTGACAAAGGGCAGCCCTGGCGGAGTCCAACATGCACTGGAAACAGGTCCGACTTACTACCGGCCATGTGAACACGGCTCCTGCTCCAGTCATACAGGGACCGAACAGCCCTTAGCAAAGGACCCCGAACCCCGTACTCCCAGAGCACTCTCCACAGGACCCCACGAGGTACACAGTCGAATGCCTTCACCAGATCCACAAAGCACATGTGGACTGGTTGGGCAAACTCCTATGCACCCTCGAGCACCCGATGGAGAGTATAGAGCTGGTCCAGTATTCCCCAGCCGGGACGAAAACCACACTGCTCCTCAGGAATCCGAGGTTCAACTATCGGTTGAATTCTCCTCTCCAGCACCCTGGAATAGACCTTACCGGGAAGGCTGAGGAGTGTGATTCCCCGATAGTTGGAACACACCCTCCAGTCCCCCTTCTTAAACAGAGGGACCACCACCCCGGTCTGCCAGTCCAGAGGTATTGTCCCCGACCGCAACGCAATGTTGCAGAGACGTATCAGCCAAGACAGCCTCACAACATCCAGAGACTTACGATACACAGGACTGATCTCATCCACCCCCGGGGCCTTGCCACCAAGGAGCTTTCCAACCACCTCAGTGACTTCAGCCAGGGTGATGAATGAGTCCGCCTCCAAGTCTCCAGCCTCTGCTTCCTCTTCGGAAGACGTGACGGCGGGACTGAGGAGATCTTCAAAGTATTCCTTCCACTGTCCGATAACATCCCCAGTCAAGGTCAACAGCTCCCCACCCGCACTGTAAACAGTGTTGGTGAAGCACTGCTTCCCCCTCCTGAGGCGCCAAACCGTTTGCCAGAATTTCTTTGAGGCCGTCCGATAGTCCTCCTCCATGGCCTCTCCAAACTCCTCCCAAACCCGAGTTTTTGCCTCTGTGACCACCCGGGCTGCAGCACGCTTGGCCCGCCGGTACCCGTCAGCTGCCTCAGGAGTCCCATGAGCCAACAAGGCCTGATAGGACTCCTTCTTCAGCCTGACGGCATCCCTTACTTCCGGTGTCCACCACCGGGTTCGGGGATTGCCGCCACGACAGGCACCACAGACCTTACGACCACAGCTACGGGCGGCCGCATCGACAATAGAGGCTGAGAACAAAGCCCACTCGGACTCTATGTCCCCAGCCTCCCCCGGAATCCGGGAGAAGCTCTCCCGGAGGTGTAAGTTGAAGGTGCCCCTGACAGAGGGCTCTGCCAGAGGCTTCACTACGCGCTTGGGTCTGCCAGATCTTTCCGGCTTACTCCCCCGCTAGCGGACCCAACTCACAACCAGGTGGTGATCAGTTGACAGCTCTGCCCCTCTCTTCACCCAAGTGTTCAAGACACGCGGCTGGAGGTCAGATGACACGACAACAAAGTCGATCATCGACCTCTGTCCTAGGGTGTCCTGGTGCCACGTGCACTGATGGACACCCTTGTGCTCGAACATGGTGTTAGTTATGGACAAACTGTGGCTAGCACAGAAGTGCAATAACAGAACACCGCTCGGGTTCAGATCAGGGAGGCCGTTCCTCCCAAACACCCCTCTCCAGGTGTCACTGTCATTGCCCACGTGGCCCCAAAAGAACAACGGAGTCCCCGGTCGGTGCACTATCCACTCCAAGAAGGCCGGGTACTCTGCACTGCTGTTCGGCCCATAGGCCGACACAAAAGTGAGGGACCTGTCCCCGACCCAAAGGCCCTCTCGTTCACCGGGGTGACCTCCAACACTCGGCGGCTGAGCTGTGGGGCAATGAGCAGGCCCACACCAGACCGTCACCGTTTCCCGCGGGCAACACCAGAGAAATGGAGGGTTCAGCCCCCCTCAAGGATTTGGGATCCAGAGCCCAAGCTGTGCGTGGAGGTGAGGCTGACTATATCTTGTCGGTAACGCTCAACCTCCCGCACGAGCTCAAGCCCCCCCCAGCGATCATTCTTGTACTGTTTTATGTTTTTACTTCTTGTATTTTACCATGCTTGTGATCCATGGTGACCAAGATCATAGGCAGAGCGGTACAAAATGTTACGAGTGCTGAATACCAAGCATTGTTACACCAAACTGATGATGACCAAGGGTTGAGAATAAAAACTCTTATGTGTAATTTGTAAACGTACCTATGGGTGTAAATTGTTATGTAAATGAAGGTAACACAAAAAACTGAAAAGAGATGTGTATGCTGGATATGAGATTTTGACATTCATCAATGACAAACAGGAGAGAAATGTTAGAGTAACTGAATAGGTTATCCTTGCTTCATGTTTGTACCAACTTCCATCCATCCATTGTCTTCCGCTTATCAGGGGCCGGGTCGCGGGAGAAACAGTCTGTACCAACTTTGTACCAACTTAAATTGCAATATTATGTCTCAAGGTTATGAGTTTTTGGGAAAGACGTCACGTTGTTTTATTGTGAAGTTTGTGTATTTGTGTACAACAGTGGTTCCCAACCTTTTATGGCCTGTGACCCCATTTTGACATCACACATTTCTGGCAACCCCATAGACTTTTTTAATTTTTTTATCATGTTTCAGTCTCAGCCTCAGTCGCAATATTGTGTCAAATGGTTCAACGTGTCTGAGGCCTCGGAGAAACACTGACCTCTAGTGGACAAATTTAACCATTGCAACCCAACACACAGACCATGATTTGGGAAGTTCCCAAATGGATGGAAGGGAATGCTTTTTTCCACTTGTAGCTGCCATCGAAAATGAAACAAATGCCAAAAGTCACCAAAATCATCACTAACATCGCACAATACTCCTCAGTACCCAACATGTTTAAGAAATATTGTTGCATGTTTTATACTGTTGCAGTTTAGCACTTGTCAAACCAAGGAAGGGCATTGAACACTCTAAAGCACTCTGAACCAATCGCAGAGCAGAACATTCGCTGAGCCAATGAAACACTTCAATACACTGAAGCGATTGACACGCAGAGCGAAGCAGCGGGGTGAGGGACCCACACTTCGACACTTTGGTCACGTGAGCGGCTGCTGCGAGACGTGCTCCGGAGCTCCGTCTCATTTGCCCGTCACTAGTTATTGTGACTGCACTACTCCGTACATTTCAGGCGACCCCATTTGAATTCTAGGCGACCCCATGTGGGTCGCAACCTGAAGGTTGAAAAATGCTGGTTTACACCAATCTGTGAATCAATAAAAGAGGCAAGACAGAATCCAGCGGAGAAAGGCAACTAACCTCTCTGTTGCTGTCTGTCACCCCGTGCAAGTAAAACTTAAGTATGTCTTTGCTGTGGTTCTTCACTGTGTTCATTTGTGTTTTCAGATAAGGTGATTTTTTTTTCTGACAGACTGAAACAACAGCAGGTTTATCCCTAAATCAAACTGTAAATGGACAATAAAGGTACAAAAACACACACTGCAATACATTTATATTATGAATAGTTTTTTTAATGAAAAAATTGTGAAAAAACACCAGAAATGTCCAATGTCAAACACCAAAATGATGAGGCTCATAGCAGCAGCTACAGAGAGAGGGGCCCCAATATTCCAATGTAAATCAATGGGAGCCAGGGTCAGTAGGAGCCGTAAGAACGCGTTAGCTATGTCCTCATCCATCCATCTATGACCCATCAATTTATATATGCAGCCTATGCTGTGTCCTCTTATGTTTTCTGAGACTAGAACTAGGGGTGGGCGATATAGCCTAAAATTTATATCACGGTATAATTTGAACCATACACGGTAGATGGTATATATCACGGTATACTTTGGTATGTAACAGTATTAACTGTTAACAGTATTAACAGCTTCTTAATGGTCACCAGAGCACATGGAAAAAGCATTCAAGCAGGACGCTGTTTTTTAAACTATTAAATAACATAAACGTCAAGAATATTACTACAAGAAAATGTATTGTGCAAAACTGTAATTGTAAAAAACATAAAACAAGTAACTTCACTTTCAAGCAGTATAAAATTTGAACAAGGCAATGTAAATCGAAAATGAAACTGCTTTAACATTGGCGCCGGTGTCGGTGCTGATGCATACCTGCAACTCTTCGTCAAGTTCCCATGACACGAGCGCTTCCCTGAGTCCCTGGGCAATCATCTCCCCTGTATGGTCGTCAGGGAAATACGATAATTGCAGTACACATGTACTGTTGAAATGGGCCGTACACAGGCATTTGCCACACAACTTCCAGTCGTCGTCAATAAAGTGGATTGTTAGGCTGAAATACAGGTCCATAGTGCGACTCAACCACAAGTCCGTGGCGGTTGCATCGTGTTTTATGTCACGAAGCTCTTTTCCCACTTGATTGCGGACCTCGTCATGCAGTCTGGGCACTTCACCTGGCTAAAATATTTGCGGTTTGGTACCACGTACCGTTGATCCAGCGTCTTCACCATGCCTAAAAAGCCGCTTCTCTCAACGGTTTGGAAAGGCACCGTGTCGTTACACAAGAATATTGCGATGGACTTTGTTATGTCAATCCACCGCTGGCTTTTTTATCATAAGCTACGCCTTTTGAAAATGCCTGGGTGATAGACTGCTGGTGTGTAGTGCCAACTTTTTTCCTCCCACTTGAAGACTGGCTTGGCTTTTGAGTGTCGACAATGTTCCCCCTAATGTTGTATGTGTCTGAGCAAACACACCAACTCCCTGAGCGCTCCTTGCACTCCTGTGCGCGACATCCGACATGCACCCCCGGTACACGCAGTTGCGAAAGAGCTGCGCGTGCTCGCGGCTTGCGCGTGCTCGTGGCTTACACCGGTAGAAGTTTAATACGAGACACATACTTTTGTTTCTGAATACAGTATCCGACGCCTTGTATCCAAACCATGACCAGATTACAGAAGTTGAGCCGGTCTTTTTCACGAGCTCCTCCTCCTCCATGTGCTCGCAGCGATTTTTCCTCCTTCCTTGTTGTGGTGACGCAATGAACTATCGCGATAGGAAGGTATAACCCAAATCTCTACCGTTGGCCAAATTTATACCGCATACCGTTTATACCGCCCACCCCTAACTAGAACTATCAGCAAACACTTTCTTACAAACTGAACAACTGAATAACTTCTCCCGTGTGTGTCCTCATATGTGTTTTGAGATGAGCACAAACAGCAAACGCTTTCTTACAAACTGATCAGCTGAATGGCTTCTCTCCTGTGTGTGTCCTCATATGTGATTCAAGCTGACCATTTTGGGCAAATGTTTTCTTACAAACTGATCAGCTGAATGGTTTCTCCCCTGTGTGTGTCCTCATATGTGATTCAAGGTTACCATTTTGGGCAAACGTTTTCTTACAAACTGAACAGCTGAATGGTTTCTCCCCCGTGTGTATCCTCATATGCGATTCAAGGTTACCATTTCGGGCAAATGTTTTCTTACAAAATGAACAGCTGAATGGTTTCTCCCCTGTGTGTGTCCTCATATGTGATTCAAGCTGACCATTTTGGGCAAACGTTTTCTTACAAACTGAACAGCTGAATGGTTTCTCCCCTGTATGTATCCTCATATGTGATTCAAGGTTACCATTCCGGGCAAATGTTTTCTTACAAACTGTACAGCTGAATGGTTTCACCCCTGTGTGTGTCCTCATATGTGATTCAAGGTTACTATTTTGGGCAAACGTTTTCTTACAAACTGAACAGCTGAATGGTTTCTCCCCTGTGTGTGTCCTCATATGTGATTCAAGGTTACAATTTTGGGCAAATATTTTCTTACAAACTGCACAGCTGAATGGTTTCTCCCCTGTGTGTGTCCTCATATGTGTTTTGAGACTAAAACTCTGAGCAAACGCTTTCTTACAAACTGAACAGCTGAATGGTTTCTCCCCTGTGTGTGTCCTCATATGTCTTTTGAGATGAGAACTATCACCAAACACTTTCTTACAAACTGAACAGCTGATTTCCTCTCCTCTGTGAAGTCTCCTGTGTCTTTGTAGTTTATATTTAGACCCAAATCTCTCTTTACAAATAGAGCACTTGTGTTTCCTGCTCTCAGCTCCTTCACCAGTTCCTGACATGTCTTCATTCTCCACAGTGGCTCTGGTCTCTGGTGCAGACTCGTCTCCATGAGTCCCTGCGTCCCTGTGTGCAAGTGAAAAGCTGAGTGGAGCTCTCCAGTCTTCATCACTGTCAGTGTCAGAAAAGTGCTCTGTGTCTCCCTCAGTCTCTGAGTGGACATGTCTCTCCACTTTGATGTTCTCTCCCTGTGTGTCCTCTCTCTGCTCAGTCTCTCTTTGCTGAAGTGGTGAGGACTCTTCTGTCTTCACGCTCGCAGCACTCAACTCTGGGACAGACCTGAAAAATATAAGAGACATTTGTATATTTCAAACCCAATCTGAATATTTGTAATAGAAATGAATAAGAATAAATGAATGACAAAATAAATAATTGCAGTTTGAAAGTGTCTGAGACTACGTTCACACTGCAGGGCTTAATGCTCAATTCCGATTTTTTTTGTGAAATGCGATTTTTTTGCAAGGTCGTTCACATTTCCAATTAAATGCAACTTGCTGCTGTAGAGAGGGTGGGCAGTACCAAATTCCCAGGGGTGCACATCAGTGAGGACCTCTCCTGGACAGGACAGCGAACACTGCGTCGCTGGCGAAAAAAGCTCAGAGGCACCTCTATTTCCTCCGCAAACTGAGGAGAGCTGGAGCCCTCCCACCCATCATGACCACCTTCTACCGAGGCACCATTGAGAGCATTCTGACCAGCTGCATCACTGTGTGGTACAGGAGCTGCACAGAACAGGAAGGGCCTGGAGCGCATAGTGAATGCAGCTGGGAGGATCGTTGGTGTCTCTCTCCCCTCCCTCCTGGACATTTTTAACACCTCACCGGCCTCACCCGCAGAGCGTCCAGCATTGTGGGTGACCCGAGCCACCCCTCACACAGCCTCTTCAGCCTCCTGCCCTTGGGCAGAAGGTAAAAGAGTCTCCGGGCCAACTGTCAGAAAGCTGAACTCTCACCTTACCCCCACCCCCCACCCCCCTCCTCATATTGGCATAACCTGTATTCCATAAAAAGACATATCACTCTAGACACTTTAAAATCTGCTGCTAAGGACTACTGTTGCACTGTTGCACATTTACTACTGGAATTTACTACTGTTGTACTGTTGTTTATTACTGTTGTTGTGCTGGTTTTACTACTGTTGCACATTTATTAGGGCCCGAGCACCAAAGGTGCGTAGGACCCTATTGTTGTTGCTCCGTTTCATTATTATTATTATTATTATTATTATTATTATTATCATCATTATTATTATTATTATTATCATTATCACACACGCTAGGGCAATTTTGAGCATGTTCCCATGCTTCAAAACGAATGTAACTTTGCACGGGCATCACAAAGTGCGGCCAGTATGACCACAAAAAGACCCAGCCCCCGATGGGGCCCAGGAGCTCGCTAGCGCCCCCCTAACGCAATTTAAGTCGGGGCTGGCATACCGTTTAAGATAGCTAAGATAGTTAAGATAGAAATTTGGTATGGATGTGTATCTCAGTAAGACAAACAAAAAAGTCCATACAAAGGTAGGGCCACGCCCAACAGGAAGTGAGATAATTGGGCTTTTGTGTGATTTTGTGTGATTTGACATACAATGGAATTTGAAATGCTACTCCTGAACCGTAACTCAGATGGGTGTAATTTTTGGTGTACATGAGCTCAAGACCATGGAGATGTTAAATTGGGAGGTCTGTCACCACTTCATTTAGCAGGGGGTTAAAAGCCTGGAACCCCATAGGCTTATGTATATTGTAACTATGAACATTTTCAAGCAAATTAAATGGTAGTTTGGCATAGCGCCACCATATGGTAGGCAAGTGAACTGCAAGAAAATACAGTAGCTTAGCCCCCCTAAACGCAACCACACGAAATTTGGCATAGCCTTGTATATGATTAAGAGAAAGATTTTTATGCAAATGAACTGCCCGTATGTCATAGCGCCACCGTGTGGTAGACAAGGGAACTGTAAAAAAATGCACTGAAGCTGCTACTGTGCTTTAGATTGACATGACATCTTGTGTGACTAAAAATACTTTGTATTGCTGGCATGGAGCATGCCCCCCCACCCACCATTGGCCGCAGGTGCAAGGTCCCGACCAACGCCGCTTGCGGCTTTATTATTATCGTTCTTGTTAACACACGCCGGGGCAATTTTGAGCATGTTCCCATGCTTCAAACGGATGTAACTTTGCACGGATATCACAAAGTGTGGCCAGTACGACCACAAAAAGACCCGGCCCCCGATGGGGCCCAGGAGCTCGCTAGCGCCCCCTAACGCAATTTAAGTCGGGGCTGGCATACCGTTTAAGATAGCCGCACGAAATTTGGTATGGATGTGTATCAGTAAGACGAACAAAAAAGTCCATACAAAGGTAGGGCCACGCCCAACAGGAAGTGAGATAATTGGGCTTTTGTGTGATTTTGTGTGATTTGACATACAATGGAATTTGAAATACTCCTCCTGAACCGTAACTCAGATGGGCGTAATTTTTGGTGTACATGAGCTCAAGACCATGGAGATGTTAAATTGCAAAGGAATTTCAAACGTGATGTAATATGACGACACGGCGGATTCATAAACTTACGCATTTGATTAAATGTACCCAAACAAACAGGAAATGGGTCACAAATACATTTTGCAGTAGTTCTCTGGACTAAAGCTTCAAAGGGTAATGTATATGAGGACTACCAACATTTTTATGTAAAATAACTGGCAGTCTGACATAGCACCCCCATGTGGTAGGCAAGGGAACTGTCAGAAAATGTAGAGAAATTGAGCGCTTTAACACAAAGAGGATCGTGGGTGACATACCATTTCAGCCAGACACACGAAAGTTGGTATGGGTGTGTATCTCACTAAGATGAACAAAATTGTAATTACAATGTCATGGCCACGCCCAACAGGAAGTGAGATAAGAATTCAATTCAATAGGAGGTGTGTCACCACTTCATTTAGCAAGGGATTAAAAGCCTGGAACCCCATAGGCTTATGTATATTGTGACTATGAACATTTTCAAGCAAATTAAATGGTAGTTTGGCATAGCGCCACCATATGGTAGGCAAGTGAACTGCAAGAAAATACAGTAGCTTAGCCCCCTAAACGCAACCACACGAAATTTGGCATAGCCTTGTATATGATGAAGAGAAACATTTTAATGCAAATGAACTGAAAAATATAATATATATTATATAATATATAAATATAAGACATTTGTATATTTCAAACCCAATCTGAATATTTGTAATAGAAATGAATAGGAATGAATGATAAAATAAAGAATTGCTGTTTGAAAGTGTCCGAGACTCACACTTGCAGCTGATCTTCCTCCTGTTTAATGCTGTGTTCTTCTTTAACGTGTCGAGCAGGGCTCAGAGAGGGGAGCTGGTCAGCTGCAGGAGATAAGAGATTACACACTTAAACATACATGTACAGTCTTGTGACATGAACACTCTGAACTTGTCTGTAGTCTTCTACTGTCAGCCTGAGGGGTGTCTTTTATGTCCATGAAGTTGTAAATATGTTTAAGTAAACATCTGAAGTGATTTGGAGTCACAGGTTCTTCTGCTAAGCTCATTAGCTTTGCTCATTAGCCGCTAACGGCTAGCCGCTAACGGTTAATGAGCTAAGCTAATGCGCTAATGAGCCGTTTTCAACATCATCTGCATTTTTCATACTTTTTTTTAACACCCATAGGCTAAAAATAGGATCCATACGATCCAGAAGACTTACCCCCTCTGACGAGCACGGCTCTCGGGCTCAGAGCCGAGTCCAAGAGCCGCTGGATCCTCTGGTTCTCCCGTTTGGAGCGGCGCAGCTCCTCCAACAGCGCACGGATGTCCCCAGCAGCCGCGTCCAGCCGCTCCTCCACAAAACCACTAAAGCCTCCAGACATATTTGCCCTGTTTGTTTTTCCGGTGTTCGGCTCGTTCAAAATTTGAGCTAACCGTTGCTAAGTTGGTTCAGAAGTGCCGAACATAAACAAACTGTTGTTTCAGTTCTTGTTTTGTTTGAATCTATTAGCCGGACTCTTCAGGTTGTAGTTCTAACAAAACGTTCACATTAACGCCATAAATAAAGTTTGTTCAGGTTTTAGAGCTCGCGCTGCTCCAGGCCACTGACCTCCAGTGGGACCGGAAGTGCGCACAACAAACTTCAAAATAAAATCAAGTTAAGGAAGAGAAAACTTCGTGCATTTATGATAAAAGGAGAAATTCAATTTGTCAACTGGACAAAGTTTATTTGGTCGAAAACATTTCGCAGCTCATCCACGTTGCTTCGTCAGTTCGTGGTTAGAGTGCTGAAGGACGCTGCTTATATCTAGCTGCAGGGAGGAGCTAACTATACTGATATCATTCTGAAACTATCTCAACTATTTGTTTTTGAGTTTCTGTCTTTTGTTTTTCCAATTTCTCTGGCGTCTAGTTTAGCATACCTATTCAAACCCTAACGACTATTTTCACACCTCTGGCCCCGACCTGTCTGCCCTATTTTTTCCTTTGTCTTCCTTTGTGTTCCCTATTGTTTCCTTTGTTTTGACTTCGGTTTGAAAATGGAATTATAAATGGGAGACAAGTTATGTCTGACTGTCTCCCACTTGTCTCCCATTTATAATTCCATTCACAAACCGAAGTCAAAACAGACAAAGGAAACAATAGGGCAGACAGGTTGGGGCCAGAGGTGTGAAAATAGTCGTTAGGGTTTGAATAGGTATGCTAAACTAGACGCCAGAGAAACTGGAAAAACAAAAGAACTCAAAAACAAATAGTTGATAGTTTCAGAATGATGTCAGTATAGTTAGTATGGAGATAATTTTGTCTCATAAATAAAAAAGATATATATAAATACATTTATAAATATTCAAACACAAAATACAAATACAAGCCATACAAATAAATGATCAAATATCAAATTATTAATACACAGGCATTTGTAAATATATTTAAGATTTGTAAATATATTTTTGAGATTTATAAATATATTTGAGATTTGAAAACAAATGTAGTTGACTTTCTATGTGGAGTCTGCATTTGTGGATACATTTTTTTGCTTTTGTGTCAATTACATAGGCCTAATTGTGAGACATTCCTACTGCACAACAGGATTTGTATAAATAAAAAAAGATATATATAAATATAGCTGCAAGCAGCAATGTGGGGCCAAGCAGTGACCCAGCCTAATTTGATGATGTGCGTTGGATCAGTCTTCGCCCAAGGATCCCAGAGATACCAAGTTTTTAAAGTGAGCTCTTTTCTTGGGAACCCTTCATAGGAAGCCTGGGAGCCTGGGAAGCCTGGGAGCCTGGGAAGCCTGGCTAACAGACCCTGTTAGACCCTGTTAAACCCTGTTAGACTCTGTAAAGGTCAAAGTTGCAGGAATTTTAATAATACATGCTGAGGCCTACATGCACCTTCGGTGCTTGTCCCCACATTGCTGCTTGTAGCTATATCAGATCAAAGGTACATAAAGATCAAAGATCTTTGATCAGGGCGTTGCCTAGCAACACGCGTGAAAGGTCAGTATCGGGTGCATCGGCTTTCAGACAGACGCGTTTGATTGGCTGTCACGACAAAACGATAAGAGATATCAGAAATACAGCGATATTTCTGATGAGGCTCGGTCCAAAGATGCTATGTACCAAATTTGAGCAAAATTGGTCCAAAATTGAGAAGCATTTTGAGTGTTTTTCATAATTGACCTGTTGGTGGCGCTCGAGGGTTTGAGCTGGGGCCCTGTAATTTTTTGGGGGGAATCCTGGGAAGGATGCGAACATCTGTGAAAAGGTTGAAAATAATCCTATGAAGGGTTCCCGAGATATGAGCTCACTTCCTGTTTGGCGACTTTTAGGACGCGTTTGATTGGCTCTCACGACAAAACGATAAGAGATATCAAAACTCCAGGCAAGTTTCTGATGAGGCTCAGTCGAAAGATGCTATGTACCAAATTAGAGCAAAATTGGTCCAAAAATTGAGTGAGAAGCATTTTGAGTGTTTTTCATAAAATTCAAAATGGCGGACATTGTATTCCGGCTGACATGACGTCATGGGGTGCATTTGATTCGACTTGGCCCAAGGACCCCCGGGATAGCAAGTTTTTGAAAATCTGACTTACAATTCAAAAGTTACAAGCAGAAATGTCCCTCAAATTTTGACCTGTTGGTGGCGCTAGAGGGTTTGAGCTGGGGCCCTGTAATTTTTTGTGGGGAATCCTGGGACAGTCTAGAATACGTGTGAAAAGTTTGAAAATAATCGTATGAAGGGTTCCCAAGATATGAGCTCACTTCCTGTTTGGCGACTTTTAGGACGCGTTTGATTGGCTGTCACGACAAAATGATAAGAGATATCAAAAAGTCCAGGGATATTTCTGATGAGGCTCAGTCCAAAGATGCTATGTACCAAATTGGAGCGAAATTGGTCCAAAATTGAGTGAATTGAGTGTTTTTCATAAAATTCAAAATGGCGGAAAATCTTACTCCCGGAAAATGACATCACAGAATGCGTTGGATTCGTCTTGCCCCAAGGAGGCCAATGAGGCCAAGTTTTAGAAAATCGGACGTACGGTTCAAAACTTACAAGCCAAAATGTACCTGCAACTTTGACCTGCTGGTGGCGCTAGAGGGTTGGGGGTGGGGACGTAAAATTTGTTGAAGGGCATCATGAGACTGTCTAGAATGTGGGTGCACAGCAATTGTTGTGTAAATTAAAAGTTAAGTTGTAGAAACAGAAAAATTTTATTGATTTTCACAAAATGGCGGACATTCTATTCTGGCAGACATGACCTCATAGGATACGTGGGATCAGTCTTCGCACAAGAATCCCAGGGATACCAAATTTTTGAAAATCGGACTTACGGTTCAAAAGTTACAAGCAGAAATGTCCCTCAAATTTTCACCTGTTGGTGGCGCTACAGGGTTTGAGCTGGGGACCTGTAATTTTTTGTGGGGAATCCTGGGAAGAACAAACATCTGTGAAAAGTTTGAAAATACAGTGGTACCTCATCTTACGAAATTAATTCGTTCCAGAAGTGGTTTCGTAACGTGAAAATATTACCCACAGCAATTTATAGGCTCCCACCCCAAACCCTCTAGCGCCACCAGCAGCTCAAAGTTGCAGGAATTTTTAGGTACATATATTGAAATATAGCTGCAAGCAGCAATGTGGGGCCAAGCAGCGACCCAGCCTAATTTGATGACATGCGTTGGCTCAGTCTTCGCCCAAGGATCCCAGGTGTGACCGAATGGAATTTAGACTACTGGCACCAACCGGACAACGCCACCTATGCCCACAGGAATAAATAAGTAAACCCTTTAAGAAATATTAGGCAACACAAGTTCCCACATTACACAGGACAGAGACGTGAGTTCAACCAATTTATATTTATTTGCTAGTGACCAAAGTAGTACAGAGAGAACATTCTAGACCGATAACATAGACCGGAGCCAGCCCAAATCTGGCTCAGCACTCAACACCCCCCCCTTCTTTCACACACACACATACCACCATACACACAGGCACACACTCATACCCCACCCAACAGAGCACACCAGGAACACTGCACACCTCTTACGCAATGCCCACCCCTGCGGACACACCACTACTCTAGGCAGAGGAGGAGCAGGGCAGCAGCTCAGGGCAGTGGCTACCACAACTGGCAGGGGCAGTAAGCATAAGATAAGGGTACCTCTAACACTATACACCACTCGTGAGTAGGAAAGGAGAGGGGACACCCGAAGCGTGAACCGAAGAAACTCCACCACCAGGGGACTCGTCCTGCCACTCGTGTAGACCCGGTGCACCTGGCTGAAATAAGGCAGAAAACACAAGCACTTCAGTTAGAAGAATTCATTTCTCAAAGCACCTACTTTAAATGAGGTTCTACTAGATGAAACACTGTCACTTATCTTGTAACTGAGGGACACGATCTGAAGTGGATGGAGTCCGTCACCGTTAGGTGTGCAATGTCCTGGTCACTAGAAAAATATGGTCAAACACGTATACCCACCCTTGCCCCAATACCGCTAGTCAGTGCCTAATGCAACAAAGCAATTCCAAAAGAAAAATAATAAACAGAAATCACACCATGCCTATGATACACTGCAACCAAAAAAAAACAAACGAAAGAATCACACAAATAATAAAAGAAAAAGAAAATCATGCACAAGACAAATCAAACAATCGGAAGTGTAATGCAGGCACCAGACACAGACACGCCTGCGAGGAACACAGGGTAGCAAACCCCAAGCATGTGAGAGTATAGTCCGTAACAGTAAAAATACCTCAAGTTCGCGTACAGCAAACTGAAACGGTATAAAAATGTCTCAAACAGTACAACAGGTTAAAATTGAGGGAGGATTTAAGTGCAAAGTCCATCTATTGTATGCTCCCAGTCCGGCGTCAGTGTAGGTTATAAAATATGTAGACACAAACAAATAACACAGACCATGCGAACGCCGTAACTATGGCAAACCACATCCAAAGACGTCGGCGCACACACGTATCAGAAATCGCGGGTGAACAAAACAGCAACCTGGAGCCGTAGACACGCCGAGCTGCAAATCCACACAGTTGAGTGACAACTAATCGTCACTGATAGCAGCTAGGGAGGGAACAGACACAACCACCGTCAGTAGGAGTGGTCGCTCAGAGGCATCCAACCCAGCGCAGCCACACACACACCGCACGCTGCTCCAATTACCAACACCTGGCAATCTACAGAGCAAAGAACCGCGGATGTAACAACAAACCCAATCAACGAACGCATGAAAGACGCAACAACTCACCCAGTCTGAGCGCACGTTCGCCCCAACGCAGCCCCAGCAGCAGACCCGTGTCACCAGCACAAAACCGGCCATACGGAAGAGAAGAGGAGGAAGTAGTCACGGTGCCTACTTAAGTACCCCACGCCCAGATCCACCCCCAATCACCGCACCCAGCGGGCAGAGACGCAAACGTGACACCAATAATCCAATCTGTCACAATAACAAAATAACAAAGTTCATCAACATGTTTTTAAAGCCCCAGTGGATGAAAGGAAGAACCAGTTATCAAAATAAGAGAAAGTTCCAGAGTTCTGGCTGGTCACTGTCTCTGTCTTGTGTTTCTATAGGGAGGGGTGTGAGGGCCAGAGGACCTCTGAGCTTCACTGAGAAGATCCAGGTGATGAAGGTAAGGATGTGCACTGTACCCTCCCCTTCCTCTCTGTGCTGTCTGTGATCTCACTCTGCCCTTGTGCTCATGAGAAGGGCCTGTTCAAGTTTGTGATTTCTCTGGGGCTGGTGTACTTCGCAGAGTGCTTCATAAACCAGGGCCTGGTGAGTCTCTGTTACTCTCTGTCATCACTGAATGAACGGCTTTAAGGCAGGTGAAACAACAGTTTCCTCTGCTGAGCCTTTACACGTGTTAATGATGCTGTGGGTGTCAGACACAGACCAAATGCATTTACACAAAGACTTATGATAAGAATAGTTTCTTCACAATATACATTTCCATCACAGTGTGATTGAGGGGCGGATTAGCCAATCAGAGACCTGCATGGTTTGTCTGCATCAAAACAAATATGGCAGCTTGTGAGAAAAATATCACGGGACTGAAAACACAGATTTCTGCAGAATCAATGAGCGAAGCACTCAGCTCTGTTAGTCTGAGGTGAGAGGAGTTTGAGTTTGTTCTATATGAAGTTATCAATATTATATATAATATTCTGGACTCGCCAGACAAGAAAGATGCATCTTCTTCCAGTCTCTGGGTATTGGGTATTGGCGGATCAAGCTTCAAAGCTGTTGTTGGAGAAGATGAGTTCAGGTGACTCCCCTATTCAAAACCAACAGTGTTTCACTTCTAACATTTTCTCTGGTTGTTTCAGATGGAGCTCCTTCAAAGAAACCTGCAGACTTTTAGCTAAAAATTTGTGCTCAATATTGTGACTTTTTACCTGAGATTTTCAAAAACATGTGTGACCGAATGGAATTTATATAGTTGGACTACTGTAATGCACTCCTCATCGGGATCTCTGGCAGGAGCCTTCAAAAGCTCCAATACATCCAAAACAGCGCTGCCAGGGTCCTGATGAGGGTTCGGAAACACGAGCACATCACCCCCATCCTTCACACCCTGCACTGGCTTCCCGTTCACCTCCGTATCGAATACAAGATCCTCCTGCACACCCATCACTGTCTGCACGGTGCGGCCCCCACCTACCTCACCGAACTACTCAGACCTCTACCAGGACCCGGTCAGGCCAGCAGCACTGTCTGATTCCACCCAGTACACGGCTAAAGACCATGGGTGACAGGGCCTTTCAAGCCGCAGCTCCCCATCTGTGGAATACCCTTCCCGACCACCTTAGGGCCCCACAGTCGGTGGATGCTTTTAAAAGTGCACTAAAGACTCACTTGTTCAAAAGAGCCTATGGCTAATTGGCCCCATAATATGTTGTGTTTTTATCTTGCTATGTTGGTATTTATTCTGTCTGTGTCTTTACCCTGTTTTTAAATGCTCTGTCTGTGTTTTTACCCTGTTTTTAAATGCTCTGTAGCACTTTGAGATTGTTTTTTCAATGTAAAGTGCTTTATAAATAAAATCTATTATTATTATTATTATTATACGACTGTCACCAACTGGACAACGCCACCTATGGGGGGTTAGCCCACAGGGATAAATAAGTAAACCCTTTAAGAGATATCAGGCAACACAAGTTCGCACATTATACAGGACAGAGACGTGAGTTCAACCAAATTATATTTATTTGCTAATGTTCAAAGTAGTACACAGAGAAAGTTCTTAGACCTTTAACATAGGCCGGAGCTAGTCAAATCTGGCTCTGCACCCAACACCCCTTCCCCCCCTTCACACACACACACGCATACCACCATACACACAGGCACACACTCACGGCCAACCCAAAATAGCACACCAGGAACACTGCACACCTATAACACAATGCCCGCCGCTACGGACACACAACTACTTTAGGCAGAGGAGGAGCAGGGCAGTAGCTCAGGGCAGTGGCTACCACGACTGGCAGGGCCAGTAAAGCATAAGATAGGGGTACCTCTAGCACTATACACCACTCGTGAGTAGGAAAGGAAGAGGGGACACCCGAAGCGTGAACCGAAGAAACTCCACCACCGGGGGACTCGTCCTGCCACTCTTGTAGACCCAGTGCCCCTGGCTGAAATAAACGGGGGAGAAAACACAAGCACTTCAATTAGAAGAATTAATTCCACAAAGCTCCAACGTTAAATGAGGTTCTACTATATGAAACACTGTCACTTATCTTTTAACTGAGGGAAACGATCTGGAATTGATGGGGTCCTTCACCATTAGGTGTGCAATGTCCTAGTCACTGGGGAAATATGGTCAGACAAACACTTATACCCATAACCTTGCCCCAATACAGTACCTAATGCAGCTATGCAATTCCAAAAAAAAACAAAAAAAAAAAAAAAAAACAGAAACCACACTATGCATATTATGCACTGCAGCCAAAAAAAAAGAAATCACACAAATAACAAAAGAAAAAGAAAATCATGCACAAGGAAAATAAAACAGTCGGAAGTGCAATGCAGGCACCAGGCACAGATACGCCTACGAGGAACACAGAGCAGCAAACCCCAAGCACGCGAGAGTATAGTCAGTAACAGTAAAAATACCTCAGGTTCGCGTAAAGTAAAACTGAAAAGGTATAAAAATGTCTCATAAACACTACAGCATATTAAAATTGAGGGAGAATTTAAGTGCAAAGTCCATATATTGTATGATCCCAGTCTTGTGTTAGTGTGGGTTATAAAATACGTGCACACAAACAAACAAATCAACAGGCCATGCGAACGCTGTGACCATGGCAATGATGTGCACTGCCGTAACTATGGCAAACTGCATCCAAAGACATCGGCGCACACACTTGTAGGGGATCGCCGGTGAACAAAACAGCAGCCTGGAGCCGTAGACACGCCGAGCTGCAAATCCACACAGTCGAGCGACAACTAATCGCCACTGGTAGCGGCCAGGGATGGAACAGAAGCAACCACTGTCGGTAGGAGCAGTGGCTCAGAGGCATCCAGCCCAGCGCAGCCGCACACACCGCACAATGCTGCCCCAATTACCAACACCTGGCAATCCAGTCTGAGTGCACGTTCGCCCCAACGCAGCTCCAGCAGCAGACTCGTGCCACGCGCCACCAACACAAAGCCGGCCACCCGGAAGAGGAGAGGGGGAAGTAGTCACGGTGCCTACTTAAATACCACACGCCCAAATCCACCACCCAATCACCGCACCCAGCGGGCAGAGACCAGAGACGCAAACGTGACCCCAATAATCCAATCTGCCACACATGCTTGGACTGGTGCTTTGTTTCTTTTGCTCCAGTCTTTGCCCTGTTACTTTTCAGAATATAAAAATCTTGCTGCCCAGCTGATTTGACTTTTTATCTTGAAAATCTTGCATTTTTTTTCTAATTCCATAACTGTTTAAGACTAGAAGAAAAAGTACTTTCCCGGATAATGTGGGCCAATTCACCAAAAAGCCTAAGGGCCAACAACAATTTATGCTCCTGTCCATTACCTAAAAGTCCCAGTATTATCCTAACATTACGACTTGCTTACCTGCTGTGCCTGTGCTACACTTCCCTGGTCACTCTGTCCCTCGGGTTCCCTGTCCACCTTCAACCTGCAGAGGACGTGGAGCCTCCAGCAGCCCCTCCAGAGAATATGTCTGTTATTTTTGAACTTTTATTTATTTTGCAGCGTCAATAGCAAGATTTTTTAATCTTTTAGCCCGCAACTTCGCCGCACCCCCTTTCTGCCGCTTCTCCATGTTTCCACGCTCAACACTGAAACTGGCGGGGATCAGTGCAGAGAAAGGGGTGGGACCGCTCTCGTAAGCTTCTATATCCTGATTAGTTTAGTCCACTGTCTATATTGAAGATGGACCAAAATGCCCGGTATGCCCGATTACCAGTCCAGGCCTGATTGGGTAGTTTGCGCTGGCCGTGGTGCAGTGTGTTGAGTATTTGCCACAGTCACCACTTCAGACCTGTCCTAATCCGTCTGCTTTTTTAAAATTATATTATTATTATTATTATTATTATTATTATTATTATTATTATTATTATTATTATTATTATTATTATTATTATTATTATTATTATTATTATTATTATTAATTTGGACAATGGTGTTGGTACGGTCTATAGCTGAATGTTTTGTGTACATTTGTTTATAGTTTGCCCAACTATCTCTAGTGTAAAGTGGGACTAAAAACCTAAACTCCACACACACAGTCTTTTACTGTCTTTGAACACAAAGCTGCAAATGTAGTTTCTACTAAAATGGCCAAAAAATGACTAGGTACAGTAGACAATGGTTTTAAAACACCATATACACAGTTTAGTCAGAACAAAGCTAATTTAGTGTTTAGTTCCACTTTAAATGTTCTTAATCACAGGCACAACAGCAGACTATTCTGTGTGGATGAACACATTCTTCCAGTAATGCTCAAACTTTTCACATAAAGTTGCACCAAAAAAAAAAAAAAAAGAAATCTTGGCAGGACTACTACATGAACAAATTGTCATCTAATTGAAGTAAACAAAGTCTGAACATTTGTCTTGGTTTTGTTCCAGACGGAGGAGCGGAGGAGCGCCACCGTGAGTTTGCCATGGCTATGGCCTCTGTAGGAGACACATTGGGCATCTGTCTGTCCACTGCACTGTCCTTCCCTGTCCACAACTACTTCTACTCCCTCTGACCTGGTGGACAAGTACTTCTGCTGTCTGTGACCTGGTGGACAAGTACTTCTGCTTACTCTGACCTGGTCCGGGAATACTGACTCAGCCTACATGTACTTGAACTGTTTTTCACCTGGTCCACAAGTACAGACCCAGTCTACTCAGCTTGGTCAGGACCTAAGCTGGAGGATTTTACCTATGGTGCATGTTTTGGGTTGATGGGGGAAACCCACCCAGACACGGGGAGAACATGCAAACTCCACACAGAAGGGCCCGGGCGACCCGGGGATCGAACTCAGAACCTTCTTGCTGTGAAGCATGAGCGCTAGCCACTCAGCCACCGTGCCGCCAAAGGAAGGAACTAACTACAATGAAATTACAATGAAACTATCACATCTATTTGTTTTCAGTTTCTGTTGGTTAGGTAAGCCTATTCAGTATGCAGTAAATCAGTGGGCATGTCAGTGGCGGTGAAAACGAGGGTTGAGCCATAATATAGCATCTTGAAAATAAGCAATTTAATATGATTCAAACTTGCAATTTAAACTTGCATGAATCAGTCCAAATACAACTTCAGTGAGTAAATGGTGAGGGAAAACAACTATAACACAGTTAAAAGCTCTGAAAAGCGGATTTTAGATAGATTAAATTGGTCCGGCAAAAAATTCGATAAAATGCGCATCGCGACAATGACCAGAGCGACCCGACTCAACAGCGCCGCCTAGAATCGGACCCCTACGGGAGTCGGAACAGGCAAAGTTTGTTGCAGCCAAACGAAATTGGGAACAGTGATGGAGAACAATGAGGACAGTGAGAGAACAATGAGATGAGCAAAAGAGGAATTGGAGCACGCCCCTATGACGTACAGGAAGTCGGTCATATTGGATCAAAAACTCGCCATCGTTTGGACGAGGGTGTGTGCAAAAATCATCAAATATTTTGTATTTGGTCCAAATGAGCTCAGATTTGACATGTCACATTTACAGACATAGACTCACAAAAAATATAAATTTTTGGGGGCGATACTCCTCATGGTTTGCCCATAACACGCCTTTCCTTTCCTGTTTCTTTGATGACCTTTGGGCTAACGTATTTGACCAAATAAACTTTTGTCCAGTTGATAAATTGAATTTCTGTTTTTGCCGTGGATTCTACCTGGACGACTGAGGGATTCTACACACTAGGATTTATTGTAAAAAAAAAAAAGAAAAGAAAAGAAAAAAAGCCAATGATGAGTCAAAAGTGTGAGTTGATATAAGATAAGAGATTAGCCTTTATTGTCTCTCTTGGGAGAAATTTGTCCTCTGCATTTAACCCATCCTGTTATCAGGAGCAGTGGGCTGCACACTACTGCGCCCGGGGACCATCTCCATGATCTTCTTGCCTCGGCCTGGTCAGGACCCAGCTGGAGAATTCTCCCACAGGTGGCTCGCGTCACAACGGGCCTTGATGTATCTTCATAAAATGTAATAGTAGCAGCACATTTACAAGATGAAAAAAAGCAAATAATTCACAGTTAAAGGTCCCATGACATGGTATTTCTTGATGCTTTTATATGGTGCCTTAATGGTTCCCTAATACTGTAAATGAATCCTTCTTCAAAATCAACATTCAGTGCATGAGAAAGACCCATTTACACAGACATGGTCACAAATTCACTCTCTGAACAACTCATTCTGGGCCTTCTTGCTTGAATGCAAATGACACAGATTGGCTTAGAGGAGCGGAGTAGAATCCCCCGTTTGAGCTGTGTATTTTTCAAACGCAGAAAAGGATCGCAAATGCTCAGTTTAGACAACTTTTAGCCAATGGGGGGGCCTAAACAGGGTAGGGGAGCTCACATTAACGTTCAAAAACCTCAGAAAGTGAAAATTTCATGCCATGGGACCTTTAAGGCACTTTGGTCCTTCATCACACACGGTTTAAAAAATACAACTTAAAACTGTAACAACCAGAATAAGAATGCATTCAAAGTGACACACATTGGATTATTCTGAAATCATTTGGTGGAGTTATTGTTAAACCTACTTGTAAAATGGACGTAGTTGTTATAAAATCTAAACAGGATATTTCTGAACACCAAATAACAATGTTTTGTGCATTATTAATATTTCAAAAAACAAGAAATCTGAGGGCATTTGTCACTATAATAATTTTTAGGCCCCAACCCAACACCAAACAAGTATGAGTAGTCAAATCTAATCTACTCTACTCAAAACTACGTGAATAATAATAAAAGGTGAAAGAGTCCCGTCATTATCAGCTGTACAGTATTGCTTGTAGGACAGTTTTTGGTTAAAGTGAAGAAGAACCAGGTAAAAGACATTAAAAATACTGTACTTGTAGACCAGCTCTGAGAGAGCAAAAATACTTGTAGACTGGATCTGTACTTGTGGACCACGCCAGAGACAGTAAAAGTAGTTGTGGATCAGGTGAAAAACAGTTCAAGTACATGTAGGCTGAGTCAGTACTCCTGGACCAGGTCAGAGACAGTAGAGATACTTGTCCACCAGGTCAGAGGGAGCAGAAGTAGTTGTGGACAGGGAAGGACAGTGCAGTGGACAGACAGATGCCCAATGTGTCTCCTACAGAGGCCATAGCCATGGCAAACTCACGGTGGCGCTCCTCCGTCTGGAACAAAACCAAGACAAATGTTCAGACTTTGTTTACTTCAATTAGATGACATTTTGTTCATGTAGTAGTCCTGCCAAGATTTCAATTTTTTTTTCCCTTTATGTGAAAAGTTTGAGCATTACTGGAAGAATGTGTTCATCCACACAGAATAGTCTGCTGTTGTGCCTGTGATTAAGAACATTTAAAGTGGAACTAAACACTAAATTAGCTTTGTTCTGACTAAACTGTGTATATGGTGTTTTAAAACCATTGTCTACTGTACCTAGTCATTTTTTGGCCATTTTAGTGGAAACTACATTTGCAGCTTTGTGTTCAAAGACAGTAAAAGACTGTGTGTGTGGAGTTTAGGTTTTTAGTCCCACTTTACACTAGAGATAGTTGGGCAAACTATAAACAAATGTACACAAAACATTCAGCTATAGACCGTACCAACACCATTGTCCAAATTAATAATAATAATAATAATAATAATAATAGTAGTAATAATAATAACAATAACAATAATAATAATAATAATAATAATAATAATAATAATAATAATAATAACAATAATAATAATAATAATAGTAGTAATAATAATAACAATAACAATAATAATAATAATAATAATAATAATAATAATAATAATAATAATAATAATAATAATAATAATAATAATAATAAAGCAGAAGGATTAGGACAGGTCTGAAGTGGTGACTGTGGCAAATACTCAACACACTGCACCACATCCACCCCAAACTACCCAATCAGGCCTGGATTGGTAATTGGGCATACCGGGCATTTTGGGCCATCTTCAATATAGACAGTGGACTAAACCAATCAGGATATAGAAGCTTACGAGAGCGGTCCCACCCCTTTCTCTGCTCTGATCCCCGCCAGTTTCAGTGTTGAGTGTGGAAACATGGAGAAGCGGCAGAAAGGGGGTGCGGTGAAGTTGCGGGCTGAAAGATTTAAAAATCTTGCTATTGACGCTGCAAAATAAAAAAAAGTTCTAAAATAACAGACATATTCTCTGGAGGGGCTGCTGGAGCCTCCACGTCCTCAGGGAACCCGAGGGAACCCGAGGGACAGAGTGACCAGGGAAGTGTAGCACAGGCACAGCAGGTAAGCAAGTCGTAATGTTAGGATAATACTGGGACTTTTAGGTGATGGACAGGATCATAAATTGTCATTGGCCCTTAGGCTTTTTGGTGAATTGGTCCACATTATCCGGGAAAGTACTTTTTCTTCTAGTCTTAAACAGTTATGGAACTAGAAAAAAAATGCAAGATTTTCAAGATAAAAAGTCAAATCAGCTGGGCAGCAAGATTTTTATATTCTGAAAAGTAACAGGGCAAAGACTGGAGCAAAAGAAACAAAGCACCAGTCCAAGCATGTGTGGCAGATTGGATTATTGGGGTCTCTGGTCTCTGCCCACTGGGTGCGGTGATTGGGTGGTGGATTTGGGCGTGGGGTATTTAAGTAGGCACCGTGACTACTTCCCCCTCTCCTCTTCCGGGTGGCCGGCTTTGTGTTGGTGGCGCGTGGCAAGTGTGTGCGCCGATGTCTTTGGATGCAGTTTGCCATAGTTACGGCAGTGCACATCATTGCCATGGTCACAGCGTTCGCATGGCCTGTTGATTTGTTTGTTTGTGTGCACGTATTTTATAACCCACACTAACACAAGACTGGGATCATACAATATATGGACTTTGCACTTAAATTCTCCCTCAATTTTAATATGCTGTAGTGTTTATGAGACATTTTTATACCTTTTCAGTTTTACTTTACGCGAAACTGAGTTATTTTTACTGTTACTGACTATACTCTCGCGTGCTTGGGGTTTGCTGCTCTGTGTTCCTCGTAGGCGTATCTGTGCCTGGTGCCTGCATTGCACTTCCGACTGTTTTATTTTCCTTGTGCATGATTTTCTTTTTCTTTTGTTATTTGTGTGATTTCTTTTTTTTAGTTGCAGTGCATAATATGCATAGTGTGGTTTCTGTTTTTTTTGGGGTTTTTTTTGGAATTGCATAGCTGCATTAGGTACTGTATTGGGGCAAGGGTATGGGTATAAGTGTTTGTCTGACCATATTTCCCCAGTGACTAGGACATTGCACACCTAATGGTGAAGGACCCCATCAATTCCAGATCGTTTCCCTCAGTTAAAAGATAAGTGACAGTGTTTCATATAGTAGAACCTCATTTAACGTTGGTGCTTTGTGGAATGAATTCTTCTAATTGAAGTGCTTGTGTTTTCTCCCCCGTTTATTTCAGCCAGGCGCATTGGGTCTACACGAGTGGCAGGACGAGTCCCCCGGTGGTGGAGTTTCTTCGGTTCACGCTTCGGGTGTCCCCTCTTCCTTTCCTACTCACGAGTGTATAGTGCTAGAGGTACCCCTATCTTATGCTTTACTGCCCCTGCCAGTCGTGGTAGCCACTGCCCTGAGCTACTGCCCTGCTCCTCCTCTGCCTAAAGTAGTTGTGTGTCCGTAGCGGCGGGCATTGTGTTATAGGTGTGCAGTGTTCCTGGTGTGCCCTTTTGGGTTGGCCGTGAGTGTGTGCCTGTGTGTATGGTGGTATGCGTGTGTGTGTGTGAAGGAGGGGGGGGGGTGTTGGGTGCAGAGCCAGATTTGACTAGCTCAGGCCTATGTTAAAGGTCTAAGAGCTTTCTCTCTGTACTACTTTGAACATTAGCAAATAAATATAATTTGGTTGAACTCACGTCTCTGTCCTGTATAATGCGAACTTTGCCTGTTGCCTGATATCTCTTAAAGGGTTTACTTATTTATCCCTGTGGGCTAACCCCCATAGGTGGCGTTGTCCAGTTGGTGACAGTTGTATAAATTCCATTCGGTCACACATGTTTTTGAAAATCTCAGGTAAAAAGTCACAATATTGAGCACAAATGTTTAGCTAAAAGTGTGCAGGTTTCTCTGCAGGAGCTCCATCTGAAACAACCAGAGAAAATGTTAGAAGTGAAACACTGTTGGTTTTGAATAGGGGAGTCACCTGAGCTCATCTTCTCCAACAACAGCTTTGACGCTTGATCCGCCAATACTCAACACCCAGAGACTGGAAGAAGATGCATCTTTCTTGTCTGGCGAGTCCAGAATATGTATATATAATATTGATAACTTCATATAGAACAAACTCAAACTCCTCTCACCTCAGACTAACAGAGCTGAGTGCTTCGCTCATTGATTCTGCAGAAATCTGTGTTTTCAGTCCCCTGTGATATTTTTCTCACAAGCTGCCATATTTGTTTTGATACAGACAAACCATGCAGGTCTCTGATTGGCTCATCCACCCCTCAATCACACTGTGATGGAAATTTATATTGTGAAGAAACTATTCTTATCATAAGTCTTTGTGTAAATGCATTTGGTCTGTGTCTGACACCCACAGCATCATTAACACGTGTAAAGGCTCAGCAGAGGAAACTGTTGTTTCACCTGCCTTAAAGCCGTTCATTCAGTGATGACAGAGGGTAACAGAGACTCACCAGGCCCTGGTTTATGAAGTACTCTGCGAAGTACACCAGCCCCAGAGGAATCACAAACTTGAACAGGCCCTGCTCATGAGCACAAGGGCAGAGTGAGATCACAGACAGCACAGAGAGGAAGGGGAGGGTACAGTGCACATCCTTACCTTCATCACCTGGATCTTCTCAGTGAAGCTCAGAGGTCCTCTGGCCCTCACACCCCTCCCGATAGAAACACAAGACAGTTAGAGACAGTGACCAGCCAGAACTCTGGAACTTTCTCTTATTTTGATAACTGGTTCTTCCTTTCATCCACTGGGGCTTTAAAAACATGTTGATGAGCTTTGTTATGTTATGAACATTCAAATATTCATGAGTTTGCTCATCAGCCTCAGCCCGCTACCCGCCACATTCCAGAAAGTGAGCATGGGCGCATTTTGGCCCAACTTTCTACTGGAAAACTGTCACCTCTCTCTGCAACTGCTTTCACCAAATTTGCACTTAATTGCTTTAATTGCTAATACTGACCACACAGATTCATACTCGAACCGTTGTGATTTGCAGTGAACTTACTGGGTGTGGTTCTGTCCTCATCCTCCTCCTCTGCAGAGTCCATCAGCCCCTGTGTCTCCTCTGAACACAGACCTGTGCACCGGGGGTCCCTCGTCCTCCACTGGGGCAGAGAGGGAGGAGGCACCAGCAGGAAGAAGTAACTGCACACACAATATGTAGTTCACCATTTATTTTATACAACTAGAACTAAAGGGTAATGCGGTTAATGGCATGGCACTAGTTTTGCATAATGGTGATTTATAATATCACCGTCATGTTTTGGGATGCTCTTGAATTGGAATTTTTTTTCTTGAAATGGACTGCTTCATGAAGTGACGTTTTGGGGAGAGACTGAAATGCCTGGAAAGATGCCGGTGGAGTGGGTTGACAGTGAGGCAATGTAAAAGAAAGAGGAAATTAGAATGTATTATTTTGATTTTTTTTTTTTTTTAAGTCAGCTGTAATGGATTTTGTGAGGTTGTAAAATGTGGTGGCTTTTGAATAGAATGTGATTCACGTAGGTGATTTTGAGAACATGTGAATGCAATGATTTCTGAAGAGGTTTTGGCGATTCAGCAGCAAACAAAATGACTACTTTTCAGATCCATTATCATTAATTTTGCAAATTTGAAATCAATCTTGTTCAAAGCCCCAGCACCAGTTCTGATCATTCTTGTACTGTTTTATGTTTTTACTTCTTGTATTTTACCATGTTTGTGATACATGGTGGCCAAGATCATAGGAGGAGCCGTACAAAATGTTATGAGTGATGAATACCAAGCATTGTTACACCAAACTGATGATGACCATGGAGATGAGAATAAAGACTCTTATGTGTAATTTGTAAACGTAACTCGGAGTGCAAATTGTTATGTAAATGAAGGTAACACAAAAAACTGAAGAGATGTGTGTGCTGGATATGAGATTTTGACATTCATGACTCCTGACCATGAACAGGAGAGTAATGTTAGAGTAACTGTGAATAGGTTATCATTGCTTCATGTTTGTACCAACTTCCATCCATCCATTTTCTTCCTTTTATCCGGGGCCGGGTCGCGGGGGCAACAGTCTGTACCAACTTAAAATTCCAATATTATCTCTCAAGGTTATGAGTTTCTGGGAAAGAAGTCACGTTGTTTTATCGTGTGAAGTTTGCGTATTTGTGTACACCCATCTGTGAATCAATAAAAGAGGCAATACGGAATCCAGCGGAGAAAGGCGACTAACCTCTCTGTTGGTGTCTGTCTCCATTTGCAAGTTATTATTATTATTATTAGTCTTTATTTGAAGGGACAATGTACAGAGACATTATGCTCTTAAAACAGAGATGTACTGCATCAGATTAGAGCTAAACAGCTAGTTTCCACATACAACATTCACATCACAATATTAAAAAGTAAACTTATTAATACATTCTTAAAAGTTGAAACATATTGCATATTTTAAAACATAGCACACCGGGAACAGAAAGTAGGTGCTTCAGTGCTGATAAGTCTGACCAGTCCATAGCCATTTTTTTTTAGTTCTTTAGAAAAGGAGCGTGATTTTTGATGTCATTTGGAAGTTGGTTTCATTCTTTTATTGCATTGTAGGAAAAGGCTGACTGTCCAAAAGCAGTTTTTCTTTTTGGGATGACACACTGCCCCCTGGTGGAGGCCCATGTGGTTCTGGAGGTTGTTGCTGATGTGAATTGGATGAATTGTTTTAGAGGTGCAGGTGCAGTGTTATGTAGGATTTTGTGAGCCATTCGAATAGATGCGTATTTCTGTATATTATCAAAGTTTAGAAGTGTGTATTTTTGGAGTATATGGCAATGATGGTACTGGCATGTTTTTTTGTCAAGGACTTTTAGTGCCTGTTTGTGTAATGATTCTAATGGTTTTAATGTAGATTTGCCTGCCTGGGACCAGGATGTTATGCAGTAACATTTGCCTAGTATGAAAGTGGAGTGTGCATGAGTGTTGGAGGTGGTCGGAGGGGCCGATGGCGCAGATTGGCAGCCTCGCTTCCGTCAGTCTGCCCCAGGACAGCTGTGGCTACAGAAAGTAGCTTACCACCAAGTGTGGAGTGAATGAACAATGAACTGTTAAGCTCTTTGGGTGTCATGAAAGGCGCTATATAAATGCAATGAATTATTATTATTTAAAAAATCGAGACATGATCATGGCATTGAAGAATGTGTGAGCTGCGTCCAGAGTGAGTGAGTTTCTGATGCTTTTGAAGGTTTTTATATTGTAGTTGAGGCTTTGGCACATGTGTTTTATGTGTTTTTAAAAGTGAGAGTGGGATCCATTGTTATACCCAGGTATTTGAAGCTGGTGACGTTTTGTATGTTTTCTCCATGTACAGTGATGGTGGGAAAAAGTGACTGTTTACTTGACAAAGTACATAGATGCTGTTTTCTTTATGTTGAGTGTGAGGCATGACTGAGTGAGCCATCTCGCCACGTTCTCCATGGCTGTGGTAAGTTTGGCAGCTACGTGTCCAGCATCCTTGTCCCATGTATATATGACAGTGTCGTCTGCGTACATCTGGATGTTAACATCCTGGCAGACAGACGGCAAGTCATTTATATACAGGGAGAAGAGAAGTGGACCAATGTTGGAACCCTGTGGCAGACCGATGTGTGAAGAAATGATGTTGGATGTGGTGTTTTCTATGCGGACACATTGAGAGTGATCTGACAGATAGGACCTAATCCAGGTAAGTACGTTTGTTGACAGGTTGTCTTCACTGTGTTCATTTGTATTTTCAGATAACGTGATTTTTCTGACAGACTGAAACTAATTGATTCCACTGACACAACAGCAGGTTTATCCATAAAACAAACTGTAAATGAACAATAAAGGTACAAAAACACACACCGCAATAAATTTATATTATGAATAGTTTTTTTAAACTAACAAAATAGAAAAAAAAACACCATAAATGTCCAATGTCAAACACCAAAATGACGAGGCTCACAGCAGCAGTTACAGAGAGAAGGGCTCCAATATTCCTATGTAAATCAATAGGAGCCAGGGTCAGTAGGAGTCGTAAGAGCGCATTAGCTATGTCCTCATCCATCCATGACACATCCATTTATATATGCTGCCTATGCTGCGTCCTCTTATGTCTTCCAAGATATGAACTATGAGCAAACACTTTCTTACAAACTGAACAACTAAATGGTTTCTCCCCTGTGTGTGTTCTCATATGTGTTTTGAGACGAAAACTAACAGCAAACACTTTCTTACAAACTGAACAGCTGAATGGTTTCTCCCCTGTGTGTGTGCTCATATGTGTTTTGAGACTAGAACTATGGGCAAACACTTTCTTACAAACTGAACAGCTGAATGGTTTCTCCCCTGTGTGTGTCCTCTTATGTTTTTCAAGGTGAACATTTTGGGCAAATGTTTTCTTACAAACTGAACAGCTGAATGGTTTCTCCCCTGTGTGTGTCCTCATATGCGTTTTAAGCGGACCATTTCGGACAAATGTTTTCTTACAAACTGTACAGCTGAATGGTTTCTCCCCTGTGTGTATCCTCCTATGTTTTCTGAGACTAGAACTATCGACAAACACTTTCTTACAAACTGAACAGCTGAATGGTTTCTCCCCTGTGTGTGTCCTCATATGTGTTTTGAGACTATAACTATAAGCAAACACTTTCTTACAAACTGAACAGCTGAATGGCTTCTCTCCTGTGTGTGTCCTCATATGTGCTTCAAGCTGACCATTTTGGGCAAATGTTTTCTTACAAACTGAACAGCCGAATGGTTTCTCCCCTGTGTGTGTCCTCATATGTATTTTGAGACTATAACTATCAGCAAACACTTTCTTACAAACTGAACAGCTGAATGGTTTCTCCCCTGTGTGAGTCCTCATATGTATCGTGAGACTAGAACTATGAGCAAACACTTTCTTACAAACTGAACACCTAAATGGCTTCTCCCCCGTGTGTGTCCTCATATGTGCTTCAAGCTGACCATTTAGGGCAAATGTTTTCTTACAAACTGTACAGCTGAATGGTTTCTCCCCTGTGTGTGTCCTCATATGTATTTTGAGATGAGAACTAGGAGCAAGCACTTTCTTACAAACTGAACAGCTGATTTCCTTTCCTGTGTGAACTCTCATGTGTCTTTGTAGTTTATATTTAGACTCAAATCTCTTTTTACAAACAGAGCACTTGTGTTTCCTGCTCTCAGCTCCTTCACCAGTTCCTGACATGTCTTCAATCTCTACAGTGACTCTGGTCTCTGGTGCAGACTCGTCTGCAGACTCGTCTCCGTCAGCCCCTGTGTCTCTGTGTGCAGGTGAACAGCAGAGTGGAGGTGTCCAGTCTTCATCACTGTCAGTGTCAGAAGAGTGCTCTGTTTCTCCCTCAGTCTCTGAGTGGACATGTGTCTCTGCTCTGATGTCCTCTCCCTGTGTGTCCTCTCTCTGCTCAGTCTCTCTTTGCTGAAGCGGTGAGGACTCTTCTGTCTTCCCGCTCGCAGCACTAAACTCTGGGACAGACCTGAAAAATATAAGAGACATTTGTATATTTCAAACCCAATTTGAATATTTTTAATAGAAATGAATAAGAATAAATTAATGACAAAATAAAGATTTGCAGTTTGAAAGTGTCTGAGACTATGTTCACACTGCAGGGCTTAATGCTCAATTCAGATTTTTTTGTGAAATACGATTTTTTTGCGAGGTCGTTCACATTTCCAATTAAATGCAACTTGCTGCTGTAGAGAGGGTGGGCAGTACCAAATTCCTGGAGGTGCACATCAGTGAGGACCTCTCCTGCGAGCGGCCCTGGGTCCGAATGATGTGCAATTTCCAACTTAGACTCTTAGACGAATACCCCACGTGATAGGTGGGGTGTGCAGTCAATCTGTGGCGGGACGTAAAACCTTTCTTGTGCTCTCATAGGTCTGTGAGCTGTCAACAAGGCGGGACCAGGTGCTGGGACTGGGAGTGCTTTGTGACATAATACTGGGACTGGGAGTGCTGAATCTAGACACTTTGTGACATATTTCATCTTTTTTAATATAAGCATATTGCATAATTGTTGGTGCTGAACATCAAATGTTTGTTTTATTTTATTTATTATTTTATTATATGCTCTACTACAATGCATGATTGAGGGAAAATGACATGTCACCCACGAAACATCTTGGAATAAAAAACAACAAAAAAACTTAATACACTGTTGTTGTGGTGGTGGCTATTTTTAGAAAGGATGTGCTTTTGATGTCTGCTGAGGGCTGTATGATTATTTGTGTATGAACAAAATGAGACTTTTTAACAACCCCTGTAACATTATCGGTCTTGGTCCTGCTTGGAATCAATAAAAAGTTTTATTAAACTATTGTTTTTGTTTTAGTTACTTTTAGAAATGGCATGTTTGACACCAGGTGAGGTCCCTATGATGGGAGATTGATTTATGGTAGTCTAAAATGTTTTAAGACATTAATGAACGTGCCACACAACCACTAAACACTAGGCTACAAAACTGTGCAAAGAACATTACATATCTCATAATTACTGAAATCACACTTGTTCACACATCTGTATAAAAAATATAAGATTACTAAATGACACAACATGCTGTTATAGTAATTCAAGACACTTTAATGATTTAAGTGCATGATGTAAAGAAAACTAAACAGTATAAGGCATATTTAAGTCATTAAAAGACATCACTACAAAATGATGACAGTGCACATGTTGCATTATTGGTCAAACAGGAAGGGAGTAGAAAGGCAACATCTATGGAGCAGGGCATTTAAGTGTAAGAAGACTGAATATTATTTAAAATAAATACAATAAAATAAATAGACAGTGAGACAACAGACAAAGCAGGTAGCGCAAATAAAAAGTGTAATAGTGCAGTTGCAGGCAATAAATAAAAAAATAAGTAGGCCTAATACAATAAAGACAATGAATAGACAGTGAGACAACAGACAATAAACCTGCAGTTACACAGTAACAGTAACAATGTAATAGTAATAACAATGGGAAGAATCAATATGATGGAAGTATAAATAGTATAAAACAGTAAAACACTTAAGAATAAATAGTATATAAATACTTATAATAAAATACTTAATAACAAATAACAACATGGTGGTAACAGACAGAGTAGAAAATGTTACAAAAAATAACAATAAATATACAATATGTACATAGTCTGCTCAGACAGACTCAGAGGCCTGTTCTTGGAGTTCATCCACTGCCTTTGGCCTCCTTGCTTGTCTTCAGGATGCACTGTTGCCTGTCTTTGGGCACACTTGGGTCCAGAATGCACAGAACAGATCCATTCTCTTCTGGGAAGACAAAGACTGTAAGCTCATTTCAATGTTTGGATAGAAATCCCTCCATGCCCCAGGATTATATTATAACTATACTGCTATATCATAATAACTTATGATAAACACGTGTATTATATATTATTATATACACTGCTCAAAAAAATAAAGGGAACACTTATACAACACAATGTAACTCCAAGTCAACCACACTTCTTTGAAATCGAACTGTCCACTTAGGAAGCAACACTGATTGACAATCAATTTCACATGCTGTTGTGCAAATGGAGTAGACAACAGGTGGAAATCATAAGCAATTGCCAAGACACACCCAATAAAAAAGTGGTCCTGTCGGTGGTGACCACAGACCACTTCTCAGTTCTGATGCTTTCTGCCTGATGTTTTGGTCACTTTTGATTGCTGGTGGTGCTTTCACTCTACTGGTAGCATGAGACGGAGTCTACAGCCCACACAAGTGGCTCAGGTAGTGCAGCTCATCCAGGATGGCACATCAATGCGAGCTGTGGCAAGAAGGTTTGCTGTGTCTGTCAGCGTAGTGTCCAGAGCATGGAGCCGCTACCAGGAGACAGGCCAGTACGTCAGGAGACGTGGAGGAGGCCGTAGGAGGGCAACAAACCAGCAGCAGGACCGCTACCTCTGTCTTTGTGCAAGGACGAACAGGAGGAGCACTGCCAGAGCCCTGCAAAATGAGCTCCAGCAGGCCACAAATGGGCATGTGTCTGCTCAAACAGTCAGAAACAGACTTCATGAGGATGGTATGAGGGCCCGACGTCCACAGGTGGGGGTTGTGCTTACAGCCCAACACCGTGCAGGACGTTTGGCATTTGCCAGAGAACACCAAGATTGGCCAATTCGCCACTGGCGCCCTGTGCTCTTCACAGATGAAAGCAGGTTCACACTGAGCACATGTGACAGACGTGACAGAGTCTGGAGACGCCGTGGAGAACGTTCTGCTGCCTGCAACATCCTTCAGCATGACCGGTTTGGTGGTGGGTCAGTAATGGTGTGGGGTGGCATTTCTTTAGAGGGCAGGACAGCCCTCCATGTGCTTGCCAGAGGTAGCCTGACTGCCATTAGGTACCGAGATGAGATCCTCAGACCCCTTGTGAGACCATATGCTGGTGCAGTCGGCCCTGGGTTCCTCCTAATACAAGACAATACTAGACCTCATGTGGCTGGAGTGTGTCAGCAGTTCCTGCAACACGAAGGCATTGATGTTATGGACTGGCCCGCCCGTTCCCCAGACCTGAATCCAATTGAGCAGGGACATCATGTCTCGCTCCATCCACCAACGCCAAGTTGCACCACAGACTGTCCAGGAGTTGGCAGATGCTTTAGTCCAGGTCTGGGAGGAGATCCCTCAGGAGAACATCCGCCGCCACATCAGGAGCATGCCCAGGCGTTGTAGGCAGGTCATTCAGCCTCATTTTCACTTGTTTAAAGGACATTACATCAAAGTTGGATCAGCCTGTAGTGTTTTTTTTCCACTTTAACTTTGAGTATAACTCCAAATCCAGACCTCCATGGGTTGATACATTTGATTTTCATTGATAATTTTTGTGTGATTTTGTTGTCAGCACGTTCAACTATGGAAAGAACAAAGTATTTAATAAAAAATATTTCATTCAGTCAGATCTACAATGTGTTACTTTAGTGTTCCCTTATTTTTTTGAGCAGTGTATATTATAACATATTATGACTATTATAACTATAATACTATATCATAAGCTGTATTATTATCCACAGGTCTCCAGTACAGACTGGAGTAGGACTCCAGTAGGCCAATGACAGCGACAGCTGTCTATCGTATTTACGTCTGTGAGCTCTCCTATCCCTCTACGTGAAAAAACAAAGTAGCTTTTGTGTCGCAAAGCGGTCCGTTTTAAATTAACACGCTATCCAAAAATACGATTCTTACCTTAAACAGTGGAATCAACCGCTCCTCTTGTCCTCTCCTCTCCGTGGTAAACGCTATCTGAGAGGTTTATCATTTCGCAGGTCCCGGCACGGGGGGCCCCGCCCAGCTCAGAACGGTAGACGGTCCCGAGTCGCGATTGGCCGGAGGCGCAAGAA
This sequence comes from Paratrypauchen microcephalus, assembly GCA_036785185.1. NCBI lineage: Eukaryota > Metazoa > Chordata > Actinopteri > Gobiiformes > Gobiidae > Paratrypauchen > Paratrypauchen microcephalus. The sequence continues at coordinate 7,658,571 of JAVJIX010000022.1, read as the reverse complement.
GCCGGGGAGAACGCTAGACGATCCCGAGCCGCGATTGGCCGGGAAGGATAGACGGGATAGACGAAGGGATGCTCCCATTGGACGTCTACGTTGCGCGATTGCACTTCCTAGTGTCCGGGTCCTGCGGACAGCGAACACTGCGTCACTGGCGAAAAAAGCTCAGAGGCGCCTCTATTTCGTCCGCAAACTGAGGAGAGCTGGAGCCCCCCCACCCATCATGACCACCTCCTTCTACCGAGGCACCATTGAGAGCGTTCTGACCAGGTGCATCACTGTGTGATACGGGAGCTGCACTGAACAGAACAGGAAGGCCCTGCAGCGCATAGTGAATGCAGCTGGGAGGATCGCTGGTGTCTCTCTCCCCTCCCTCCTGGACATTTTCTGCACATTTATTTTTATCTTTTCTCCCAATGCACATTCTCATGCACATTATCATTTCATCTTCCATTGTATAGTTCGGATAGTTTCTGTTTTTTATTTTGTCTTTACATTGTATTTTGTACACTGTCTTTTGCACTACTTGGCCAGAGAGGAATGAAATTTCTATTCACTGTATGTTGAACACATATGGCAGAATTGACAATAAAGCTGACTTTGATCTTTGTATGTGATCTCCAGTATGAACTTTAAATGCCCCAAAAGTGTCCCGCATGTGCCTTGGAGGACACGAAAAGGTCACATGCAACGATCGTGCTCAGTGTTTACGGAAGTCGCCTAAAGTTGCCGTCGTACCAGAGCCAGAACATGTATAGCTTATTTGTTTTAAGGAGGAGATGCAGAAAGAGAAGGACAAGGTTTTTGGCCACAGCGTTTTGTGGGGCAGTGGCAACAACGTCCGTAGAAATGAACATGTGGGTGTGGAGTCGCAGCCAAGAGTGGTGGGATTGCCATGTGCTTCGCGGCTTCACTGACACAGAGTTCATATACTATTTTCGCATGACGAGAAGAACGTTTGTGTACATTTGTGAATGCCTACTTGTACCACACGCCCAGGTCGGATAAATGCGACCTGGCTGTTCAGACTGAAGTCGCATGTCAAAATATCGGATATGTATCGGTTTTAGGACCACATATCCAAGTGGCCTGGATCGCATCGGATCTGTCAGATCTGTCAGATCAGATACAGGTCGCATAGGGGCAAAAATATCGAATGTGGGTCACTTCAGGCTGCAGTGTGAATGTAGCCTGAGACTCACACTTGCAGCTCATCTTCTTCCTGTTTGACGCCGTGTTCTTCATTAATGTCCTCTCCCTGTGTGTCCTCTCTCTGTTCAGTCTCTCTTTGCTGAAGCGGTGAGGACTCTTCCGTCTTCACACTCACAGCACTAAACTGGTTGGTAACCGGCTGGTTAGCTCAACTGGTAAGTCATGGACTTTCCCCCTGGGGGTTGTGGGTTCATATCCCCCCCGGGCAATGAGCTAACCAGTGTGGGTCCTTGGGCAAGACCCTTCACGGTACTGCCCCCCGAGCGCTGAAAAAAGATGGCTGCTCACTGCTCCTGAAAAGGATGGGTCAAATGCAGAAGTCAAATTTCTCCCGTGTGTCACTGTGTGTCATTGTGTGAGACCAATAAAGGCTTAAGCCTAATCTTAATCTTAATCTTAATCTTAAACTCTGGGACAGACCTGAAAAATATAATTTATATTAGTGATGCACGATATATCAGCATTAACATCGGTATCGGCCGATATTGCCCATATTTTAAAGGTCCCATGGCATGAAATTTTAACTTTCTGAGGTTTTTGAACGTTAATGTGAGCTCCCCTACCCTGTTTAGGCCCCCCCCAATGGCTAAAAGTTGTGAAATGTCTAAACTGAGCATTTGCGATCCTTTTCTGCGTTTGAAAAAAACACAGCTCAAATGGGCGATTCTGGACAAGGCACCTTATTGACGTCAGATCGAAAAAAGAAATGCAAATTCAGTTCCACCACCGTCCGGATCTCCACCCCCTGTCTCTGGAAATCACACCCAGAGAGTTTGGACTGCGGAGGAGCTACGCAATGCGAAATGCGTTTTTTTATTTGCCTGGAGGCACGTGCAAGTGTTTCTAGACTCGGAAGTCCTTTACCCGACCCTCTGGACCTCTGAAACAGCAGTGGTTTAATTTTATTTTCAGTGAAAATGTGTTTTTTTTTCATTGAAAAGCCTCTCCTTTCCTCCTTCGCGCTTACACACGTGGAAGTGGGGCCAGGCACAGCGCACTGCTAAAACAAGGAACCAGCGGCGCATTTGCCCCCCCCCCCCCACCCACTCCACTAACCAATCTGTCTCCTTCTCATTTGCATTCAAGCAACAAGGCCCAGAATGAGTTGTTCAGACAAGAGAGATTATGACTCTGACTCTGTACATGTGTCTTTCTCATGCACTAAGTGTTGATTTTGAAGAAGGATTCATTTACAGTATTAGGGAACCATTAAGGAGCCATATAAAAGCATCAAGAAGTACCATGTCATGGGATCTTTAACATATCGTTATCGGCCCGATGTGTAAAAGTGGGCCGATATTTGTCAGTACAGTAATCCCTGGAATTAACGTTTTCTCACATTTCTCTCTCGTTTAAACACTCAAACTTTTGTAGATTTTCAACAAAATGTATTAATAGTGAAGCATGGGGCGGGGGGAGGGCGGAGAAGTGTGCGCGCAGACAAGTGCACTCATTGTGCTCGTGATAGCGCACCATGACCAGCGCGCCGGGGCTGCGAGCACAAGACCCGTGCCCAAACCGTGCCTCCTCTAGACCAGGTCTAAACTAGGATTAAACCACCGCGGGCTCTTGCATGCGTTCGTTCATGCCGAGGTTTGATGTGCTCGGACTTCCCCTCAGGACCGCGTCGCTGCTAGCCTCAGCCGTGACTCAAAAACACGACTAAGACCAAATCAGGCAGGAAAAGAACAGGTAGAGATCGTTTACAGAGGGATCCATATGGCGGCTGCATTTCCACAAACTCACTCGCCTCTGTTCGGTTATAAAGGCTGAGGGTACACCGGTGCTGCGGCTAATAGCAGAGCTAGCACAAAAGCAGGAAAAGACCTGCACGCGGTGCTTTAATCCTGGTTTAGACCTGGTCTAGTCCTGGTTTAGTCCAGGTCTAGACCTGGTCCCATCCTGGTTGAGTCCAGGTTTAGTCCTGGTCCCGTCCTGGTTGAGTCCAGGTTTAGCCCTGGTCCAGTCCAGGTTTAGACCTTGTTTAGATCTGGTCTAGACCTGGTTTAGTCCGCGTTTAGTTCTGGTCTGGCAAAGGTCCCTTAACCAATCAGGAAGCAGGACACAATGTTACACTATAAAAAAAAAGTTACACTATTTAAAAAAAAAAAAAAAAAAACAGGAGTCAAAACACATTTTGAAAATAAAAAAAAAGACATTCAAAAATTCATTTTTCATGATTTTCAGTCTGTATAAAATGTTATCTCAGAATTAAAAATAAATAATTTTCGGTATCGGCTAATAACGGCATCGGTCGATATCAGCAACATTAATATCGGATATCGGTATCGGCCAAAATTTTCACATCGGTGCATCCCTAATATATATTATATAATATATGATCAGTCGCTCTGTGCCGACTCGCTCCTTTTATTTTATTCTTATTGTATTTTCAATCACTTTTTTCACTTTTTGCACTGCACTTCCACACCATGTGTATGACCGTAGCAGACTTTTGGTTTTCGAAGCATCGGCGGAGGACATCCTGCCTCTTTGTTTACTCTGGTGCCGCAAAAGGAGAACGCGCCGAGGGAAGCGAGCCGGTGTGCTGTGGAGAACCTGTCAAGAGATACAACAGACCTACTCTTCCCTCTATCCTGCTTGCAAACGTCCAGTCTCTGAGGAATAAACTGGATGACCTGCGTGCACCGATTTATTTCGAACGGGACACGAGGGACTGTTGTGTTTTTGCCTTTACAGAAACATGGCTGGACCCGACCATTCCCGACAGCGCGGTCTCGCCGGACAATTTCACCATATACAGGCAGGACAGAAAAGAGGATTCAGGCAAGCCTTGCGGAGGAGGTGTTTGCTTTATGGTTAACTCTTTGTGGGCAACAGATGCACGTATTTTAACAACCCACTGCACTCCAGCCCTAGAGCTGCTAACCATCAAAGTTAGACCCTTCTATCTGCCCAGAGAATTTAGGGCACCGCAAGCTGCTAAAACAGAAGCCCTAGAACAACTGTATGGGATTACAAACGGACTTGAAAACTCACACCCTGATGCAGCTTCCATTGTGTTGGGGGATTTCAATAGAGCTAACATGAAAACGGTTCTACCAAAATACTACCAGCGGGGGGGGGGGCAGACATTAGACCATTGCTACACCAGTGGAACTGTTCAGCGCATCATTTCCGGACGAACTCACATACAGTGAGGACGCTGTACTCTGTATAGACACTGCTACAGTGAAACAGGCGTTCAAGAGAGTGAACCCCTACAAAGCACCGGGACCCGACGGCATCCCCAGGGGTGCTGAGAGCTTGTGCTGACCAACTCGCCAGGGTGTTCACCAACATCTTCAACCTGTCTCTGAGCCAGTCTATCGTGCCCACCACCTTCAAGACCTCCACTGTAATCCCCATCCCAAAGACCCCCACAGCATCCTGTCCTAATGACTATCGACCCATTGCACTCACATCTGTCATCATGAAGTGCTTTGAACGAATCATTAAGAGACACATCTGTGACTCCCTCCCCGATACCCTGGACCCCCTGCAGTTTGCATATAGAGCAAAGAGGTCTACAGACGACGCCATTGCTCTCGCAGTCCACACCTCTCTCAGTCATCTGGAGAGAGGAAACACATATGTGAGAATGCTCTTCATTGACTACAGCTCGGCATTCAGCACCATAATCTCCTCCAAACTGGTCTCTAAGCTCACCGCCCTGGGCCTGGGGACGTCCATCTGCTGCTGGATATGGGACTTCCTCACTAACAGGTAGAGGTAAGATCTTAAGCCCGAGCCCGATCGGGTCGGGCCTAAAATGTCAATCATTGCTTCGGGTCGGGCTCGGGCCGGGCTTCTCTCTCGCTGACTTTTTTAAAAATAAATATATGTTTATAAAAATGTATACTAAAACGATGTGTGGATACTAAACTAAGGAATACTTGTTTTAAAATAAATAATTTGGATAAAACAGAGAAGGCGCTGTAAGGTAATTGCTATTTAACTATTAAACAGGAGCCGCTCTTAATAATCTTCCCCTCCGCAAGTCCGCATCTATTTTGACCTGGTATCCCCAATATGGAGGAGCAAGAAGTTAAGGATAAACTAAAGACAGGAGAACTGAAAAGACAAACACGCACCGGTAAGAGTGAGGTGTGGAAAAGCTTCAAATTGATTGTTGAAAATGCTACAGAAACTTGCGTTGGCTTCGCTGAATGTAGTCAATGTGGCGCTTTGCTTTCATACGAGAGCAAAAAGACTGGCACCTCGATCAACGTTCCCTCTAAGCTGCGCGCCTGTGCAGTTGCGCACTGCTCAAACATTCTCAGCGCACAAGAAAACCTATGCAGCGCAGGGATGAAAGAGTTCCGCTTTTTTTTTCAGCCGCGGGGTCATCTGAATACGGGGGAATCGTCCAGTATTCAGAAACAAAAGTATGTGTCTCGTATTAAACTTCTACCGGTGTAAGCCGCGAGCACGCGCAAGCCGCGAGCACGCGCAAGCCGCGAGCACGCGCAAGCCGCGAGCACGCGCAAGCCGCGAGCACGCGCAAGCCGCGAGCACGCGCAGCTCTTTCCGCGTGTAGCGGGGGTGCATGTCGGATGTCGCGCACAGGGTTCCAAGGAGCGCTCAGGGAGTTAGTATGTTTGCTCAGACACATAAAACATTAGGGGGAACATTGACCTCGACGCTGAGCAGGCATTTAAAGGGATATGCCACCCCCAGGTCAAATTTGGGCATCTCCCCACAGTCCAGAGACTAAAATAAGTGGTGGAAAGCGTTTTCCTGCTCACCCAGCCATTGTCCGAGTCTGTCGCCACTGACCGCCGCGGTATCTGCAGCTACTCCGCCTTAGACTGGAGTCTAACGTCGCCAGAGAAGGATTTCGGCCAAAAGGAATTAATTTGCTCGATGCGTTTCCCAATTACTTTCTGTGTAGTGCGCATTCATATCGAGTGCAAATAAATGTGCAAATCAACACGGAGAGCTTGCCTTGGTCATTTTGGGTGGGAACTATTTTCCAGTGCGGAAGAATACAGTCGAATCACGCAGCACGCTGCCAGGGGAATCCCAGTTACGCACCGGGAAGGGAGTTCCCCTGTTGCACAACGTGGTCCGTGATTCGGCTGTATTCTTCCGCACTGGAAAATAGTTCCCACCCAAAATGACCAAGGCAAGCTCTCCGTGTTGATTTGCACATTTATTTGCACTCGATATGAATGCGCACTACACATAAAGTAATTGGGAAACGCATCGAGCAAATTAATTCCTTTTGGCCGAAATCCTTCTCTGGCGACGTTAGACTCCAGTCTAAGGCGGAGTAGCTGCAGATACCGCGGCGGTCAGTGGCGACAGACTCGGACAATGGCTGGGTGAGCAGGAAAACGCTTTCCACCACTTATTTTAGTCTCTGGACTGTGGGGAGATGCCCAAATTTGACCTGGGGGTGGCATATCCCTTTAAACAGCTGTACTAGCAAAATTGATGATCGTCAAACATCTATATTATCATTTGTTTCAAAAAACAAATAAAATATGAAATTTCGGGTTTGCTTCGGGCTCGGGCCTGCAAATCAAGTTAATTGGTCGGGCTCGGGCCGGGTCGGGCTTTAATACCCGCGGGCCGAGTCGGGTCGGGCTGGATTTTTTAGGCCCGATCTTACCTCTACTAACAGGCCACAGGCGGTGAGGATCGGCCGCCACCTCTCCTCAACACGTGTCCTCAGCACTGGTGCACCCCAGGGCACCCCAGTGTTCTCAGCCCTCTCCTGTACTCCCTGTTCACCTATGACTGTACCGCCAGGCACAGCTCCAACATTATCCTCAAGTTTGCCGACGACACCACCATCTTAGGCCTCATCACTAACAACGACGAGGTCGTCTACAGAGACGGGGTGAAATCACTGACCAGCTGGTGTCTGGAAAACAACCTCTCTCTGAATGTCAGCAAAACTAAAGAAATGACCGCTCAGAGACGCAAAGCACTACAGAGGGTGGTGCGAGTGGTAGAGGACATCACTGGCAGCAGTCTCCCCTCCATCCAGGACATTTACCACAGCAGGGGTCTGCGTAAGGCACGCAGCATCACTAAGGACCATACTCATCCGGCACAAGGACTCTTCCGTCTGCTACCCTCTGGTAGACGATACAGGAGCCTGCCAGCACGCACAAAAAGACTCAAAGACAGCCATTACCCCCAAGCTGTCAGACTACTGAACTCTGGATAATACTCTAAATAATACTGAACTCTCAATAATACTGCACTGAACTACTTTTCATTATGCAGAATATGTTTATTGCTGCTGCTCTGTATGAATATATAATGTTTGTCACTACCTCACTATAAACTACTGTTACCTGTGCAATAATCTGTGCAATAACCAATTTGCAATATTTATACCATACTATGTGCAATACGAAATCCACATGGAACACTTACACTACACCATATTATGTGCAATCTGTGAAAGACTCTACTTACACCTTATTTAATCCTACCTGCACCTTTGTACATTGTACTTTGCATTTTTATTACATTTTATTACATATTTTTATTATACTGTTCTTATACTTCTTCCCCTGCACTTTTGCAAAACTTTTTTTTTTTACCATTTACTATTATTGCTGCTATTAGTACTTCTTGACTATCTTAGCAAGTCAACGGTTCTTCTGATCCTAAGCATTTCATTGCATTGTTGACCCCATGTTGATTCTGCATGACAAATAAACAATCTTGAATATAATATATATAGGGCTGCAACAATTAGTCGACGACGTCCACAATAAAATTTTGTCGACATGAAATTTCATTGTCGACTAGTCATATTATTTAAGTATCATTTTAATTTGGAACTTAATACTCGTCTGTGTCAAGAATTCGCAGGGCCGACAGCAAACAGTTCAATGTCTTTGTTACACATCTGCTCCTTCACTGTAGTGTCCAGGTTTACACCATTTCTCTTTCAGAAACAACGCTAGTCCTCCTCCCTTCTTCTTCCCGCTCTCCTCCGTCCTGTCTGCGTGCATCAGGTGAAAGTTGTCCACAGTGACAAAAACAATGATGCTAGCATCCCTGTACTCCCGCTGAAATCTAACGAGCGCCGCAAGCTCGTCCGTCTTGTTGGCGAGGGAGCGCACGTTTCCCGTTACGACGGAGGGGAGGACCAGCCTGCAGCGTCTCTTCTTTTCCCGGAGTTTACGTCCCGCGCGGCATCCACGGCATGTCGTCCGCAGGATCTCGTCAGGGATAACATGCCTGTCTCGGGGGAACACAACAGCGCTGCGCAGCGCCATCAGCTGATCCTTTGTGTAGACGAGCGGAGGACGGGGTCCCTTACACATCTTAAGCCTAGACAGGTAAATAATGCACCAAAAGTGCAGAAAAAAATGCAGCGTCGAGTGCAGCCCAAGCTTAACGAACAGTGCTGACAAAAATATTTACAAAAGTGGGGAGGTTTAAGGGCAAAAAGTTAGGAAAGTTACAGAAAAGTGCGGGAGCGTTGTGACGGGCAGCTAGCTCGCGCCAGTCACTGTATCTGCATGTGAGGAATATTCCAATATTAGCCCTAGTGCTAAACGGAATGGTGGCCATACTCAAATTGCTCACAAGTCACGAACAATCTTTTTCATTCCGAATGTAATCTAGTCGTGTTTTGACAGTATTCCCTTAACAAAACGCTGTTTCACAGAATACTTCAACTTTTTTTTAAACTGGATACTGACAATATTTCGCTTTGAAATGGAATGCTTAAAGCACGCACGCGTAACTGCGCTCAGTTAGTGTCGTGTCCAGGGCCGGCCCAAGGCATAAGCGAACTAAGCGGCCGCTTAGGGCCCCCACGCCACCAGGGGGCCCCCAAGACCAGTTCGAATGGCCACCTGCTAAAGTATTTTTCTTCTGTATGGATTAATTCTTTATCAAAACAGCGAATGTAGCGCGTAAACTTAGCTCCACTGCACGTGTCAGCGTTTTCCGCCCTATTGCTATAACTGAAAGGACCCGCTTGGTATTTATACCACTTAAAACTACATATATATTACAGTCACGGTAGCACCGTGATGATGTGTTTAAGGTATTACATTATTTTATTTTGTCGGGATATTTCTTCTTACGATGTTAAAAAAATGCAGTTTGAAATAAAACAAATATATCTGTATTTTGTATTTGTTTGCGACAAATTAAGTAAAGCAATGCCTTATGGGAAATTCCCACGGCCGGAGAATTGACCAATCACGGCACTAGTTGCGTTTCTCATGAAAGTTAATAGAACGGTGAAGATTGTGGTAGTGTGGTCAAGTTAGTCAAAGTATAAGAGGAGACGGTCGGATACGTAGCATTATAGCTTAGTAAAATGAATCGAGGAGAAGGCACTAAATAACACAAGGGAGGAGCGGAGAAAAAGAGGGAAAAATTGAAGAGAGCACTGCTGTCGGGGGGCGGAAAATGTGTGGAACCTGGACACAGTCGACGTTATCGATCGGGTTGCAGACTCGCGGGTTGCGGATCACATTTTTTGTTTTTAATTATGGCTGGGTTGAGCATTGATTTCCATGATTTTAATGCAGTTGTTTAATGCATGGGGCTGACGTCTGCCGCTGTTACCTGATGTGCTTTGTGTGTTTAGCCCGCTGTTTTGGTATTTTGTTCTGCGCGGTTCTTTGCTGGCATGAGGCTACAGGCTGGCCATTTTACAGTTGTTTTACTGCGTTCTTCTGCCGTGTTACTGCCTGTGTTTCTGCAATGTTTCTGCCGTGTTTCTGCCATTGTGTTTCTGCCGTAGGTGCTTTTGTGTACCATCTTTCTGTGTAAATATCTCAAGTAACAATGTGGACACCTGCGGCTTATAGTGAGGTGCGGCTTACATATGTACAAATCTTAATTTTTTTAAAAATTGGTTGGTGCTGCTTATAATCAGGTGCGCTCTATAGTACGAAAAGTACGGTAATATCAATATATGATATTGCAGAAACAAAAACAACATTTTTTGTATCATTTTCATAGTTGGTACAATGTAGGTTAACCAATTCTTGCTGCTGGTTGTTGCCACTGCACTGCTGCGCAACCAAACAAACACGACAGGAGTGATTTTAATGTCGGATAAGCTAGGTGGACTAGTCGGCTGTGAAGCTGTCTCAAAAACAAAGTTCATATATCTCTGAATATTTTATATTGCAACAGCCATAATGACAGTATACAGTACAGTATAATGTAAACCAACTCAAAACGCAGATGATAGTGGGTGTCTTAGACTAACTGTGTAGTCTATGAAATGATAAAGCAGCTATTAGTGCAGTTTTGGTGGTGTGGAGGGCCCCCAATTCAAATTCTGCTTAGGGCCCATAAAGGCTTGGGCCGGCCCTGGTCGTGTCCATTATCCTAGTAATATTTTTTTTCGTGACTAATCGTAACTAATCGTTACTGGATCTATAGATTAATCGACTACTAAAATAATCGTTAGTTGCAGCCCTAAATATATAAATATAAGACATTTGTATATTTCAAACCCAATCTGAATATTTGTAATAGAAATTGATAAGAATGAATGACAAAATAAAGAATTGCAGTTTGAAGGTGTCCGAGACTCACACTTGCATCTCATCTTCCTCCTGTTTGGTGCTGTGTTCTTCTTTAATGTGTGGAGCAGGGCTCAGAGAGGGGAGCTGGTCAGCTGCAGGAGATAAGAGATTACACACTTACACATACATGTGCAGTCTTGTGACATGAACACTCTGAACTTGTCTGTAGTCTTCTACCGTCAGGCTGAGGGGGTGTCTTTTCTGTCCATGAAGTTGTAAATATGTTTGAGTGAATATCTCAAGTGATTTGGAGTGACAGGTTCTTCTGCTAAACTCATTATCTTAGCCAGGCTTGGGGAGTAACGGATTACATGGAACGGCGTTAAGTAAAAGGATACAAAAAAAAGGTAACTGTATTCCCCTACAGTTACAAAGAAAAAGACGTAATCAGATTACAGGTACATTTAGTGAAAATGGGGATTACTTAGCAGGATTACAATTTGAAAGCATTTTATGTTATTTAATTTTTTCATTTAAAGCCGGAGGTCATATGTAGGGAAAACAGAACGTACAGACTCGAGCCGCATGCCGTGCTCCGCGCGCGCTCTGTGAAACAAACTTGCAGCGGCGCGCGCTGTGGAATACACTTGCAGCGGCTCGCACTGAACTTCACGCAGGTCGCGCACTACGGACTAAACTTGCAGCGGGCATGGTTTCAAAAAACGCATTTAGCGAGTGGAAATTTAGGGAGAATTTTATTTTTAAAGAAGACAAAGGGAACAACATCACAGTGCAGTGCAAATTGTGCCTAACCCTAACCTGTCAATGTCCAAGGATTCTACTTCCAATCTCAAGAAACATTTACAGGTAAGATCGCTAATATTAACGCTTTGATACTGACAGGCCCTAAATGTCCTGCTTCAGTTATGTTATGTGTGAATATGAGTCATTTCTTTGTCTTGATTCATTGGTAGGAGCCAGTTTGGAGTTAGCTATCGACTAGCAAACTATTAGCAAGCTAGCTAACATTTGCGGTCACAAGTACACTTTGTGCATTTGTAGAACGATATTACAATATTTAAACATTATCTAGGCAACATAGTCATGTTAACTGATCCATGAAGACCCTTTAGACAATTCCGAGCAAAGCTGTCGTTAGATGTAGGCCAGCACGCAAGCTGGACGAACATCCTGTTAGGGTGACCATTCGTCCGGATTTCGTCCGGACAGTCCGGTTTTAGAGCTGTCTGTCCGGCCGTCTGTCACGTGTCCTCCTTTTTTACATTTTGTCCTCCTTTCGGACCCTCATCGGCCACCCTTGCATAAATCGTCATAAATCCCCACCCATTATTTACACTTGCTACTCTGCGATGTTGTGTTGTATGCAAACATTCGCGATCCGCGCCGCGCGCAGGTGATACAGCCCGTCAGCCCCTCGTATTGTCCGCTCTCTATCTGCGCTATCAGCCACTCTTTGAGGTGAAACTTGGCTCCTTCTTCCATCTTCATCGCCTTATTACTGTCCCTTAAAATTTTGTTTTCTTTAGTGCCATGCGTAACAGGTTTCGCTTACGTTTCCTCTCAATGTAGACAGTTAAAATACGTTACAATATTTACATTACGGCTTTTATAATTGCAAATAATATTTTGGGGATTTTGTGCGAATTACACAAATTCAGGTAGCGAGATCTTACCTTTTAAAAGTGAAATGCAGAACTACTAGTTCTGCATTTCTTCTTTCTTCTTTGCCATGGCATATGATGGCATGGCAAAGACTGTGTTTTTTCAGTGAATTAGTGATGATATTGTTTTTTGTTCATATCATCTTGACGATAATTTGCCACATTTTTCTTTTTGATGGGTGTTCCATGTTAATAAATATATGTTGACTTCATACATTATTCATAATCCCCCCGAGGGAAAACAAAACAAAAAACAAGGTGTCCTCACTTTAGGGCCTTTGTCCTCCTTTTTGGACACAAGTGTCCTCCTTTCCCGTTTCATGCCGGTGGTCACCCTACATCCTGTCCAGCTGCGGAGATCGGGCAAGATGACTGTCCCGGTAAAACTAAAACTTTAACTGAAAATATAATTTCGTTGAAGTCATAGATGTTTAGGTGTTTGGTTTAATGAGTGACCTTGTTTACTAGTGACTTGGCTTATAGTGATAACAGTTGTTAAAACTACACATAGAACTGTACTTGTCCTCCTAAAAACTTTTAATTGTATTGTAATTTTCTTGTTTTCTTGTTGTTATAGGATATTTGGTGTTAAAGTAATCCAAAAGTAACTGAAAGTAATCAAGTTACATTACTTTAATATTATAGTACCAGGATTACGTTACTGAATACATATTTTAAGGAGTAACTAGTAACTGTACCGGATTACATTTCTAAAGTAACCCTCCCAACCCTGACTTAGCTCATTAGCCGCTAACGGCTAATGAGCAAAGCTAATGCGCTAATGAGCCATTTTCAACATCATCTGCATTTTTCGTACTTTTTAAACACCCATGGTGTTAAAAATAGGATCCATACGATCCAGAAGACTTACCCCCTCTGACGAGCACGACTCTCGGGCTCAAAGCCCTCAGAGCCGAGTCCAAGAGCCGCTGGATCCTCTGGTTCTCCTGTTTGGAGCGGCGCAGCTCCTCCTCGTAGTCCGCTATTCTGCGCTCCAACAGCGCACGGATTTCCCCAGCAGCCGCGCCCAGTCGCTCCTCCACAAAACCACTAAAGCCTCCGGACATATTTGCCCTGTTTGTTTTTCCGGTGTTCGGCTTGTTCAAAATTTGAGCTAACCGTTGCTAAGTTGGTTCAGAAGTGCGCTGAACATAAACAAACTGTTGTTTTGACTGTTGTTTCAGTTCTTGTTTTGCTTGGATCTTTTAGTCGGACTCTTCAGGTTGTAGTTCTAACAAAACGTTCACATTAACGTCATAAATAAAGTTTGTTCAGGTTTTAGAGCTCGCAGGCCGCAGACCTCCAGTGGGACCGGAAGTGCGCACAATAGTGATGTCACGAGATGGGCTGAGGCCGTGAAGCGTGTGCCGAGTAATGAAGGGGGCGTGTCCGCATTTCGAGGCTCGCTTCATTTGGGGGAAGGGCCAAAACGATGACGTCAGAAGCCTGGCTGCCCGCATGTACCACGTGATTATTTCAGGAAGCGGTTCAGATTTTGCCGCGAGCTTTTCCAGCTGTATTGACCCTCAGGCTCCAATCAAAATGTGGTGTTTAAAGGAGAGTTGCATCAGTTGAGAGTTTGGATAGAGCTTGGAGAGTCTAGATACTAGATTTGCATAGCGTATATAGTTTGGAGATACTTTGGAGATACTTTGGAGAGAGTTTGGAAAGTTTAGGGAGAGAGATTTAGGAGAGTGAGGAGAGTAGGAGAGGCGATAGGATGGAGCCAGCGAGGGAGGGGAGGTTTTCCCCTGTGTGGAAACGCTTTGATCTGAAAACCAAAACCTGTTGAGAAACTCTTGTTTCTGAATAAAAATGAATAAAAAAAATCCCCCTGTCCTGTACATCATTGTCCAAGTTACACAAGCATAATCTGTGCCCTTTTCCTAGTTCCACAAGCACTTTCACTCTCCTCTGCCCAATTATGCCCTTGCCACTTTCAGAAAAACAGCTTTTCATTTCATTTTATTTAACAGGACAATGTACAACCACATAATGCCAAAGGCAGAGATGCTTGTACCAGATTATAGCTTGAAAGCTAATTTCCATCTGTAGTCCTTTAACCTGTCATATATGATCATTTTGGGAAAATTTACACACACAGAATACATACAAAATTTATTATACACATATGAGATAATATATGTACAGAAATTATTTGGTCATATATGTTTTGTAATTCATAGTTATTCCCAACAGACACAAAAATTCAATGCATCACACATTCTGTGGTTCAGATACAGCTGCCTGTGATTACACACTTGGCCAGTAGGTGGTTTCTTGTGCACATGAAGCTTTGAGAAATGAACCTTTTCTCGAACCAATTGGCTCAAGTGGTTGAATGCCTCATGAGTCTTCATCTCACCATCACTAGCGCACAACAAACCTCAAAATAAAATCAAGTTAAGAGAAACCTTTGTGCATTTATATTTAATTAATCAACTTTTTAATGTGAAAGATATTAGTTTCTTAAATACATAACACTTTTGATGGTGTCAATCCTTCATTTGTGGCATTTACCATGATTACACCAGTGACATATTTGTTCTAATGAGGACATGTTTGTCCTAATGATATTTGTCCTCATTAGGACAAATATGTCACTGGGCAAATGCACAACGGAACTCGTGCATCCTGTACACAACATATCGGGACAACACAGTGAGAAACATACCCCAATGTACTTAGCAAAAACAAAAAAAACAAAAAAGAAAGAAAAAAACAACGCATAGAAGACACCACATACCTCTGCCTCCGGACATTTGCAAAAGATGCAGAACAAGGGGCAACATGAAGGTTTGGGGTTCCAGCGTCTGAAAACCACACCCCCCTGCCACTGTACATCGAAGATGAGCAAAAAAATAAAATAATAATAATAATTAATAATAATATACATGCAAATACTGGATGTCTGAAATCAACATGAGTAGGGAAATTCAGGGAACACATTTAACCCTGCTACACTAACTTTGCAAAAAGTGTCGTCTCAGTAACACCACTGCACAAACACGCCTCATAAATCTTAATACCACGACACAAACATCATAATTGATTTATCAAGATCCCATAATAATGACGTTTCATGTCTTTGCTAGAGGGCGCAATAGTGTTCATTTTTATTATATTTAATATTTCATTACATTGGGGCTGGGGTCATGTGATTCTAGGCCAAAGGTCATCAAAGAAACAGGAAATGAAGGGCGTGTTATTGGCAAACTATAACCATCGCCCCAAAAAATTGATAATTTTTGTCTGTGTCTATGTCTGTAAATGTGACATGTCAAATCTGAGCTCATTTGGACCAAGTACAAAATATTTGCTGATTTTTGCACACACCCTCGTCCAAACGTTGGCGAGTTTTTGATCCAATATGACCGACTTCCTGTACGTCATAGATAAGATAAGATAAGATATGCCTTTATTAGTCCCACAGTGGGGAAATTCCAGTGTTGCAACGCACAGATCAAGAACAGCACGAAAAAGTAACATGCAACAGAACAATATAATAAATAAATAAATAATGGCCTAGGATAATTTAAAACTAGACCTAAAAATAGACTCTGGATTATAGTTCAATATTTGTAAGTGCAGATAAGTTGAATGACATGTTAACAGTGTTCGTTGTACAGTCTGACAGCAGCAGGAAGGAAAGACCTGCGAAACCTCTCCTTCACACAGCGAGGGTGAATCAGTCTGTCACTGATGCTGCTCTCCAGAGCAGACAGAGCGTCCTGCAGGGGGTGAGACTCATGGTTCAGCATAGAGGTGACCTTAGCCAGGACCCTCTTGTCCCCCACCTTCTGCACTGAGTCCAGAGGACAGCCCAGGACAGAGCTGGACTTCTTGATGACCTTGTCCAGCCTCTTCTTCTCCCTCTCTGTGATGCTGCTGCTCTAACAGACCACACCGTACAGGATGGCTGATGCCACCACAGAGTCATAGAAGGTCTTCAGGAGTGGCCCTCTCACTCCAAAAGACCTGAGTCTCCTCAGGAGATAGAGCCGACTCTGGCCCTTCCTGTACAGTGCATCTGTGTTATGAGTCCAGTCCAGCTTATTGTTCAGATGAACAGCCAGGTACTTGTAAGAGTCCACTCTCTCAATGTCCCTTCCCTGGATGTTCACTGAGGGGGCAATAGAGTGGCGTCTGCGGAAGTCCACCACCATCTCCTTGGTCTTCCCTGCATTGATGATGAGGTGGTTCCGCTGACTCCAGTCCACAAAGTCCTGTATTAGTCCTCTGTACTCCCCATCATTGTCATCCTTGATGAGACCAATAATGGCAGAGTCATCAGAGAACTTCTGCAGGACACAGCTGTCCGTGTTGTGTCTGAAGTCTGCAGTGTAGAGGGTGAAAAGAAAGGGCGCGAGGACAGTGCCCTGGGGCGCCCCCACACTGCAGGTCAGGAGGTCAGACACACAGTTCTTGGCTCTCACAAACTGGGGCCGGTTTGTGAGGTAGTCCAGGATCCAGTCTGCCAGGTCACAGTCCACACCGGCGTTCTCCAGTTTGTCCCTGAGGAGCAGTGGCTGGATGGTGTTGAACGCACTGGAGAAGTCAAAGAAGAGAATCCTCACAGTGCTGCCGGGGTTCTCCAGGTGAGACAGTGAGCGATGCAGCAGGTAGATGACGGCATCCTCCACTCCGATGCCAGGCTGGTACGCAAACTGCAACGGGTCCATCGCTGAGCTCACGGTGGAGCGGAGGTGGCCAAGGACCAGTCTCTCCAGTATCTTCATCAGGTGGGATGTTAGAGCCACCGGCCTGAAGCTGCTGAGGTCTTTAGCGTGCGGTGTCTTAGGCACTGGTACCACACAGGAGGTCTTCCAGAGTTGTGCAACTTTACGTGAAAAGTGTGAGCATTACTGGAAGAATGTGTTCATCCACACAGAATAGTCTGCTGTTGTGCCTGTGATTAAGAACATTTAAAGTGGAACTAAACACTAAATTAGCTTTGTTCTGACTAAACTGTGTATATGGTGTTTTAAAAACCATTGTCTACTGTACCTAGTCATTTTTTGGCCATTTTAGTGGAAACTACATTTGCAGCTTTGTGTTCAAAGACAGTAAAAGACTGTGTGTGTGTGTGGAGTTTAGGTTTTTAGTCCCACTTTACACTAGAGATAGTTGGGCAAACTATAAACAAATGTACACAAAACATTCAGCTATAGACCGTACCAACAACATTGTCCAAATTAATAATAATAATAATAATAATAATAATAATAAGAAGAACAATAATAATAATAATAATAAATATAGCTGCAAGCAGCAATGTGGGGGCCAAGCACCGTTTGACAGGGTCTAACAAGGTCTGACAGGGTCAGGGTCTAACCCTGTCAGAACAGACACATCAAAGACAGATCAAAGGTTGCTAGGTGCGTTGCTAGGCAATTGACAAATTTCTGCAACTTTGACCTGCTGGTGCCACTAGACGGTTGGAGCTGGGGGCCTATAAATTGCTGTGAGTAATGAGGAGACTGGCTAGAATGTGCATGCCAAATTTCACAATTTTTTACCAGACGGTTCTATGGGCTGCCATAGACTCCCATTGAAGAAAAAATATATAAATAATAATAAGAATCAGGAGACCAGAACATCAAAGGAAAGATCAAAGGGTTACTAGCAATGTTCCCCCTAATGTTTTATATGTCTGAGCAAACACACTAACTCCTTGAGCGCTCCTTGGACCCCTGTGCGCGACATCCGACATGCACCCCCGGTACACGCTGTTGCGAAAGAGCTGCACGTGCTCCTCGCACACCGGTAGAAGTTTAATACGAGACATGTACTTTTGTTTCTGAATACGGGACGATTCCCCCGTATTCAGATGACCCCGCGGCTGAAAAAAAAAGCGGAACTCTTTCATCTCTGCGCTGCATAGGTTTTCTTGTGCGCTGAGAATGTGCGAGCAGTGCGCAATTGCACAGGCGCGCAGCTTAGAGGGAACGTTGGTTACTAGGCAACTTGCCTAGGCAAATTGCCTAGGCAACTTGCCTAGGCAACTTGCCTAGGCAACTTGCCTAGGCAACTTGCCTAGGCAACGCAAAGCAATTCCTATAGGGTGCTTGGCCCCCCTAATAATAATAATAATAATAATCATCATCATCATCATCATCATCATCATCATCATCATCATCATCATCATAATAATAAAGCAGAAATAGAATAGGCAATCCTCTTGTTTAGGGGCAAAACTGAACCTATTGCAAATTTAACTTTATTTTCAAAGTCTGCAACATTTTTCAGTATTTAATTTCAACTTTTATTTGGCACTATTTTATTTTATGTTTGCATTTGATTACTTCAGAATCCCCAGCATCCTATAATAACTGTACTGGGCTTTTGGGAAGAAGTGTCTTGCTCAGGAACACAATGGCAGCATTAGGACAGGTCTGAAGTGGTGACTGGCAAATACTCAACACACTGCACCACGGCCAGTGCAAACTACCCAATCAGGCCTGGACTGGTAATCGGGCATACCGGGCATTTTGGGCCATCTTCAATATAAACAGTGGACTAAATTAATCAGGATATAGAAGCTTACGAGAGCGGTCCCACCCCTTTCTCTGCACTGATCCCCGCCAGTTTCAGTGTTGATCGTGGAAACATGGAGAAGCGGCAGAAAGGGGGTGCGGAGAAGTTGCGGCCTAAAAGATTAAAAAATCATGCTATAGACGCTGTAAAATAAATAAAAGTTCTAAAATAACAGACATATTCTCTGGAGGGGCTGCTGGAGCCTCCACGTCCTCTGCAGGTTGAAGGTGGACAGGGAACCCGAGGGAACCTGAGGGAACCCGAGGGAACCTGAGGGACAGAGTGACCAGGGAAGTGTAGCACAGGCACAGCAGGTCATCAGGTCGTAATGTTAGGATAATACTGGGACTTTTAGGTAATGGACAGGAGCATAAATTGTCGTTGGCACTTAGGCTCTTTGGTGAATTGGCCCACATTATCCGGGAAAGTACTTTTTCTTCTAGTCTTAAACAGTTATGGAATTAGAAAAAAAATGCAAGATTTTCAAGATAAAAAGTCAAATCAGCTGGGCAGCAAGATTTTTATATTCCGAAAAGTAACAGGGCAAAGGAGCAAAAGAAACAAAGCACCAGTCCAAGCATGTTTTTGAAAATCTCAGGTAAAAAGTCACAAAATCGAGCACAAATGTTTAGCTAAAAGTGTGCAGGTTTCTCTGGTCACCTGCAGCCCAGCGAAGAGCCAGAGTTTACGGACTTTAAACCAGCACAGAGACGAGCGTGACACAAACACTCCCACCTGGTACAGGGTCTGGTACCTGCACACACACGTTAATTCTGTATCTACATGAATATTGGGATAAATATAATGTATGGGGACTGACCAGCGATACTGTTCAGAGTGAGACAGGAAAATGCCAGGGAAATACAGGAGCTCCATCTGAAACAGCCAGAGAAAATGTTAGAAATGAAACACTTGGTTTTGAATAGGGGAGTCACCTGAGCTCATCTTCTCCAACAACAGCTTTGACGCTTGATCCGCCAATACCCAACACCCAGAGACTGGAAGAAGATGCATCTTTCTTGTCTGGCAAGTCCAGAATATTATATATAATATTGATAACTTCATATAGAACAAACTCAAACTCCTCTCACCTCAGACTAACAGAGCTGAGTGCTTCGCTCATTGATTCTGCAGAAATCTGTGTTTTCAGTCCCCTGTGATATTTTTCTCACAAGCTGCCATATTTGTTTTGATACAGATGAACCATGCAGATCTCTGATTGGCTAATCCACCCCTCAATCACACTGTGATGGAAATTTATATTGCAAAGAAACTATTCTTATCATAAGTCTTTGTGTAAATGCATTTGGTCTGTGTCTGACACCCACAGCGTCATTAACACGTGTAAAGGCTCAGCAGAGGAAACTCTGTTGTCTCACCTGCCTTAAAGCCGTTCATTCAGTGATGACAGAGGGTAACAGAGCCTCACCAGGCCCTGGTTTATGAAGTACTCTGTGAAGTACACCAGCCCCAGAGGAATCACAAACTTGAACAGGCCCTGCTCATGAGCACAAGGGCAGAGTGAGATCACAGACACCACAGGGAGGAAGGGGAGGGTACAGTGCACATCCTTACCTTCATCACCTGGATCTTCTCAGTGAAGCTCAGAGGTCCTCTGGCCCTCACACCCCTCCCTATAGAAACACAAGACAGTTAGAGACAGTGACCAGCCAGAACTCTGGAACTTTCTCTTATTTTGATAACTGACTCTTCCTTTCATCCACTGGGGCTTTAAAAACATGCTGATGAACTTTGTTATTATGTTATGATCATTCAAATATTCATGAGTTTGCTCATCAGCCTCAGCCCGCTACCCGCCATATTCCAGAAAGTGAGCATGGGCGCATTTTGGCCCAACTTTCTCTGCACCGTCACGTCACCTCTCTCTGTAACTGCTGCTGTCAGACTCGTCATTTTGGTCTTGAAATGTTTGTATTAACCCGCTCTACATGATTCTGCCAAACCCGTGGAACGGGGAGAAGTGGAATTACCTTCACCAAATTTTCACTTAATTGCTTTAATTGCGAATAGTGACCACACAGATTCATACTTGAAGCGTTGTGATTTGCAGTGAACTTACTGGGTGTGGTTCTGTCCTCATCCTCCTCCTCTGCAGAGGCCCCTGTGTCTCCTCTGAACACAGACCTGTGCACCGGGGGTCCCTCGTCCTCCACTGGGGCAGAGGGAGGAGGCACCAGCAGGAAGAAGTAACTGCACACACAATATGTAGTTCACCATTTATTTTATACAACTAGAACCAAAGGGTAATGCGGGTAATGGCATGGCACTAGTTTTGCATAATGGTCATTTATAATATCACTGGCATGTTTTGGGATGCTCTTGAATTGGAATTTTTTTTTCTTGTTTGGAAAACACACAGTACTACTAATACATTCCAAGAGTAGAAATACAAAGTAGTGATCCAAGAAGTAATTTAATTTTAAGAGTAATTTTCTGGAAGGAACATTCATTCATTCAGAATGGAGCAGAATGGACTGCTCCTGCAGAGTCTTCATGAAGTGACGTTTTAGGGAGAGACTGAAATGCCTGAAAAGATGCCAGTGGAGTGGGTCGACAGCGAGGCAATGTAAAAGAAAGAGGAAATTAAAATGTTTTAAGTAGAATGTGCTTCAAGTACGTGATTTTGAGAACATGGGAATGCAATGATTTCTGAAGAGGTTTTGGCGATTTATGAGCAAACAAAATGACTACTTTTCAGATCCATTATCATTAATTTTGCAAATTTGGAATCAATCTTGCTCAAAGCCCCAACAACAATTCTGATCATTCTTGTACATTTTTATGTTTTTACTTTTTGTATTTTACCATGCTTGTGATACATGGTGACCAAGATCATAGGGGCAGTACAAAACGTTATGAGTGATGAATACCAAGCATTGTTACACCAAACTGATGACCATGGGGTTGAGAATAAAGACTCTTATGTGTAATTTTTAAACGTACCTCTGAGTGTAAATAGTTATGTAAATGAAGGTAACACAAAAAACTGAAAAGAGATGTGTATACTGGATATGAGATTCATAAATGACAAACAGGAGAGAAATGTTAGAGTAACTGTGAATAGGTTATGATTGCTTCATGTTTGTACCAACTTCCATCCATCCATTTTCTTCCGATTATCCGGGGCCGAGTCGTGGGGGCAACAGTCTGTACCAACTTAAATTGCAATATTATGTCTCAAGGTTATGAGTTTCTGGGAAAGACGTTACGTTGTTTTATCGTGTGAAGTTTGCGTATTTGTGTACACCCATCTGTGAATCAATAAAAGAGGCAATACGGAATCCAGTAGAGAAAGGCGACTAACCTCTCTGTTTGTGTCTGTCTCCCCGTGCAAGTAAAACTTAAGTATGTCTTTGTTGTGGTTCTTCACTGTGTTCATTTGTGTTTTAAGATAAGGTGATTTTTCTGACAGACTGAAACTAATTGATTCCACTGACACAACAGCAGGTTTATCCCTAAAACAAACTGTCAATGAACAATAAAGGTACAAAAACACACAGTGCAATAAATTTATATTATGAATAGTTTTTTTTAACTAACAAAATAGTGGAAAAACACCAGAAATGTCCAATGTCAAACACCAAAATGACGAGGCTCACAGCAACAGTTACAGAGAGAGGGGCCCCAATATTCCAAAGTAAATCAATGGGAGCCAGGGTCAGTAAGAGCTGCAAGAACGCGTTAGCTATGTCCTCATCCATCCATCTATGACACATCCATTTATATATGCTCCCTATGCTGTGTCCTCTTATGTTTTCTGAGATCAGAACGATCAGCAAACACTCTCTTACAAAGTGAACAGCTGAATGGTTTCTCTCCTGTGTGTGTCTTCATATGTCTTTTGAGAGTAGTACTATGAGTAAACACTTTCTTACAAACTGAACACCTAAATGGCTTCTCCCCTGTGTGTGTTCTCATATGCGTTTCAAGGTGAACATTTTGGGTAAATGTTTTCTTACAAACCAAACAGCTGAATGGTTTCTCCCCTGTGTGTGTCCTCATGTGTGTTTTGAGACTAGAACTATGAGCAAACACTTTCTTACAAACTGAACAACTAAATGGTTTCTCCCCTGTGTGTGTTCTCATATGTGTTTTGAGACGAAAACTAACAGCAAACACTTTCTTACAAACTGAACAGCTGAATGGTTTCTCCCCTGTGTGTGTCCTCATATGTGTTTTGAAACTAGCATAATGAGCAAACACTTTCTTACAAACTGAACAACTAAATGGTTTCTCCCCTGTGTGTGTCCTCATATGTGATTCAAGCTGAGCATTTTGGGCAAATGTTTTCTTACAAACTGAACAGCTGAATGGTTTCTCCCCTGTGTGGGTCCTCATATGTGTTTTGAGATGAGAACTATCAGCAAGCACTTTCTTACAAACTGAACACCTGATTTCCTTTCCTGTGTGAAGTCTCCTGTGTCTTTGTAGTTTATATTTAGACCCAAATCTCTTTTTACAAATAGAGCACTTGTGTTTCCTGCTCTCAGCTCCTTCACCTGTTCCTGACATGTCTTCAATCTCTACAGTGACTCTGGTCTCTGGTGCAGACTTGTCTCCGTCAGCCCCTGTGTCTCTGTGTGCAGGTGAACAGCAGAGTGGAGGTGTCCAGTCTTCATCACTGTCAGTGTCAGAAGAGTGCTCTGTTTCTCCCTCAGTCTTTGAGTGGACATATGTCTCTGCTCTGATGTCCTCTCCCTGTGTGTCCTCTCTCTGCTCAGTCTCTCTTTGCTGAAGCGGTGAGGACTCTTCGGTCTTCACGCTCACGGCACTAAACTCTGGGACAGACCTGAAAAATATAAGAGACATTTGTATATTTCAAACCCAATTTGAATATTTTTTAATAGAAATGAATAAGAATAAATGAATGACAAAATAAAGATTTGCAGTTTGAAAGTGTCTGAGACTACGTTCAGACTGCAGGGCTTAATGCTCAATTCCGATTTTTCTGTGAAATACGATTTTTTTGCGAGGTCGTTCAGATTTCCAATTAAATGCAACTTGCTGCTGTAGAGAGGGTGGGCAGTACCAAATTCCTGGGGGTGCACATCAGTGAGGACCTCTCCTGCGGACGGCCCTGGGTGCGAATGATGTGCAATTTCCAACTTAGACTCTTAGACGAATACCCCACGTGATAGGTGGGGTGTGCAGTCAATCTGTGGCGGGACGTAAAACCTTTCTTGTGCTCTCATAGGTCTGTGAGCTGTCAACAAGGCGGGACCAGGTGCTGGGACTGGGAGTGCTTTGTGACCAATACTGGGACTGGGAGTGCTGAATCTAGACACTTTGTGACATATGCAATATACTTATATTAAAGGGATATGCCACCCCCAGGTCAAATTTGGGCATCTCCCCACAGTCCAGAGACTAAAATAAGTGGTGGAAAGCGTTTTCCTGCTCACCCAGCCATTGTCTGAGTCTGTCGCCACTGACCGCCGCGGTATCTGGTGCTCCTCCGCCTTAGACTGGAGTCTAACGTCGCCAGAGAAAGATTTCGGCCAAAAGGAATTAATTTGCTCGATGCGTTTCCCAATTACTTTGTGTGTAGTGCGCATTCATATCGAGTGCAAATAAATGTGCAAATCAACACGGAGAGCTTGCCTTGGTCATTTTGGGTGGGAACTATTTTCCAGTGCGTAAGAATACAGCCGTATCACGCAGCACGCTGCCAGGGGAATCCCAGTTACGCACCGGGAAGGGAGTTCCCCTGTTGCACAACGTGGTGCGTGATACGGCTGTATTCTTACGCACTGGAAAATAGTTCCCACCCAAAATGACCAAGGCAAGCTCTCCGTGTTGATCGGACAATGGCTGGGTGAGCAGGAAAACGCTTTCCACCACTTATTTTAGTCTCTGGACTGTGGGGAGATGCCCAAATTTGACCTGGGGGTGGCATATCCCTTTAAAAAATATGAAATAAGTGTTGGTGCTGAACATCAAATGTTCGTTTTATTTTATTTATTATTTTATTATATGCTCTAGTACAATGCATGATTGAGGAAAAATGACATGTCACCCATGAAATAAAAAACAACAACAAAAAACTTAATACACTGTTGTTGTGGTGGTGGCTATTTTTAGAAAGGATGTGCTTTTGATGTCTGCGGAGGGCTGTATGATTATTTGTGTATGAACAAAATGACTTTTTAACAACCCCTGTAACATTATCTGTCTTGGTCCTGCTTGGAATCAATAAAAAGTTTTATTAAATTATTGTTGTTGTTTTAGTTACTTTTAGAAATGGCATGTTTGATACCAGGTGAGGTCCCTATGACGGGAGATTGATTTATGGTAGTCTAAATGTTTTAAAGGTCCCATGGCATGAAATTTTCACTTTCTGATGTTTTTGAACGTTAATGTGAGCTCCCCTACCCTGTTTAGCCCCCCCAATGGCTAAAAGTTGCGAAATGTCTAAACTGAGCATTTGCGATCCTTTTCTGCGTTTGAAAAAAACACAGCTCAAATGGGCGATTCTGGACAAGGCACCTTATTGATGTCAGATCGAAAAAAGAAATGCAAATGCAGTTCAACCATCGTCTGGATCTCCACCCCCTGTCTCTGGAAATCACGCCCAGAGAGTTTGGACCGCGAAGGAGCTACGCAATGCGAAATGCGTTTTTTTATTTGCCTGGAGGCACATGCGAGCGTTTCTAGGCTCGGAAGTCCTTTACCCGACCCTCTGGACCTCTGAAACAGCAGTGGTTTAATTTTATTTTCTGAGAAAATGTGTTTTTTTTCATTGAAACGCTCTCCTTTCGCTCTCCTTTCCTCCTCCGCGCTTACACACGCGGAAGTGGGGCCAGGCACAGCGCACCGCTAACACAAGGAACCAGGAACAAGGAACCCCCTCCCTCCTCTAAGCCTATCTGTGTCCTTCTCATTTGCATTCAAGCAAGAAGGCGCAGAATGAGGTGTTCAGAGAGTTATTTTTTGACTCTGACTCTGTACATGTGTTTTTCTCATGCACTAAGTGTTCATTTTGAAGAAGGATTCATTTACAGTATTAGGGAACCATTAAGGAGCCATATAAAAGCATCAAGAAGTACCATGTCATGGGATCTTTAAGACATTAATGAACGTGCCACACAACCACTAAACACTCGGCTACAAAGCTGTGCAAAGAACATTACATATCTCATAATTACTGAAATCACACTTGTTCACACATCTGTATAAAAAATATAAGATTACTAAATGACACAACATGCTGTTATAGTAATTCAAGACACTTTAATGATTAAAGTGCATGATGTAAAGAAAACTAAACAGTATAAGGCATATTTAAGTCATTAAAACACATCACTACAAAATGATGACAGTGCACATTATTGGTCAAACAGGAAGGGAGTAGAAAGGCAACATCTATGGAGCAGGGCATTTAAGTGTAATAAGACTGAATATTATTTACAATAAATACAATAAAATAAATAGACAGTGAGACAACAGACAAAGAAGGTAGCGCAAATAAAAAGTGTAACAGTGCAGTTGCAGGCAATAAATAAAATAAAAAAATAAGTGGGCCTAATACAACAAATAAAGACAATGAATAGACAGTGAGACAGCAGACAATAAACTTGCAGTTACACAGTAACAGTAACAATGTAATAGTAATAACAATGGGAAGAATCAATATGATGGAAGTATAAATAGTATAAAACAGTAAAACACTTAAAAATAAATAGTATATAAATACTTACTAATACTATAATAAAATACTTAATAACAAATAACAACATGGTGGTAACAGACAGAGTAGAAAATGTTACAAAAAATAACAATAAATATACAATATGTACATAGTCTGCTCAGAGGCCTGTTCTTGGAGTTCGTCCACTGCCTTTGGCCTCCTTGCTTGTCTTCAGGATGCACTGTTGCCTGTCTTTGGGCACACTTGGATCCAGAATGCACAAAACAGGCATCAAAGGATCCATTCTCTTCTGGGAAGACAAAGACTGTAAGGTCACTTCAATGTTTGGATAGAAATCCCTCCATGCCCCAGGATTATATTATAACTATACTGCTATATCATAATAACTTATGATAAACACGTGTATTATATATTATAACATATTATGACTATTATAACTATAATACTATATCATAAGCTGTATTATTACTCCCAGACCAATCCACAGGTCTCCAATACATAACCTTAGACTCCAGTAGGCCAATGGCGAGCGACAACTGTCTATCGTATTTACGTCTGTGAGCTCTCCTATCCCTCTACGTAAAAAAACAAAGTAGCTTTTGTGTCACAAAGTGGTCCGTTTTAAATTATCACGCTATCCGAAAATACGGTTCTTACCTTAAACAGTCGAATCAATCGCTCCTCTTGTCCTCTCCTCTCCGTGGTAAACGCTATCTGAGAGGTTTATCATTTCGCAGGTCCCGGCACAGGGGGCCCCGCCCAGCTCGCGTCCGATTGGCCGGAGGCGCAAGAAGCCGGGGAGAACGCTAGACGGTCCCGAGCCGCGATTGGCCGGAGGTGCAAGAAGCCGGGGAGAACGCTAGATGGTCCTGAGCCGCGATTGGCCGGGAAGGATAGACGGGATAGCCGAGGGGATACTCTCATTGGAAGTCTACGTTGCGCGATTGCACTTCCTAGTGTTCGGGTTCTGCGGACAGCAAACACTGCGTCACTGGTGAAAAAAGCTCAGAGGTGCCACTATTTCCTCCGCAAACTGAGGAGAGCTGGAGCCCCCCCACCCATCATGACCACCTTCTACCGAGGCACCATTGAGAGCGTTCTGACCAGCTGCATCACTGTGTGGTACGGGAGCTGCACTGAACAAAACAGGAAGGCCCTGCAGCGCATAGTGAATGCAGCTGGGAGGATCGCTGGTGTCTCTCTCCCCTCCCTCCTGGACATTTTTAACACCCGCCTCACCCGCAGAGCGTCCAGCATTGTGGATGACCCGAGCCACCCCTCACACAGCCTCTTCAGCCTCCTGCCCTCGGGGAGAAGGTACTGGAGTCTCCGGGCCCACTCCACCAGACTGTCAAACAGCTTCATGCACCAGACTGTCAGGAAGCTGAACTCTCACCTTACCCCCCCTCATATTGGCATAACCTGTATTACATAAAAAGACATATCACTCTAGACACTTTAAAATCTGCTGCTAAGAACTACTGTTGCACATTTACTACTGGAATATTACTACTGTTGTACTGTTGTTTACTACTGTTGCACATTTATTTTTTATCTTTACTCTCAATGCACATTCTAATGCACATTATCATTTCACTGTTGTATCTTCTATTGCACATTTTGATGCACACTGCATATTTTGGACATCTGTAAATAGGTATTTATTCTTTTGCACTGCTTTTAGATTTTTTATCTGCGATAGTTTGTTTTTTATTTTGTCTTTATATTGTATTTTGTACACTGTCTTTTGCACTACTTGGCCAGAGAGGAATGAAATTTCGATTCACTGTATGTTGAACACATATGGCAGAATTGACAATAAAGCTGACTTTGATCTTTGTATGTGATCTCCAGTGTGAACTTTAAATGCCCCAAAAGTGTCCCGCATGCACCTTGGAGGACACGACAAGGTCACATGCAGCGAGCGTGCTCAGTGTTTACGGAAGTCGCCTAAAGTTGCCGTCGTACCAGAGCCAGAACATGTACAGCTTATTTGTTTTAAGGAGGAGACGCAGAAAGAGAAGGACAAGGTTTTTGGCCACAGCGTTCTGTGGGGCAGTGGCAGCAACGTCCATAGAAATGAACATGTGGGTGTGGAGTCGCAGCCAAGAGTGGTGGGATTGCCAGGTGCTTCGCCACTTCACTGACACAGAGTTCATGTACTATTTTCACATGACGAGAAGAACGTTTGTGTACATTTCTGAGCGCCTACTTGTACCACTCTCACTGGAGGAAACACCCCCAGGTCGGATAAATGCGACCTGGCCGTTCAGACTGAAGTCGCATGTCAAAATATCAGATATGTATTGGTTTTAGGACCACATATCCAAGTGGCCTGGATCGCATCAGATCTGTGTCGTTCAGACTGTCAGATCAGATACAGGTCGCATAGGGGCAAAAAAAATCGGATTTGGGTCACTTCAGGCTGCAGTGTGAACGTAGCCTCAGACTCACACTTGCAGCTCATCTTCCTCCTGTTTGACGCTGTGTTCTTCTTTAATGTGTGGCGCTCTGATGTCCTCTCCCTGTGTGTCCTCTCTCTGTTCAGCCTCTCTTTGCTGAAGCGGTGAGGACTCTTCTGTCTTCACACTCACAGCACTAAACTCGGGGACAGACCTGAAAAATATAATATATATTATATAATATATGATCAGTCGTTCCATGCCGACTCGCTCCTTTTATCTTATTTTTATTGTATTTTCAATTACTTTTTTCACTTTTTGCACTTGCACTGCACTTCCACACCATGTGCATGACCGTAGCAGACTTTTGGAGCTACGTCCGTCAGTAAGCGCGGACTTTAAGCCGGTTTTCGAAGCATCGGCGGAGGACATCCTGCCTCTTTGTTTACTCTGGCGCCGCAAAAGGAGAACGCGCCAAGGGAAGCAAGCCGGTGTGCTGTGGAGAACCTCTCAGAGACACAACAGACCTACTCTTCCCTCTATCCTGCTTGCAAACGTCCAGTCTCTGACGAATAAACTGGATGACCTGCGCGCACCGATTTATTTCGAATGGGACATGAGGAACTGTTGTGTTTTTGCCTTTACAGAAACATGGCTGGACCTGACCATTCCCAACAGCGCGGTCTCGCCGGACAATTTCCCCATATACAGGCAGGACAGAACAGAGGATTCAGGCAAGTCTTGCGGAGGAGGTGTTTGCTTTATGGTTAACTCTTTGTGGGCAACAGATGCACGCATTTTAACAACCCACTGCACTCCAGCCCTAGAGCTGCTAAGCATCAAAGTTAGACCACAAGCTGCTAAAACAGAAGCCCTAGTAGAACTGTATAAGATAAGATATGCCTTTATTAGTCCCCCAGTGGGGAAATTCCAGTGCCGCAACGCACAGATCAAGAACAGCACGAAAAAGTAACGTCGGCCTCTGCGCGTCCTCCGTAGCAGCTCATAAACAGACTTGAAAACTCACACCCTGATGCTGCTTTCATTGTGTTGGGGGATTTCAATAGCGCTAACATGAAAACGGTTCTACCAAAATACTACCAGCACATTCCTCCCCACTGGGGGGGGGGGCGCTACCGCAGATCCTTCATCCCCACTGCCATCAGACTGTATAATTCTACTGTATAATCTTTCAATACTCTCCTAGTTACTGTTTCTTATTACTTATTTTATCAAGACTGCATAACTCCACTGTATGGTCCTATCGTGCAATATCGTTTTTCCAACGTGCAATATCGTTTTTTCAATATTCTCCTTGTCACTGTTTTATTATTACTTATTTTATTATCATTATTCCTTATCTTTATGCCATTCTTGCCTGCATGCACTTTTGTTTCTTGTTCAAACTGTCCCTACCTGGAGCTACTGTGACAAGTAAATTTCTCCTGCGTGAGATCAATAAAGTCTTATCTTATCTCATCTTATCTATGACTGTACCGCCAGGCACAGCTCCAACATCATCCTCAAGTTTGCCGACGACACCACCATCTTAGGCCTCATCACTAACAACGACGAGAGCGTCTACAGAGACCAAGTGAAATCACTAATCAGCTAACCTCTCTCTGAACGTCAGCAAAACTAAGGAAATGATTGTGGACTTCAGGAGACAGCGTGTAGACCAGCATCCCCCCCATCTCCATCAACAACGCTGAGGTGGAGCAGGTCAGCAGCTTTAAGTTCCTTGGGGTACACATCACTGAGGATCTGTCCTGGACACTACATACAGACACTGTGGTTAAGAAAGCCCGACAAAGACTCTATTTCCTGAGGAAGTTGAGTAAGTTTGGTATGAACACCAGCATCCTCACAAACTTCTACAGGTGCACCATCGAGAGCCTGCTAACGGGATGCATCACAGTGTGGTATGGGAACTGCACCGCTCAGTACAGCACTACAGAGGGTGGTACAAGCGGCAGAGGACATCACTGGCAGCAGTCTCCCCTCCATCCAGGACATTTACCACAGCAGGGGTCTGCGTAAGGCACGCAGCATCACTAAGGACCATACTCATCCGGCACAAGGACTCTTCCGTCTGCTACTCTCTGGTAGACGATATAGGAGCCTGCCAGCACGCACAAAAAGACTCAAAGACAGCCATTACCCCCAAGCTGTCAGACTACTGAACTCTGGATAATACTGCACTAAACTACTTTTATTATGCATAATATGTTTACTGCTGCTTCTCTGTATGAATGTATTATGTTTTTCACTACCTCACTATAAACTACTGTTACCTGTGCAATAAACTGAGCAATAACCCATTTGCAATATTTATACCATAGTATGTGCAATACAAAATCCACATGGAACACTCATACTACACCATATTATGTGCATCTGTGAAAGACTCTACTTACACCTTATTTAATCCTAACTGCACCTTTGTACGTTGTACATTGTATTTTTATTACATTTTATTACAGTGGTACCTCACCTTACGAAAGACTCTACATACGAAAAATCCAAGTTACGAAATTCCTTCACGTTAAATTTTGGTCTCTATATACCGCGCGACGTGCGTGAGGAGCGAGGAGCACGCACCAGCACGGCACCGCGCGAGGAGCACGGCACCGCGCGAGGAGCACGGCACCGCGCGAGGAGCACGGCACCGCCCGAGGAGCACGGCACCGCCCGAGGAGCGAGGAACATGGCACCGCACGAGGAGCAAGGAACACAGCACCGCGCGAGGAGAACGCACCGGCTGGTTTGTGGCTCAGGCCACAAACCAGCGGGTGCAAGGAGGAGGAGCACCCCTAGTCCTGGTCTGCACGACCGGCACCGGGGCTGCGAGCACGAGATAGAACCAGTCCAGGTTTAGACCTGGTTTAGTCCACATTTAGTCTTGGTCTAGTCTCTTAGCCAATCAGGACGCAGATCCAATGTTACACTATAAAAAAAAAGTTACACTATAAAAAAAAACCAACCTTGGAACGAATCAGGTCTTTTCCATTGAAATAGCTACTCAACTTACGAAAAATTCACGTTACGAAACCACTTCTGGAACGAATTCATTTCGTAAGGTGAGGTACCACTGTATATATTTTTATTATATTGTTTACTTCTTCCCCTGCACTTTTGCAACACTTTATTACCATGTACTATTATTGCTGCTATTAGTACTTCTTGACTATCGTAGCGAGTCAACGGTTCCTCTGATCCTAAGCATTTCATTGCATTGTTGACCCTGTGTTGATTCTGCATGACAAATAAACAATCTTGAATCTTGAACATAATATATAAGACATGTGTATATTTCAAACCCAATCTGAATATTTGTAATAGAAATTAATAAGAATTAATGACAAAATAAAGAATTGCAGTTTGATGGTGTCCGAGACTCACACTTGCATCTCATCTTCCTCCTGTTTAACGCTGTGTTCTTCTTTAATGTGTGGAGCAGGGCTCAGAGAGGGGAGCTGGTCAGCAGCTGCAGGAGATGAGAGATTACACACTTGAACATACACCAGTCTTGAACATGACACAGACATGAACACTCTGGACTTGTCTGTAGTCTTCTACTGTCAGGCTGAGGGGGTGTCTTTTCTGTCCATGAAGTTGTAAATATGTTTGAGTGAACATCTGAAGTAATTTGGAGTCACAGGTTCTCATGCTAAACTCATTAGCTTAGCTCATTAGCGGCTAACGGTTAGCTCATTAGCCGCTAACGGCTAGCTCATTAGCCGTTAGCAGCTAATGAGCCGTTAGTGGCTAATGAGCTAGCATCATCTGCATTTTTCATACTTTTTAAACACCCATGGTGTTAAAAATAGGATCCATGCGATCCAGAAGACTTACCCCCTCTGACGAGCACAACCCTCGGGCTCAGAGCCCTCGGAGCCGAGTCAAAGAGCCGCTGGATCCTCTGGTTCTCCTGTTTGAAGCCTCCGGACATATTTCCCCTGTTTGTTTTTCTGGTGTTCGGCTCGTTCAAAATTTGAGCTAACCGTTGCTAAGTTGGTTCAGACAGGGCTCTCAAGGCTCACGCATTGAGAGTGTGACACACGCAATTCGACGTATTCACACGCGCACACGCCACACATGGCATTTCTCACGCTGATTTGTGTTATTTTTTTTATTTTTTATTTTTTTGTGCCCAGAAAATCGGTCCGTGTGGCTTAGTTTATGCAGGCTCTGCGCGTTTTCAGCGCCGCCCCCTCCCCCTGCTCCGGGGGAGCTCCGGGGGAGCAGGGGGAGGGGGGGACGGCGCGGGCACGTCCTGAGCCTCAGTCCCGGTGCCACGTCTCCTCTGAGATGCACCGACTCCGGTCCCCGTGTCTCCGTCTGTGCGTAACGTGTCCCCCCCGACGGCTTATGCGCGGAATACGCGCGGCCCAGAGCCGAACTGCCCGCGGTGAGACGCGGTGAGACGCGGTGAGACGCGGTGAGCCGCGGGCCCGGTGCATTAACCAGACTCTTACATGAATCCGTTATGAACCCCCCCCGCTCCGCTCCCTCCTCCCCGCCCCTCTCAGCGCGCACTGACAAAGTGCAGTGATGATAAAACAAACTGAGAACCATCAGGTAATAACTTCATTTATATAACTCTCATTAGTTGCTTTGTAGTTTAAGTTTGCTCTTTAGA
The DNA here is from genome assembly GCA_036785185.1 of Paratrypauchen microcephalus. Classification (NCBI taxonomy): domain Eukaryota; kingdom Metazoa; phylum Chordata; class Actinopteri; order Gobiiformes; family Gobiidae; genus Paratrypauchen; species Paratrypauchen microcephalus. The sequence continues at coordinate 7,624,963 of JAVJIX010000022.1, read as the reverse complement.
CAAACAGGGCTCTCAACACGCAATTCGACGTGTTCACACGCTCACACGGCATTTCTCACGCAATTCAAGCGCCCCCCCCCCAGTCCTCGTAAATTACAGTCACACGCACGACCCCGCTCAAAACTTGAGAGCCCTGGTTCAGAAGTGATCTGAACATAAACAAACTGTTGTTTTGACTGTTGTTTCAGTTCTTGTTTTGTTTGGATCTTTTAACCGGACTCTTCAGGTTGTAGTTCTAACAAAACGTTCACATCAACGTCATAAATAAAGTTTGTTCAGGTTTTAGAGCTTGCGCTGCTCCAGGCCGCAGACCTCCAGTGGGATCGGAAGTGCGCACAACTTCAAAATAAAATCAAGTTAACGAAGAGAAAAGTTCGTGCATTTATATTTAATTAATCAACTTTGTAACGTGAAAGATATTAGTTTCTTAAATACATAACACTTTTGATGTTGTCAATCCTTCATTTCTGGCATTTACCATGATTACACCAGGCAAATGCACAACGGAACTCGTGAATCCTGTACACAACATATCGGGACAACACAGTGACAAACATACCCCAATGTACTTAGCAAAGTAAAAAAACAATGTATAGAGGACACCACATACCTCTGCCTCCGGACATTTACAAAAGAGGCAGACCAAGGGGCAACATGAAGGTTTGGGGTACCAGCGTGGGAAAACCCCACTCCCTCCCCCCGCTACTGTACATCGAAGATGAGCAAAAAAAAAAAAATTAATAAATTAATAATCAGTAACACCACTGCACAAACGCGCCTCGTAAAACTTAATACCACGACACAAATACAACATCGTAATTGATTTATCAAGATCCCATAATAATGATGTTTCATGTCTGTGCTAGAGGGCGCTATAGTGTTCACTTTTATTCTATTTCATATTTCATCACATTGGGGCAGGGCGCAATGTTCCCCCTAATTTTTCATGTGTCTGAGCAAACACACTAACTCCCTGAGCGTTCCTTGGACTACTGTGAGCAACATCCGACATGCACACTGTGGCCACACCAGTATCACACCTTTGTGACAGTCTGGTGGATGAAGCTGTTTGACAGTCTGGTGGAGTGGGCCCGGAGACTCCGGTACCTTCTCCCCGACGGCAGGAGGCTGAAGAGGCTGTGTGAGGGGTGGCTCAGGTCACCCACGATGCTGGATGCTCTGCGGGTGAGGCGGGTGTTAAAAATGTTCAGGAGGGAGGGGAGAGAGACACCAGCGATCCTCCCAGCTGCATTCACTATGCGCTCCAGGGCCTTCCTGTTCTGTTCAGTGCAGCTCTCGTACCACACAGTGATGCAGCTGGTCAGAACGCTCTCAATGGTGCCTCGGTAGAAGGTGGTCATGATGGGTGGGGGGGCTCCAGCTCTCCTCAGTTTGCAGAGGAAATAGAGGCGCCTCTGAGCTTTTTTCACCAGTGACGCAGTGTTCGCTGCTCGCAGGACCCGGACACTAGAAAGTGCAATCGCGCAACGTAGACGTCCAATGAGAGCATCCCTTTGTCTATCCCGTCTATCCTTCCCGGCCAATCGCGGCTCGGGATCGTCTAACGTTCTCCCCGGCTTCTTGCGCCTCCGGCCAATCGCGGCTCGGGATCGTCTAGCGTTCTGAGCTGGGCGGGGCCCCCCGTGCCGGGACCTGCGAAATGATAAACCTCTCAGATAGCGTTTACCACGGAGAGGAGAGGACAAGAGGAGAGATTGATTCCACTGTTTAAGGTAAGAAGCGTATTTTTGGATAGCGTGTTAATTTAAAACGGACCGCTTTGTGACACAAAAGCTACTTTGTTTTTTACGTAGAGGGATAGGAGAGCTCACAGACGTAAATACGATAGACAGTTGTCGCTGTCATTGGCCTACTGGAGTCTAAGGTTATGTACTGGAGACCTGTGGATTGGTCTGGGAGTAATAATACAGCTTATGATATAGTATTATAGTTATAATATATATAATAATATACACTGCTCAAAAAAATAAAGGGAACACTAAAGTAACACATTGTAGATCTGACTGAATGAAATATTTTTTATTAAATACTTTGTTCTTTCCATAGTTGAACGTGCTGACAACAAAATCACACAAAAATTATCAATGAAAATCAAATGTATCAACCCATGGAGGTCTGGATTTGGAGTTATACTCAAACTTAAAGTGGAAAAAAAACACTACAGGCTGATCCAACTTTGATGTAATGTCCTTTAAACAAGTCAAAATGAGGCTGAATGACCTGCCTACAACGCCTGGGCATGCTCCTGATGTGGCGGCGGATGTTCTCCTGAGGGATCTCCTCCCAGACCTGGACTAAAGCATCTGCCAACTCCTGGACAGTCTGTGGTGCAACTTGGCGTTGGTGGATGGAGCGAGACATGATGTCTCAGATGTGCTCAATTGGATTCAGGTCTGGGGAACGGGCGGGCCAGTCCATAACATCAATGCCTTCGTGTTGCAGGAACTGCTGCCACACTCCAGCCACATGAGGTCTAGCATTGTCTTGCATTAGGAGGAACCCAGGGCCAACTGCACCAGCATATGGTCTCACAAGGGGTCTGAGGATCTCATCTCGGTACCTAATGGCAGTCAGGCTACCTCTGGCGAGCACATGGAGGGCTGTCCTGCTCTCTAAAGAAATGCCACCCCACACCATTACTGACCCACCTCCAAACCGGTCATGCTGAAGGATGTTGCAGGCAGCAGAACGTTCTCCACGGCGTCTCCAGACTCTGTCACATCTGTCACATGTGCTCAGTGTGAACCTGCTTTCATCTGTGAAGAGCACAGGGCGCCAGTGGCGAATTTGCCAATCTTGGTGTTCTCTGGCAAATGCCAAACGTCCTGCACGGTGTTGGGCTGTAAGCACAACCCCCACCTGTGGACGTCGGGCCCTCATACCATCCTCATGAAGTCTGTTTCTGACTGTTTGAGCAGACACATGCCCATTTGTGGCCTGCTGGAGCTCATTTTGCAGGGCTCTGGCAGTGCTCCTCCTGTTCGTCCTTGCACAAAGACGGAGGTAGCGGTCCTGCTGCTGGTTTGTTGCCCTCCTACGGCCTCCTCCACGTCTCCTGACGTACTGGCCTGTCTCCTGGTAGCGGCTCCATGCTCTGGACACTACGCTGACAGACACAGCAAACCTTCTTGCCACAGCTCGCATTGATGTGCCATCCTGGATGAGCTGCACTACCTGAGCCACTTGTGTGGGCTGTAGACTCCGTCTCATGCTACCAGTAGAGTGAAAGCACCACCAGCAATCAAAAGTGACCAAAACATCAGCCAGAAAGCATCAGAACTGAGAAGTGGTCTGTGGTCACCACCGACAGGACCACTTTTTTATTGGGTGTGTCTTGGCAATTGCTTATGATTTCCACCTGTTGTCTACTCCATTTGCACAACAGCATGTGAAATTGATTGTCAATCAGTGTTGCTTCCTAAGTGGACAGTTCGATTTCAAAGAAGTGTGGTTGACTTGGAGTTACATTGTGTTGTATAAGTGTTCCCTTTATTTTTTTGAGCAGTGTATATAATAATATATAATACACGTGTTTATCATAAGTTATTATGATATAGCAGTATAGTTATAATATAATCCTGGGGCATGGAGGGATTTCTGTCCAAACATTGAAGTGAGCTTACAGTCTTTGTCTTCCCAGAAGAGAATGGATCTGTTCTGTGCATTCTGGATCCAAGTGTGCCCAAAGACAGGCAACAGTGCATCCTGAAGACAAGCAAGGAGGCCAAAGGCAGTGGACCAACTCCAAGAACAGGCCTCTGAGTCTGTCTGAGCAGACTATGTACATATTGTATATTTATTGTTATTTTTTGTAACATTTTCTACTCTGTCTGTTACCACCATGTTGTTATTTGTTAAGTATTTTATTATAAGTATTTATATACTATTTATTCTTAAGTGTTTTACCGTTTTATACTATTTATACTTCCATCATATTGATTCTTCCCATTGTTATTACTATTACATTGTTACTGTTACTGTGTAACTGCAAGTTTATTGTCTGTTGTCTCACTGTCTATTCATTGTCTTTATTTATTGTATAGGCCTACTTATTTTTTTATTTTATTTATTGCCTGCAACTGCACTGTTACACTTTTTATTTGCGCTACCTGCTTTGTCTGTTGTCTCACTGTCTATTTATTTTATTGTATTTATTGTAAATAATATTCAGTCTTCTTACACTTAAATGCCCTGCTCCATAGATGTTGCCTTTCTACTCCCTTCCTGTTTGACCAATAATCCAACATGTGCACTGTCATAATTTTGTAGTGATGCCTTTTAATGACTTAAATATGCCTTATACTGTTTAGTTTTCTTTACATCATGCACTTTAATCATTAAAGTGTCTTGAATTACTATAACAGTGTGTTGTGTCATTTAGTAATCTTATATTTTTTTATACACGTGTGAACAAGTGTGATTTCAGTAATTATGAGATGTAATGTTCTTTGCACAGCTTTGTAGCCTAGTGTTCAGTGGTTGTGTGGCACGTTCATTAATGTCTTAAAACATTTAGACTACCATAAATTAATCTCCCGTCATAGGGACCTCACCTGTTGTCAAACATGCCATTTCTAAAAGTAACTAAAACAACAGCAATAGTTTAATAAAACTTTTTATTGATTCCAAGCAGGACCAAGACAGATAATGTTACAGGGGTTGTTAAAAAGTCTCATTTTATTCATACACAAATAATCATACAGCCCTCAGCAGACATCAAAAGCACATCCTTTCTAAAAATAGCCACCACCACAACAACAGTGTATTAAGTTTTTTTGTTGTTGTTTTTTATTCCAAGATGTTTCGTGGGTGACATGTCATTTTCCCTCAATCATGCATTGTAGTAGAGCATATAATAAAATAATAAATAAAATAAAACAAACATTTGATGTTCAGCACCAACACTTATGCAATATACTTATATTAAAAAAGATGAAATATGTCACAAAGTGTCTAGATTCAGCACTCCCAGTCCCAGTATTATGTCACAAAGCACTCCCAGTCCCAGCACCTGGTCCCGCCTTGTTGACAGCTCACAGACCTATGAGAGCACAAGAAAGGTTTTACGTCCCGCCACAGATTGACTGCACACCCCACCTATCACGTGGGGTATTCGTCTAAGAGTCTAAGTTGGAAATTGCACATCATTCGGACCCAGGGCCCTGTCCAGGAGAGGTCCTCACTGATGTGCACCCCCAGGAATTTGGTACTGCCCACCCTCTCTACAGCAGCAAGTTGCATTTAATTGGAAATGTGAACAACCTTGCAAAAAAATCGTATTTCACAAAAAAATCTGAATTGAGCATTAAGCCCTGCAGTGTGAACGTAGTCTCAGACACTTTCAAACTGCAATTCTTTATTTTATCATTCATTTATTCTTATTCATTTCTCTTAAAAATATTCAAATTGGGTTTGAAATATACAAATGTCTCTTATATTTTTCAGGTCTGTCCCAGAGTTTAGTGCTGCGAGCGTGAAGACCGAAGAGTCCTCACCACTTCAGCAAAGAGAGACTGAGCAGAGAGAGGACACACAGGGAGAGGACATCAGAGCAGAGACACATGTCCATTCAGAGACTGAGGGAGACACCGAGCACTCTTCTGACACTGACAGTGATGTAGACTGGACACCTCCACTCAGCTGTTCACCTGCACACAGAGACACAGGGGCTGATGGAGACGAGTCTGCACCAGAGACCAGAGCCACTGTGGAGAGTAAAGACATGTCAGGAACTGGTGAAGGAGCTGAGAGCAGGAAACACAAGTGCTCGATTTGTAAAGAGAGATTTGGGTCTAAATATAAACTACAAAGACACAGGAGAGTTCACACAGGAAAGGAAATCAGCTGTTCAGTTTGTAAGAAAGTGATTGGTGATAGTTCTCATCTCAAAAGCCATATGAGGACACACACAGGGGAGAAACCATTCAGCTGTTCAGTTTGTAAGAAAACGTTTGCCCAAAATAGTAACCTTGAAACACATATGAGGACACACACAGGGGAGAAGCCATTCAGCTGTTAGTTTGTAAGAAAGTGTTTGCTCATAGTTCTAGTCTCACAATACACATGAGGACACACACAGGGGAGAAACCATTCAGCTGTTCAGTTTGTAAGAAAGTGTTTGCTCATAGTTCTAGTCTCACAATACATAAGAGGACACACAGGGGAGAAACCATTCAGATGTTGAGTTTGTAAGAAAGTGTTTGCTGATAGTTCTCATCTCAGAAAACATAAGAGGACACAGCATAGGGAGCATATATAAATGGATGGGTCATAGATGGATGGATGAGGACATAGCTAACCTGTTCTTACGGCTCCTACTGACCCTGGCTCCCATTGTTTTACATTGGAATATTGATGCCCCTCTCTCTGTAACTGCTGCTGTGAGCCTCGTCATTTTGGTGTTTGACATTGGACATTTCTGGTGTTTTTCCTCTATTTTGTTAGTTAAAAAAAACTATTCATAATATAAACTTATTGCAGTGTGTGTTTTTGTACCTTTATTGTTCATTGACAGTTTGTTTTATGGATAAACCCGCTGTTGTCAGTGGAATCAATTAGTTTCAGTCTGTCAGAAAAATCACGTTATCTGAAAACACAAATGAACACAGTGAAGACAACCTGTCAACAAACGTACTTACCTGGATTAGGTCCTATCTGTCAGACCGCTTTCAATGTGTCCGCATAGAAAACACCACATCCAACATCATTTCTTCACACATCGGTCTGCCACAGGGTTCCAACATCGGTCCACTTCTCTTCTCCCTGTATATAAATGACTTGCCGTCTGTCTGCCTGGATGTTAACATCCAGATGAACGCAGACGACACTCATATATACATGGGACAAGGATGCTGGACAGGTAGCTGCCAAACCTACCACAGCCATGAAGAAAGTGGCGAGATGGCTCACTCAGTCATGCCTCACACTCAACATAAAGAAAACAGCAGCTATGTACTTTGTCAACAAAACTAAACAGTCACCTTTTCCCACCATCACTGTGCATGGAGAAAACATACAAAACGTCACCAGCTTCAAATACCTGGGTTTAATAACTCTGGATCCCACTTTCACATTTAACAGACCCTCCAGGAATTCGCGATGTTGCGATTTGCAACTTCAACGCAACTTCAGCCAATCCCCGTGAATTCAGGGCGGTGTTGCAATTTTGACCAATCACCGCAACTTTCCCGCAATTTTTACTATTTTTTTTACAATTCTGACCAATCATCGGCGACGCATTGAACGCCGACCAACTTCCTTCTGCCTTACTTCCATGTGACAAAACGAAACTGCGGCCGTGTCCCCAGTTCCCAGAGCGCACAGCTCGGAGCGCGGCCCGAAGGGGGTTCAGACTGCAGTCAATGCGGTGCACACTTGCTCAGCCCCGACTGCAGTCTGCGGACCGCTTAACGACTGCGGTGTTCGGACCGCGTGTTAACTGCGCATGGGACAAAAAAGAAGTGGGACAGCAGTCGTCGCGCCGGTGTACTGTCGAAATGTGTGACGCACATGCCCTTCGGGCCACGCTCCAAGCCGCTTGCTCTGGGAATTGGGACACGGCTTCTAATGGCAAAGAAACATGTCTGCGGCCAGCCATTTGCCCACTAAAATAACAGCAAAACACCGGGCAAAACAGTTCCCCTCCTAGTAGTAATTTATTTTTGATGTTGGTAAGGTTGTTTTAGGACCATATCTGTGATCTCTGTGTCTTTCTATTATTCTTTGTCAGTAATAAAAAATATTACTCAATATTAATTACAAAAACGGAAAATCGCAACTATTTATCGCAACTTTCACTTCCTCCCACAACAAAATCGCAACAAAAACCTTGTTGACTCTGTGGTGGCCTCTGCTCTCCTCTACGCTGTCATCTGCAGGGCCCCGAGCAGCACAGAACGGGACAGAAAAAGACTCAATAAGCTGGTCAGGAGGGCCAGCTCTGTCCTGGGCTGTCCTCTGGACTCTGTAGAGGAGGTGGCTGAGAGGAGGGTGCTGGCCAAATTCACGTCCATCATGGATGACACCTCTCACCCTCTGCACCGGACTGTAGAGGAGCTGAGCAGCTCCTTCATCAGCTGACTGAGGCACCCCCAGTGCACGTCCAAACGTGCACTATCGTTTTTCAATACTCTCCTAGGTACTGTTTCTTATTACAGTGGTCCCTCATTTGTCGTGGGGGTTAGGTTCCAGAAATAACCCGTAAGTGAAATACGCAAACTTTATATTTTACAATTATGATACATACACTTTTCTCAGACTGGTATTAACATTTTCTCACATTTCTCTCGTTTAAACACTCAAACTTTCGTAGATTTTCAACAAAATGTATTAATAGTGTGGGGTGGGGGGGGACTAGACCTGGACACGTGCACCCCATCGTGGTCAAATCCGTGAGCAGCATGACCGGCGCGAGGCCGTGCGTCTGACCCGGGGCTTCGAGAACGAGGCCGGCAGCGCCCGGACCATGCCTCCCCCTCGAGACCACATCCAACGACGACGTCGAAGCGAACACGCACAAGAGCTGCACAAAATAAGGCAAAGAACCGCATGTGGTAGTTTAATTCTGGTTTAGACCTGGTCTAGTCCTGGTTTAGTCCAGGTTTAGACCTGGTCTAGTCCTGGTTTCGTCCAGGTTTAGACCTGGTCTAGTCCTGGGTTAGTCCAGGTTTAGACCTGGTCTAGTCCTGGTTTAGTCCTGGTTTAGTCCAGGTTTAGACCTGATTTAGACCTGGTTTAGTCCTGGTTTAGTCCACGTTTAGTCCTGGTCTAGTTCTGGTCTAGTCCCGGTCTGGTCCCGGTCTGGTCCTGATCTGGTCCCGGTCCAATCCCGGTGTGGTCCTCATATCTTAGTCCCGTTCTGGACGAGAACGTCCTTTAAAAGGCCCTGTACCCCTGATTATTTTTAAATTATGATTAAAAAATAATCATAATAAAAATTTTAAAAAAATCTGCGAAACAGCGAGGCTGCAAAAAGTGAACCGCGAGGGACCACTGTATTACTTATTTTATCAGACTGTATAACTGCACTGTATAGTCGTAACATGCAATATCGTTTTTCAATACCCTCCTTGTTACTGTTTTATTATTATTACTTATTCTATTATTACTTATTTATTTGTATTATTATTATTATTATTATTATTATTATTATTATTATAAATTTATTTTTATACCATTCTTGCCTGCATGCACTTTTCTTTCTTGTTGAAACTGTCCCTACCAGGAGCTACTGTGACTTTTTTTTTTGGTGATTTTGAGAACATGTGAATGCAATGATTTCAGCAGCAAACAAAATGACTACTTTTCAGATCCATTATCATTAATTTAGCAAATTTGGAATCAATCTTGCTAAAAGCCCTAACACCAATTCTGATCATCCATCCATCCATTTTCTTCCACTTATCCAGGGTCGGGTGGCGGGGGCAACAGTCTAAGCAGGGACGCCCAGACCTCCTTCACCCCGGACACTTCCTCCAGCTCCTCCAGGGGGAACCCAATTCATTCCCAGGCCAGCCGGGACACATAGTCCCTCCAGTGCATCCTGGGTCTTCCCCAGGGCCTCCTCTCGGTGGGACATGCCCGGAACACCTCCCGAGGGAGGCGTCCAGGAGGCATCCGGAACAGATGCCCGAGCCACTTCAGCTGGCTCGTCTCAACGTGGAGAAGCAGCGGCTCTACTCCGAGCTCCTCCCGTGTGACTGAGCTCCTCACCCTATCTCTAAGGGAGCACCCAGCCACTATGCGGAAGAAACTCATTTCGGCCGCTTCTATCCACGATCTCGTCCTTTCGGTCATTACCCAGAGCTCATGACCATAGGTGAGGGCAGGAACGTAGATTGACCGGTAAATTGAGAGCTTTGCCTTTCGGCTCAGCTCCCTCTTCACCACAACGGTCCAGTACAGCGACCGCATCACTGCCGACGTTGCACCGATCCAACTGTCAATCCACGGTCCATCCTGCCCCTCACTCGTGAACAAGACCCCAAGATACTTGAACTCCTCCACTTGAGGCAAGGATTCTCCACCCACCCGGAGAGGGCAAGCCACCTTTTTCCGGTCGAGAACCATGGCCTCGGAATTCGAGGAGCTGATCCTCATCCCAGCCACTTCACACTCGGCTGCACACTCGGGAGGTCCCGGTTCAATGAAGCCATCAGGACAACATCATCTGCAAACAGCAGAGATGAGATCCTGTGGTTCCCAAACCAGATCTCCTCCAGCCCCTGACTGTGCCTAGAAATTCTGTCCATAAATATAATGAACAGAACTGGTGACAAAGAGCAGCCCTGGAGGAGTCCAACATGCACTGGAAACAGGTCCGACTTACTACCGGCAATGCGAACACGGCTCCTGCTCCAGTCATACAGGGACCGAACAGCCCTTAGCAAAGGACCCCGAACCCCATACTCCCAGAGCACTCTCCACAGGACCCCACGAGGTACACGGTCAAATGCCTTCACCAGATCCACAAAGCACATGTGGACTGGTTGGGCAAACTCCTATGCACCCTCGAGCACCCGATAGAGAGTATAGAGCTGGTCCAGTATTCCCCAGCCGGGACGAAAACCACACTGCTCCTCAGGAATCCAAGGTTCGACTATCGGTGGAATTCTCCTCTCCAGCACCCTGGAATAGACCTTACCGGGAAGGCTGAGGAGTGTGATTCCCCGATAGTTGGAAGACACCCTCCAGTCCCCCTTCTTAAACAGAGGGACCACCACCCCGGTCTGCCAGTCCAGAGGTACTGTCCCCAACCGCAACGCAATGTTGCAGAGACGTATCAGCCAAGACAGCCCCACAACATCCAGAGACTTAAGATACACAGGACGGATCTCATCCACCCCCGGGGCCTTGCCACCAAGGAGCTTTCCAACCACCTCAGTGACTTCAGCCAGGGTGATGAATGAGTCCGCCTCCAAGTCTCCAGCCTCTGCTTCCTCTTCGGAAGACGTGACGGCGGGACTGAGGAGATCTTCAAAGTATTCCTTCCACTGTCCGATAACATCCCCAGTCAAGGTCAACAGCTCCCCACCCGCACTGTAAACAGTGTTGGTGAAGCACTGCTTCCCCCTCCTGAGGTGCCAAACCGTTTGCCAGAATTTCTTTGAGGCCGTCCGATAGTCCTCCTCCATGGCCTCTCCGAACTCCTCCCAAACCCGAGTTTTTGCCTCTGTGACCACCCGGGCTGCAGCACGCTTGGCCCGCCGGTACCCGTCAGCTGCCTCAGGAGTCCCATGAGCCAACAAGGCCTGATAGGACTCCTTCTTCAGCCTGACGGCATCCCTTACTTCCGGTGTCCACCACCGGGTTCGGGGATTGCCGTCACGACAGGCACCACAGACCTTACGACCACAGCTACGGGCGGCCGCATTGACAATAGAGGCCGAGAACAAAGCCCACTCGGACTCTATGTCCCCAGCCTCCCCCAGAATCCGGGAGAAGCTCTCCCGGAGGTGTAAGTTGAAGGTGCCCCTGACAGAGGGCTCTGCCAGAGGTTCCCAACAGACCTTCACTACGCGCTTGGGCCTGCCAGATCTTTCCGTCTTCCTCCCCCGCCAGCAGACCCAACTCACAACCAGGTGGTGATCAGTTGACAGCTCTGCCCCTCTCTTCACCCAAGTGTTCAAGACACGCGGCTGGAGGTCAGATGACACGACAACAAAGTCGATCATCGACCTCTGTCCTAGGGTGTCCTGGTGCCACGTGCACTGATGGACACCCTTGTGCTCGAACATGATGTTAGTTATGGACAAACTGTGGCTAGCACAGAAGTCCAATAACAGAACACCACTCGGGTTCAGATCAGGGAGGCCGTTCCTCCCAAACACCCCTCTCCAGGTGTCACTGTCATTGCCCACGTGGCGTTGAAGTCCTTCAAAAGAACAACGGAGTCCCCGGTCGATGCACTATCCACTCCAAGAAGGCCGGGTACTCTGCACTGCTGTTCGGCCCATAGGCCGACACAACAGTGAGGGACCTGTCCCCGACCCAAAGGCCCTCTCGTTCACCGGGGTGAACTCCAACACTCGGCGGCTGAGCTGTGGGGCAATGAGCAGGCCCACACCAGACGGCCACCGTTTCCCGCGGGCAACACCAGAGAAATGGAGGGTCCAGCTCCCCTCAAGGAGTTGGGTTCCAGAGCCCAAGCTGTGCGTGGAGGTGAGGCTGACTATATCTAGTTGGTAACGCTCAACCTCCCGCACGAGCTCAAGCCCCCCCCCCCAGCTATCATTCTTGTACTGTTTTATGTTTTTACTTCTTGTATTTTACCATGCTTGTGATCCATGGTGACCAAGATCATAGGCAGAGCGGTACAAAATGTTATGAGTGCTGAATACCAAGCATTGTTACACCAAACTGATGATGACCAAGGGTTGAGAATAAAGACTCTTATGTGTAATTTGTAAACGTACCTGTGGGTGTAAATTGTTATGTAAATTAAGGTAACACAAAAAACTGAAGAGATGTGTATGCTGGATATGAGATTTTGACATTCATCAATGACAAACAGGAGAGAAATGTTAGAGTAACTGAATAGGTTATCCTTGCTTCATGTTTGTACCAACTTCCATCCATCCATTGTCTTATGCTTTTCAGGGGCCGGGTCGCGGGGGCAACAGTCTGTACCAACTTTGTACCAACTTAAACTGCAATATTATGTCTCAAGGTTATGAGTTTTTGGGAAAGACGTCATGTTGTTTTATCGTGTGAAGTTTGTGTATTTGTGTACAACAGTGGTTCCCAACCTTTTTTGGCCTGTGACCCAATTTTGACATCACACATTTCTCGCAACCCCATAGACTTTTTTTTATTTTTTTTATCATGTTTCAGTCTCAGCCTCAGTCGCAATATTGTGTCAAATGGTTCAACGTGTCTGAGGCCTCGGAGAAACACTGACCTCTAGTGGACAAATTTAACCATTGCAAACCAACACACAGACCATGATTTAGGAAGTTCCCAAATGGATGGAAGGGAATGGATCGCTTTTTTTCCACTTGTAGCTGCCATCGAAAATGAAACAAATGCCAAAAGTTACCAAAATCATCACTAACATCGCACAATACTCCTCAGTACCCAACATTTTTAAGAAATATTGTTGCATGTTTTATACTGTTGCAGTTTAGCACTTGTCAAACCAAGGAAGGGCAGTGAACTCTCTAAAGCACTCTGAACCAATGGCAGAGCAGAACATTCGCTGAGCCAATGAAACACTTCAATACACTGAAGCGATTGACACACAGGGCGAAGCAGCGGGGTGAGGGACCCACACTTCGACACTTTGGTCACGTGAGCGGCTGCTGCGAGACGTGCTCTGGAGCTCCGTCTCATTTGCCCGTCACTAGTTATTGTGACTGCACTACTCCGTACATTTCAGGCGACCCCATTTGAATTCTAGGCGACTCCATGTGGGTCGCAACCTGAAGGTTGAAAAATGCTGGTTTACACCAATCTGTGAATCAATAAAAGAGGCAAGACAGAATCCAGCGGAGAAAGGCGACTAACCTCTCTGTTGCTGTCTGTCTCCCCGTGCAAGTAAAACTTAAGTACGTCTTTGCTGTGGTTCTTCACTGTGTTCATTTGCGTTTTAAGATAAGATGATTTTTCTGACAGACTGAAACTAATTGATTCCACTGAAACAACAGCAGGTTTATCCCTAAAACAAACTGTAAATGGACAATAAAGGTACAAAAACACACACTGCAATACATTTATATTATGAATAGTTTTTTTTTATGAAAAAATTGTGAAAAAACACCAGAAATATCCAATGTCAAACACCAAAATGATGAGGCTCACAGCAGCAGCTACAGAGAGACGGGCCCCAATATTCCAATGTAAATCAATGGGAACCAGGGTCAGTAGGAGCCGCAAGAACGCGTTAGCTATGTCCTCATCCATCCATCTATGACCTATCCATTTATATATGCAGCCTATGCTGTGTCCTCTTATGTTTTCTGAGATCAGAACGATCAGCAAACACTTTCTTACAATCTGAACATCTGAATGGTTTCTCCCCTGTGTGTGTCCTCATATGTGTTTTGAGATGAGCACAAACAGCAAACGCTTTCTTACAAACTGATCAGCTGAATGGTTTCTCCCCTGTGTGTGTCCTCATATGTGATTCAAGCTGACCATTTTGGGCAAATGTTTTCTTACAAAATGAACAGCTGAATGGTTTCTCCCCTGTGTGTGTCCTCATATGTGTTTTGAGATGAGAACTAAGAGTGAAGACTTTTTGACAAACTGAACAACTGAATGGTTTCTCCCCTGTGTGTGTCCTCATATGAGATTCAAGCTGACCATTTTGGGCAAATGTTTTCTTACAAAATAAACAGCTGAATGGTTTCTCCCCTGTGTGTGTCCTCATATGTGATTCAAGGTTACCATTTTGGGCAAACGTTTTCTTACAAACTGAACAGCTGAATGGTTTCTCCCCTGTGTGTGTCCTCATGTGTGATTCAAGGTTACCATTTCGGGCAAATGTTTTCTTACAAAATGAACAGCTGAATGGTTTCTCCCCTGTGTGTGTCCTCATATGTCTTTCAAGGTTACTATTTTGGGCAAACGTTTTCTTACAAAATGAACAGCTGAATGGTTTCTCCCCTGTGTGTGTCCTCATATGTGATTCAAGGTTACTATTTTGGGCAAACGTTTTCTTACAAACTGAACAGCTGAATGGTTTCTCCCCTGTGTGTGTCCTCATATGAGTTTTGAGACTAAAATTCTGAGCAAACGCTTTCTTACAAACTGAACAGCTGAATGGTTTCTCCCCTGTGTGTGTCCTCATATGTCTTTTGAGATGAGAACTATCACCAAACACTTTCTTACAAACTGAACAGCTGATTTCCTCTCCTCTGTGAAGCCTCCTGTGTCTTTGTAGTTTATATTTAGACCCAAATCTCTCTTTACAAACAGAGCACTTGTGTTTCCTGCTCTCAGCTCCTTCACCAGTTCCTGACATGTCTTCACTCTCCACAGTGGCTCTGGTCTCTGGTGCAGACTCGTCTCCATCAGCCCCTGTGTCCCTGTGTGCAGGTGAACAGCTGAGTGGAGCACTCCAGTCTTCATCACTGTCAGTGTCAGAAAAGTGCTCTGTGTCTCCCTCAGTCTCTGAGTGGACATGTGTCTCTGTTCTGATGTCCTCTCCCTGTGTGTCCTCTCTCTGCTCAGTCTCTCTTTGCTGAAGTGGTGAGGACTCTTCTGTCTTCACGCTCGCAGCACTCAACTCTGGGACAGACCTGAAAAATATAAGAGACATTTGTATATTTCAAACCCAATCTGAATATTTGTAATAGAAATGAATATGAATAAATGAATGACAAAATAAATAATTGCAGTTTGAAAGTGTCTGAGACTACGTTCACCCTGCAGGGCTTAATGCTGATTTCCGATTTCCGATTTCCGATTGTGAAATGCGATTTTTTTTGCAAGGTCGTTCACATTTCCAATTAAATGCAACTTGCTGCTGTAGAGAGGGTGGGCAGTACCAAATTCCCGGGGGTGCACATCAGTGAGGACCTCTCCTGGACAGCGAACACTGTGTCGCTGGCGAAAAAAGCTCAGAGGCGCCTCTATTTCCTTCGCAAACTGAGGAGAGCTGGAGCCCCCCCACCCATCATGACCACCTTCTACCGAGGCACCATTGAGAGCGTTCTGACCAGCTGCATCACTGTGTGGTACAGGAGCTGCACTGAACAGAACAGGAAGGCCCTGGAGCGCATAGTGAATGCAGCTGGGAGGATCGTTGGTGTCTCTCTCCCCTCCCTCCTGGACATTTTTAACACCCGCCTCACCAACAGAGCCTCCAGCATTGTGGGTGACCCGAGCCACCCCTCACACAGCCTCTTCAGCCTTCTGCCCTTGGGCAGAAGGTAAAAGAGTCTCCGGGCCCACTCCACCAGACTGCTAACAGCTTCATGCACCAGACTGTCAGGAAGCTGAACTCTCACCTTACCCCCCCTCATATTGGCATAACCTGTATTCCATAAAAAGACATATCACTCTCGACACTTTAAAATCTGCTGCTAAGGACTACTGTTGCACTGTTGCACATTTACTACTGGAATTTACTACTGTTGTTTATTACTTTTGTTGTGCTGGTTTTACTACTGTTGCACATTTATTAGGGCCCGAGCACCAAAGGTGCGTAGGACCCTATTGTTGTTGCTCCATTTCCGTATTATTATTATTATTATTATTATTATTATTATTATTATTATTATTATTATTATTATTATTATTATTATTATGATGGACCGAGCCCGAAGGGGGACGAGGTCCCTATTGTTCTTGCTCTGTTTCTCTATTAGGCCTAAAAAAAATAAATCTAACTTTCCGGTTGCCGACCGACCCTGTTGATTTGCATGCGACCCAAATTATTTTATTGGACTTAATAAAATAAAATAAATTTCATACTCAAATTAATTTTACAAGCTTCGGTTAAAAAAGAAAGAAAGAAAACTAATAGCCTACTGTATTTTTCGATTTCCGCGAGGCTACAATCGACGTAATTCACCACACCTGCGCTGCAATGTGTACGGGGGTCCTCGGGTTACGACGGTAACGTCATTCCGTCTTACGCGGTTTAGCGCGGTAAGCGACGTAAACAAACGCGAACGGCGGAGGAATACGCTTTGTTGTGGGGCGAAGTCTTAAGAACCGGCCGGAGTTTATAAGAGATCCTTCGAATGTCCGGGTTCTTGATTCCGTTGGAAACGCGCTCTGGGAGTTCGAGTCGACACAGACAAACGCGCTCTGGGAGTTCGAGTCGACACAGACAAACGCGCTCTGGGAGTTCGAGTCGACACAGACAAACGCGCTCTGGGAGTTCGAGTCGACACAAACGCGCTCTGGGAGTTCGAGTCGACACAGACAAACGCGCTCTGGGAGGTAGAACACACACACACACACACACATACACACACACACACACACACATGAAATAAAATAAATTTTCAAAATGTCCATATTCCCACAGGAAAAAAAAAAAAATAATAAAATAAAATAAATTCCCTACCTACCCATGTCTAGAACTGTCAACAAATCGGAAACCAACATTTATTTTTTTTTAGGCCTTATTATTATTATTATTATTATTATACTTGGGACACATTTTGAGCATGTTCCCATGCTTCAAAACGAACGCGACTTTGCAGGGGCATCACGTAGGGCGGCATCCCCCGGTGACTCCCAGGAGCTCGATAGCGCCCCCTAGCGCGTTGTCTTTCGGGGCTGGCATACCGTTTAAGATAGGCGCACAAAATTCAGTAGGGATGTGTATCTCAATAAAACGAACAAACGCCTCATTGCAATGTCATGGCTATGCCCAACAGGAAGTGAGATAATTGGCCTTTTGTGTGATTTTGTGGTATTTGACATACAATGGATTTTAAAACACTCCTCCTACACCGTACATCAGATGGGCATAAATTTTGGTGTACATGAGCTCAAGACATTGGCGATGTTAAATTGCGAAGAGATTTTTTATATCTTGTCAGATGACAAAATGGCGGCCTGATGAATTTTGCTACCATTTGAAAGTGCCAAATTCAATAGGAGGTGTGTCACCACTTCATTTAGCAGGGGTTTAAAAGCCTGGAACCCCATAGGCTCATGTATATTGTGACTATGAACATTTTCAAGCAAATTAAATGGTAGTTTGGCATAGCGCCACCATATGGTAGGCAAGTGAACTGCAAGAAAATACAGTAGCATAAGATAAGATAAGATAAGATAAGACTTTATTGATCTCACACAGGAGAAATTTACTTGTCACAGTAGCTCCAGGTAGGGACAGTTTGAACAAGAAGACAAGTGCATGCAGGCAAAAAAAGGCATAAAGATAGGTGATAATAATAATTTAAAAAAATAAGTAGTAAATCAAATAATAATAATAGTAGTGATAATAATAAAAAACAGTGACCGGGAGAGTATTGAAAAAAAAAAAAAAAAAAAAAATTGGAAAAACTATATTGCACGATAGGAGTATTGAAAAAAAAACAACAATATTGCACATTGGGAAAACGATATTGCACGGTAGGACTATACAGTAGAATTATACAGTCTGATGGCGGTGGGGATGAAGGATCTGCGGTAGCGCTCCTTCTTGCACTGGGGGTGCCTCAGTCGGCTGCTGAAGGAGCTGCTCAGCTCCTCCACAGTCCGGTGCAGAGGGTGAGAGGTGTCGTCCATGATGGACGTGAATTTGGCCAGTACCCTCCTCTCAGCCACCACCTCTACAGAGTCCAGAGGACAGCCCAGGACAGAGCTGGCCCTCTTGACCAGCTTGTTGAGTCTTTTTCTGTCCCGTTCTGTGCTGCTCGGGGCCCAGCAGACGACAGCGTAGAGGAGAGCAGAGGCCACCACAGAGTCATAAAAAGTCTTGAGCAGAGGCCTGCTCACTCCAAAGGAACTCAGTCTCCTCAGGAGGTGGAGGCGACTTTGACCCTTCTTGTACAGGGCGTTGGTGTTGTGGGACCAGTCCAGTTTATTGTTGAGGTGAACACCCAGGTACTTGAAACTGTCCACAGTCTCTATGTCCTGCCCCTGGATGTTCACCGGTGAGTGAGGTAGTGGTCTCCTCCTGAAGTCGATCACCAGCTCCTTTGTTTTACTGGTGTTGAGGCTCAGGTGGTTGCGCCCACACCAGTCCACAAAGTCACTGATGACCGAGCGGTACTCCAGCTCGTTCCCCTCTGACACACAGCCCACAATGGCCGAGTCGTCAGAGAACTTCTGGAGATGGCAGCTGTCCATGTTATATGTGAAGTCCGAGGTGTATATGGTGAAGAGGAAGGGTGAGAGGACAGTTCCCTGGGGAGCCCCAGTGCTGCAGACTACCACCTCTGACTCACAGCCGCGCAGCCGCACGTACTGTGGACGGTCAGTGAGGTAGTCGATGGTCCAGGCAGCGAGATGTCCATCCACTCCCGCGTCCTCCAGCTTCCCCCGCAGCAGCGCCGGCCTGATGGTGTTGAAGGCGCTGGAGAAGTCAAAGAACATGACTCTCACAGCACTCCCGGCGGTCTCTAGGTGGGTGAGCGCCCGCTGCAGCAAGTAGATGACGGCGTCCTCTACTCCTACGTTTGGCTTGTAGGCAAACTGCAGCGGGTCCAGGGTGGGGCTCACCACAGAGCGGAGGTGGCTGAGGATCACCCTCTCCATGGTCTTCATGAGGTGGGAGGTCAAGGCGACTGGTCTGTAGTGGGCCGGTTCCCTGGCGTTTGTTGTTTTGGGAACCGGGACCACACAGGAGGTCTTCCACAGGACGGGGACCTTCTCCAGGCTGAGGCTCAGGTTGAACATGTAGCAGAGAACCTCACAGAGCTGGTCTGCACAGGTTCTCAGCAGCCTGGGGCAGATACCATCAGGACCTGTGGACTTCCTCTGGTTGAGCCGCCTAAGTTCCCTCCTCACCTCGTCTGGTGTGATGGAGAGGGGGAGTGAGGGGGGGACTGGGGTGGACTGCAGGGGCTGGTGGAGGTGGGGGGTGGAGGGGGGCTGGTGCTGGGTTGGGTCCGTGTGAAGGGGAAGGGGATGTGGCTACTGGCCCGGGGAGGTGTGAAGAGGAGGGGGGAGTCGGCAGAGGGGCAGAGGGGGTGGGGGGCGAGTCAAACCTGTTGAAGTAACGGTTTAATTCGTCCGCCCAGCGCTGATCGCCATCAGCTGTCCCTCTGCCACTCTGTCCGAAACCAGACATGTTCCTCAGTCCTCTCCACACGCCCCGTGCGTTGTTTTGGGCCAGCTGCTCTTCCATCTTCCTCCCATAGTCCTTTTTGGCCCGTCGTATCCTCCATTGAAGCTCCCTCTGGACCCTTTTTTGCTCCTCTCTGTCCCCTGAGTTGAGGGTCAGGCCGTTGATGTCGTCTCCATGAGAGTCAGTGAAAATGTCCCAGTCAGTGTTCTGGAAACAGTCCCTCAGACTCTCACAGGCCTCCTGAGTCCAAAGCTTCACAGACCGCTTCTGCGCAGGTTGTCTTCGCACCCTGGGTGTGTATTGCGGGAGCAGGTAGACCAGACAATGGTCTGAGCGTCCGAGCGGGGGGAGGGGGGCGGAGGTGTAAGCGTCCTTGACATTTGCGTAAAAAAGGTCCAGAGTCTTATTGTCTCTCGTGGGGCACGTGATGTATTGCGTGAATGTGGGAAGAGTAGTGGATAGGGAAGCCCCCTAAACGCAACCACACGAAATTTGGCAAAAAAAATGAACTTCCCGTATGTCATAGCGCCACCATGTGGTAGACAAGGGAACTGTAAAAAATGCACTGAAGCTGCTACTGTGCTTTAGATTGACATGACATCTTGTGCGGCTGAAAATACTTTGTATTGCTGGCATGGAGCATACCCCCACACCCGTAGGCCGCAGGTGCGAGGGCCCGACAACGCCGCCGATGGGGCCCAGGAGCTCGCTAGCACCCCCTAACGCAATTTAAGTCGGGGCTGGCATACCGTTTAAGACAGCCGCATGAAATTTGGTATGGATGTGTATCAGTAAGACGAACAAAAAAGTCCATACAAAGGTAGGGCCACGCCCAACAGGAATTGGGCTTTTGTGTGATTTTGTGTAATTTGACATACAATGGAATTTGAAATACTCCTCCTGAACCGTAACTCAGATGGGCGTAATTTTTGGTGTACATGAGCTCAAGACCATGGAGATGTTAAATTGCGAAGGAATTTCAAACGTGATGTAATATGACGACACGGCGGATTCATAAACTTGCGCATTTGATTAAATGTACCCAAACAAACAGGAAATGGGTCACAAATCCATTTTACAGTAGTTCTCTGGACTAAAGCTTCAAAGGGTAATGTATATGAGGACTACCAACATTTTTATGTAAAATAACTGGCAGTCTGACATAGCGCTCCCATGTGGTAGGCAAGTGAACTGTCAGAAAATGTAGAGAAATTGAGCACTTTAACACAAAGAGGATCGTGGGTGACATACCATTTCAGCCAGACACACGAAAGTTGGTATGGGTGTGTATCTCACTAAGATGAACAAAATTGTAATTACAATGTCATGGCCACGCCCAACAGGAAGTGAGATAAGAAGACTTGTATTGCGATTTTGTGTGATATGACATACAATGGATTTTAAAACACTCCTCCTACACTGTACATCAGATAGGCGTAAATTTTGGTGTACATGAGCTGAAGACATTGGAGATGTTAAATTGCGAAGGGATTTTTGATATCTTGTAAGATGACAAAATGGCAACCTGATGAATTTTGCTACCATTTGAAAGTGCCAAATTCAATAGGTGTCACCACTTCATTTAGCAGGGGATTAAAAGCCTGGAACCCCATAGGCTTATGTATATTGTGACTATGAACATTTTCAAGCAAATTAAATGGTAGTTTGGCATAGCGCCACCATATGGTAGGCAAGTGAACTGCAAGAAAATACAGTAGCTTAGCCCCCTAAACGCAACCACACGAAATTTGGCATAGCCTTGTATATGATGAAGAGAAACATTTTAATGCAAATGAACTGAAAAATATAATATATAAATATAAGACATTTGTATATTTCAAACCCAATCTGAATATTTGTAATAGAAATGAATAGGAATGAATGACAAAATAAAGAATTGCTGTTTGAAAGTGTCCGAGACTCACACTTGCATCTGATCTTCCTCCTGTTTAACGCTGTGTTCTTCTTTAATGTGTCGAGCAGGGCTCAGAGAGGGGAGCTGGTCAGCTGCAGGAGATAAGAGATTACACACTTAAACATACACGTGCAGTCTTGTGACATGAACACTCTGAACTTGTCTGTAGTAGGGATGCAAATTATCGATTAATTCATTAATTGATAGTTGATTGACCTTATCGATCGATTAACGATTAACTGATAAGGGCGTTTTTCACCTGAATTTTAGTGTTTCAATAGGATCTTTAAGAATATAAGCTGTAGTATACATAACACTGAGTCATAAATATATCATATTATTATTATATTGTATATTCCTCAATTAATTATTCCTTAGTAAAAAGCAGACAAATGTATTGATGCTGAATGACAAAATACAGTAATCCCTCGCTCTATCGTGGTTCGCAGATTTTTTATTTTTTACAATTTTTTTTTTTTATAGTGTAACATTGTGTTCTGTCCTCATTGGCTAAGAGACTAGACCAGGACTAAACGTGGACTAAACCAGAACTAAACCAGGTCTAGACCAGATCTAAACCTGGACTGGACCTGGACTAAACCAGGACTCGACCAGGTCTAGACCTGGACTAAACCAGCATTCCGGGCGCCGCGGTTCGATCTCGCCTCACGCGTACACCGGGGCTGCTGAGCAGTGCCTTTGGCGCCTGCGGCCGGTGTCCCGTCGAAATGGGCCGCCCCGTCAGAATGAGCTCCAAGCGCTACTGCGCATGCGCGCGCATGCGCAAACCACCCCTGAGTGTTGTTCCCTTTAAATGCCATCGAGCTTGGCTCCAGAGGCAGAAGTTGAGTTGCTTTCTACAGAAGTGGACTTGTTTTCAACAATTGCAACGCAAGTAAGTAACATTTTAACATTTTATTGGATTTATTGTATGTTACAACCAACATACAACCAATTACATTTAACAATGTATTGGATTTATTGTATGTTATAACCAATTACGCACGTAAGGAATGATAATTTGCGGCAGATACCTACGTCAAATGATAATAGTTTGGATTTAACATTTGACTGCATCGTTATGGTTTTTATTACATCGTATTTTGTTATTTTGTTTCTATGTGAACGTAGAAAACGTTGTAACTTTGTTTAGAAAGGCGCTGTGTATAATTAGCCTTATTTTGTCTTTTACAGTTTCTTACATTTGTGAACAAAACTATGGAGAGATCCAAGCAAGTGTTTCAGTTCCTGACAAGTGGGGAATACCCAGTTTTCCCGTCCGAAGTTCCTATTGACATGCCAGCTGAGGGGAAAATGAAAAAGTGTATGAAAAGCGCTTTATAAATATTGTTTGATTGATTGATTGATTGATATTTTTGTAAATATAAATATATTTGTAAATGTTTCTTCTGTTGTCCCTTTTCCTGTCCTCATAAATCATGAATAAGAGACAAGCCTTATTTGACAGATAATATAAGCGTGTCAGAATGAGCTCTGTACAGTCAGAGCCTAATTTGACAGATAATATAAGCGTGTCGAAATGAACTGTCCATGCCCATTATAAAAGAGTTGGAATGTTACATACTAAAGACACCGTATGCAAACAGCAAACAGCATACAACTCTCTAATCCTATCTAATCTAAAACTGCAGACGTATTTGTCGTAGTACGTATTTGTCAAGTACAAACGCCACAATTTTGGATGTCATTGAGTGCAATGTTCAAAATGTGCACAAAACTGTTATAATTTTTAAAATGTTTCGGTAACACTTTATAATAACGGTCGCTTATAAAGCATTAGTAACACTTAGTAAATAATGAACTAATTATTACTAATTATTTTACAAAACATTTACAAATATTTGTTCATGAGTAAGAAATACTTAGTAAATAATGAACTAATTATTTTACAAAACATTTACAAATATTTGTTAATGAGTTAGAAATATATTAAATATTTGTTAATGAGTAAGAAATAATCAATTTAATCTCGCCAGAAAGACCCATTGAAAGGAGATATTATGACACGCATGGTCCCTCCCACTCAACCAATCCTAAAAATACAAATAATTATCTATAATTATTTGTATTTTTACAAATAATTAGCTTTGAATCTATACAACTGTAAACAACTCACGCATACAACTGTAAACGAAAAACGGCGTATTTCGACGTAAGGCGGCCTATTTCGACGGGGGAGCGTAACCCGATAGACATCGCCGTCAAAATAGGTCAGTGGTGGGCTCATTCTGACGAGGCGGCCCATATCGACAGTACACCGGCTGTGAGTCGAGCTTGGCGCAACGCCGTTGCCTTGTTTCGTGACCACGCGGATGCGCGTGTCCGCGATTAGCGATTAATTACAATTAATGCATTTTGTTCGACCAACGTCTTAATCGACAATTAAAATCGATTAATTGCTGACATCCCTAGTCTGTAGTCTTCTACTGTCAGCCTGAGGGATGTCTTTTATGTCCATGAAGTTGTAAATATGTTTAAGTGAATATCTGAAGTGATTTGGAGTCACAGGTTCTTCTGCTAAGCTCATTAGCTTTGCTCATTAGCCGCTAACGGCTAGCCGCTAACGGTTAATGAGCTAAGCTAATGCGCTAATAAGCCGTTTTCAACATCATCTGCATTTTTCATACTTTTTTTAAACACCCATAGGCTAAAAATAGGATCCATACGATCCAGAAGACTTACCCCCTCTGACGAGCACGGCTCTCGGGCTCAGAGCCGAGTCCAAGAGCCGCTGGATCCTCTGGTTCTCCTGTTTGGAGCGGCGCAGCTCCTCCAACAGCGCACGGATGTCCCCAGCAGCCGCGTCCAGCCGCTCCTCCACAAAACAACTAAAGCCTCCAGACATATTTGCCCTGTTTGTTTTTCCGGTGTTCGGCTCCGGTGTTCGGCTCGTTCAAAATTTGAGCTAACCGTTGCTAAGTTGGTTCAGAAGTGCTGAACATAAACAAACTGTTGTTGTTTCAGTTCTTGTTTTGTTTGGATCTTTTAGCCGGACTCTTCAGGTTGTAGTTCTAACAAAACGTTCACATTAACGTCATAAATAAAGTTTGTTCAGGTTTTAGAGCTCGCGCTGCTCCAGGCCACAGACCTCCAGTGGGACCGGAAGTGCGCACAACAAACTTCAAAATAAAATCAAGTTAACGAAGAGAAAACTTCGTGCATTTATGATAAAAGGAGAAATTCAATTTGTCAACTGGACAAAGTTTATTTGGTCGAAAACATTTCGCAGCTCATCCACGTTGCTTCGTCAGTTCGTGGTTAGAGTGCTGAAGGACACTGCTTATATCTAGCTGCAGGGAGGAGCTAACTATACTGATATCATTCTGAAACTATCTCAACTATTTGTTTTTGAGTTTCTGTCTTTTGTTTTTTCAGTTTCTCTGGCGTCTAGTTTAGCATACCTATTCAAACCCTAACGACTATTTTCACACCTCTGGCCCCGACCTGTCTGCCCTATTGTTTCCTTTGTCTTCCTTTGTGTTCCCTATTGTTTCCTTTGTTTTGACTTCGGTTTGAAAATGGAATTATAAATGGGAGACAAGTTATGTCTGACTGTCTCCCACTTGTCTCCCATTTATAATTCCATTCACAAACCGAAGTCAAAACAGACAAAGGAAACAATAGGGCAGACAGGTTGGGGCCAGAGGTGTGAAAATAGTCGTTGGGGTTTGAATAGGTATGCTAAACTAGACGCCAGAGAAACTGGAAAAACAAAAGAAACTCAAAAACAAATAGTTGAGATAGTTTCAGAATGATGTCAGTATAGTTAGTATGGAGATAATTTTGTCTCATAAAGATTTGTATAAATAAGATATATATAAAAATAAATACATTTATAAATATTCAAACACAAAATACAAATACAAAAACGCGCCATACAAATAAATGATAAAATGTATATAAATACACAGGCATTTGTAAATATATTTTCAAGATTTGTAAATATATTTTTGAGATTTATAAATATATTTTCGAGATTTGAAAACAAATGTAGTTGACTTTCTATGTGGAGTCTGCATTTGTGGATCAATTTTTTTGCTTTTGTGTCGATTACCAGTGTTGGGCACGTTACATTGAAAAAGTAATTAGTTACAGTTACTAGTTACTAACCCAAAAAAGTAACTGAGTTAGTAACTGAGTTACTACACTATAAAAGTAACTAGTTACCTAGGAAAGTAACTAATGCGTTCCTTTTTTTTTTAGTTAAAAAATGTCAAATAATTTGGATTTTTTTTGACAGTACATTATACAGCTTTTGCTGCTTGGCTGGCGTGGCTCCGTCACCGTGGCCTTCATTTTTAACGGCACCGAGCATGCGATTATCATCATGGGGCCTGCTTCTTCTGCCCCTTCCTCTCCTCCTCCTCTCCTCTTCCTCCTCTTTTCCTCTTCCTCCTCTCCTCCTACTCCTCTCTCCTCCATTGTTAACGGCACCTAGCATGCGATTATCATCATGGGGCCTGCTGGTGGCTTGCCTGGAAGAATCCATGACTCATCGCTGTACCAGCGGTATCGCGCTGTAGCAAATACAGAGAGATATCATTTGGCTGGCCAGGTAAGCTGGTGGCCACTAGTTTAACAGAAGCGCACGCCGTCGAGAGATGCTTCATTAAATTCGAGTTGCTTACATTGGACGTGGACAAAGTCTTTGGTCTTTGACACAATATGCACGTAACATGTACGTTTTTACCTTTTACCTCGACGAGGTTAAAATACTGCCTATACTTCTGTCTTCGACTCGGGACTCGCCATCTGACACGGGGTGTGTGGATTGTGTGTGTGCGCTACTACTGTGTGCTGGGATTGTGTGTAGAACCCGCCCACCGCCCACTGGGTGTCTCTGATTGGCTCAACATGAAATCTTACTCAGCTTTAGCCAATCATCATTACTTATCCCGCCCTCACCAAAGGGAGAAAAAAATTCCCCTGTGCCTATGCGAGTCGCGCACATGATGCCAGTTTCTAAATGAGCAGGTTCAGTAACGCGCCGTTTAGTAACGGTAATTGAGTTCCTTTATTTTTAAAAGTAACGCGTTACAGTATTAGTTACTGTCAACAGTAACGGCGTTACAGTAACGCGTTATTAGTAACGCGTTACTGCACAACACTGTCAATTACACGGTCCGAGCGGAGGCCGGAGCAGACGCGCCGTCCCCCGGGCACGTCCTGAGCCTCAGTCCCGGTGTCTCCGTCTGTGTGTAACGTGTCCCTCCCCGACAGCTTACGCGCGGAATACGCGCGGCCCAGAGCCGAACTGCCCGCGGTGAGACGCGGGCCCGGTGCATTAACCAGACTCTTACATGAATCCGTTAAAAATGTCCCGCTCCCCCCCGCCCCGGTCCCTCCTCCCCGCCCCTCTCAGCGCGCACTGACAAAGTGCGGTGATGTCATATCAGATTATTTCTGCATCTATTTCGGCACTAAACCAGAACTAAACCAGGACTAAACCAGAACTAAACCAGGACTAAACCAGAACTAAACCAGGACTAAACCAAGACTAAACCAGAACTAAACCAGGACTAAACCAGGACTAAACCAGAACTAAACCAGAACTAAACCAGGATTAAACCATGACTAAACCAGAACTAAACCAGGACTAAACCAAGACTAAACCAGGTCTAAACCAGGACTAAACCAGAACTGAACCAGGACTAGACCAGGACTAAACCAGAACTAAACCAGGACTAAACCTGGACTAAACCAGAACTAAACCAAGACTAAACCAAGACTAAACCAGGACTAAACCAGAACTAAACCAGGACTAAACCAGGACTAAACCAGAACTAAACCAGAACTAAACCAAGACTAAACCAGGTCTAAACCAGGACTAAACCAGAACTAAACCAGAACTAAACCAGAACTAAACCAGGACTAAACCAAGACTAAACCAGGTCTAAACCGGGTCTAAACCAGGACTAATCCAGGACTAAACCAAGACTAAACCAGAACTAAACCAGAATTAAACCAGGACTAAACCAGGACTAAACCAGGAGTAAACCAGAACTAAACCAGGACTAAACCAAGACTAAACCAGGTCTAAACCAGAACTAAACCAGGACTAGACCAGGACTAAACCAGGACTAAACCAGGACTAAACCAGGACTAAACCAGAACTAAACCCGATCTAAACCGGGTCTAAACCGGTACTAAACCGGGACTAAACCAGGACTAAACCAGGACTTAACCAAAACTAAACCAGGTCTAAACCAAGACTAAGCCAGGACTAAACCAGGTCTAAACCAGGACTAAGCCAAGACTAAACCAGATCTAAACGGGGTCTAAACCAGCAATAAACCAGGTCTAAACTAGGACTAAACCAGGTCTAAACCAGGACTAAGCCAAGACTAAACCAGATCTAAACCGGGTCTAAACCGGTCTAAACCAGGACTAAACCAAAACTGAATCTGGTCTAAACCAAGACTAAGCCGGGACTAAAACAGGTCTAAACCAGGACTAAACCAGGACTAAACCAAGACCTGTTGGTGGCGCTAGAGGGTTTGAGCTGGGGCCCTGTATTTTTTTTGTGGGGAATCCTGGGACAGTCTAGAATACGTGTGAAAAGTTTGAGAATAATCGTATGAAGGGTTCCCGAGATATGAGCTCACTTCCTGTTTGGCGACTTTTAGGACGCCTTTGATTGGCTGTCACGACAAAACGATAAGAGATATCAAAAAATCCAGAGATATTTCTGATGAGGCTCAGTCCAAAGATGCTATGTACCAAATTGGAGCAAAATTGGTCCAAAATTGAGGGAGGAGAAGCATTTTGAGTGTTTTTCATAAAATTCAAAATGGCGGAAAATCTACCCTGGCGAACATGACGTCACAGAATGCGTTGGATTCGTCGTACCCCAAGGAGTCTAGGGAGCGAAAGTTTTGGAAAATCGGACGTACGGTTCAAAACTTACAAGCCAAAATGTACCTGGAACTTTGACCTGCTGGTGGCGCTAGAGGGTTGGGGGTGGGGACGTAAAATTTATTGAAGGGCATCATGAGACTGTCTAGAATGTGTGTGCACACCATTTGTTGTGGAAATTACAAGTTAATTTGTAGAAGCAGAAGAATTTTATTGATTTTCACAAAATCCAAGATGGCGGACATTCTATTCCGGCGGACATGACGTCATAGGATGTGTTGGACCAGTCTTCGCCCAAGGATCCCAGGCATACCAAATTTTTGAAAATCTGACTTACGGTTCAAAAGTTACAAGCAGAAATATCCATCAAATTTTGACCTGTTGGTGGCGCTAGAGGGTTTGAGCTGGGGCCCTGTAATTTTTTGTGGGGAATCCTGGGAAGGATGCGAACATCTGTGAAAAGTTTGAAAATAATCCTATCAAGGGTTCCCGAGATATGAGCTCACTTCCTGTTTGGCGACTTTTCGGACGCGTTTGATTGGCTGTCACGACAAAACGATAAGAGATATCAAAAAGTCCAAGGATATTTCTGATGAGCTTCAGTCCAAAGATGCTATGTACCAAATTTGAGCAAAATTGGTCCAAAATTGAGGGAGGAGAAGCATTGTGTGATAAAGGACACACAATGCTGTGTTTTTAATAATTTTTCGGAAAATGACATCATATAGTGCGTTGGATTCGGCTTGGCCCAAGGAGTCCAGGGATGCCAAGTTTTTTGAAAATTAGGCATATGGTTAAAAAGTTACACGCAGAAATGTACCTGAAAATTCCTGCAACTTTGACCTGCTGGTGGCGCTAGAGGGTTGGGGGTGGGGGCCAATAAATTGCTGTGGGTAATGAGGAGACTGGCTGGAATGTGCATGCCAAATTTCACAACTTTTTACCAGACGGTTCTAGGGGTTGCCATAGACTCCCAGAGGCGGAAGAATAATGTATAATAATAGGAATCAATAGAAACACTATAGGTGCCTTGCAGCTTAGCGCTGCTTGGCCCCAAATATAGCTGCAAGCAGCAATGTGGGGCAAAGCACCGAAGGTTCATGTATGCCTCAGCATGTAGGCCACATGCAGAGTCTGACAGGGTCTAACAGGGTTTAACAGGGTCTAACAGGGTCTGACAGGGTCTAACAGAGTCTGACAGGGTCTGTTCTGACAGGGTTAGACCCTGTCAGAACACGGGACAGTACCTCTGGACTGGCAGACCGGGGTGGTAGTCCCTCTGTTTAAAGTGATATGCCACCCCCAGGTCAAACTTGGGCATCTCCCCACAGTCCAGAGACTAAAGTAAGTGGTGGAAAGCATTTTTCTGGTGACGCAGCCATTGTCCAGGTCTGTCAGCACTGACCGCCGCGGTATCTGCAGCTACTCCGCGTTAGACTGGAGTCTAACGTCGCCAGAGAAAGATTTCGGCCAAAAGGAATTAATTTGCTCGATGCGTTTCCCAATTACTTTGTGTGTAGTGCGCATTCATATCGAGTGCAAATAAATGTGCAAATCAACACAGAGAGCTTGACTTGGTCATTTTGGGTGGGAACTATTTTTCAGTGCGGAAAAAGACAGCCGAAGCACACACCACGCTGACAGGGGAATCCCTGTTACGCACCAGGAAGGGAGTTTCCCTGTTACGCAGCATGGTGTGTGCTTCGTCACGGTGCATGTTGGACTGCGCCAGGGCTGCCCTTTGTCACCGGTTCTGTTCATTATATTTATGGACAGAATTTGTAGGCGCAGTCACGGGGGCCGGAGGGGATCCGGTTTGGGAACCACAGGATGTCATCTCTGCTGTTTGCAGATGATGTTGTCCTGATGGCTTCATCAAACCGGGACCTCCAGTGTGCACTGGGGCGGTTTGCAACCGAGTGTGAAGCGGCTGGGATGAGAATCAGCTCTTCCAAATCCGAGGCCACAGTTCTCGAAAAAGGTGGCTTGCCCTCTCCGGGTGGGTGGAGAATCCTTGCCTCAAGTGGAGGAGTTCAAGTATCTCGGGGTCTTGTTCACGAGTGAGGGGCAGGATGGACCGTGGATTGACAGGTGGATCGGTGCAGCGTCGGCAGTGATGCGGTCTCTGTGTACCGGACCGTTGTGGTGAAGAGGGAGCTGAGCCGAAAGGCAAAGCTCAATTTACGTTCCTACCCTCACCATGGTCATGAGTTCTGGGTAATGACCGAAAGGACGAGATCGCGGATACAAGCGGCCGAAATGAGTTTCCTCCGCAGAGTGGCTGGGCGCACTCCGCTGCTTCTCCACATTGAGAGGAGCCGGCTGAGGTGGCTTGGGCATCTGTTTCGGATGCCTCCTGGACGCCTCCCTCGGGAGGTGTTCCGAGCATGTCCCACCAGAAGGAGGCCCCGGGAAAGACCCAGGACATGCTGGAGGGACTATGTCTCCCGGCTGGCCTGGGAACACCTTGGGGTCCCCACGGAGGGGCTAGAGGAAGTGTCCGGGGTGAAGGGGGTCTGGGCTTCCCTGCCCATGACCTGGCACCGGATAAGTGGAAGAAAATGGATGGATGTTCTCATTGTTCTCTATCACTGTTCCCAATTTCGTTTGGCTGCAACAAACTTTGCTTGTCCTGACTCCCATAGGGGTCCAATTCTAGGCGGCGCTGTTGAGTCGGGTCGCTCCAGTCATTATCGCGATGCCTATTTTATCGGCTTTTTCGCTGGACCGATCGATTCTGTACCCAGCTGTGGGACTTTGTCCCAATGTTAAGGGGGGCAAAAATTTAAAAAAGTATTATAAGTTCCTCTTGAAAAAGAGACCTTAAAGCAGATCTATTTAATCTATCTAAAATCCACTTTTCAGAGCTTTTAACTGTGTTACAGTTGTTTCCCTCACCATTTACTCACTGAAGTTGTATTTGGACTGATTCATGCAAGTTTGAGTCATATTAAATTGCTTATTTTCAAGATGCTATATTATGGCTCAACCCCCGTTTTCACCGCCACTGACCTGCCCACCGATTTACTGCATATTAAATAGGCTTACCTAACCAATAGAAACTGAAAACAAATAGATGTGATAGTTTCATGCTAATTTCATTGTAGTTAGCTCCTCCCTGCAGCCAGTTATAAGCAGTGTCCACCAGCACTCTAGCCAGAACTGAAGAAGGAGCTTGGATGAGCTGCGAAAGGTATTCGACCAAATAAACTTTTGTTCAGTTGAGAAAATGAATTTCTCCTTTTGCCATGGATTCTACACGCTAGGATTTATTGTAACGGTTGAAGGCAATGATGAGTCAAAGGTGTGAGTTGATATAAAATGTAATAGTAGCAGTACATTTACAAAATGGAAGAAAAGCTAATAATTCACAGTTAAGGCACTTTGGTCCTTCATCACACACGGTTTAAAAAATACAACTTAAAACTGTAACAATTAGAATAAGAATGCATTCAAAGTGACACACATTGGATTATTCTGAAATTATTTGGTGGAGTCATTGTTAAACCTACTTGTAAAATGGATGTAGTTGTTATAAAATCTAAACAGGATATTTCCGGACAATAAATAACAATGTTTTGTGCATTATTATCATTTTAAATAACAAGAAATCTGAGGGCATTTGTCACTATAATAATTTTTAGGCCCCAACCCAACACCAAACAAGTAAGACAAGAGTACCAACTTAGTCAAATCTAATCTGCTCAAACTATGTGTAATAATAATAAAAGGTGAAAGAGTCCGTCATTATCAGCTGTACAGTATTGCTTGTAGGACAGTTTTTGGTTAAATGAAGAAGAACCAGGTAAAAGACATTAAAAATACTGTACTTGTAGAACAGCTCTGAGAGAGCAAAAGTACTTGTAGACTGGGTCTGTACTTGTGAGAAACCTGAGAGGTTTCTCACTCATCAGAGAGGGGTGGATTGTGTTAAAGGCGCTGGAGAAATCAAAGAACAATATCCTCACAGAGCCCTTAACACTATCCAGGTGTGAGTGAGCCCGCTGCAGAAGACAGATTATAGCGTCCTACACGCTCATGTGAGCCTGATATGCAAATTGGAGAGGGTCCAGGGATGGTGCCACCAGGGGTCTGAGCTGAGCCAGAACAAGTCTCTCAAACACTTTCATGACATGAGATGTCAGTGCAACGGGTCTGAGTCAGTACTCCCGGACCAGGTCAGAGACAGTAGAAGTACTTGTACACCAGGTCAGAGACAGTAGAAGTACGTGTACACCAGGTCAGAGACAGTAGAAGTACTTGTACACAAGGTCAGAGGGAGCAGAAGTAGTTGTGGACAGGGAACGACAGTGCAGTGGACAGACAGATGCCCAATGTGTCTCCTACAGAGGCCATAGCCATGGGAAACTCACAGTAGCGCTCCTCCGTCTGGAACAAAACCAAGACAAATGTTCAAACTTTGTTTACTTCAATTAGATGACAATTTGTTCATGTAGTAGTCCTGCCAAGATTTCTTTTTTGCAACTTTATGTGAAAAGTTTGAACATTACTGGAAGAATGTGTTCATCCACACAGAATAGTCTGCTGTTGTGACTGTGATTAAGAACATTTAAAGTGGAACTAAACACTAAATTAACTTTGTTGTGACTAAAATGTGTATATGGTGTTTTAAAACCATTGTCTACTGTACCTAGTCATTTTTTGGCCATTTTTGTGCAAACTACATTTGCAGCTTTGTGTTCAAAGACAGTAAAAGACTGTGTGTGTGTGGAGTTTAGGTTTTTAGTTGGGCAAACTATAAACCAGGGGTGGGCAAACTTTTTGACTCGTGGGCCACAAAGGATTCTAAAATTTGACAGAAGGGCTGGACCAGGTGCAGCTGGATTTAGTATTTTGGTAAAAACACTAAAAATAACATGGGCTATGTAGAAAACATATGCTTTATTTCAATTAATAATGAACAAAAGCAATACAACAAAATGTCCATCTTTCAAGTTCCATGGTATTTAGCTATTTATTGAAATGACTTTTAAAACACAGAAAATGTAATTAATAAAATACAGCTTTTGTTTATTACTAACAGTTACTATTTTAAAGCACTGAAAGTTCTCTTCTCCTTCAGGTTCTTTCGTTGACTGCTTGTTAGCATATTTTGTGGCAAAGTGACAGCTGATATTATATTCTTTAAAAACTGCTACAGTCTCTTGGCATATCAGACATACAGTTGATAAGTATTCGGTGAAAAAATATTAACTTGTCCACTCCTTATTAAACACGAGTGTTTAATTATCTCTCCACTTCTCTTTTCTTAGCTCCGCTCATCTTTACAGGAGGGCTGAGGGGTTAAACGCCGCACCACGTAGTGCGCCAGCTACTGGAAAACGCCAAAATTGCAGGGAAATTAAAACATTAAAACATTAACAAGGTTTATTAATATAATTTCTTCAAGTTCGGCGGGCCGGATTAAGAAGCTTAACGGGCCGCATATGGCCCCCGGGCCGTAGTTTGCCCATGCCTGCTATAAACAAATGCAGGGATGAAAGTGGCCAAACATGAAAAAAGCGGAAAGTGAGGCACGGGCAGGTAGGATGAGGTATAGGATGTTTTATAAAGTTTAACCTGTGCACACGCAATGGTACACGCTGTTGCGAAAGAGCTGCGCTCACTCGCTCGGTCCGCGGCTCCAGACACGGGCTCGCGCGGCCCGCAGTTTAATACGAAGTTTAATACGAGACACACGTACTTTTGTTCTGAATAAGGGACGATTCTGTTTTTCAAGAGACTGTTGGCGACCCTAAACACAACTATACATATATATATACACCCAAAATCTTTCTCAACGAATTTGCACAGATATTTAAAAAAAAAAAAAAATTACCCCACAGCTGAAAAAAAAGCGGAGATCCGCTAAAAAACGGAACTCTTTCATCCCTGCAAATGTACACAAAACATTCAGCTATAGACCGTACCAACACCATTGTCCAAATTAAAGGTCCCATGGCATGCAATTTTCACTTTCTGAGGTTTTTGAACGTTAATGTGAGCTCCCCTACCCTGTTTAGGCCCCCCCCCCATGGCTAAAAGTTGCGAAATGTCTAAACTGAGCATTTGCGGTCCTTTTCTGCGTTACAAAAAAACACAGCTAAACGGGCGAGTTTGAACAAGGCACCTTATTGACGTCAGATCGAAAAAAGAAATGCAAATGCAGTTCCACCCCCGTCTCTCTGAACTCAGCGTCTCTGTAAATCACGCCCAGAGAGTTTGGACTGCGAATGCGCTAGGCAATGCGAAATGCGTTTTTTTTATTTGCCTGGAGGCACATCTGAGTGTTTCTAGGCTCGGAAGTCCTTTATCTGAGCCTCTGGACCTTTGAACAGCAGTGGTTTAATTTTATTTTATGTGGAAATGTGTTTATTTTTCAATGGAACGCTTCAACTCTCCCGTGCAAAAACAAGGAAATAGATCAGAGAGCACAGCTGAGAGCGAGAGCGGAGCGTTTAGCCACGCCCCCACCCTCTACTATTGGCCAGCTTTTTTCTCCTCATTTGCATTAAAGCAACAACACCCATTATAGAGTGTTCAGAGTCAGAAAAATTACTCTTTCTCAGCTTATCTCCGTTTCTCATGCACTGTGTTGATTTTGAAGAAGGATTCATTTACAGTATTAGGGAACCATTAAGGAGCCATATAAAAGCATCAAGAAGTAACATGTCATGGGATCTTTAATAATAAAATAATAATAATAATAATAAATATAGCCGCAAGCGGCGATGATCGGCCCTCGCTTGCACTCGCAGGGGGGGTGGCGCTAACGCGCCATTTTCCTATTCCCATGAGCCATATATGTACTAAATTAGGTGTGGCTACACCAAAGCTTTTGCCGGCATTCTAATGGCAGGGACAGCTGTTTGACCTGTTACCATGGCAACATGACAGGAGATGCTGCGGGGTCATCATTGAGATTTTTGATCGAGACCCTGTCACGAATGTGTGGTCCAAATTTGGTGTGTCTACGGCAAAGTAAAATCTTTCTGTTCCATGCAATCTCCCTAGGGGGCGCTATTACGGCCAATTGAGATTTTCTTATATCAATCTGTGTAGGGCCGGGGTGTTCAGCAACGATTGAAGTTTGAGTGAAATCGGCCAAAGTATGTGCGAATTATCACTCGTCGAAGTTTGACAGGAAATGACGCCTTCGCCACCAGGTCACATGGTCTATCCAATATGGCTGGTTGGTTGCCTAGCAATGGTGTAATATAATTTTTTGTTCCTCTTCCCATGATGCATCTGTGTACCAAATTTGGTTTGACTAGGACAAAGTTTTTGCCTAGCGTCCCATTGATGACGACAGATGTTTGGCCTGTTGCCATGGCAACACGATGGGACATGGCATGTTGGCGTCATTGAGTTTTTTGATCAAGACCCCGTCACGAATATGTGTACCAAATTTGGTATGTCTACGACAAAGTAAAATTTTGCACTTCCATGCAATCTCCCTAGGTGGCGCTATAGCACCCATTTCAGATTTTCTTATATCAATCTGTTCAGGGCCGGGGTGTCCACCAACGATTGAAGTTTGAGTGAAATCGGCCAAAGTATGCGCGAATTATCGCTCATCGAAATTTGATGGCGAGCCACAAAAACGAACCTGAAATTTGTGGCGTTGTCACGGAAACACCGTTCACTCTTTTAGAACGCTTTTAACAACTTTTAATGTCCCACTTGTCTAGATGATACAGCACGATTCTGGTGAGTCTGGGTCAAAAACCCTAGGAGGAGTTCGTTAAAATACGAGGACAGGAAAATGCGCTCTCGGTGCCGGGTCACGTGCTCGTTCCAATATGGCCGACTTCCTGTTGGTCGCCTAGCAACGGTGTAATATAGTTTTTTGTTCCTATTCCCATGATGCATCTGTGTACCAAATTTGGTTTGGCTACGACAAAGTTTTTCCTGGGTGTCCCATTGGCAAGGAGAGAAGTTTGGCCTGTTGCCATGGCAACACGATGGGACATGGCGTGTTGGTGTCATTGAGTTTTTTGATCGAGACCCCGTCATGAATATATGTACCAAATTTGGTATGTCTACGACAAAGTAAAATTTTGCGCTTCCATGCAATCTCCCTAGGTGGCGCTATAGCACCCATTTCAGATTTTCTTATATTAATCTGTTCAGGGCCGGGGTGTCCACCAACGATTAAAGTTTGAGTGAAATCGGCCAAAGTATGCGCGAATTATCGCTCGTCGAAGGTTGATGGCGAATCGCAAAAACGAACCCGAAATTTGTGGCGTTGTCACCGAAACACCGTTCACTCTTTTAGAACGCTTTTAACAACTTTTAATGTCCCACTTGTCTAGATGATACAGCACGATTCTGGTGAGTCTGGGTCAAAAACCCTAGGAGGAGTTCGTTAAAATACGAGGACAGGAAACTCCGCCTTCGGCGCCGGGTCACGTGCTCGTTCCAATATGGCCGACTTCCTGTTGGTCACCTAGCAACGGCATAATATATTTTTTGGTTTGTAACAACATGACCTATCCACCACCCGAATTTTGTTTGTCTACGACAAAGTTCATTTTTCGGGTATAGCCATAGACGCAATGTATTTTGATTTTCCAGGTGGCGCTGTCGAGCCATTTTTTAAGATTTTTTAATACAGATTATTTGTAAATTCCTTTTTTGGCGTTCTTGAATTTTGTGCAAAATTTCGTGAGTTTTCGTCGGTGGGAAGTACCCGAAACCTGAAAAAAGGGGGGGAGGAAAATAATAATAATAAGAAGAAGAAAAACCAGAACAATAACAATATGGTGCCACCTATGGTGGCAATATATATATCAATGGAAAGGGCTCGAGTCCAGTAACGCACCCGTGGGGTCCATTGTCAATGACGAGCGCGTTGCGCTCGTCATTGACCTCATCGATTACTCACTTGCCCAATACATATTTTTGGCGTTTACGATGGTTAACGATTACAATTATGCCGCTTTCGCGGCAATGGGCAGTGCCAGTCTGTGTTATTGGATCCTATGAGTGTCACTATAGTGTGGCATTGAGTGTTTGGAAAAGGGAGAGCGCTTCGCGCTCTGGTTTTGTGGGCACACATGACATCGTGCACTGCGTGCACGATGTCATGTGTGCCCACAAAACAATTACAATTTTGCCGCCACGGGCGGTGCCACCGTGCCAGGTCAGCGGGCACCAGTCGTTGACTTGAGTGCTAGTTGCTTACAAAGGGGAGAGCGTTTCGCGCCCTGCTGCGGGCGCAAACCAAGGCGCTTCGCGCTTTGTTTTGCGCACGCTGGTGGGCTGAGAATGTTTTGGGGTGAACAATTACAATTTGGCCGCTATCGCGGCCACGGGCGATGCCACCGTGCCAAGTCAGCGGGCACCAGTCGTTGACATGAGTGCTAGGTGTTTAAAAAGGGGAGAGCGCTTCGCGCTCTGCTGCGTGCACAAAACAAAGCGCTTCGCGCTTTGTTTTGTGCACGCTGGTTCTGCAGTGCTTCGCACTGCAGAACAGTAACAAAAGGCCCTACGCTTTAGCGCTCGGGCCTAATAAAGCAGAAATAGAATAGGCAATCCTCTTGTTTAGGGGCAAAACTGAACCTACTGCAAATTTAACTTTATTTTCAAAGTCTGCAACATTTTTCAGTATTTTATTTCAACTTTTATTTGGCACTATTTTATTTTATGTTTGCATTTGATTACTTCAGAATCCCCAGCATCCTATAATAACTGTACTGGGCTTTTGGGGAGAAGTGTCTTGCTCAGGAACACAATGGCAGCATTAGGACAGGTCTGAAGTGGTGACTGTGGCAAATACTCAACACACTGCACCACGGCCAGTGCAAACTACCCAATCAGGCCTGGACTGGTAATCGGGCATACCGGGCATTTTGGTCCATCTTCAATATAGACAGTGGACTAAACCAATCAGGATATAGAAGCTTACGAGAGCGATCCCACCCCTTTCTCTGCTCTAATCCCCGCCAGTTTCAGTGTTGAGCATGGAAACATGGAGAAGCAGCAGAAAGGGGGTGCGGAGAAGTTGCGGGCTAAAAGATAAAAAAAATCTTACTATAGACGCTGCAAAATCTTTTAAAATAAGAGACGTATTCTCTGGAGGGGCTGGAGCCTCCACGTCCTCTGCAGGCTGAAGGTGGACAGGGAGAGGAGCAGCCAGAGACTGTGGACAGGGAACCTGAGGGACAGAGTGACCAGGGAAGTGTAGCACAGGCACAGCAGGTAAGCAGGTCGTAATGTTAGGATAATACTGGGACTTTTAGGTGATGGACAGGCATAAAGTCGCTCACTTTTGCCGTTTTGAAGCCAAAACAGGTGACCTACGTGAATCGTGTAGATTCGATGAGCTAAATCCAAATTCTAGGCAAATTTCACCTGGGGATGTGGTCGTGAAAACAGCAAGCATGTTGCTGTCCTGTGGTAACAAGTGGCTGTGATGCAGTGGCCTGTCAGCTAGCTCTAAAGTTTGAGTGCTCAAAATATCTGCAGTGGTGTAGTACAAGTACAGTGGCAAGTATACCACTTTTTCCTTTAAATGTTGCGCCCTGGTTTCCCCTAGGCCAAGACGTAACAATAGTAAAATACTTTGCTTCAGGGAACACATACATAAATTAGTCCGTTGTGCTCCGCTAATCACGAGGGGCCAGTCTAAGTCAAAAATGCCAGGGCCGTTTTTTTGTCCCAGTCCAGCCCTGACTTTAATACATTTCCATGTACATAAACAATCAGCATTCACTACCTCCCGTGAACTCTAGAGGGGGCCGCACTCACCTCTTTGCTGATAAAGTAGAACGTGTTGACATAGGCGCCCCCTCCCAGAAGACCCTCGTACAGGATAATAAAGAAAACTATCCAGACAGAGGGAATGAACCGGAACGACACTGCAAACGTCAGCAGCACAGTGTTTAGTATCTGTGGACATCAGATCAAATGCAACCAATTACTCTGGCATTCAGAACGTCACAGAATCCCTACTGATGGAATTACGACCCCAAAGAATGCTAGCGACAACTGTAGGCTCTACTAGGGTGACCAGACGTCCACATTTACCCGGGACAGTCCCAGGTTTGAGCCCTGTGTCCCTTGTCCTAGCAGATTTATCCAAAACCAGTGATTTGTCCCATTTTTATACAAGAAATGTCCCAAATGTCCCCATTTTTGACCAATTTGATCTAAACCAGGACGAACCCAGCTTAAACCAGGACTACATCAGGTCTAAACTAGGACTAAAACAGGACTATCACAATTTTTTACTAATCAACAGTAAAGAGGAGCATAAATTGTCGTTGGCCCTCAGGCTTTTTGGTGAATTGGTCCACATTATCCGGGAAAGTACTTTTTCTACTAGTCTTAAATCCTCTGCTATGATTAATAATAAAATAACAATAATGCATCAGTTTTACAAAGCATGTTATAACTTATATATCCAATCATTTCGATGTGATACAGATATTATATTAAGGGTTTTAGACTGAAGACACTTTAAAATCTCAGATAAAAAGCTCTTTTTTGACTGTTTCATGGTCTGTTTCAATATGTGGTTCTCCAAGAAAAAAGTTTGGACACCCCTGGTTTAGCCAAAATAAAGCTATCTCTGTTCGTGAAGGGGTCCGCCATCCAACATCCCTTCATTACGACATGCCTCTATTCAGACGTGCCGGTTTTCCGACACTTTTTAGTATCGCTACTCCAACGTCATATATAGAGATCAATTTCTCCTGTGTGAGAGCAATAAAGTCACTTCTTCTTCACTACCCCACATTTTTGAGAAATATTGGTGCATCTTTTATACTGTTGCAGTTTAGCACTTGCCAAACCAAGGAAGCGTGTTTAACACTCTGAAGCACTCTGAACCAATGGCAAAGCGGAACATTCGCCGAGCCAATGAAACGCTTCAATACACTGAAGCGACTGTCACGCAGAGCGAAGCAGCGGGGTGAGGGACCGACACTTTGGTCACGTGAGCGGCTGCTGCGAGAGTTTCAGAAAGAACGAGACGTGCTCCGGCGCTCCGACTCATTTGCCCATTACTAGTTATTGTGACTGCACTGCTCCATACATTTCAGGCGACCCCACGTGGGGTCGCAACCTAAAGGTTGAAAAACGCTGGTGTACACCCATCTGTGAATCAATAAAAGAGGCAAGACGGAATCCAGCGGAGAAAGGCGACTAACCTCTCTGTTGGTGTCTGTCTCCCCGTGCAAGTAAAACTTAAGTACGTCTTTGCTGTGGTTCTTCATCGTGTTCATTTGTGTTTTCAGATAAGGTGATTTTTCTGACAGACTGAAACTAATTGATTCCACTGACAAAACAGCAGGTTTATCCCTAAAACAAACTGTAAATGGACAATAAAGGTACAAAAACACACACTGCAATAAATTTATATTATGAATAGTTTTTTTTCATAATATAAAAAAACACTAAAAATGTCCAATGACAAACGCCAAAATGACGAGGCTCACAGCAGCATTTACAGAGAGAGGGGCCCCAATATTCCAATGTAAATCAATGGGAGCCAGGGTCAGTAGGAGCCGCAAGAACGCGTTAGCTATCTCCTCATCCATCCATCTATGACCCATCCATTTATATATGCTCCCTATGCTGTGTCCTCTTATGTTTTCTGAGACTAGAACTATCAGCAAACACTTTCTTACAAACTGAACAGCTGAATGGTTTCTCCCCTGTGTGTGTGCTCATATGTGTTTTGAGACTAGAACTATGAGCAAACACTTTCTTACAAACT
This sequence comes from Paratrypauchen microcephalus, assembly GCA_036785185.1. Classification (NCBI taxonomy): domain Eukaryota; kingdom Metazoa; phylum Chordata; class Actinopteri; order Gobiiformes; family Gobiidae; genus Paratrypauchen; species Paratrypauchen microcephalus. The sequence continues at coordinate 7,583,731 of JAVJIX010000022.1, read as the reverse complement.
GAACATCTGAATGGTTTCTCCCCTGTGTGTGTCCTCATATGTCTTTTGAGATGAGCACTAACAGCGAACACTTTCTTACAAACTGAACAGCTGAATGGTTTCTCCCCTGTGTGTGTCCTCATATGTATTTTGAGATAAGCACTAACAGAGAACACTTTCTTACAAACTGAACAGCTCAATGATTTCTCTCCTCTGTGTGTCCTCTTATGTGTTTTGAGATGAGAACTATGAGTGAACACGTGCTTACAAATTGAACAGCTGAATGATTTCTCCCCTGGGTGTGTTTTTTTATGCTTTTCAAGGTGATCAGTTCGGGCAAATGTTTTCTTACAAACTGAACAGCTGAATGGTTTCTCCCCTGTGTGTGTCCTCATATGTCTTTTGAGAGAAGAACTATCACCACAGACTTTCTTACAGACTGAACACCTGATTTCCTCTCCTCTGTGAAGTCGCCTGTGCCTTTCTAGTTTATATTTAGATCCAAATCTCTCTTTACAAATAGAGCACTTGTGTTTCCTGCTCTCAGCTCCTTCACCAGTTCCTGACATGTCTTCATTCTCCACAGTGGCTCTGGTCTCTGGTGCAGACTCGTCTCCATCAGTCCCTGTGTCCCTGTGTGCAGGTGAACAGCTGAGTGGAGCTCTCCAGTCTTCATCACTGTCACTGTCAGAAGAGTGCTCTGTGTCTCCCTCAGTCTCCGAGTGGACATATGTTTCTGCTCTGATGTCCTCTCCCTGTGTGTCCTCTCTCTGCTCAGTCTCTCTTTGCTGAAGTGGTGAGGACTCTTCTATCTTCACGCTCGCAGTATTAAACTCTGGGACAGATCTGAAAAATGTAAGAGACATTTGTATATTTCAAACCCAATCTGAATATTTGTAATAGAAATGAATAAGAATAAATGAATGACAAAATAAAGAATTGGAGTTTCAAAGTTTCTGAGACTACATTCACACTGCAGGGCTTAATGCTCAATTCCGATTTTTTTGTGAAATACAATTTTTTTGCGAGGTCGTTCACATTTCCAATTAAATGCAACTTGCTGCTGTAGAGAGGGTGGGCAGTACCAAATTCCTGGGGGTGCAGTGAGGACCTCTCCTGGAGAGCGAACACTGGCGAAAAAAGCTCAGAGGTGCCTCTATTTCCTCCGCAAACTGAGATGGAGCCCCCCCACCCATCATGACCACCTTCTACTGAGGCACCATTGAGAGCGTTCTGACCAGCTGCATCACTGTGTGGTACGGGAGCTGCACTGAACAGAACAGGAAAGCCCTGCAGCGCATAGTGAATGCAGCTGGGAGGATCGCTGGTGTCTCTCTCCCCTCCCTCCTGGACATTTTTAACACCCGCCTCACCCGCAGAGCGTCCAACATTGTGGGTGACCCGAGCCACCCCTCACACAGCCTCTTCAGCCTCCTGCCCTCGGGGGAGAAGATACCGGAGTCTCTAGGCCCACTCCATCAGACTGTCAAACAGCTTCATGCACCAGACTGTCAAACAGCTTCATGCACCAGACTGTCAAACAGCTTCATGCACCAGACTGTCAAACAGCTTCATGCACCAGACTGTCAGGAAGCTGAACTCTCACCTTAACCCCCCCCCCGTTGTTTACTGTTGTTTACTACTGTTGCACATTTAATTTTATCTTTACACTCAATGCACATTTTAATGCACATTATCATTTCACTGCTGTATCTTCCATTGCACATTTTTGATGCACACTGCACATTTTGGACGTGTGTAAATCAGGGATGGGGCCGATCCGATCCAGTATCGGTATCGGGTTCCGATTCAACGTAATTCACGGATCGGAAATTTCCGATCCAACCTGCGAAAATTTCCGATCCATGAGCCATGTCTGTATATACACATTATCTGCTGAAATGACTCCACGAGTGATTCACTGTCGGCTGCTCTGCTCCTGCTGCAAAATGTGGAATGGATTTCCTTAACGGAGGCGTATCTCAATGAGGCACGGTGTGACGGAGCGCCTGTAGGTGCATGTCATTCCCCGACCGGCGCCTCTCTCTCTCTGGCCCGAAAGCGTGCCTTTTAGACAGCAGAGCACGCAGAGCGCTCCTCCTGGTTTGCAGAGCCAGGCTCCAGTGCAAACTGCTCACTGCTACTGCAGGACTGCTAACAAACTCTTTCCCTGCTGTCTGGACTCTGTTCCCCTCCCTAGGGCGTGCAAGGCTGCTGTTTCCGTGCTGCTCACTGGTTCAAACCGGGGCACTTCCTGGTCATACGATAAACAGCGCATAGCGCATAAAGGGGGGCCACATGACCCGGACTGAACGAGTAATGTTAATTTGTGGGTTTATTTTGTTTTCTTAAGTCTCTTAGTTAATTAAGTCATACCATATGGGGGTTATTTGAGTATTTTCTTTATTATTTTGAATTGCAGCTGTTTTATCATTATGGGTGTTGGGAAGTTTGATTATTGCTGGTTAATTTAGGTTTGGGAGAACAATCCAAGATGGAGCATCGGTTAGAATGCAGGAGGATAATGAAGAGGAGACGAGGAGTTGGATGAATGATTGTATTCTTCAATAAGATAGCTCAGGGGTAATACAATTGATAGGGCATATATCCATAAGTGCTTTAGCATAAAGCAAGGCAAAGCAGTCTGAAATATAAACAAAATAGGAGATGGAAATAAGAAATAAGGCACTTAATTCTCCATTACAAATAAACATGAGTGCTTCAAACATAAAGGGCTGTGATAGTACAAACATAATATCAATGTGAGCTCTATTACCCAGCTCATATCACACACAAGCTGGCATTATATTGATCACGCAGATCACACATGGACATTACGTGGTGTAGATAGCCCTCTAGCGGACGAGCAACGTACAACATTGCAACATGCACATGGCACGCGTGAGGCTTATGGCCAGTTCAGTGAGGAGGAAACTTTCCCCATATTACCCGAACATTTAGCGCGGCATATCATGCCAGAACATTAATAATATGCAACAGGCATACATGAAAGGAGTACACTCGAATATACACCAGTATTTAAGGCACATTAAACGTGGCTTGCACGATATCTCCAAATAAACGCCTGACCGACTTAGCATTCAAATGCTACCTAATAAAATGGCAAGTCATGACAGAAACAAAGGGTAAACACAAAGTACTTACGTATCGTCATTGACTGCAAGGTACTAGGAATAATATTACTGCACAAGTGCAAAGGTTTCTACTAAACTGAACGTGAGTGGAGCCCGCCAGCCGCGGTCACTCCAGCTCACGAGGAAAAAAATAAGTGAGGCGAACTACAATAATGTCATGTACAAAACGTTACCGGAAGTGCGGCGAACATCAGCGCATATTTGCGCGCAAAAGTCTCTTACTTCCTCTTACTTACACTTAACTTCTACATAAAGGTCCTTATACTTAAACATTGTTAATACGTAAAGTCTTTACATATTACTGCAAACACATGAAAGTCCCGGCCTTTTATACAGCCGCCCCCAAATGTGCAGGGCACATTTGCTACCAATAAAAGGATATTCAGTCTGGAGGGTCGGCGGGTGGTGGAGTGTCGTCTTCCCCAGACGGGAGGGCTGGCAGCATCACCAACCGGGCCACCGGTCGGGTGTAGGTGTGTCCGTTGATGAGCACATCAGCTGACCTGATGTAGCCGTCATCGCTGCTATGAATCTGGGTCACACGGCCAATGGGCCACAAGGCCCGGGGAAGCTGCGGGTCCACCATCATGACCACAGCATTCTCCAGGAGCGCAGGAGGAGAGGAGTACCATTTCTGTCGTGTCTGCAGGCTGGGGAGGTAGTCTCTGATGAATCGGGACCAGAAGTGATCCGCCAGGATCTGTGAGTGCCGCCATCGCCGACGGCTCAGGATCTCGGACTCCGGGTAGACCACTTGCGGAAGTGATCCATCAGGCCGCCCCATGAGGAGGCTAAACGGCGTCACTGGGTCGACATCGGCGATGTCGGCTGACACATAGCCCAAAGGCTTGGCATTGAGGATTGCCTCAACTTCCAGGAGCACAGTAAGTAGCACCTCTTCAGGGATGGGTTGAGACCCTACACAGGTGTAGAGTGCCAACTTGACTGATCGCACTTCTCTTTCCCACACACCCCCAAAGTGTGGGGCCGCAGGGGGGTTAAAGTGGAACTTGATCCTTTGTTGAGCTAGGGGCTGTGCCTGCAAGGCAGGCGCCATGCTGGCAAAGGCTTCCTTAAGCTCCCTTTCTCCGCCTTTGAAATTAGTCCCTTGATCGGACCACAGCTCAGCTGGAGTGCCTCTCCGCGCAATGAAGCGCCTCAAGGCCATGAGGTAGGCGTCAGCGTCCATAGTGTTGAGCAGATCCAAGTGTACTGCTCTAGTTGTTAGGGCACTTGAAGATTATCCCCCCAACGTTTCTCGTGGCGTCTGCCCACTTTCACAGGCATGGGGCCAAAGCAGTCCACGCCCGTGGAATGAAACGCTGGCTTGTACAGTTGAAGACGGGCAGTGGGGAGATCAGCCATCTTGGGTACAGCCGGCTGAGCTCTCCAGCGCTGGCACTCAGCACAGGTCCGCTGGTATCTTCGGATCGCCTCTCTGCCGTGGATCACCCAGTACGACCGCCGCAGCTCTGCGAAGACTCGCTCGGGACCGGGATGATGCAGGTCTTCATCGTACTTCCGGATAAGCAGGCGGGTGACTGGGTGAGAAGCATCCAGGACAACAGGGTGCGGTGACATATTGCTTTGCCCTTCCAGTCTCCTGAGTCGTCCGCCGACTCTAATAAGAGCCCTAGACTTGTCCATCTCAGGAGCCAGCTTAACCAGGCGGCTACTGGACAGGATAGGTTTACCGGTCGAGAGGAGACGGTAATCATCAGGGAATGACTGCTGTTGAGCTCGCTGAAGGACGATCACCTCTGCCTGGCGATACTCTTCAGCAGTAGGAGTGGAGCTGCTGGAGCTCTGTTGAAGTTCGCGTGCTGTCTCCTCCACGAGTTCTTGCCAAGAGCTGTACACTTTGTCACCAGGGGCATGAGTTGTGGGTGGGTGAAGTGACGGTCAGTCCGCAGAACGCGGACTTCCGCAGCTCCGCCTTATCCTCAGGTGGCTCGGCACTCGGTCGTTCTGGCCAGGTGTCCGGGCTCTGTAGCAGGAAAGGTGGCCCTTGTGACCAGCGGTTGGGCTCCACGAGGGCTTCTAGGGACTTGCCCCTAGTCAGGTCATCGGCCGGATTATTTGCCGAGTCGACGTAGCGCCACATGCAGCTGTCTGTTAATTCTTGAATTTCGGCTACTCTTGCCCCTACGAAGACTTTATACCGACAAGACTCGGATTGTAGCCAGGTTAGTACTGTAGTGGAATCTGACCACAATACAGTGCGGGACACTTTCAGGGTTAGCTCCTTGTTGAGGACGCAGGACAGTTGTGCTGCGACTAGAGCAGCACACAGCTCCAGGCGTGGGATGGACTGCATACGTTTGGGTGCTACTCGAGATCGGGCAAGGACGAAGGACAGGTTCACATGGCCTTCGGCGTCCACAGTCCTCATGTAGGACACTGCACCATAGGCTTGCTCTGAGGCGTCCGCGAAGATGTGCAGTTCACGTGCAGCACTCTCTCGGCTGGCTTTCGCAGGTGCATAAGGACGAGGAAAGGCGATGTTGGGTAGGTGCTTCAGCTCACCTTCCCAAGTGGACCAGGATCGGAGGAGTTCAGCTGGGAGGTTAGAGTCGTCCCAGCCGCGCTGTTTGTCCCACAGCTGACGAATGATGAGCTTGGCTCTGGTAGAGAAGGGCAGCAGGTAGCCCAGGGGATCGTACTGGGTCGCGACGACTCTGTAGATGTTACGCAGCGTTGGTGCGTCGTAGGTGACTGGCCTGTGTTTGTAGCCGAAGGTGTCGGTTCGCCAGTTCCAGCTGAGGCCGAGGGTTGACTCGAATGGGTTAGACTTATCCTCCGCTAGCCACAGGTCGAGGCTTTCTGATCTGGCTTCTTGAGGTAGGTGACTCAGGACGCTGGGTTCATTGCAGGCCCACTGACGCAGCTGGAAGCCTGCAGACGTCAACAGCTCCCGTAGTCGGTCCACCAGCAGCTTGGCTTCCCCTGTTGTGCATACACTCTGCAGGCAGTTGTCCACGTAGAAGCAGTTCTCTACAGAGAACCGGAGGCGGTCTTCAGGCTTGGTGTGGTCAACTACGTGGCGCTGGAGTGCATACGTTGCACAGCAAGGGCTGCAGGTGGTGCCAAACGGCAAGACTTGCCACTCGAAGATTCTAGGAGGCGCACTCACCTTCAAGTCACGCCACAGGAACCTGAGGAGGGGACGGTCCCCAGGGAGGAGGCAGACCTGATGGAACATCCCCTTGATGTCTCCACTGACTGCCACAGGGTGTTCACGGAACCTCACAAGGACGCCCAGTAGGGAGGCACCAAGGTTGGGGCCAGGCAGGAGGTACTGGTTCAGTGTCTGTCCCTGGTATTGGTGAGAACAGTTGAAGACCAGGCGGTTCTTACCGTTGTGGCTGACGAGGTGATGAGGGATATACCAGCATTCCTTGGAGGGGTTCTCCGTGCTGACTTCCTTCACCACACCAGCTGCGATGAGCTTATCCATTTCGACCTTGTACGCCTCTGCTCGCTGAGGGTCTCGGAGGAGGCGCCGCTCCGTGCTACGCAGCAGAGGCAGCACTGACTCTGTGGGTGCGCACAGTGGGGGCATGTTTGCATGGCGCAGCAGTGGAGTGGCGTACCGGTGGACTCCTTCCACTTCGACACGGACTGTGTCGGCTTCAAGCAGAGCGACTGCCTGCCTGTCCTGCTTTGACCTGGTTACCTCTTTTTCCCGCTGGTGAGGTAGCGTGTCCACTTGCCAGAGCCGTTGGACGTGCTTGAACAGCTCTTCCGGCGGTGGGGGGTGGAGATGAACATGCACTCTGCAGAGCGCGATGGCCGCCCCATGAACTGGATAGGGCCTTGAAGAGTCCAGCCCAGGCGAGTGTGAACTGCTGCTGGGCTACCAGGTGGGCCAAGTCTTACAGGTTCGACAGGAGTTACTAGGTGAGGCTGGTCAGAGCCGATCAGGAGGCATGGCTTAGCATCCTGTAAGGCAGGTAGGGGGATACCACGCAGGTGACTGTACTTGCTCTGAAGGTGCTCAATAGGGTAGGTGTATTGAGCTAGGGTGAGGCGACTTGCTGTGAAGGCACCATCGATCTTGTAGGTGACTTGAGGTGTGGCAACAGGAGACACATGGAACGAGACTGTGTGCCCGTGGAGTACCTGGATGTCCTGACGGACTGTGCGCAGTGGCAGGACTTCAGGAGTTCCCCGTATGGCAAGGGACTTAGCTGCAGAGGGTAACAGCATTGTCCTCTCGGACCCATCATCAAGGATGGCAAAGGTGTTGAAGGTTCGTCCACCGCAATGCACGAGTACAGGCACGACCTTCAGCAGGGCACGGTTGCTTGCTCCGGGCCTGTCAAGGTAGAGCGAGGCAGTGGCAGGACTGTTTACGGAGGTACTATCTTCTTTGACACGCACATCTCTCTGAACTTTATCTGTCCTCGCGTTGATCTCGTGGAGAGCGAGGAGGTGCTTGCCTTGACAGAGGTTGCAGGGTTTCTTGAGCGTACATTGAGCTGCCTGGTGAGCTCGTGCGCAGCGCCAGCAGCGCTTGTTGACTTGGATCCACTCTCTCAGCTGATCCTTGGAGAGCTTGGCAACTTCAGTGCACTGACTGAGGAAGTGCTCGGTGCTCTCGCAGTAGGCACAGTAGGCTTTGTTCTTTACTTTCTTCTTCGATGGTGACTGGGAGGCGGACTGTAAAACCTCACCAGCACCGTGCAGGACCGTCACCGTTTTCTTTGCCTGACAACCATCACTCTTTGTGTTCTGTTTCGCTTTACTGCATTTCTCGTAGGCCTGCTCGTCACTGCCTTGACACCATGATTCGTGGCGGAGCCACTCTGACAAGTCATACAGCGTGTGGGTGACTCTAGAGTGCTGCAACTGATGACGGCGAAAGTTAGCTCGCAGTTCAGGAGGAAGCTTGATCAGAAGGTTAGCTACATGTGAGCCGCAGTGGAGTTCAATCTCCCCATCGGGTCCTGAAGTCTGCAGTAGGCCCACGAGCGACTGGATCTGGAGGGAGAACGTCTCGAAGGCGGCTATGTCGCCACGTTTAACCTCAGGGGCTCCCAGGACACTCCTAATCTTCCTCAGGGCGAGCTGGTGAGGTTGGCCGAACTTATCATTTAGGGCAGCCATTGTGTCAGAGTAAGGCGTTGGTGAGTTTAGGTAGGCATCGGCTATGAGCTTAGCTTCATCTAGCTTCAGATGGTCTAAGAGTATTTGATACTTAAAGAGTTCCGTAGCATTAGCTGGGAGCAGGTTCCCCAGGGCTATACGTAGCCGAGCAAACTCACTTGGGTCAGGGCGAGCAAACTTGGGGATACTGGGTTTTGGGCCCCTATAATGCTCTTCAGACACTGAGGACTGCAGAGGTAGGTGGGAGGTAGGGCGTAGCAGGCCACACTCTGTGGCCTGACACTGGAGGGTACAATGGGGTTGGCGCTGCTGCAGGCGTTGGTCTGGCATAGGCTGAAGCAGGATGAGCGAGTGGCTGTGAGAATGACACAGGAGGTCGAGGTGGCGGCTGGGGATACTGTGCGTGTGCATAGTAGGCTGCAGCTGGTACCTCTCTACGAGGCGCAGACAGGAGAGGTGTAGGGTGATACTGTATTGGAGGTGGAGGTTTGTAAGGCGAGTACGCAGGACCTAATGAGGCATAGGAGGGTTGACTGTAGGCTTGCTTTGATGCCTCAAGCTTTAGGTTGTACATACCTTCAGGTAGTTCCCCCTCAGGCTTGCACCACGCTGGAGGGTCGGGCCACACTTCCTCTTCCTCAGGCTGGGCAGCAGGAGAATGACGGATGTCTGTAGGGCTGCGTGGAGGAGGTTGGTGCATACTGTACGATGCCGGGGCGTTGTACTGCCCAGTGTCTGCCTTTAGTGAGCGTGCCACTTCTATTAGCTCTTTAATCTCGCTTCTTGCCCTATTGAGCTCTGCTATACCTGAATCGAAGTGATGTCTTGTTTGGAGCAGCTTCGCATTCTCCTCTTGAATGGCTCTCAACTCTGTGTTGAAGTGAGGGCCTAGGCGTGAGCGGTGCAGGTGGGGGTATTCGGGTAGGTCGTCTGTGAACAGGCCTCTTTCCTGGGGGCAGCTGAGGGCTAGCTGAGGAATCTCAGTGTGAGCAGCGTCCCTCTGGAGGCTACCAGGGTGAGTCTGTGAGGTTAGGGGGCTTGACCATGTCGGATACACACCTGCCCTAGGAGGCGTTGAGCCCATGTAATCCACTTCATAGTCGTCAAACCAGGGAGGTCGACGTGTTTGGCGCTTAGGACGCACATCAGGCATCTTCTCTTCATATGGTTCCATCTTGAATACTCCAAGCCGGCTCGAAGGACGAATGTTGGGAAGTTTGATTATTGCTGGTTAATTTAGGTTTGGGAGAACAATCCAAGATGGAGCATCGGTTAGAATGCAGGAGGATAATGAAGAGGAGACGAGGAGTTGGATGAATGATTGTATTCTTCAATAAGATAGCTCAGGGGTAATACAATTGATAGGGCATATATCCATAAGTGCTTTAGCATAAAGCAAGGCAAAGCAGTCTGAAATATAAACAAAATAGGAGATGGAAATAAGAAATAAGGCACTTAATTCTCCATTACAAATAAACATGAGTGCTTCAAACATAAAGGGCTGTGATAGTACAAACATAATATCAATGTGAGCTCTATTACCCAGCTCATATCACACACAAGCTGGCATTATATTGATCACGCAGATCACACATGGACATTACGTGGTGTAGATAGCCCTCTAGCGGACGAGCAACGTACAACATTGCAACATGCACATGGCACGCGTGAGGCTTATGGCCAGTTCAGTGAGGAGGAAACTTTCCCCATATTACCCGAACATTTAGCGCGGCATATCATGCCAGAACATTAATAATATGCAACAGGCATACATGAAAGGAGTACACTCGAATATACACCAGTATTTAAGGCACATTAAACGTGGCTTGCACGATATCTCCAAATAAACGCCTGACCGACTTAGCATTCAAATGCTACCTAATAAATGGCAAGTCATGACAGAAACAAAGGGTAAACACAAAGTACTTACGTATCGTCATTGACTGCAAGGTACTAGGAATAATATTACTGCACAAGTGCAAAGGTTTCTACTAAACTGAACGTGAGTGGAGCCCGCCAGCCGCGGTCACTCCAGCTCACGAGGAAAAAAATAAGTGAGGCGAACTACAATAATGTCATGTACAAAACGTTACCGGAAGTGCGGCGAACATCAGCGCATATTTGCGCGCAAAAGTCTCTTACTTCCTCTTACTTACACTTAACTTCTACATAAAGGTCCTTATACTTAAACATTGTTAATACGTAAAGTCTTTACATATTACTGCAAACACATGAAAGTCCCGGCCTTTTATACAATGGGTACTGTTATTTGTAGTTAAACAATAATGATGATGATATTGAAAACAAACAGTTTTGGTATCGGAATAGTATCGGTATCGGCCGATATCCAAATTCAGGTATCGGGATCGGAAGTGAAAAAATGTGGATCGTGCATCCATACTGTAAATAGGTATTTATTTATTCTTTTGCAGTGCTTTTAGATTTTACACTTTAGATTTTAGTCTTCGATAGTTTCTGTTTTTTATTTTGTCTTTATATTGTATTTTGTACATTGTCTTTTGCACTACTTGGCCAGAGAGAAATGAAATTTCGATTCACTGTATGTTGAACACATATGGCAGAATTGACAATAAAGCTGACTTTGATCTTTGTATGTGATCTCCAGTGTGAACTTTAAACACCCCAAAAGTGTCCCGCATGCACCTTGGAAGACACGACAAGGTCACATGCAGTGAGCATGCTCAGTGTTTACGGAAGTCGCCTAAAGTTGCCGTCGTACCAGAGCCAGAACATGTACAGATTATTTGTTTTAAGGAGGAGACGCAGAAAGAGAAGGACAAGGTTTTTGGCCACTTTTGTGGGGCAGTGGCAGCAACGTCCGTACAAATGAACATGTAGATGCGGAGTCGCAGCAAAGAGTGGTGGGATTGCCATGTGCTTCGCCGCTTCACTGACAGAGAGTTCATATAATATTTTCACATGACGAGAAGAACGTTTGTGTACATTTGTGAGCGCCGATTTGTACCACTCTCGCTTGAGGAAACACCCCCAGGTCAGATGAATGCGACCTGGCCATTCAGACTGAAGTCGCATGTCAAAATATCGGATATGTATCAGTTTTAGGACCACATATCCAAGTGACCTGGATCACATCGGATCTGTGTTGTTCAGACTGTCATTAAAAGATCAGATACAGGTCGCATAGGGGCAACAAAAAATCTGATTTGGGTCACTTCAGGCTGCAGTGTGAACGTAGCCTGAGACTCACACTTGCAGCTCATCTTCCTCCTGTTTGACACCGTGTTCTTCTTTAATGTGTGGCGCTCTGATGTCCTCTCCCTGTGTGTCCTCTCTCTGTTCAGTCTCTCTTTGCTGAAGCGGTGAGGACTCTTCTGTCTTCACACTCACAGCACTAAACTCGGGGACAGACCTGAAAAATATCATATATATAATATATAAATATAAGGCATTTGTATATTTCAAACCCAATCTAAATATCTGTAATAGAAATGAATAAAAATGAACGACAAATTAAAGAATTGCAATTTGAAAGTGTCTGAGACTCACACTTGCATCTCATCTTCCTCCTGTTTGATGCTGTGTTCTTCTTTAATGTGTGGAGCAGGGCTCAGAGAGGGGAGCTGGGCAGCTGCAGGAGATAAGAGATTACACACTTACACATACACATACAGTCTTGTGACATGAACACTCTGAACTTGTCTGTAGTCTTCTACTGTCAGGCTGAGGGGGTGTCTTTTCTGTCCAAGAAGTTGTAAATATGTTTAAGTGAATATCTGAAGTGATTTGGAGTCACAGGTTCTTCTGCTAAGCTCATTATCTTAGGTCATTAGCCACTAACGGCTAATGAGCTCTTTTCTATATCATCTGCATTTTTCATACTTTTTAACACCCATGGGCTAAAAATAGGATCCAGAAGATCCAGAAGACTTACCCCCTCTGACGCGCACGACTGTCGGGCTCAGAGCCGAGTCCAAGAGCCGCTGGATCCTCTGGTTCTCCTGTTTGGAGCGGCGCAGCTCCTCCAACAGCGCACGGCTGTCCTCAACAGCCACGTCCAGTCGCTCCTCTACAAAATCACTAAAGCCTCCGGACATATTTGCACTGTTTGTTTTTCCAGTGTTCGGCTCCGGTGTTCGGCTCGTTCAAAATTTGAGCTAACCGTTGCTAAGTTGGTTCAGAAGTGCTGAACATAAACAAACTGTTGTTGTTGTTTCAGTTCTTGTTTTGTTTGGATCTTTTAGCCGGACTCTTCAGGTTGTAGTTCCAACAAAACGTTCACATTAACGTCATAAATAAGGTTTGTTCAGGTTTTAGAGCTCGCGCTGCTCCAGGCCGCAGACCTCCAGTGGGACCGGAAGAGTGTTCCATCAACGCGGCTAAGCGCAAAGCCCGGCTTATTTTAATAGTCCGCGCTAGTTTTAGTGAGAGTTCGGTTCCATGACTGTCGCTAACCTTAGTCCCCGCTGAGTTACTGGGGCAACATAGTCCTCTGAGATAGCCTGGTCCCGGGCAGGCTAAAGACGAAGCTAAATCAGGCGGTGTCGCGGAGAATACGTACCTGAAGTAAACAGCGTGTCGAAAAAAACAGTTCCGCACACCTCCCGCATGACTGTCTGAGTTGTCCTAAAACAAGGGGACGATATCAGAGAAAAAAAAACAAACATACGTTCTTGGTCAGTTTTGACAACTTTCCAGTAATTTAAAACATGCTTTTGAAACGCTCTCTTTATGATATTGTCAGATAAAAGAATTTCAACTCCGTTACGAAGAAAGTCTTTGGCCTAGTGGCCTAGTGGTGCTGTGTCTATCGAGTTCGATTCCTATTACCAGTGTTGCCATAGTTACTTTGAAACAGCTGTCTGACTACTGACTACTTCTTTAAGTAACTTAGTTAAGTTACTGACTACTTGCTTTTAAAAGTAACTAAGTTAGATTAATTTTAGTTACTTTCAGCAGAGGCTAATTATATTATATTATATTATATTATATTAGTAATATCCTTATGGTTGAAGAAATGCGCGGACACAGGGTTATTGCTTATTACACCGCACTGTTCTACTACGACACTTGAACAACTTGTAAAAACTGTTACTTCACCTATATTGCCATCTTGTGGACATTTGTTGTAACATAAATCTCATACGATGCGTGAAAAGTCCCTCAGTCATCCAGGTAGAATCCATGATAAAAGGAGAATTTCAATTTGTCAACTGGACAAAGTTTGTTTGGTCGAAAACGTTTCGCCGCTCATCCGAGAGGCTTCGTCAGCTCTGTCAGCCCTCATGCTGGTTAGACCCTGTTTATATCTAGCTGCAAGGGAGGAGCTACCTACCCTGAACAAAGCTCTGAACCTATCCCAGCTACTCTCTTTTGTTTTACGAATTCCTCTGGCGTCCTGTATTAGCATATCTATAAGCCCTAGGCGGCGCTCACTACATTGAAATAGCTCTGAAACTATCAACTAATCTGTCTCTTTGTATTTCAAATTTCTCTGGCGTCCAATTCCCTATTCAAGACAACGACCCTCTCCACCCCTCTGCAATGGCTTGTCTGTCCTAATGTTTCTTTGTCTGTTTTTGACTTTGGTTTGAGAATCGAATTATAGATGGGAGACAAGTTGTGTCTAACTCCCCCATTTCTGTTTAACGACGGATTCTCTTTTTTGACAAAAATAGCCTCTTTAACTCCCCTCTCAAACCAGTTCTTTTCCCTGGCTAAGATCTGAACCTCAGTGTCCTCAAATGAATGGCCCGCGGCTTCTAGGTGAAGATGTACGGCAGATGACGGTCCACTCTGGCCCGCCCGCCTGTGTTGGTACATCCTCTTGTGAAGTGGCTGCTTGGTTTCCCCAATGTAGCGCTCACTGCAGTCTTCACTACACTGAATGGAGTAGACCACATTGCTTTGTTTTTGGCTCTGTGTTTTGTCCTTTGGGTGGACGAGTTTTTGTCTTAAAGTGTTTGTGGGTTTGAAATAAACTGGAATTTCATATTGTCTGAAAATCCTCTGTAGTTTTTCCGAAACGCCGGGCAGGTACGGAATCGCTACCCCTTTCCTCCTGGGTTCGGATTCTCTGTTGTCTCGTTTCTTGCCCTTGTCTCTCTTGGTTTTGTTGACAGCCCATTTAGGATATCCACAAACCGAGAGGGCTTCCTGCACATGTTGTTCTTCTTTCTCCTTACCCTCTGTGCTTGTGGGAACCACTTGGGCCCTGTGTTGTAATGTCCGAATAACACCCAGTTTGTGCTGCAGTGGGTGGTGTGAATCAAAAAGCAGGTATTGGTCTGTGTGTATGGGCTTCCTGAAGACTTCTACTTGGAGTCCCCGGTCTCCTCCTATCGTTACTGCACAATCTAAGAATGCCAATGTGTTATCATTGGCATCTTCACGGGTGAATTTGATATTAGGATCTACAGAATTGATATGTGCAGTAAAAGGTTCCAAATCTTGAATTTTGATTTTTGTAAAATTATCATCAACATAACGAAACCAGTGTGTGGGTGGAGTGCCTGGATATGAAGCTAAGGCACTCTGTTCAAATTGTTCCATGTATAAATTAGCCATGATACCAGTCTCCCCTATCATGGCTAATGCCAAAATTCAAGATTTGGAACCTTTTACTGCACATATCAATTCTGTAGATCCTAATATCAAATTCACCCGTGAAGATGCCAATGATAACACATTGGCATTCTTAGATTGTGCAGTAACAATAGGAGGAGACCGGGGACTCCAAGTAGAAGTCTTCAGGAAGCCCACACACACAGACCAATACCTGCTTTTTGATTCACACCACCCACTGCAGCACAAACTGGGTGTTATTCGGACATTACAACACAGGGCCCAAGTGGTTCCCACTTGGGAACCAAAGTGAGACCCACTTTGCGGTCTCCAAATAACACAAACTTTAGCACTTTTCAAATCATAGAAGCCCGATGTCTTAATGTAAGATATCGTTTGAAGCAAAAGTGGCCTGTAATCCGAGATTTAGCCATAGTTTCGAGTAGATGAGGACGCCAGTGCGCATGTGCGGACTGCTCCCGGGACCCAAACATGAAACGCAAAGCTGAAAACTATGGATAAATCTCGGATTACAGGCCACTTTTGCTTCAAACGATATCTTAGATTAAGACATCGGGCTTCTATGATTTGAAAAGTGCTAAAGTTTGTGTTATTTGGAGACCGCAAAGTAATGCCCCGAATACAAATGCTAATGGATGCTACAACATAACTTTCTTCAAACAGCTCCAAATGACACGAACGTGATATGGGTGAGTCAAACGACTTGTTTTATTACCGAAAGAAGGCTCAGATTGTAAAATAACGTTACTTTTCCTTTAACTCCTTGTCTTCAGGCCTTGACAGGGTCTGGTCCACATGTCTACGCACTACAGTTCCATCTCCTAACATGACTTTATAGGACACTGGTCCTGTGATTTTGGTAATAAAACCAGGAATCCATTTTGGTCCATGACTGAAGTTACATGTGATCACTGCATCTCCCACTTGAAAACTCCTCTCTGGTCTGTGCCTGTCATGATGTTTCTTTTGACTGCACTGTTTCTGTTCCACCTTGGCTCTGAGATCCGGATGTCCTAGATCCAATGTTGATCTTAATCTCCTTCCTTGCAACATTTCAGCAGGTGACAGCCCTGTGGTGGACTGAGGGGTGATGCGGTAACTGAACAGCATTCTTAACACTTTTGTTTGGATGCTGCCTTCACCTGCCTTTTTCATCATGGACGTGAATGTCTGGACTAAATGGTGCTGCCTACCTAGGCCTACTGTATGTGGAAGATATCTCTGCACAGCGCTCTCAAGTCTCACGCTTTGTTCGCTTTGTGGCGTGTTCACACGCTCACACGCCACACATGGTATTTCTCATGCTGAAATTTAGTTACGCAATTCAAGCGCAGCGCACAGCACTTCTGTGCCCAGAAAATCGGTCTGTGTGGCTCAGAAGAGTTAGTTATGCACCGCACCGTTTTCAGCGTAAAAAAACTGCACTCGCCTCCTTCCCCCCGCTCCCCTGAAATCTCACTCCGACCGAACTTCAAAACTTGAGAGCCCTGTCTCTGCACAAGAGTTTCTGGTAGCTTTCAGTTATTCTCGAATGGCATAGTGTGGTTGTTTGTGTTTTCTACTTAAATACCGCACCTTACTTTTTTTTTCAAATGTGGGTTTTGGCCACCATATTCTCTTAGCGGTGCTGCGTACCGGCTGTGAATTTTATACCGGTGCTGCGTTCCGGTGCGCACCGCTTTACTTTCACTACTGCTTTCGCATCGGGCGGGACTTGCTCTGTTAGCTCCGTTGTACTGTGCTGTTTCTCAAGATGTTTTTTCAGATTTGACATTGTGTTTTTGAAGGTAGACAGCACTCACCAGCACAGAATGTACAACGGACCTTAATGTTGTCATCCTTAGCCGAAATAAAATCAAAATAATGCCTGTATTTCCAGCTGGAAAAGGCGAACCTCTCTCCTTCCATATTGTTCACATCTGACGAGATAGAATCTTTGATCTGACTTTGGCGCCAGGGAGCCGAGATGACGTAACCTCGTAAGAAACGTGTAGCCAAAAAATAAGAATAGATACATGTAACCTACGTTCCCCCGAAATGCAGAAATAGTAACGCATGGTGTATTAGATAAGTAACTTTAATATGACTACTGGTTTTGAAATAGTAGTTGCGTTAGACTACTCGTTACTGAAAAAAGTGGTCCGACTACAGTAACGTGTTACTGGCATGTGGCGGCACGGTGGCTGAGTGGGTAGCGCTCATGCTTCACAGCAAGAAGGTTCCGGGTACGATCCCCAGGTTGCCCAGGCCTTTCTGTGTGTGTTCTGTGTGGAGTTTGCATGCATGGTCTGCGTTCGGCCGCCTGGGCCTTTCTGTGTGGAGCTTCCATGTTCTCCCCATGTCTGGGTGGGTTGTTAATCTGTATGGGTTTCCTTCTAAAAGTTATGTCTGTTGACACCGGCTTACCTCAGACAGTCTCAGCTGATCCCGGTTCGGCTCGCTTTCTGGAGCCCACGTAGGGAGGTCCGGTAGCTTCTCTGGAACATTAAATAAAGCTTGTTTTTCTTCTCAAAACAAAACATTTGTCCGAAAGGTGATATATTTGCTCATGTTTCGTTGACAGCTGTTTGGGACGCAAATATATCACCTTTCGGACAAATGTTTTGTTTTGAGAAGAAAAACAAGCTTTATTTAATGTTCCAGAGAAGCTACCGGACCTCCCTACGTGGGCTCCAGAAAGCGAGCCGAACCGGGATCAGCTGAGACTGTCAGAGGTAAGCCGGTGTCAACAGACATAACTTTTAGAAGGAAACCCATACAGATTAACATAAAAAACAACGCACTATCCCTTTAATACCACTACACAAATATAAATATAATACTTGATTTATCAACAGCTAGATAATGCACAGGACCAGAACTCTGATCAGCAAAACAGTGGAGAAGCTAAATAAACAATTTTTCGCCTCTCTTCCCCGCTGGGTTGGCCGGACTCTCACTGGGGGTGTGCCTGACACTGGAGCCTGCACAGCTGGAGGTCTGCAGCCAGACCCTATTGGGGTATTTCTGCCAACCACTGGTGGTTCGTGGTCTTGCAGTGGAGCATCTTGGCTCACACTCTCAAATGGAGATTACTGACAGAGCCAGAGCTCTGGGATGATTTCATGAGAGCTTTGGTTTCATTTTTTATTTGTTTATAAAGAATCTCTGAGAACCCGGGGTCAATCTTAGACTAGAGTGAAGGAGAAAGTACCTTTAGAAACATTCTCATTTCCACAAGTGTATTGACTCTTTTTTGGCACACTTTGAACACAGCACAGTGTGTTAGCAGCAGTGATGGTAATAGTATCAAAATTAACTACTAAAAAGAAATGCTTTTCATTGCTTTTCAGTGCTGAATGCTATGACTGACATCACACTCCCTTAGTTGACTTCTTTATTCAGTCTGTGGTACTTGGACTAGTAGGCCTATATTTGACTTGATTTGGACTTGACTCAGACTTGAGGTCAAAGACTTGAGACTTACTTGCAAAACAACGATTTGGTCCCATCTCGTTAAGCAACAACTGACAACAACAACTAAATCAGAAGTGAAGAGGGGACTATGAGCTGTCGGGATAGTAGTGTGATTTCACCATCTAATTGCTTATTATTTTCTGTTAAAGAAACAGAAATGTGCACAATATGTGACAATAATATTCAGGTTCTGTCTTCACACACAGCCCTGGACCCAATGACACACAGGAGAGAAATGTTAGAGTAACTGTGAATAGGTTATCATTGTTTCATATTTGTACCAACTTAAATTGCAATATTGTAGCTTACGAGGGTATCAGTATAATATGTTTTCATAGTAACAATCCTGAAGTTGTTTTACTGTTGTTGAGATGTGTCGGAACACCTCTGTTGTTTATTTATGCAATGTTTGCTTTTAAGTCATGTGACCTTTACCTTGCCCCGGAAGTGGTTAGGGAGTGGAGTGGGAGAGTAGCCGCCAAAGAGAGAAAGATAGAAAGCAGGATAGCGTGAAGAAAATACTCCAAACTTCAAAGTGCTGTTTAGTTACCGCTGGTGGTGTATAGGCGAACACAGTGACATATTGTTTTATGTTGTATATTTACTTTGAGTATGTTTGTATGTAAAGTTAAGCTATTTTCTATATCTGTCTTTATTTTAGTTTTCACGGTGATCGGTGTTCATGGTATTCACGGTGTGTACAATATTAATGAAGTTGAAGACAAATATTATGTCTCAAGGTTATGAGTTTCTGGTGAAGACGTCACGTTGTTTTATCATGTGAAGTTTGCATATTTGTGTACACCCACCTGTGAATCAATAAAAGAAGCAATACGGAATCCAGCAGAGAAAGGCGACTAACCTCTCTGTTGGTGTCCGTCTCCCCGTGCAAGTAAAACTTAAGTACGTCTTTGCTGTGGTTCTTCACTGTGTGCATTTGTGTTTTCCGATAAGGTGATTTTTCTGACAGACTGAAACTAATTGATTCGACTGACACAACAGCAGGTTTATCCCTAAAACAAACTGTAAATTAACAATAAAGGTACAAAAACACACACCGCAATAAATTTATATTATGAAGTTTTTTTGTTTTTTTTTAATGAATAAAATAGTGGAAAAACACCAGAAATGTCCAATGTCAAACACCAAAATGATGAGGCTCACAGCAGCAGTTACAGAGAGAGGGGCCCCAATATTCCAATGTAAATCATTGGGAGCCAGGGTCAGTAGGAGCCCCAAGAACGCGTTAGCTATGTCCTCATCCATCCATCTATGACACATCCATTTGTATATGCAGCCTATGCTGTGTCCTCTTATGTTTTCTGAGATGAGAACTATCAGCAAACACTTTCGTACAAACTGTACAGCTGAATGGTTTCTCCCCTTTGTGTGTCCTCATGTGTGATTCAAGGTGAGCATTTTGGGCAAATGTTTTCTTACAAACTGAACAGCTGAATGGTTTCTCCCCTGTGTGTGTCCTCATATGTATTTTGAGTTGAGAACTAAAACCAAACCCTTTCTTACAAACTGAGCAGCTGAATGGTTTCTCCCCTGTGTGTGTCCTCATATGTCTTCTGCGATCAGAACGATCAGCAAACACTCTCTTACAAACTGAACAGCTGAATGGTTTCTCCCCTTTGTGTGTCCTCATATGTGATTCAAGGTGAGCATTTTGGGCAAATGTTTTCTTACAAACTGAACAGCTGAATGGTTTCTCCCCTGTGTGTGTCCTCGTGTGTATTTTGAGTTGAGAACTAACACCAAACCCTTTCTTACAAACTGAGCAGCTGAATGGTTTCTCCCCTGTGTGTGTCCTCGTATGTGATTCAAGGTGAGCATTTTGGGCAAATGTTTTCTTACAAACTGAACAGCTGAATGGTTTCTCCCTTGTGTGTGTCCTCATATGTGATTCAAGGTGACCATTTTGGGCAAATGTTTTCTTACAAACTGAACAGCTGAATGGTTTCTCCCCTGTGTGTGTCCTCATATGTCTTTTGAGACGAGCACTAACAGCGAACACTTTCTTACAAACTGAACAGCTGAATGGTTTCTCCCCTGTGTGTATCCTCATATGTATTTTGAGTTCAGAACTAAAACCAAACCCTTTCTTACAAACTGAACAGCTCAATGATTTCTCTCCTCTGTGTGTCCTCTTATGTGTTTTGAGATGAGAACTAAGAGTGAACACGTGCTTACAAATTGAACAGCTGAATGATTTCTCCCCTGGGTGTGTTTTTTTATGCTTTTCAAGGTGATCAGTTCGGGCAAATGTTTTCTTACAAACTGAACAGCTGAATGGTTTCTCCCCTGTGTGTGTCCTCATATGTCTTTTGAGAGAAAAACTATCACCACAGACTTTCTTACAGACTGAACACCTGATTTCCTCTCCTCTGTGAAGTCGCCTGTGCCTTTCTAGTTTATATTTAGATCCAAATCTCTCTTTACAAATAGAGCACTTGTGTTTCCTGCTCTCATCTCCTTCACCAGTTCCTGACATGTCTTCATTCTCCACAGTGGCTCTGGTCTCTGGTGCAGACTCGTCTCCATCAGTCCCTGTGTCCCTGTGTGCAGGTGAACAGCTGAGTGGAGCTCTCCAGTCTTCATCACTGTCACTGTCAGAAGAGTGTTCTGTGTCTCCCTCAGTCTCCGAGTGGACATATGTTTCTGCTCTGATGTCCTCTCCCTGTGTGTCCTCTCTCTGCTCAGTCTCTCTTTGCTGAAGTGGTGAGGACTCTTCTGTCTTCACGCTCGCAGTATTAAACTCTGGGACAGATCTGAAAAATATAAGAGACATTTGTATATTTCAAACCCAATCTGAATATTTGTAATAGAAATGAATAAGAATAAATGAATGACAAAATAAAGAATTGGAGTTTCAAAGTTTCTGAGACTACATTCACACTGCAGGGCTTAATGCTCAATTCCGATTTTTTTGTGAAATACAATTTTTTTGCAAGGTTGTTCACATTTCCAATTAAATGCAACCTGCAGCTGTAGAGAGGGTGGGCAGTACCAAATTCCTGGGGGTGCAGTGAGGACCTCTCCTGGAGAGCGAACACTGGCGAAAAAAGCTCAGAGGTGCCTCTATTTCCTCCGCAAACTGAGATGGAGCCCCCCCACCCATCATGACCACCTTCTACTGAGGCACCATTGAGAGCATTTTGGGCAAATGTTTTCTTACAAACTGAACAACTGAATGGTTTCTCCCCTGTGTGTGTCCTCATATGTCTTTTTAGATGAGCACTAACAGCGAACACTTTCTTACAAACTGAACAGCTGAATGGTTTCTCCCCTGTGTGTGTCCTCATATGTCTTTTGAGAGAAGAACTATCACCACAGACTTTCTTACAGACTGAACACCTGATTTCCTCTCCTCTGTGAAGTCTCCTGTGTCTTACTAGTTCATATTTAGACCCAAATCTCTCTTTACAAACAGAGCACTTGTGTTTCCTGCTGTCAGCTCCTTCACCAGTTCCTGACATGTCTTCATTCTCCAAAGTGGCTCTGGTCTCTGGTGCAGACTTGTCTCCATCAGTCCCTGTGTACCTGTGTGCAGATGAACAGCTGAGTGGAGCTCCCCAGTCTTCATCACTGTCAGTGTCAGAAGAGTGCTCTGTGTCTCCCTCAGTCTCTGAGTGGACATGTGTCTCTGCTTTGATGTCCTCTCCCTGTGTGTCCTCTCTCTGGACATGTGTCTCTGCTCTGATGTCCTCTCCCTGTGTGTCCTCTCTCTGCTCAGTCTCTCTTTGTTGAACCGGTGAGGACTCTTCTGTCTTCACGCTCACAGCACTAAACTCTGGGACAGACCTGAAAAATATAAGAGACATTTGTATATTTCAAACCCAATCTGAATATTTGTAATAGAAATGAAAAAAGAATAAATGAATGACAAAATAAAGAATTGCAGTTTGAAAGTGTCTGAGACTCACACTTCCTCCTGTTTGATGCTGTGTTCTTCTTTAATGTGTGGAGCAGGACTCTGAGAGGGGAGCTGGTTAGCTGCAGGAGAAGGAGAACAGTACACACTTACACATACTGTACACGTGCAGTCTTGTGACATGAACACTCTGAACTTGTCTGTAGTCTTCTACTGTCAGGCTGAGGGAGGGTCTTTTCTGTCCATGAAGTTGTAAATATGTTTGAGTGAATATCTGAAGCAAAGGTCTCTCTTCCTAACCTTCGCTGAAAGTTAACGCCTTTTTCCTTTCTCCCTTATCTGCTGCTCTGTGTCTGCTGTGTCTTCTCTTGTCTTCGTCTCTGTTCCTCCTGTTAGAGTAGATTTTGAAATCCTAAATTATGGAATTGGTAAGCCGGTCCCTCAACGCAACTGGCACGCTTTTTACGAAGAAATGTGGGTTCAGGAGAGCCGACTTGTCCGGACGGAACTATTTACTTATTGGATTTTGATGGCAGGACATCTGATGATTGGCCTGGGATGTTTCTGATCCACCGGAGAATTGGAATACCGACAGCGAATAAGAGCCCCCGAAGCTGTCGGCTGTCATTTTACACCACAGCGGAGCCGTTGCAGACCTAGGGAAGGACTACATCAGAAGGTGACACAAATTGAGGAACTGTACCATTTCCAATCTGTGGATACACCCCTGACGCTCGGATGCCATCACAAATATGTTGTGGAACTGTGCGAAACAAGTGTCTCAGTCTGCAATCATCGCTACGCGCCAGGAGGAAGGACTGGAGAGTCTCAACAGCCCGGCTTGGTGACATGAAGTTAGGGACTTTGCTGTACCAGGTTTCAGGCCAACTGTCCGTTCACCTGAGTTCTAAAGTGTGTTTGATTATGTGCATCTCCCCTTTGGCTAATTTCAAAATCTCCCAGAAAATCTGCAATAAAAAGGACTGCTGTATTTTGACTGTTTTGCTGCACTGGACATTCCCAAGAACACACAGCTGTGATAACACAGCTCACCATGGAATCAAAAGGACATAATTATCATTTGGTTAGAACACGATGACACGCATTTATAAAACACTCTGCCCTTCTTACATAGCTGTCCGCCTCAGCTGTCACATAATATTTTCTGCATTTTCATTCTTGTCCCCCCCAAAACAATAATTATGTAAACTGTTCCACTGTATTATGTCGTATGTGTATGTATGTTGTTACTGATTGTATTGCATTTTTTCTACTCTTGGCTCCTTGGCTCCTCTTTTCAGGTCAGCGCGGGCAGCCGTGTAAAGGGCTCTGTTGCCTGACCTGAAAGCAGAGTCGTTGGCTCTGAGGAGTGCACGGACTTGTTTGGTCATCCATGGTTTCCTGATAAGGAAAACCTGAAAGTCCTTATCCACCGTCACATTGTCAGTACAGAACTTTATGACATCCAGTACTGACCCTGTGAATATCTCCAGCTCCTGGTGTTCAAATATGTCCCAGTCTGTCCCTTCAAAGCAGTCCGTCCCTTTAAAGCAATCCTGCAGTTTGGATATTGCCTGGTGCTGCGTCTGAGGGGCGCGTAAGCTGGGGGGAGCAGGAGGGAAAGATGGTCTGACTGTCCGAGGTGGAGAAGGGGTATGGCTCTTTGATGTTGGAGTAAATGTGATCCATCGTCCCCCTCCTCAAGAACAACCCCCCATCCTGCCTGAAAGACTACAGGCCAGTAGCACTCACTTCAATCATTATGAAGTGTTTTGAGAGAGTGGTACTGCCCCACATTCAGAGCAGCATACCAGGCTCTTAACGACCCACTACAATATGCCTACAGGCCCAACAGGTCCACAACTGACGCCATCGCCACTGCCCTCCATGTCTCGCTCTCCTACCTGGAAAATAAAGACTTCTACGCCAGGATACTCTTTATTGATTACAGCTCTGCCTTCAACACAGTTATCCCCACAAACTCACCCAGAAACTGTCATCACAATCCGTTTCCACGAGTTATAACCCATGCGCACGAGTTACGTTTCGTCACTCTCTCTTAAAGGTCCCATGGCATGAAATTTTCACTTTCTGAGGTTTTTGAACGTTAATGTGAGCTCCCCTACCCTGTTTAGGGCCGCCCCCATGGCTAAAAGTTGCAAAATGTGTAAACTGAGCATTTGCTGTCCTTTTCTGCGTTTGAAAAAAAGACAGCCCAAACGGGCGATTCTGAACAAGGGAACTTTCTGACGGGAAAGGTTTCCACCCCCCGTCTGGATGTCTACCCACCATCTCTGGAAATCACGCCCAGAGAGTTTGGACCGCAAACGAGCTACGCAATGCGAGAGGCATGTTTTTGTTTGCCTGGAGACACGTGAGAATGTTTCCAGGCTCGGATGTCCTTTATCTGAACCTCTGAAACAGCAGTGGTTTAATTTTATTTTCTGTGGAAATAGTGTTTTTTGTTTTTTTTTATGGAAATCGTCTCATATCTTCAGGGATGAAAGTGGCCAATCATGAAAAAAGCGGAAAGTCACGGCGCACCCTCCCCCCGCTGGAAAATTTTTAATTTCTGAAATTTGGATTTCTATCCGCTATATGTCAGCAATAAAGTAAAACTGTACATAAAAGTACAACAAAAAAAACAAAAAACATTTTATTAACAGGTACGTCTACTAGAGTATATATTGGATTTGTTTTTGCTTTGCACTTTGTCTAATCAGAGTGCATTGAGGAGGAGCTTATGCGCGCTAAAAGGCGGAGGTGAAAAAGCGAGGAGCGACGCGTTAAGTGAGGCACGGGCATGTAGGATGAGGTATAGGATGTTTTATAAAGTTTAACCTGTGTACACGCAATGGTACACGCTGTTGCGAGAGCTGCGCTCACTCGCTCGGTCCGCGGCTCCAGACACGGGCTCGCGCGGCCCGCCGTTTAATACGAAGTTTAATACCAAATACACGTACTTTTGTTCTGAATACGGGACGATTCTGTTTTTCAAGGGACGGTTGGCGACCCTAAACACAACTATACATATATATACACCCAAAATCTTTCAACGAATTTGCACAGATGTAAAAAATAAAAATAAAAAAATACCCCGCGGCTGAAAAAAAAAGCGGAGATGCGCTAAAAAACTGAACTCTTTCATTCCTGTATCTTCCTCCGCGCTTAAACGCGGAAGTGGGACCAGCGCACAGCGCACCGCTAATCCAGGAAAAAGCAGCGTATTTGTCCACACCCCCACCCGGTGCACTGGCCTGTCTGTCCTCCTCATTTGCATTCAAGCAACAACGCCCAGAATAAAGCCTTTCAGAGACATATTTAGCCTCATGAAGACAGTCAGAGTCATATCTCATGCAATGAGGCTTGATTTTGAAGAAGGATTCATTTACAATATTAGGGAACCATTAAGCATCAAGAAGTACCATGTCATGGGATCTTTAAGTTCCGTTTTTGTCACACTTCTATTTAGATTCATATCTGGTCTTCAACTGCCATCTACTGGTCATAAAAGTGCAACAGCACAAAAATAAACCAAAATAAAAGACAAAGCTCATAACAGGGCAACAAAAAGGTACACTACAAATGCATTACTTTTTGCTGTAGCGCAGTAATGTAAGGCATTACACTACTTTTGCATTACTTTAGTTACTCTCGCCAAAATAACGTGAAATATGGATCTGGCAATTTACAGTATAAATCAAGCTCACGAGTCATAGCGCTTTCACATCCCATCCAGGAGGCGTTTCAGCAGCATGTAGACTAAAAACTAGCAGGTTCAGGAATAGCTTCTTTCTGACCCACCACACTAGAACACCATTAAAATCCAGGTTACGGTAAAATGTATTGTAACTAGTATATATTACAGATTTTCCCTCATGTAATGCCTTACATTACTGCGTTACAGCAAAAAGTAATGCATTTGTAGTGTACCCCCCATCTTCTGTCTTTTTGTTGCCCTGTTATGAGCTGTGTCTTTTATTTTGGCTTTATTGTGGTGCTGTTGCACTTTGTGACCAGTAGATGGCAGTTGAAGACCAGATATAGATCTGAGTAGAAGTATGACGAAAACGAAAATTAAGAGAGAGTGACGAAATGTAACTCCTGGGTTATAACTCGTGCGCACGCCTTATAATTATTATTTATTCACCCATGACACTTCCAAGGCTCCCTATGCTTCTCTTATTTATCTTGGGTGGGCAGCAAAGTAAGAATTTCATTATACGGAGAAACGCGTTTCTTTATGACAATAAAAGCTTTGAATCTTTTAAGATGTGTGTAATAATATAGTTTTTCTAGCATATCCACCTGGGCAATATTTATTACTGTGTAATATCTTGAACTGGGTTTTGTAGAATATCCACCTGTTGTTGTGCAATACCTAATTATAGTGTAATATCCTGTGGTGCAGGATATTACACTATCCTGCACCACAGGACTGTACTGAGTTCTGTGAAACATCTCTCTGCAATGTACAGACTCTCAAGTGTGTATATATGGTTGTAATGTGTCACCCCTACTACAATATCTGTGCAAGAGTTACAATGGTAACCAATGCGTAGTACAGGACTTTTTTTGCACTGTTTCTTATAAGATAACACTTTATTGATCTCACGCAGGAGAAATTTACTTGTCACAGTAGCTCCAGGTAGGGACAGTTTGAACAAGAAAGAAAAGTGCATGCAGGCAAGAATGGCATAAAGATAAGTAATAATAATAAAATAAGTAATAATTCGAATAAGTAATAATAAAACAGTAACAGGGAGAGTATTGAAAAAACAATATTGCACGTTAGGACCATACAGTAGCGTTATACAAGTAATAATAAGAAACAGTAACTAGGAGAGTATTGAAAAACAATATTGCACGTTTGTACTATATAGTGGAGTTATACAGTCTGATGGCGGTGGGGATGAAGGATCTGTGGTAGCGCTCCTTCTTGCACTGGGGGTGCCTCAGTCGGCTGCTGAAGGAGCTGCTCAGCTCTTCTACAGTCCGGAACAGAGGGTGAGAGGTGTCGTCCATGATGGACGTGAATTTGGCCAGTACCCTCCTCTCAGCCACCTTCCCTAGAGTCCAGAGGACAGCCCAGGACAGAGCTGGCCCTCCTGACCAGCTTGTTGAGTCTTTTTCTGTCCCGTTCTGTGCTGCTCGGGGCCCAGCAGACGACAGCGTAGAGGAGAGCAGAGGCCACCACAGAGTCATAAACGTCTTGAGCAGAGGCCTGCACACTCCAAAGGATCTCAGTCTCCTTAGGAGGTGGAGGCGACTTTGGCCCTTCTTGTACAGGGCGTCGGTGTTGTGGGACCAGTCCAGTTTATTGTTGAGGTGAACACCCAGGTACTTGAAACTGGGTCGGGTCCGTGTTAAGGGGGAGGGGGATGTGGCTACTGGCCTGGTGTGAAGATTAGGAGGGGGGATTTGGCAGGGGGGGTGGGGGGCGAGTCAAACCTGTTGAAGTAACAGTTCAATTCATCCGCCCAGCTGATCACCGTCAGCTGTCCCTCTGCCACTCTGTCCAAAACCAGACATGTTCCTCAGTCCTCTCCACACACCCCGTACTTTGTTCTGGACCAGCTGCTCCTCCATCTTCCTCCCATAGTCCTTTTTGGCCCGTCGGATCCTTCATTGGAGCTCCCTCTGGACCCTCTTTTGCTCCTCTCTGTCCCCCGAGTTGAAAGCCCTTTTCTTCTGGTTCAGGGGTGACCCAGGGGTGGTTGTTGGATAAACACCGTACTCTCCTGGTTCGTATAGTGTTCTCCACGCAGAAGTTGATGTAGTCCGTGATGCAATGGGTCAGGCCGTATTTGTAAATATCCACCTGTGTTGTATATATCTTAAATGTCTTCTTAAATGTCTGCACTGAAGTGAGATGTTTTCAATCTCATTGCGAGTATGTATAATATGCATTGTACATATGAATAGTGACAATAAAAGGCATTCCATTCCATTCTGCTAAGCTCATTAGCTTAGCTCATTAGCCGCTAACGGCCAATGAGCTCTTTTCTACATCATCTGCATTTTTCATACTTTTTTAACACCCAGAGGCTAAAAATAGGATCCATACGATCCAGAAGACTTACCCCCTCTGAGTAGCACGACCCTCGGGCTCAGAGCCCTCAGAGCCGAGTCCAAGAGCCGCTGGATCCTCTGGTTCTCCAGTTTGGAGCGGCGCAGCTCCTCCTCGTAGTCCGCTATTCTGCGCTCCAACAGCGCATGGATTTCCCCAGCAGCCGCGCCCAGTCGCCCCTCTACAAAACCACTAAAGCCTCCGGACATATTTGCCCTGTTTGTTTTTCCGGTGTTCGGCTCGTTCAAAATTTGAGCTAACCGTTGCTAAATTGGTTCAGAAGTGCTCTGAACATAAACAAACTGTTGTTTTGACTGTTGTTTCAGTTCTTGTTTTGTTTGGATCTTTTAGGCGGACTCTTCAGGTTGTAGTTCTAACAAAACGTTCACATTAACGTCATAAATAAAGTTTGCTCAGGTTTTAGAGCTCGCGCTGCTCCAGGCCGCAGACCTCCAATGGGACCGGAAGTGCGCACAACAAACTTCAAAATAAAATCAAGTTAACGAAGAGAACAAAATAATATATAAAATATACATGCAAATAACAGGAATGTCTGAAATCAACATGAGTAGGGAAAGTCAGCGAACACATTTAACCCTGCTACACTAACTTTGCAAAAAGTGTCGTCTCAGTAACACCACTGCACAAACACGCCTCGTAAAACTTAATACCACTACACAAATACAAACATCGTAATTGATTTATGAAGATCCCATAATAATGACGTTTCATGTCTATACTAGAGGGCGCTACAGTGTTACACTTTTATTATATTTCATTACGTTGGGGCAGGGGTCACGTGATTCTAGGCCAAAGGTCATCAAAGAAACAGGAAAGGAAGGGCGTGCTATGGGCAAACCAAAAAAAACAAAAAAAATTGATAACTTTTGTGAGTCTATGTCTGTAGATGTGACATGCAAAATCTGAGCTTATTTGGACCAAATATAAAATATTTGATGATTTTTGCACACACCCTCGTCCAAACGATGGCGAGTTTTTGATCCAATATGACCGACTTCCTGTACGTCATAGGGGCATGCTCCAATTCCTCTTTTGGCTCGTCTCATTGTTCTTTATCACTGTTCTCATTGTTCTCCCACTGTTCTCATTGTTCTCCATCACTGTTCTCATTGTTCTCCATCACTGTTCTCATTGTTCTCCATCACTGTTCTCATTGTTCTCCAATTTTTCGCTGGACTCGATTCTGTCCCCGGTTGTGGGACTTTGTGCTGATGTTCAGGGGGTCAGAAATGAAAAAAAAAATTGAATCTGGGGAAAAAGATTAAGAAGAAGAAGAAACCTCCCCAACTCCTACAAGTTTTCCACTGATCCAGATGTCCATGTCCTAAAGTCTGCCCCATGTCCTAAATCAGAGACCTCAGTGCATATAGGGATCTTGGTTGGCACAATGTGACAACATGCACTTACTTCCATGATCCAACATCCCACGTTTGAGTCCAAAGTGAAAAGGATAAGCCAACATTGGATAAACCTCTTTGCACTCGCTGAATGCTTTCATTTAGTAATTTCAGTGGTAAATCAAACACAACATGCCCCCAAATTGCACAAGTTATTTTTTCAGTTTATACTGGCTGTTTAGTGTCTGGATTGATAACTGAGGCCCTTAGGCTGCAGTCACAGACGAATCTAATGCTTTTTACCAGATGTGTACAGGTCAGGTTGGTTCAGTCAATAAGCCCACATTTTAAATAAGGCTCTTTCACCCTGTCAAATTTTGCCCCTGCAGTAAGAGAGCAGAGAAATCCTCGTGACAGATTTTAAGTGTAGTGAGACAGAAGACAGAGACAGACCTGGTGCAGGACAGGATCATGGAAGACTGGACTAAAAGAAGTCCATCTCCAGTCCAGTCCAGCTCCAAGCCAGTGTCTTCTCTTCTGAGTCAGTGCACATTCAAAGCCCAATGTGTCTGCATTTTCCCTCCAATCATCATTTGAGGAATAACATATTTCAATTCACTTTAAAACAATAATAATTACAAAACAAACAAAGAAAACAATAGGGCAGCAGGTCTGGTCCAGATGTGTGAAAACACCCATTATAGCCCTGAATGGTTGTGCTAACAATCAATCAATCAAACAATATTTATAAAGCGCTTTTCATACAAAATTGTAGCACAAAGCGCCTTACAGTGGTTAAGTATTAGAAGATTGACTTTTATTGATCTCACACAGGAGAAGTTGTTTCTATGTTAGACCCGGGGACCAACCCCATGATTTTGTTATTTAGGCTTGGTCAGGCCCTAAGCTGGAGGATTTTACCTATGGCGCTTTTTTTAGGGTTGGTGGGGAAAACCGGAGCGCCCGGAGGAAACCCACCCAGACACGGGGAGAACATGCAAAACTCCACACAGAAAGGCTCGGGCGACCCGAACCTTCTTGCTGTGAAGCATGAGTGCTAGCCACTCAGCCACCGTGCTGCTAGAGTCGGACAGTCGGACAAACAAACAGACGAGCAAACAAACAAACAAACAGAGGACAAACAAGCAAACAGACGAATAAGCAGACGAACAAACAAACAAACAGATGGACAAACAAACAAAAAAAACGAACAAACGAAAGACAAGCGCCAGTTGCAAAAAATACTGTCGCTGTGTCCTTAGGCAAGACACTTTACCCACATTTGCCTAGTATGAAAGTGGCGTGTGCATGAGTGTTGGAGGTGGTCGGAGGGGCCGATGGCACTGATTGGCAGCCTCGCTTCCGTCAGTCTGCCCCAGGGCAGTTGTGGCTACAGAAAGTAGCTTACCACCACCAAGTGTGGAGTGAATGAACAATGAACTGTAAAGCCCTTTGAGTGGCATGAAAGGCGCTATATAAATCCAATGAATTATTATTATTATTAAGCAAACAGACGACCGAAGTCAATCAAAGGCCAAGCTAAACAGGTGAGTCTTGAGCCCACTCTTAAAAACATGAACGTTCTCTGCAGCCCTGAGGTCCTCCGGCAGGCAGTTCCATAGACGGGGCCCATAGTACTGGAAAGACGCCTCTCCGTGAGTGTGTGTCCTGACTTTGGGAATGACCAGGAGCCTGCTGCCGGAGGAGCGCAGGGCCCGTTCGTAAGGGGAAGCAGTTCTGAAAGATAAGAAGGCCCAAGACCATTAAGACATTTAAAAAACAGTAAATTAACCTTAAAATCTATCCTGAAACTCACAGGGAGCCAATGCAGAGATTTTAAGACCGGTGTAATGTGGTCCCGCCCTCTGGTCCTAGTCAGGACACGTGCTGCTGAATTTTGTAATACAAGACCCACACTCCCACTGCAGATTGAATAGGCTTATTTAACTAATAGAAACTGAAAACAAATAGCTGTGATAGTTTCATGATAATTTCATTGTAGTTAGCTCCTCCCTGCAGCCAGTTATAAGCAGTGTCCACCAGCACCACCAGTGTAGACCAAAGCAATTTCCCTTGTGGATCAATAAAGTTTGTCTAAGTCTAAGTCTATTCTACACACTAGGATTTATTGTTTAAAAAAAAAAAAAAAAAAAAAACATGGTTGACGCTAATGATGAGTCAAAGGTGTGAGTTGATATAAAATGTAATAGTAGCAGCACATTTACAAGATGAAAAAAAGAGGACATTTTGGAAACACTAAATAACAATGTTTTGTGCATTATTATCATTTTAAATAACAAGAGGGCATTTGTCACTATAATCATTTTTAGGCCCCAACCCAACACCAAACAAGTAAGACAAGTAAGAGTACCAACTTAGTCAAATCTAATCTGCTCAAAACTATGTGTAATAATAATAAAAAGGTGAAAGAGTCCGTCATTATCAGCTGTACAGTATTGCTTGTAGGACAGTTTTTGGTTAAAGTGAAGAAGAACCAGATAAAAGACATTAAAAATACTGTACTTATAAACCAGCTCTGAGAGAGCAAAAGTACTTGTAGACTGGGTCTGTACTTGTGGACCACGTGAGAGACAGTAAAAGTAGTTGTGGACCAGGTGAAAAACAGTTCAAGTACATGTAGGCTGAGTCAGTACTCCTGGACCAGGTCAGAGACAGTCGAAATACTTGTCCACCAGGTCAGAGGGAGCAGAAGTAGTTGTGGACAGGGAAGGACAGTGCAGTGGACAGACAGATGCCCAATGTGTCTCCTACAGAGGCCATAGCCATGGCAAACTCACAGTGGCGCTCCTCCGTCTGGAACAAAACCAAGACAAATGTTCAAACTTTGTTTACTTCAATTAGATGACAATTTGTTCATGTAGTAGTCCTGCCAAGATTTCTTTTTTGCAACTTTATGTGAAAAGTTTGAGCATTACTGGAAGAATGTGTTCATTCACACAGAATAGCCTGCTGTTGTGACTGTGATTAAGAACATATAAAGTGGAACTAAACCAGACCCCCCAGGATTTCGCGGGCATTTTTTGTGATTGTTGCGGGCTAAAATGCCTGAATTTGCGGGAGCTTTTCCAAAAAGTTGCGGTGAAAGTTGCGGTGCTTTTAAGGTTTTTGTTGCGATTTTGTTGCGGGAGGAAGTGAAAGTTGCGATAAATAGTTGCGATTTTCCCTTTTTGTAATTAAAATTGAGTAATATTTTGAATACTGAGTTATTACTGACAAAGAATAATACAAAGACACAGAGATCACAGATATGGTCCTAAAACAACCTTACCAACATCGAAAATA
Source organism: Paratrypauchen microcephalus (assembly GCA_036785185.1). NCBI lineage: Eukaryota > Metazoa > Chordata > Actinopteri > Gobiiformes > Gobiidae > Paratrypauchen > Paratrypauchen microcephalus. The sequence goes on along the minus strand of JAVJIX010000022.1, from coordinate 7,550,860 downwards.
AATGACTACTAGGAGGGGAACTGTTTCGCCCGGTCTTTTGCTGTTATTTTTGTGGGCAGATGGCGCCGCAGACATGTTTCTTTGCCATTAGAAGCCGTGTCCCAATTCCCAGAGTCAGCGCTCTCAAGTCTCACGCTTTGAGAGTGTGACACACCCAATTCAACGAGTTCACACGCTCACACGCCACACATGGTATTTCTCACGCTGAAATGGTATTTCTCACGCTGAAATTTTGTTAGCAAAACTCTTCAAAACTCTAGCCACTGGTCACAGTGCTTCTGTGCCCAGAAAATCGGTCTGTGTGGCTCAGAAGAGTTAGTTATGCAGGCACCGCGCCGTTTTCAGCGGAAAAAAAACTTGCACCCCCCGCATTTCGCAGATGCCCATGCGGTCCGCGGAGTGCACTCAGGGCTGAGCAAGTGAGCACCGCCTTGACTGCAGTCTGAGCCCCCTTCAAACCACGCTCCGAACTGGGGACACGGCCGCAGTTTCGTTTTGTCACACGGAAGTAAGGCAGAAGGAAGTTGGTTGACGTGAGTACGTCGCCGATGACTGGTCAGAATTGGTAAAAATTGCAGAAATGTTGCGGTGATTGGTCAAAATTGCAACACCGCCCTGAATTCACGGGGATTGGCTGAAGTTGCGTTGAAGTTGCAAATCGCAACATCGTGAATTCCTGGAGGGTCTGCTAAACACTAAATTAACTTTGTTGTGACTAAAATGTGTATATGGTGTTTTAAAACCATTGTCTACTGTACCTAGTCATTTTTTGGCCATTTTGTGCAAACTACATTTGCAGCTTTGTGTTCAAAGACAGTACTCAGGACAAATGCGCTCTAAAGACAGTCGCGCTGTGCAAAAACAAAACTAATATCTCTTTTTTAAAACTGTTAATCACGCCAGAGTGCTATGGGAACCTAAGTGCAAGAAAAAGGGAATTCTGGGGGGCCAATTAAACATCCGAAGCCTAATCTCCAAAAGAGATCAGGTCACTGCTCTCCTCATGGACTCCAACCTGGATTACCTCCGTTTAACTGAATCTTGGCTTACCAGTAATATCCCCACCAACATGATAGACATTAAGGGATATCATTGTTTCAGAAAGGACAGAAACTCTGGGAAAGGGAGAGGAGTATTCATTTACATCAAAAATAAGTTTAAATGTAATCTGATTGACCTAGACACCCCTCTTGAATGCCTAGCCTTAAATATAATTTTATCACCATCAATGAACTTTAATGTCGCCGTTCTGTATAACCCACCTTCTCATAATGTGGCTTTTTATGATAAATTAAGTCATGTAGTGAAGCAACTTGAGGCACACAGGGAAACAATGTGGTATGGTGACTTTAATATCAACTGGCTTGACAAGGTGCATAAAGTAAAACTAAAAACAATACTGACAAAATGTAACTACCACCAAATGATTAAAGGACCTACCAGGATTACCAGACAGACTAAGACCCTTATCGACATGGCATTCACAAACAAACCTGAACGTATTATAAAGACATACAATTTACTGGACTATCAGACCACAACTTGACTCTGACAGTTAGAAAGTTGACTAAAAAGAGACTACAATACTTTGGTAAACTGTGTAACAATGAAAAAGGCATCAAATCAGTTATCCCTAAACCCTACAGTTTGAAAGGGAACTTAAGAATTTAAATTGGGAGCATAGCATGACCATGGAGGATGTGGATGAATGCTGCAATTCTATTAATGCAGCTATCACAGAATTAGTGAAGAAATTTAGTATTCAAAAAAAGTATAAAAACAAAGAAAACAGATTTGGCGATTTGGCTTTAAAGACGTCATTACAATCTAAACTTAATACTGATCATTTAATCTTCAAAAGCTTAAGAAATAAAGTAGTACAAGAGCTTAAAAAAGCACAAGCATCATATTATACCAATCTTATAGGAAATGCAAAGGGCAACAATAATTCCCTTTGGAAACATTTAAATAATCTGACTAATAAAAAGGCTAAATCTGAAGGAATTAGGGAGCTCACCATAAATGACAAAAGTATTGTTGATAGTGCCACTATGGCTAACGAATTTAACAATTATTTTGTACAATCAATAAAAGAATTAACTAAACATTTTGAGACAACTGCACCTGGGACCAAATTATATCAAATTTCTTCCTCTAACTCTTATAGAATAGAAGAAGTAGATGAGAGAGAAGTCACCCAGATTATTAAAAAACTGTCTAATTCTAAATCAAATGATATCTATAATATAAATTGTTGTTTCCTCAAACGTTATTGTAGCTCGTTAGTCCAACCTTTGACACATCTTGTTAACCTGTCTATTCGAAAAGGTAAATTTCCTTCAGGTTGGAAGAAAGCAGTAATCGTGCCAATTTTTAAATCAGGAAGACGGGATTCCATGCACAACTACCGGCCTATATTAATTCTACCTATATTTTCAAAAGTGATTGAAAAAGTAGTAGCGGGACAACTGGCTGACCACTTAGAGGCCAACCAACTCCTCCACCCACAGCAGTTTGGCTTCAGATCTGGGTATTCTACAGAGATCGCAAACTGCTGCTTCATTGAGAATATAAAGAAGTCCCTGGATAGGGGTGAGGTGGTAGGAGCAGTATTTCTTGATTTTAAAAAAGCATTTGAAACAGTCAGTCATAGTCTTCTTTTATCCAAGATGTCTTCCTTTAACATCTCCCCTGAGGCAGTGCAATGGTTTGCCTCTTTTCTTCAGGGTAGGGAATAGTGCGTGAAAGTTGCCCAGGACAAATCCTCATTTATAAACATCTCAATGGGCATACCTCAGGGATCTATATTGGGGCCGCTGCCGTTTAGCCTTTTTATAAATGATTTGTCTTTGATTTGCCCTGGTGTCCGCTGCCAGCTTTACGCGGATGATGCTGTTTTCTACGCACCCGCCAAGACACCAGCGCAAGCTGCAGATGTTTTGTCTGCATGCATGGCTGAGGTTAACCAATGGCTCCACAAAAATAAACTAGTCCTGAATATCACTAAAACAGTTTCCATGTGCTTTTCTATTAAAAAGCTAAATCTAGAACATAACTTTCAAATAGGTCTGCAAAATGATAAAATACAATTGGTGAACGAACTAAAATATCTTGGATTGGTTCTTGACCCGCAATTAAAATTTGACAAACACATTAAGAAAATATCCAAAACAATACAAAGAAACCTAAATTGCTTTAAACTAATCAGACATTACATCCCCGACCAGGCGGCCCTGCTCTACTTGCATGGGATGATCTTTTCACACATCTCCTACTGCATGACAGCATGGGCCCAGGCAGCTGCCTCAGCCACAAAGCGCATTGGTTCACGATACAATCAAGCAATCAAAATTATGGATAGGAAACCTATCCGCTTTCATCACTGTCACATTCTCAGTCATTATAAATTATTAAGTTTTGACAGTTTCAGCAATTTATGTTTTCTCAAATTATTTTTCAAATGTTTCCATAATCTGGCTCCAGAACCGCTCAGTACATTTATACAAAGACCAAACAGCAGCAGGACGACAAGAGGCACCTTAAACTATATGTGTAAACTCCACCAGTGCAGAACATCATTTGGACAGTCGGCTGTAAACTGTGGAACTCTCTGCCCACAGAAATTGAGTCCATCTCTGAGTTGAAACTGTTAAATGTTTTGAACTGTTGTATTTATATAGATGAAATTGTATGTTTTAATATATATGTACTTTAGATTTTATGTTAGTGTAGAAAAGCTCAACCAGGGACGGGGGTTGAAAATTAGCATCTGCTAAACTCTGTATGCATCACATCAGCTGCAAACTCTGTTCTGTAACTATGTCCGATGTCAGAGAATCCCTACTGATGGAATTACGACCCCAAAGAATGCTCGCGACAACTGTAGGCTCTACTAGGGTGACCAGACGTCCACATTTACCCGGGACAGTCCCAGGTTTGAGCCCTGTGTCCCTTGTCCCAGCAGATTTATCCAAAACCAGTGATTTGTCCCATTTTTATACAAGAAATGTCCCAAATGTCCCCATTTTTGACCAGTTAGATCTAAGCCAGGACTAAACTAAGCTTAAACCAGGACTACATCAGGTCTAAACTAGGACTAAAACAGGACTATCACAATTTTTTACTAATCAACAGTAAAGAGGAGCATAAATTGTCGTTGGCCCTCAGGCTTTTTGGTGAATTGGTCCACATTATCCGGGAAAGTACTTTTTCTACTAGTCTTAAATCCTCTGCTATGATTAATAATCAGACCCCCCAGGATTTCGCAGGCATTTTTTGTGATTGTTGCGGGCTAAAATGCCTGAATTCGCGGGAGCTTTTCCAAAAAGTTGCGATGAAAGTTGCGGTGCTTTTAAGGTTTTTGTTGCAATTTTGTTGCGGGAGGAAGTGAAAGTTGCGATAAATAGTTGCGATTTTCACTTTTTGTAATTAAAATTGAATAATATTTTGAATACTGAGTTATTACTGACAAAGAATAATACAAAGACACAGAGATCACAGATATGGTCCTAAAACAACCTTACCAACATCGAAAATAAATTACTACTAGGAGGGGAACTGTTTCACGCGGTCTTTTGCTGTTATTTTAATGGGCAAATGGCCGCAGACATGTTTCTTTGCCATTAGAAGCCGTGTCCCAATTCCCAGAGCGCGCGGCTCGGAGCGTGGCCCGAAGGGCATGTGCGTCACACATTTCGACAGTACACCGGCGCGACGACTGCTGTCCCACTTCTTTTTTGTCCCACGCGCAGTTGACACGCGGTCCGAAGACCGCAGTCGTTAAGCGGTCCGCGGACTGCAGTCAAACCTTTTAGCCGCCGAGAATATGAGGTTGGGTTCTATGGCTCGCAGATTTGTGACGCGCAAAGAGGAGGCTATGGTGACAGATACGCTGAGATCCAGATAGGTTTTGTGCATTTATTACAAAAAGAGCGCACACAGCTATGACAGCACAGCAGGATGAAATGGAACTCATGAAAACCAGCAGGATGAACAGATTAACGTGAAAGATGAATGAATGGTTTGCGGTCAACAAAAAATACGGCTACACCCCAACACTGACTCTCTCCTCTGTGTGACAGGTGAGCGTGCGCTTTTACACGCACACACTTCCGTACGTGCACACACCCACACTCACGTGACCCACCGCCTCTGCCGCACACACACACACATACGCACCGTGCACCTCATCTCAGTTATGTTTCCTACACAGAAGGAAGTTGGTCGGCGTTCAATACGTTTGCCGATGACTGGTCAAAATTAGTAAAAATTGCGGAAAAGTTGCGGTGATTGGTCAAAATTGCAACACCGCCCTGAATTCGCGGGGATTGGCTGAAGTTGCGTTAAAGTTGCAAATCGCAACATCGCTAATTCCTGGAGGGTCTGAATAATAAAATAACAATAATGCATCAGTTTTATAAAGCGTGTTATAACTTAAATAACCAATCATTTTGATGTGATACAGACATTATATTAAGGGTTTTAGACTGAAGACACTTTAAAATCTCAGATAAAAAGCTCTTTTTTGACTGTTTCATGGTCTATTTCAATATGTGGACACCCCTGGTTTAGCCAAAATAAAGATATCTCTGTTCGTGAAGGGGTCCGCCATCCAACATCCCTTCATTACGACATGCCTCTATTCAGACACTTTACCGACACTTTTTAGTATCTCTACTCCGACGTCATATATAGAGATCAATTTCTCCTGTGTGAGAGCAATAAAGTCATTTCTTCACTACCCCACATTTTTGAGAAATATTGGTGAATCTTTTATACTGTTGCAGTTTAGCGCTTGTCAAACCAAGGAAGCATGTTTAACACTCTGAAGTACTCTGAACCAATCGCAAAGCGGAACTTTCGCTGAGCCAATGAAACACTTCAATACACTGAAGCGATTGACACGCAGAGCGAAGCAGCGGGGTGAGGGACCGACACTTTGGTCACGTGAGCGGCTGCTGCGAGAGTTTCAGAAAGAACGAGACGTGCTCCGGCGCTCCGACTCATTTGCCCATTACTAGTTATTGTGACTGCACTGCTCCATACATTTCAGGCGACCCCACGTGGGGTCGCAACCTAAAGGTTGAAAAACGCTGGTGTACACCCATCTGTGAATCAATAAAAGAGGCAAGACGGAATCCAGCGGAGAAAGGCGACTAACCTCTCTGTTGGTGTCCGTCTCCCCGTGCAAGTAAAACTTAAGTACGTCTTTGCTGTGGTTCTTCACTGTGTTCATTTGTGTTTTCAGATAAGGTGACAGACTGAAACTAATTGATTCCACTGACAAAACAGCAGGTTTATCCCTAAAACAAACTGTAAATGGACAATAAAGGTACAAAAACACACACTGCAACAAATTTATATTATCAATAGTTTTTTTTCATAATATAAAAAACACTAGAAATGTCCAATGACAAACAAAATGTCCAATGTCAAACGCTAAAATGACGAGGCTCACAGCAGCAGTTACAGAGAGAGGGGCCCCAATATTCCAATGTAAATCAATGGGAGCCAGGGTCAGTAGGAGCCGCAAGAACGTTAGCTATGTCCTCATCCATCCATCTATGACCCATCCATTTATATATGCTCCCTATGCTGTGTCCTCTTATGTTTTCTGAGACTAGAACTATCAGCAAACACTTTCTTACACACTGAACAGCTGAATGGTTACTCCCCTATGTGTGTCCTCATATGTTTTTTGAGATGAGCACTAACAGCGAACACTTTCTTACAAACTGAACAGCTGAATGGTTTCTCCCCTGTGTGTGTGCTCATATGTGTTTTGAGACTATTACTATGAGCAAACACTTTCTTACCAACTGAACATCTGAATGGTTTCTCCCCTGTGTGTGTTCTCATATGTCTTTTGAGATGAGCACTAACAGCGAACACTTTCTTACAAACTGAACAGCTGAATGGTTTCTCCCCTGTGTGTATCCTCATATGTATTTTGAGTTCAGAACTAAAACCAAACCCTTTCTTACAAACTGAACAGCTGAATGGTTTCTCCCCTGTGTGTGTCCTCATATGTGATTCAAGGTGAGCATTTTGGGCAAATGTTTTCTTACAAACTGAACAACTAAATGGTTTCTCCCCTGTGTGTGTCCTCATATGTCTTTTTAGATGAGCACTAACAGCGAACACTTTCTTACAAACTGAGCAGCTGAATGGTTTCTCCCCTGTGTGTGTGCTCATATGTGTTTTGAGACTATTACTATGAGCAAACACTTTCTTACAGACTAAACAGCTGAATGGTTTCTCCCCTGTGTGTGTCCTCATATGTCTTTTGAGAGAAGAACTATCACCACAGACTTTCTTACAGACTGAACACCTGATTTCCTCTCCTCTGTGAAGTCTCCTGTGTCTTACTAGTTCATATTTAGACCCAAATCTCTCTTTACAAACAGAGCACTTGTGTTTCCTGCTCTCAGCTCCTTCACCAGTTCCTGACATGTCTTCATTCTCCAAAGTGGCTCTGGTCTCTGGTGCAGACTTGTCTCCATCAGTCCCTGTGTACCTGTGTGCAGATGAACAGCTGAGTGGAGCTCCCCAGTCTTCATCACTGTCAGTGTCAGAAGAGTGCTCTGTTTCTCCCTCAGTCTCTGAGTGGACATGTGTCTCTGCTTTGATGTCCTCTCCCTGTGTGTCCTCTCTCTGGACATGTGTCTCTGCTCTGATGTCCTCTCCCTGTGTGTCCTCTCTCTGGTCAGTCTCTCTTTGTTGAACCGGTGAGGACTCTTCTGTCTTCACGCTCACAGCACTAAACTCTGGGACAGACCTGAAAAATATAAGAGACATTTGTATATTTCAAACCCAATCTGAATATTTGTAATAGAAATGAAAAAGAATAAATGAATGACAAAATAAAGAATTGCAGTTTGAAAGTGTCTGAGACTCACACTTCCTCCTGTTTGATGCTGTGTTCTTCTTTAATGTGTGGAGCAGGAGAAGGAGAAGAGTACACACTTACACATACTGTACACGTGCAGTCTTGTGACATGAACACTCTGAACTTGTCTGTATTCTTCTACTGTCAGGCTGAGGGAGTGTCTTTTCTGTCCATGAAATTGTAAATATGTTTGAGTGAATATCTGAAGAAAAGGTCTCTCTTCCTAACCTTCGCTGAAAGTTAACGCCTTTTTCCTTTCTCCCTTATCTGCTGCTCTGTGTCTGCTGTGTCTCTCTTGTCTTCGTCTCTGTTCCTCCTGTTAGAGTAGATTTTGAAATCCTAAATCATGGAATTGATAAGCCGGTCCCTCAACGCAACTGGCACGCTTTTTACGAAGAAATGTGGGTTCGGGAGAGCCGACTTGTCCGGACGGAACTATTTACTTATTGGATTTTTGATAGCAGGACATCTGATGATTGGCCTGGGATGTTTCTGATCCACCGGAGAATTGGAATACCAACAGCGAATAAGAGCCCCCGAAGCTGTCGGCTGTCATTTTACACCACAGCGGAGCCGTTGCAGACCTAGGGAAGGACTACATCAGAAGGTGACACAAATTGAGGAACTGTACCATTTCCAATCTGTGGATACACCCCTGACGCTCGGATGCACAAATATGTTGTGGAACTGTTCGAAACAAATGGCTCAGTCCGCAATCATCCCTACAAGCCAGGAGGGAGGACTGGAGAGTCTCAACAGCCCGCCTTGGTGACATGAAGTTAGGGACTTTGCTGTACCAGGTTTCAGACCAACTGTCCGTTCACCTGAGTTCTAAAGTGTGTTTGATTATGTGCATCTCCCCTTTGGCTAATTTCAAAATCTCCCATAAAATCTGCAATAAAAAGGACTGCTGTATTTTGACTATGTTATGCTGCACTGGACATTCCCAAGAACACACAGCTGTGATAACACAGCTCACCATGGAATCAAAAGGACATAATTATCATTTGGTTAGAACACAATGACACGCATTTATAAAACACTCTGCCCTTCTTACATAGCTGTCCGCCTCAGCTGTCACATAATATTTTATGCATTTTCATTCTTGTCCCCCCCCAAAACAATAATTATGTAAACTGTTCCACTGTATTATGTCGTACGTGTATGTATATTGTTACTAATTGATAAAGGGAGAAATTCAATTTGTCAACTGGACAACGTTTGTTTGGTCGAAAACGTTTCGCCACTCATCCAAGATGCTTCGTCAGCTCTGGTTCTTATGCTGGTTAGACCCTGTTTATATCTAGCTGCAGGGAGGAGCTACCTACACTGAAAAAAGCTCTGAAACTATCCCAGCTACTCTGTCTCTTTTGTTTTACGAATTCCTCTGGCGTCTAGTATTAGCATATCTATAAGCCCTAGGAGGCGCTCACTACACTGAAATAGCTCTGAAACTATCAACTAATCTGTCTCTTTGTATTTCAAATTTCTCTGGCGTCCATTTTCGTCTCCCTATTCAAGACAAACGACCCTCTCCACCCCTCTGCAATGGCTTGTCTGTCCTAATGTTTCTTTGTCTGTTTTTGACTTGGTTTGAGAATCGAATTATAGATGGGAGACAAGTTGTGTCTAACTCCCCCATTTCTGTTTAACGACAGAAATGGGGGAGGAGTAGACCACATTGCTTTGTTTGTGGCTCGGTGTTTTGTCCTTTGGGTGGACGAGTTTTTGTCTTAAAGTGTTTGTGGGTTTGAAATAAACTGGGCCCAAGTGGTTCCCATAAGCACAGAGGGTAAGGAGAAAGAAGAACAACATGTGCAGGAAGCCCTCTCTGTTTGTGGTTACCCTAAATGGGCTGTCAACAAAACCAAGAGAGACAAGGGCAAGAAACAAGACAACAGAGAATCTGAACCCAGGAGGAAAGGGGTAGCAATTCCGTACCTGGCTGGTGTTTGGGAAAAACTACAGAGGATTTTCAGACAATATGAAATTCCAGTTTATTTCAAACGCACAAACACTTTAAGACAAAAACTCGGAAGGACAAAACACCGAGCCACAAACAAAGCAATGTGGTCTACTCCATTCAGTGTAGTGAAGACTGCAGTGAGCGCTATATTGGGGAAACCAAGCAGCCACTTCACAAGAGGATGTACCAACACAGGCGGGCGTGTCAGAGTGGACCGTCATCTGCCGTACATCTTCACCTAGAAGCTGCGGGCCATTCATTTGAGGACAGTGAGGTTCAGATCTTAGCCAGGGAAAAAAAAAATGGTTTGAGAGGGGAGTTAAAGAGGCTATTTTTGTCAAAAAAAGGAGAATCCATCGTTAAACAGAAATGGGGGAGTTAGACACAACTTGTCTCCCATCTATAATTCGATTCTCAAACCAAGTCAAAAACAGACAAAGAAACATTAGGACAGACATCCCTATTTGTCTTGAATAGGGAGACGAAAATGGACGCCAGAGAAATTTGAAATACAAAGAGACAGATTAGTTGATAGTTTCAGAGCTATTTCAGTGTAGTGAGCGCCTCCTAGGGCTTATAGATATGCTAATACTAGACGCCAGAGGAATTCGTAAAACAAAAGAGACAGAGTAGCTGGGATAGTTTCAGAGCTTTTTTCAGTGTAGGTAGCTCCTCCCTGCAGCTAGATATAAACAGGGTCTAGCCAGCATGAGAACCAGAGCTGACGAAGCCTCTCGGATGAGTGGCGAAACGTTTTCGACCAAACAAACTTTGTCCAGTTGACAAATTGAATTTCTCCTTTTATCATGGATTCTACCTGGACGACTGAGGGACTCTTCACGCATTGTTACTGATTGTGTTGCATTTTTTCTACTCTTATCTTATCTGCATTTTCCATTCTGTTAAGGTGGCGCTGTTCTGCTGGCGACACAGAGAAGGACTCTGGTTGCGTGTCTCTCGGTCTGTACTGAAACCTTCCCTTACCTCTAAGTCAAATTTCTCCCTTGTGGCGACTAATAAAGAAACCTTGAACCTTGATTTGGAGTCACAGGTTCTTCACTCATAGACATTGGATGCAAGCTCCATTTATCGGTTTCGGACGACTTCCATCACGCGCACAACATCCCAGACGACATAGCGAGACCAACGGGATCTCCATGGTTTGTTTTGGGGTCCGGGAAGCGGCACAGGTGGAGGAGAGAGAGGAAGCAAAAGCGGGGCTGCAGAGCCGGTGTTTTGCAGAGGCTAAGGAAACAACCACACAAGCCGCCTCTACCGAGCCTGTATCTCACCAACGCCAGATCCCTGGTACACAAGACAGGAGCTACAACTCGCTGGGGATCATTATGTTTGGGACTGCTGTGTTGTGATAATAACCAAAACCTGGCTTCACCCGGGGATACATGACGTTAGCGTGCAGCTAACAGGCCGCTCTCTGCTACGCTGGGACAGAACAAACATCTCTGGTAAGAGCAGGGGTGGTGGTCTGTGTATGTACGTACATAATAACTGGTGGAACAATGCAACAATCATTGATAAACCCTGCTCCCTGGACGTAGAGTACATGTCCGTAAGATGCCGGCCCTTTTTTCTACCGAGAGAGCTAACAGTAGTGATCATTACGGCTGTTTACATCCCACCAGACGCCAATGTAAACACTGCGCTCTCGCTTCTGCTGAACACCATCAATGAACACCAGCGGGCTCACCCCGACTGTGTTCATATAATTGCAGGACTTTGGATCACGTTTACTCCAACATCAAACACGCATACAGAGCCATACCCCTCCCCCACCTTGGACAGTCAGACCATCTTTCCCTCCTGCTCCCCCCAGTTTATGCGCCCCTCAGACGCAGCACCAGGCCCACCACAAAAATTGTTCAAATCTGGCCGGGTGATGCAATATCCAAACTGACTGCTTTAAAGGGACGGGACTGGGACATATTTGAACACCAGGAACTGGAGACATTCACAGGGTCAGTACTGGATGACATCAAGTTCTGTACTGATAATGTGACGGTGGATAAGGACTTTCAGGTTTTCCTTAACAGGAAACCATGGATGACCAAACAAGTCCGTGCACTCCTCAGAGCCCACGACTCTGCTTTCAGGTCAGGCAACAGAGCCCTTGCCCACGCTGACCTGAAAAGAGGAGCCAAGAAGCCAAGATAGGAGGAGCATAGAATCCCACCTGTCCAGCCACAGCACACGAGAGGTGTGGCAGGGCATTTAGGAAATCACTTCCGACAGAGGCCACCAAACAATGACAGAGGACCAGAGTGCGCAGCTGGCAGAGAAGCTAAACTGCTTCTTTGCTCGCTTCGAACAACAACAGCACTCTGTGGCCCCAGCCCTGCTCTCACCCACTCACTTTACCACCACCCCTCCCCCCACCACCTCCACTGACTTTTCCACCCCCTCCCACATCAACACCCCTGACCCTTCCATCTACACCGCTCCCCCGACCACCCGATTCCCTCACCACTCCACTCACTGTTACAGAGGACGCTGTCAGGCGAGCACTCCTCTCAGTCAAACCCTCCAGGAATTCTCGATGTTGCGATTTGCAACTTCAACGCAACTTCAGCCAATCCCCATGAATTCAGGGCGGTGTTGCAATTTTGACCAATCACCGCAACTTTTCAGCAGTTTTTACTAATTTTGACCAATCATCGGCGACGTATTGAACGCCGACCAACTTCCTTCTGCCTTACTTCAGTGTGACAAAACGAAACTGCGGCCGTGTCCCAGTTCCTAGAGCGCACAGCTCGGAGCGCGGCCCGAAGGGGGCTCAGACTGCAGTCAAGGCGGTGCACACTTGCTCAGCCCGACTGCAGTCCGCGGACTGCTTAACGACTGCGGTCTTCGGACCGCATGTTAACTGCGCATGGGACAAAAAAGAAGTGGGACAGCAGTCGTCGCGCCGGTGTACTGTCGAAATGTGTGACACACATGCCCTTCGGGCCACGCTCCGATCCGCGTGCTCTGGGAATTGAGACATGGCTTCTAATGGCAAAGAAACATGTCTGCGGCCAGCCATTTGCCCACTAAAATAACAGCAAAAGGGAGCGCGAAACAGTTCCCCTCCTGGTAGTAATTTATTTTTGATATTGGTAAGGTTGTTTTAGGACCATATCTGTGATCTGTGTCTTTGTATTATTCTTTGTCAGTAATAACTCAGTATTCAAAATATTACTCAATTTTAATTACAAAAAGCGAAAATCGCAACCATTTACTTTCACTTCCTCCCGCAACAAAATTGCAACAAAAACCTTAAAAGCACCGCAACTTTCATCGCAACTTTTTGGAAAAGCTCCCGCAAATTCAGGCATTTTAGCCCGCAACAATCACAAAAAAATGCCTGGGAAATCCTGGGGGGGTCTGCTCTCAGTGAACCCCAGAAAGGCTGCTGGCCCAGACGGGGTTCCTGAAAGAGTGCTCAGAGGGTGTGCCCATCAGCTTGACTGTGTCTTAATACTCAATCAATCCTGCCTGAAATCAGCCACCATAATTCCGGTACCAAAAAGTCCCCTGTCACCAGTCTCAACGACTACCGTCCGGTGGCACTCACACCGGTAATCATGAAGTGTTTCGAAAAATTGGTCCTCCAGCACATCAAGTACTACCTTCCACCTGACCTTGACCCCCACCCGTTCGCATACCGTGCGAACAGATCCACAGATGACGCCATTGCCATAGCCCTCCACTCTGTGCTGAGCCACCTGGAGCAGCAGCAGAGCTATGCTCGGATGTGGATTACAGCTCAGCCTTCAATACAATCATCCCGGACATTCTCATAACCAAACTGAACAGCCTTGGCCTCCCTCCTGTCACATGCGCCTGGATTAAAGACCAACCAACCCCAGACTGTGAGACTCGGCCCCCACCCACACACTAAGCACCGGCTCACCACAAGGCTGTGTGCTGACACCCAGTGTTGTATAGTAACGAAGTAATAATACTTCACTACTGTACTTAAGTAAATTTTGGGAGACTTTGTACTTTACTTGAGTTTTTAAAAAAAATGATAACTTTTACTTTTACTTCACTATATTTCCGAATTTAATTGCATACTTTTACTCCCATACATTTTCAATGTGCCGTTTAGTTACTCGTTACAAAAAAAAAAACTCTACTGACTACAAGGAAGTCAGGACGTGCCTGGGCTTGTTCGCTACTTGCGCATGACAATCAGCCTACACCTGTTGGTGTAGATGAGACGATGAGCATCCCTGGCCATACTTAAACACAATGTTCTCTTATGCTGATATGAAGGATTCGTCCTATCGAATGAAGTGCCTCTTGTGCCTTCCAAGAAACGTGGAAATCCTATCTTACAGAAACTCCCCGTCCAACCTCAAGAAACACATCGAGGTAAGTTCTAGATTAATGAAATTGTTAGCGTCTATATTCCAATTTCAGTAACCATAGCATGGACATTCTAGACACCGTTGTGAAACCTTGAGCATAACATGTAGAAATTAACTTTGTGTGACATTGTTTCGGTTACACAAAGCGTATTTGACGATGGAACTAACAGGCTACCTAGCTTTTTCGGCTCAAGGGAAGGCATAGCTGTAGGCTAAGTGTAATGAATGAGAAAGGGCACACAAGTTCAAAAGGACAAAAAATAACATTAACATGTGCCTACTTTTAAAAATGTAAACAAGCGCTGTGTGTTTGTGCTATCTAAGTAACAAAGCAAGAGTTAGCTTCAGACTGCCTTTTACTTGATACTTTGATTTATTTTTACATTACTTGTCATACTTAAGTACAAGAAGTTCCAGATACTTTAAGACTTTTACTCAAGTAACATTTCAGTCAGTGACTTCGACTATTACCAAAGTCATTTTTGGGAGGGGTACCTATACTTTTACTTGAGATTGATTTTCCAGTACTTTATACAACACTGCTGACACCCTCCTGTACTGTCTCTACACCCACAACTGCAGTCCAACCAGCAACAGCAACCTCATAGTGAAGTTTGCTGATGACACACCAGTGGTTGGGCTCATCTCAAAGGGTGATGAGTCAGCCTACAGAGAGGTACTGAAGTTGGCCGCCTGGTGTACAGAGAACATTGTTGCTCTGAATGCCAAGAAAACCAAAGAGATCATAGTCGACCGACCTAGCCCCCCTCTACATCAACGGCGAGTGTATGGAGAGGGTCAACACTTTCCGGTTCCTTGGTGTTCTCATCTCCGATGACATCTCCTGGACTGAGAACATCACAGCAATCACTAAGAAGGCCCAGCAGTGTTTACACTTCCTGAGGGTGCTCAGGAAGTACGAACTGGACCCCGGCCTGCTACTGACCTGCTACTGACCTGCTGCTGACGTATTGCATCACCGTATGGTACGCCAGCTGCACCGTGGCAGACAGGGAGCGGCTTCAGAGGGTAGTCAAGATTGTGCAGAAGATCATAGGCTGCCCTCTCCCCTCCCTGATGGACATCTACACCTCCCACTGCCTCAGCAGAGCCAACAACATCATCATGGACAGCTCCCACCCTGGCTCTCAGTTCTGTGACTTGCTGCCCTCAGGAAGGCGTCACAGGTGCATTAAAGCAAGAACTAACAGTGCAATATATTTTATTGGACATGGGAATGGCACCCACCGTGGCGGATGTGTTATTTGCTAGCTCTGCTCTGGGATGCCGATTTTTTCGCTTTTTTTGTGTGTTTTTTGTATGTTATTTCTTGTCTTGGACGTAGTGCACAAATGCCATGCACTGCGGATGTACAGCCCGCAGGCATTACTGGACATTGTGGATGTACAGCAGACAGGCATTACTGGACATAGCGGATGTGCAGCAGACAGGCATTACTGGACATTGTGGATGTACAGCAGACAGGCATTACTGGACATTGCCAATTCAAACAGTTTTAATTTTGATGGGAATATTCCGCCGGACCTGGAGCCCTTTGTTTGCCGCCGCCACCCCCAGGAAGGCCCCGAAGCACCGACCTCGAGTGAGCATGCGGACCCGAGGAAGGTGCGCCGCAGACGGCGTTGCAAGCGAGGCAAGAGAGGCGGGCTCCATGCTAGCCTAAAGGCCCGCGCTAGCCGACCACCGCTACCTAGCCTCCTGTTAGCGAACGTGCGGTCTCTGGAAAACAAACTAGATGAGTTACGAGCCACGATTACATCACAGAGGGTAATACGAGAGTGCTGCGCGTTTATTTTCTGTGAGACCTGGCTTTCGGAACACGTCCCAGACTCCACTGAGAGGCATTCACTGTACAGAGGGGATGCCGTCCCTTTTATCTATCACGGGAATTCACATGTGTGTTTCTGCCCGCTGTTTACATACACCCGTGCGCCGACTACAGAGCTGCTCTCAGTAAGCTCTATGACGTCATCAGTGATTTGGAGACGGCTCATCCTGACACTGTTTTTATTGTCGATGGTGATTTCAATCAGTGCAATTCACGGACTGTACCCACTAAATACCAATAACGTGTTAACATCCCCACCCATGGCAAGAACACTTTGGACCATGTCTACAGCAATGCAAGGGGTGCACTCAGGATCCCCCCCTTTGGAGATTCAGACCACATCTTTCTGTTCATGTACCCGGCCTACAGACAACGACTCAAAAAGTCAAACCCTGTCACTAGACAGGTTCAACTTTGGACACCAGAGCCTGAGAGCACTCTGCAGGATGGTTTTGCCACCACAGACTGGGATGTGTTTAGAGCTGCAGCTACGAGGGAGGACTCCTCTGGCAGTATAGATGACTATGCTGACTATGTGAGTGGGTATATTAGCACTTGTGTTGAGCAGTGTACCCACTATACAAGTCAGGAAGTTCCCCAACCAGAAGCCCTGGGTAAACAGTGAGGTACTGCATCTGCTGCGTGCTCGCTCTGCTTGCATTTAGATCTGGCGATGAGGCTAAGTACAAAGCTGCGCAGTACCGACTGCAGAAGGCCATAAGAGCGGCCAAGAGGCAACATAGAGAGAAGACAGAGGGCTTCTACTCTTCTGCCGACCCCAGGAGGATGTGGCAATGTCAGGATCACATCACAGACTTCAGGACCAGCTCCAGCTCCACCACCATCAGAGCCTCAGACAACCTTCCAGACGACCTCAACGCTTTCTACACCCGCTTTGAGGCCACCATCACCACCACCCCCGCAGAGCACAGACACACCTCAACCATTCAACCCCCCACCCCCCTGCCTGTCGTCACATCAGCCCAGGTACACAAAGGTACCAGAGCAAAGCCCCAGGTCCAGACAGTATTTCTGGGAGGGCCCTCAGAGTATGTGCTAATGAGCTGGCTGACATCTTCACCTCCATTTTCAAACTCTCCCTCAGCCAACGGACTGTCCCCACCTGCTACAAAACCACCACCATTGTCCCCCTCCCCAAGAACAACACCCCATCCTGCCTGAATGACTACAGGCCAGTAGCACTCACTTCAATCATTATGAAGTGTTTTGAGAGAGTGGTACTGCCCCACATTCAGAGCAGCATACCGGACTCTTAACGACCCACTACAATATGCATACAGGCCCAACAGGTCCACCTCTGATGCCATTGCCGCTGCCCTCTCGCTCTCCTACCTGGAAAATAAAGACTTCTACGCCAGGATACTCTTTATTGATTACAGCTCTGCCTTCAACACAGTTATCCCCACAAACTCACTCAGAAACTGTCATCACAACCCGTTTCCACGAGTTATAACCCATGCGCACGAGTTACGTTTCGTCACTCTCTCTTAAAAGGTCCCATGGCATGAAATTTTCACTTTCTGAGGTTTTTGAACGTTAATGTGAGCTCCCCTACCCTGTTTAGGGCCGCCCCCATGGCTAAAAGTTGCGACGTGTGTAAACTGAGCATTTGCTGTCCTTTTCTGCATTTAAAAAAAAGACAGCCCAAACGGGCGATTCTGAACAAGGGAACTTTCTGACGTCACTCGGGGAAAGGTTTCAACCCCCCATCTGGATGTCTACCCACCGTCTCTGGAAATCACGCCCAGAGAGTTTGGACCGCAAACGAGCTACGCAATCCGAGATGCGTTTTTTTATTTGCCTGGAGGCACGGGAGAATGTTTCCAGGCTCGGATGTCCTTTATCTGAACCTCTGAAACAGCAGTGTTTTAATTTTATTTTCTGTGGAAATAGTGGGTTTTTTTTATGGAAATCGTCTCATATCTTCAGGGATGAAAGTGGCCAATCATGAAAAAAGCGGAAAGTCACGGCGCACCCTCCCCCCGCTGTAAAATTTTGAACTTCTGAAATTTGGATTTCTATATGCTATATGTTAGCAATAAAGTAAAACTGTACATAAAAGTACAAAAAAAAACACATTTTATTAACAGGTAGGCCTACTAGTAGTAGGGGAAGTTAGTTGTCTAATACTAACTTTACTTCCGGTTCCGGTAGAGCGAATGCTGGCGCGTTTTTTGGCAGCCGCTGCTCGTATGGATTATGATTTTTTTCTGATTACCGCATAGTCTACGGACTTTGCATTTGTGGTCTACATGTGGACAGTTAACACATCTAACCATCTCACTACCTGATTGAACTGTCAATAGTGTTGATGTGTGTTAGCGACGTTTAGCTTACCTGCTACCTGTTGCTTTCCTCCACATTTAAAGTCCAACCCGGCTATGTTGATCTCCTGTGTGCGGCTTGTCCTAACCTGGTTCTTCCTGTCTGTTATCCATCATTCTTCACAAGCACTGTTCCAGTATGCACCCACGGAGTTCTTCCTCTATAAAAATTCATATAATCCACCAGCGCCTGCTCTACTCCACCACCCGGACATACTGTATGTGCCCCGGCGCAGAGTCACACATCGGGGCGCACGAAGAAACTACAAATATGGCAGTTCCAGCACCATCCGGTCCTTCTGGTCTCTGGCCCGTCACCCCCGGAGACACACGGGACGACGCTCGGACTCCTCGGTGCTAACCCGTGTTCCGAGGTTGGCTGATGCGGCTGGCGCGGCTGCCCGGCTCAACAGTACACCGGTCAAATTCGGGCTTCTGAATGTCCGCTCCCTCACGGGCAAGGGCCAGCTTGTCCAGGACCTCCTCGCGGACCACCGGATGAACTGCTTGGCGCTGACGGAGACCTGGCAGCAGCCAAGCGACTACACCGATCTCAACGAGGCCACTCCACGAGGGTTTGTTTACCAGGCTGAACCGCGTGTGTCTGGCAGAGGAGGCGGGGTCGCGCTCATCCACCGCGATGACTGGAGGGAGGTGCCTGTGAGTGTGCCTACCTGCCACTCGTTCGAAACAACTGTCTGTCAACTTTCTGGACCTATCCTCACCATCACTGCCACAGTGTACAGACTACCAAAACAGCACACGGACTTTATCACGGACATCGCAGCATTTTTATCTCACCTCACCACACTGTCACCACACGTCATAGTCCTGGGAGATTTCAATATCCACATGGACAATTATAACAACCCACTCACCAAAGAATTCACCTCCTGTCTGGACAGTTCTGGTTTTAAACAATATGTTAATTTTCCCACACATAACAAAAAGCACTCCTTGGATTTAATATGCTGCACTGGAATAACCCCATTGGACCTTCAAACCCACTACATCTCCTTCTCTGATCACCTGCTAATTTCATTTGACATCAACCTATGCTTCAAAAAATCCAACCCACCCCGCACTATACAGTTCCGTAACATAAAGGACATTAACCCGGACCATTTCTCATCACTCATCAATAACCTCCCCAGTCCTGAGGGCCTCTCTACAACAGATGAGTTTCTCACACATTACAACACACACCTCCACCAAATACTCAACACCATAGCCCCACTCAAAACCCGGTCCGTCTCATTCACTCACTCTGCACCCTGGTACACCCCCGCCCTCAGACACCTCAAAACACAAGGCCGCAGACTGGAGAGACTGTATAGGAAAACCAGACTCATCATACACAAAGACATGTTCACCTCACACATCCTCCATTACAAACAGTCCATATCCACAGCAAAATCCACATACTACTCTAATTTAATCAGTTCACATGAAGGTAACTCAAAAACACTATTCTCACTCCTCTCACAGATCACAAAACCCCCGGACTCACTTCCACCTCACCTCTATTCCTCCGAATTCTGTAATTCACTCACTCTCACACTGGCTGCTTTCTTTACCTCCAAAATTCAACTGATCCACCTGCAACTTAACCCCTCCGTTTCAAACCCACCTGTTTCATCTTCCGCATCCCCAACACACCTGTTTTCTTCTTTCACCCTGCCCTCTGTCACCCAAATATCCACTCTCATTCAGAACTCCAAATCCTCCACCTGTCAACTAGATCCTCTCCCTACAGTCCTCATCAAAACCTCCATCCCTGCACTGTCCCCCCTCATAACTAATATCATTCACTCCTCTCTCATTTCCGGTACTGTTCCCTCTACTCTCAAAACCGCTGCAGTCACTCCAATACTCAAAAAACCCGGTTCTGATCCCTCTGACTTCAATAACTTCCGTCCTATTTCAAACCTACCCTTCATTTCCAAACTTCTTGAGAAAACTGTTGCTGCCCAACCCCACACCCATCTTTCCTCCAATAACATCTACGAACAATTTCAATCTGGCTTCCGTCCCCTCCACAGCACTGAAACTGCCCTTCTGAAAATCACTAATGACCTCCTCCTCTCTGCTGATTCTGGTTCACTCTCCATCCTCCTCCTGCTAGACCTCAGTGCAGCATTTGACACCATTTCACACTCCATCCTCCTTGACAGACTTTCGTCCATCGGCATCTCTGGTACTCCCCTCTCCTGGTTCCACTCCTACCTCTCACACCGCTCCCAGTTTATTCAGGTCAAGTCATTCACTTCACACCCCTCCCCTGTCACGTCAGGTGTTCCTCAGGGTTCTGTCCTTGGCCCTCTGCTATTTTTAATCTATCTTCTCCCCCTTGGTTCCATCTTTAGAAAACACCACATCCACTTTCACTGCTACGCAGATGACACCCAGCTCTACATCTCCACTAAACCCAACTCCACACTTCCACCCTCCTCTCTGACAAACTGTCTAACAGAAATACAAACTTGGTTCACCTCAAACTTCCTCAGACTTAACGGCAATAAAACAGAACTTCTCCTCATCGGCACCAAATCCACCCTAAGCAAAATAAACCCTTTCTCCATATCCATCGACGGCTCCTCTATCTCCCCCTCCCCTCAGGTAAAGAGTCTGGGTGTCATCCTCGACAGCACACTTTCCTTCACCTCCCATATCAACAACACCACCTGGTCTGCCTACTTCCACCTCAGAAACATCCACTGCCTCCATCCCTCACTCTCCCCACACACCACCGCCATCCTCATCCATAGCCTGGTCACTTCCCGTATAGACTACTGTAACTCTCTCCTGTTCGGTCTCCCACAAAAATCAGTCCATAAACTCCAACTGGTCCAAAACTCAGCCGCCCGCATTAGCACACACACACCCTCCCATCACCACATCAGACCTGTCCTAAAACAGCTCCACTGGCTCCCCATCACACACCGCATACACTACAAAATCATACTCCTCACCTACAAAGCCATCCACAACCTCGTCCCTCCATACCTGTCTAACCTCATCCACATCTCCACACCTGCCCGCTCCCTCCGCTCCTCCTCCTCCCTGCACCTCACTGTCCCTCCTGCCCGTCTCGTCACTATGGGAAGCAGAGCCTTCAGCCGCTCTGCTCCCCAGCTCTGGAACTCCCTCCCCCATGCTCTCCGCGACACACACTCACTCTCACACTTCAAATCTCAACTCAAAACTCATCTGTTTAGAAAGGCCTTCTCACTCTGACCACTCTGACCATAACTGCACTGTCTTTTAATCTGTATTTAATCTGTATTTGTTTTTAAAATGTATTTTTACACTGTTTTTATTTTGTTTAATCTTGTTTTTATGTACTGTATTATTTAATTAATGTATTTAATAGCTTGATGTACGGCGACCTTGAGAGCCTTGAAAGGCGCCTAACAAATAAAATGTATTATTATTATTATTATTATTATATTGGATTTGTTTTTGCTTTGCACTTCGTCTAATCAGACCGCATTGAGGAGGAGCTTATGCGCGCTAAAAGGCGCAGGTGAAAAAGCCAGGAGCGACGCGTTAATTGAGGCACGGGCAGGTAGGATGAGGTATAGGATGTTTTATAAAGTTTAACTTGTGTACACGCAATGGTACACGCTGTTGCGAGAGCTGCGCTCACTCGCTCGGTCCGCGGCTCCAGACACTGGCTCGCGCGTCCCGCCATTTTAATACGAGATACACGTACTTTTGTTCTGAATACGGGACGATTCTGTTTTTCAAGGGACGGTTGGCGACCCTAAACACAACTATACATATATATATACACCCAAAATCTTTCTCAACGAATTTGCACAGACGTAAAAAAAAAAAAAAATTTTTAAATACCCAGCGGCTGAAAAAAAAGCGGCTCCACTAAAAAAAAAAAACTCGGAAAGTGGGGCCAGCGCACAGCGCACCGCTAATCCAGGAAAAAGCGGCGTATTTGGCCACACCCCCACCCGCTGCACTGGCCTGTCTCTGTCCTCCTCATTTGCATTCAAGCAACAATGCCCAGAATAAAGCCTTTCAGAGACATATTTAGCCTCATGAAGACAGTCAGAGTCATATCTCATCCAATGAGGCTTGATTTTGAAGAAGGATTCATTTACAATATTAGGGAACAATTAAGGCGCCATATAAAAGTATCAAGAAGTACCATGTCATGGGATCTTTAAGTTTCGTTTTTGTCACACTTCTACTCAGATTCATATCTGGTCTTCAACTGCCATCTACTGGTCACAAAGTGCAACAGCACCAAAATAAAGCCAAAATAAAAGACAAAGCTCATAACAGGGCAACAAAAAGGTACACTACAAATGCATTACTTTTTGCTGTAGCGCAGTAATGTAAGGCATTACACTACTTTTGCATTACTTTAGTTACTCTCGCCAAAATAACGTGAAATATGGATCTGGCAATTTACAGTATAAATCAAGCTCACGAGTCATAGCGCTTTCACATCCCATCCAGGAGGCGTTTCGGCAGCATGTAGACTAAAAACTAGCAGGTTCAGGAATAGCTTCTTTCTGACCCACCACACTAGAACACCATTAAAATCCAGGTTACGTTAAAATGTATTGTAACTAGTATATATTACAGATTTTCCCTCATGTAATGCCTTACATTACTGTGTTACAGCAAAAAGTAATGCATTTGTAGTGTACCCCCCCATCTTCTGTCTTTTTGTTGCCCGGTTATGAGCTGTGTCTTTTATTTTGGCTTTATTGTGGTGCTGTTGCACTTTGTGACCAGTAGATGGCAGTTGAAGACCAGATATGAATCTGAGTAGAAGTGTGACGAAAACGAAACTTAAGAGAGTGACGAAATGCAACTCCTGGGTTATAACTCGTGCACACGCCGTATAATTTCATTATACGGAGAAACGTGTTTCTTTATGACAATAAAATCTTTGAAGATTCTTTGAATCTTATTACAGTGTAATAATAGTTTTTCTAGCATATCCACCAGGGCAATATTTATTAGTGTGCAATATCTTCAACTGGGTTTTGTAGAATATCCACCTGTTGTTGTGCAATACCTAATTATAGTGCAATATCCTGTGGTGCAATACTTGACAATACTAGCTGTTGACAACATTTAATACAGTACTGAGTTCTGTGAAACATCTCTCTGCAATGTACAGACTCTCAAGTGTGTATATATGGTTGTAATGGGTCACCCCTACTCAGACCCTCCAGGAATTTGCGATGTTGCAATTTGCAACTTCAACGCAACTTCAGCCAATCCCCGCGAATTCAGGGCGGTGTTGCAATTTTGACCAATCACCGCAACTTTTCTGCAATTTTTACTAATTTTGACCAATCATCGGCGACGTATTGAACGCCGACCAACTTCCTTCTGTGTAGGAGACATAACTGAGATGAGGTGCACGGTGCGTTCGTGTGTGTGTATGCGGCAGAGGCGTTGGTTCACGTGAGTGTGGATGTGTGCACGTACGGAAGTGTGTGCATGTAAAAGCGCGCGCTCACCTGTCACACAGAGGAGAGAGTCAGGGTTGGGGTGTAGCCGTATTTTTTATTGAACGCAAACCTTTCATTCATCTTTCACGTTAATCTGTTCATCCTGCTGGTTTTCATGAGTTCCATTTCATCCTGCTGCGCTGTCATAGCTGTGTGTGCTCTTTTTGTAATAAATGCACAAAACGCATATCTGGATCTCAGCGTATCTGTCACCATAGCCTCCTCTTTGCGTGTCACAAATCTGCGAGCCATAGGACCCAACCTCATATTCTCGGCGGCTAAAAGGTTTGAGTTGGGAAGCCGCAACATTCTGCCTTACTTCCGTGTGACAAAACAAAACTGCGGCCATGTCCCAGTTCCCAGAGCGCACAGCTCGGAGCGCGGCCCGAAGGGGGCTCAGACTGCAGTCAAGGAAGCAAATAAGGAAGCAAATAACAGCAAAAGACCGCGCGAAACAGTTCCCCTCCTAGTAGTAATTTATTTTCGATATTGGTAAGGTTGTTTTAGGACCATATCTGTGATCTCTGTGTCTTTGTATTATTCTTTGTCAGTAATAACTCAGTATTCAAAATATTACTCAATTTTAATTACAAAAAGCGAAAATCGCAACTATTTATCGCGACTTTCACTTCCTCCCGCAACAAAAACCTTAAAAGCACCGCAACTTTCATCGCAACTTTTTGGAAAAGCTCCCGCAAATTCAGGCATTTTAGCCCGCAACAATCACAAAAAATGCCCGCGAAATCCTGGGGGATCTGAATAAAGGTACAAAAACACACACTGCAATACATTTATATTATGAATAGTTTTTTTTTAATGAAAAAATTGTGAAAAAACACCAGAAATGTCCAATGTCAAACACCAAAATGATGAGGCTCACAGCAGCAGCTACAGAGAGAGGGGCCCCCAATATTCCAATGTAAATCATTGGGAGCCAGGGTCAGTAGGAGCCGTAAGAACGCGTTAGCTATGTCCTCATCCATCCATCTATGACCCATCCATTTATATATGCTCCCTATGCTGTGTCCTCTTATGTTTTCTGAGACTAGAACTATCAGCAAACACTTTCTTACAAACTGAACAACTGAATAACTTCTCCCGTGTGTGTCCTCATATGTCTTTTGAGATGAGAACTAAGATTGAAGACTTTTTGACAAACTTAACAACTGAATGGTTTCTCCCCTGTGTGTGTCCTCATATGTGATTCAAGCTGACCATTTTGGGCAAATGTTTTCTTACTAAATGAACAGCTGAATGGTTTCTCCCCTGTGTGTGTCCTCATATGTGTTTTGAGATGAGAACTAAGAGTGAAGCCTTTTTGACAAACTGAACAACTGAATGGTTTCTCCCCTGTGTGTGTCCTCATATGTGATTCAAGCTGACCATTTTGGGCAAATGTTTTCTTACAAAATGAACAACTGAATGGTTTCTCCCCTGTGTGTGTCCTCAGATGTGATTCAAGGTTACTATTTTGGGCAAACGTTTTCTTACAAACTGAACAGCTGAATGGTTTCTCCCCTGTGTGTATCCTCATATGTGATTCAAGGTTACCATTTCGGGCAAATGTTTTCTCACAAAATGAACAGCTGAATGGTTTCTCCCCTGTGTGTGTCCTCATATGTGATTCAAGGTTACCATTTTGGGCAAATATTTTCTTACAAACTGTACAGCTGAATGGTTTCTCCCCTGTGTGTGTCCTCATATGCGTTTTGAGACTAAAACTCTGAGCAAACGCTTTCTTACAAACTGAACAGCTGAATGGTTTCTCCCCCGTGTGTGTCCTCATATGTGATTCAAGGTTACTATTTTGGGCAAATATTTTCTTACAAACTGCACAGCTGAATGGTTTCTCCCCTGTGTGTGTCCTCATATGTGTTTTGAGACTAAAACTCTGAGCAAACGCTTTCTTACAAACTGAACAGCTGAATGGTTTCTCCCCTGTGTGTGTCCTCATATGTCTTTTGAGATAAGAACTATCACCAAACACTTTCTTACAAAATGAACAGCTGATTTCCTCTCCTCTGTGAAGTCTCCTGTGTCTTTGTAGTTTATATTTAGACCCAAATCTCTCTTTACAAATAGAGCACTTGTGTTTCCTGCTCTCAGCTCCTTCACCAGTTCCTGACATGTCTTCACTCTCCACAGTGGCTCTGGTCTCTGGTGCAGACTCGTCTCCATCAGCCTCTGTGTCCCTGTGTGCAGGTGAATAGCTGAGTGGAGCTCTCCAGTCTTCATCACTGTCAGTGTCAGAAAAGTGCTCTGTGTCTCCCTCAGTCTCTGAGTGGACATGTGTCTCTGCTCTGACGTCCTCTCCCTGTGTGTCCTCTCTCTGCTCAGTCTCTCTTTGCTGAAGTGGTGAGGAATCTTCTGTCTTCACGCTCGCAGCACTAAACTCTGGGGCAGACCTGAAAAATATAAGAGACATTTGTATATTTCAAACCCAATCTGAATATTTGTAATAGAAATGAATAAGAATAAATGAATGACAAAATCAAGAATTGAAGTTTGAAAGTTTCTGAGACTACACTCACACTGCAGGGCTTAATGCTCAATTCCGATTTTTTTGTGAAATGCGATTTTTTTGCAAGGTCGTTCACATTTCCAATTAAATGCAACTTGCTGCTGTAGAGAGGGTGGGCAGTACCAAATTCCCGGGGGTGCACATCAGTGAGGACCTCTCCTGCGGCCGGCCCTGGGTCCGAATGATGTGCAATTTCCAACTTTGACTCTTAGACGAATACCCCACGTGATAGGTGGGGTGTGCAGTCAATCTGTGGCGGGACGTAAAGCCTTTCTTGTGCTCTCATAGGTCTGTGAGCTGTCAACAAGGCGGGACCAGGTGCTGGGACTGGGAGTGCTTTGTGACATAATACTGGGACTGGGAGTGCTGAATCTAGACACTTTGTGACATATTTCATCTTTTTTAATATAAGTATATTGCATAAGTGTTGGTGCTGAACATCAAATGTTTGTTTTATTTTATTTATTATTTTATTATATGCTCTAGTACAATGCACGATTGAATGACATGTCACCCATGAAACATCTTGGAATAAACAACAACAACAAAAACTTAATAAACTTAATACTGTGGTAGTGGCTATTTTTAGAAAGGATGTGCTTTTGATGTCTGCTGAGGACTGTATGATTATTTGTGTATGAACAAAATGACACTTTGTGACAACCCCTGTAACATTATCTGTCTTGGTCCTGCTTGGAATCAATAAAAAGTTTTATTAAACTATTGTTGTTGTTTTAGTTACTTTTAGAAATGGCATGTTTGATACCAGGTGAGGTCCCTATGACGGGAGATTGATTTATGGTAGTCTAAATGTTTTAAGACATTAATGAACGTGCCACACGACCACTGAACACTAGGCTACAAAACTGTGCAAAGAACATTACATCTCATAATTACTGAAATCACACTTGTTCACACATCTGTATAAAAAAATATAAGATTACTAAATGACACAACATGCTGTTATAGTAATTCAAGACACTTTAATGATTTAAGTGCATGATGTAAAGAAAGCAAAACAGTATAAGGCAAATTTAAGTCATTAAAAGACATCAGTACAAAATGATGTCATTGCACATGTTGCATTATTGGTCAAACAGGAAGGGAGTAGAAAGGAAACATCTATGGAGCAGGGCATTTAAGTGTAAGAAGACTGAATATTATTTACAATAAAGACAATAAAATAAATAGACAGTGAGACAACAGACAAAGCAGGTAGTGCAAATAAAAAGTGTAACAGTGCAGTTTCAGGCAATAAAAAAAAATATACAATACAATAAATAAAGACAATGAATAGACAGTGAGACAACAGACAATAAACTTGCAGTTACACAGTAACAGTAACAATGTAATAATGGGAAGAATCAATATGATGGAAGTATAAATAGTATAAAACAGTAAAACACTTAATAAGAAATAAATAGTATATAAATACTTATAATAAAATACTTAAAAACAAATAACAACATGGTGGTAACAGACAGTAGAAAATGTTACAAAAAAATAACAATAAATATACAATATGTACATAGTCTGCTCAGACAGACTCAGAGGCCTGTTCTTGGAGTTCGTCCACTGCCTTCTTAAAATCTGCGAAGGTCTCAAAAGTTTTTCCAGAAAGTCCCTTTGATGTAGACGATTTGGACACTTCCCAGTATGTTTTTTTCTTATATTTTTTGTGGCCTTGTGTGGGTTGGGCACAGAGTGTGCAAAGCAGGATGGGCACGCATCTGTGACTCCAGCTATTACCTTCTTCATAAGCTTGGGCTCGATCAGCCTGCTGTCGGTCTGTGCGGGCGTAGGTGTCCTGGCCTCCTTGTTTGTCTTCAGGATGCACTGTTGCCTGTCTTTAGGCACACTTGGGTCCAGAATGCACAGAACAGGCATCAAAGGATCCATTCTCTTCTGGGAAGACAAAGACTGTAAGCTCACTTCAATGTTTGGATAGAAATTATGATATTATTTATTATATTGTTCTATTGCATGCTACTTTTTCCTACTGTTCTTGATCTGTGCGTTGCATCACTGGAATTTCCCCACTGTGGGACTAATAAAAGGCATATCTTATCTTAAATCCCTCCATGCTGCCGGATTATATTATAACTATACTGCTATATCATAATAACTTATGATAAACACGTGTATTATATATTATATATATTATAACATACTATGACTATTATAACTATAATACTATATCATAAGCTGTATTATTAGTCCCAGACCAATCCACAGGTCTCCAATACATAACCTTAGACTCCAGTAGGCCAATGACAGCGACAACTGTATCGTATTTACGTCTGTGAGCTCTCCTATCACTCTACATAAAAACAAAGGAGCTTTTGTGTCACAAAGTGGTCCGTTTTAAATTATTACGCTATCCAAAAATAAATACGCTTCTTACCTTAAACAGTCGAATCAATCGCTCCTCTTGTCCTCTCCTCTCCGTGGTAAACGCTCTGAGAGGTTTCTCATTTCGCAGGTCCCGGCACGGGGGGCCCCGCCCAGCTCAGAACGCTAGACGATCCCGAGCCGCGATTGGCCGGAGGCGCAAGAAGCCGGGGAGAACGTTAGATAGTCCCGAGCCGCGATTGGCCGGGAAGGATAGACGGGATAGACAAAGGGATGCTCTCATTGGATGTCTACGTTGCGCGATTGCACTTTCTAGTGTCCGGGTCCTACGGCCAGCGAACACTGTGTCGCTGGCGAAAAAAGCTCAGAGGCGCCTCCATTTCCTCCGCGAACTGAGGAGAGCTGGAGCCCCCCCACCCATCATGACCACCTTCTACCGAGGCACCATTGGGAGCATTCTGACCAGCTGCATCACTGTGTGGTACGGGAGCTGCACTGAACAGAACAGGAAGGCCCTGGAGCGCATAGTGAATGCAGCTGGGAGGATCGCTGGTGTCTCTCTCCCCTCCCTCCTGGACATTTTTAACACCCGCCTCACCCGCAGAGCCTCCAGCATTGTGGGTGACCCGAGCCACCCCTCACACAGCCTCTTTAGCCTCCTGCCCTTGGGCAGAAGGTAAAAGAGTCTCCGAGCCCACTCCACCAGACTGCAAACAGCTTCATGCACCAGATTGTCAGGAAGCTGAACTCTCACCTTACCCCCCACCTCATATTGGCATAACCTGTATTCCATAAAAAGACATATCACTCTCGACATTTTAAAATCTGCTGCTAAGGACTACTGTTGCACTGTTGCACATTTACTACTGGAATTTACTACTGTTGTACTGTTGATTACTGTTGTTGTGCTGGTTTTACTACTGTTGCACATTTATTAGGGCCCGAGCACCAAAGGTGCGTAGGACCCTATTGTTGTTGCTTCGTTTCCGTATTATTAGGGCCCGAGCACTGAAGGTGCGTAGGACCCTATTGTTGTTGCTCCGTTTCCGTATTATTAGGGACCGAGCCCGAAGGGGGATGAGGTCCCTATTGTAGTTGCTCTGTTTCTCTATTATTAGGGACCGAGCCCGAAGGGGGACGAGGTCCTTATAGTAGTTGCTCTGTTTCTCTATTATTATTATTATTATTATTATTATTATTATTATTATTATTATTATTATTATTATTATTACACTTTTTTTCACAACGCCCCCTAGCCTCACTGCAATGTCATGGCCACGCCCAACAGGAAGTGAGATAATTGGCCTTTTGTGTGAATTTGTAATATTTGACATTCAATGGAATTTGAAACACTTCTCCTACAATGTACCTCAGATGGTCTTAAATTTAAGACGTTGGAGATGTTAAATTGCGAAGGATTTTCAAATAGGCGGTAATATGACGATACAGCGGATCGATAAAGTTAGGTATTTATTGAATGGGAGTTATGAGTTATGAATGGGAGGTATTTGTCGCTAGGCAACGCCCTGATCAAAGATCTTTGATCTTTGTACCTTTGATCTGTCTTTGGCCATGCCCAACAGGAAGTGAGATAATTGTGCCAGGCACACGAAATTCGGTATGGGTGTGCGTCTCAGTAAGACGAACAAACGCAGGTGCGAGGTCCCGACCAACGCCGCTTGCGGCTTTAATTATTAGGGACCGAAGGGGCACGAAGGTCCCTATTGAAGTTGCTCTGTTTCTCTATTATTAGGGACCGAGCCCGAAGGGGCACGAGGTCCCTATTGAAGTTGCTCTGTTTCTCTATTATTATTCTTGGGACACTTTTTTTTTAACACGCTTTTGGGCAATTTTGAACATGTTCCCATGCTTCAAAACGAACGAAACTTTGCACGGGCATCACGTAGGGCGTCAGCTACGCCTCCAAAAAGACCCGTCCCCCGGTGACCCCCAGGAGCTTGATAGCGCCCCCTAGCGCGTTGTTTTTCGGGGCTGGCATACCGTTTAAGATAGGCGCACGAAATTTGGTAGGGACGTGTATGTCAATAAGACTAACAAACGCCTCACTGCAATGTCATGGCCACGCCCAACAGGAAGTGAGATAATTAGCCTTTTGTGTGATTTTTGTAAGATTTGACATTCAATGGAATTTGCCCCCATATGACAGGCCAGTAAACTGTCAGAAAATGTACAGCAAATGAGCGTACAAAGAGGATCGTGGGTGGCATACGATTTCAGCCAGACACACGAAAGTTGGTATGGGTGTGTATCTCACTAAGATGAACAAAATTGTAATTACAATGTCATGGCCACGCCCAACAGGAAGTGAGATAAGAAGACTTGTATTGCGATTTTCTGTGATATGACATAGAATAGATTTTAAAACACTCCTCCTACACGTACATCAGATGGGCGTAAAATTTGGTGTACATGAGCTCAAGACATTGGAGATGTTAAATTGCAAAGGGATTTTTGATATCTTGTAAGATGACAAAATGGCAGCCTGATGAATTTTGCTACCATTTGAAAGTGCCAAATGCAATAGGAGGTGTGTCACCACTTCATTTAGCAGACACTTCTCCTACACCGTACCTCAGATGGGCTTAAATTTTGGTGACCATAATCTTAAGACATTGGAGATGTTAAATTGCGAAGGATTTTCAAATAGGCGGTAATATGACGATACGGCGGATCGATAAACTTAGGTATTTATTGAATGGGAGTTATGAATGGGAGACATTTATTGAATTTGGAGTTCTTCCTCAGACTAAAACTTCACAGGGTAATGTAGATGAGGACTACCAAGATTTTCATGCCAAATAACTGGCAGTCTGACATAGCGCCCCCATATGACAGGCCAGTGAACTGTCAGAAAATGTACAGCAAATGAGCGCTTTAACACAAAGAGGATCGTGGGTGGCATACGATTTCAGCCAGACACACGAACGTTGGTATGGGTGTGTATCTCACTAAGATGAACAAAATTGTAATTACAATGTCATGGCCACGCCCAACAGGAAGTGAGATAAGAAGACTTGTATTGCGATTTTGTGTGATATGACATACAATGGATTTTAAAACACTCCTCCTACACCGTACATCAGATGGGTGTAAATTTTGGTGTACATGAGCTCAAGACATTGGAGATGTTAAATTGCAAAGGGATTTTTGATATGTTGTAAGATGACAAAATGGCGGCCTGATGAATTTTGCTACCATTTGAAAGTGCCAAATTCAATAGGAGGTGTGTCACCACTTCATTTAGCAGGGGTTTAAAAGCCTGGAACCCCATAGGCTCATGTATATTGTGACTATGAACATTTTCAAGCTAATTAAATGGTAGTTTGGCATAGCGCCACCATATGGTAGGCAAAGCTTAGCCCCCTAAACACAAAGTAGGTCACGGTTATCATACCACTTGAGCCAACCACACAAAATTTGGTATAGCCTTGTATATGATGGAGAAACATTTTTATGCAAATGAACTGCCCCGTATGTCATAGCGCCACCATGTGGTAGACAAGGGAACTGTAAAAAAAAATGCACTGAAGCTGCTGCTGTGCTGTACATTGACATGACATCTTGTGCGGCTGAAAATACTTTGTATTGCTGGCATGGAGCATACCCCCCCCCACCCCCATAGGCCGCAGGTGCGAGGTCCCGACCAACGCCGCTTGCGGCTTTAATTAGGGACCGAGCCCGAAGGGGGACGAGGTCCCTATTGTTGTTGCTTTGTTTCTCTATTATTAGGGATCAAGCCCGAAGGGGGACGAGGTCCCTATTGTTGTTGCTCTGTTTCTCTATTATTATTTTTATTCATTTATTTATGTTCTTGTTCACACGCTTTTGGGCACTTTTGAGCATGTTCCCATGCTTCAAAACGAACGCGACTTTGCAGGGGCATCACGTAGGGCGGCAGCTACGCCTCCAAAAAGACCCTTCCCCTGGTGACCCCCAGGAGCTCGATAGCGCCCCCTAGCGCGTTGTCTTTCGGGGCTGGCATACCGTTTAAGATAGGCGCACAAAATTCGGTAGGGACGTGTATCTCAATAAGACGAACAAATGCCTCACTGCAATGTCATGTCCACGCCCAAAAGGAAGTGAGATAATTGGTCTTTTTTGTGATTTTTTAAAATTGGACATACAATGGAATTTGAAACACTTCTCCTACACCGTACCTCAGATGGGCGTAAATTTTGGTGTAAATGAGCTCAAGACATTGGAGATGTTAAATTCCGAAGGGATTTTTGATATCTTGTAAGATGACAAAATGGCGGCCTGATGAATTTTGCTACCATTTGAAAGTGCCAAATGCAATAGGAGGTGTGTCACCACTTCATTTAGCAGACACTTCTCTTACAACGTACCTCAGATGGGCTTCAATTTTGGTGAACATAATCTTAAGACGTTGGAGATGTTAAATTCCGAAGGGATTTTTGATATCTTGTAAGATGACAAAATGGCAACCTGATGAATTTTGCTACCATTTGAAAGTGCCAAATTCAATAGGTGTCACCACTTCACTTAGCAGGGGATTAAAAGCCTGGAACCCCATAGGCTTATGTATATTGTGACTATGAACATTTTCAAGCAAATTAAATGGTAGTTTGGCATAGCGCCACCATATGGTAGGCAAGTGAACTGCAAGAAAATACAGTAGCTTAGCCCCCTAAACGCAACCACACGAAATTTGGCATAGCCTTGTATATGATGAAGAGAAACATTTTAATGCAAATGAACTGAAAAATATAATACAGGGGGTCCTCGGGTTACGACGGTCTCGGTTTACGACGTTTCGTGGTTACGAACGCGGCCCCATTAAAAAAAATATGTATATATTACGCCTCATTCCGTCTTACGCGGTTTAGCGTGGTAAGAGATGTAAACAAACGCGAACGGCGCGCGGCGCACGGCGGAAGAATACGCTCTGTTGTGGTTGTAGGGAGAAGAAGACAGCCTCATGTGCGTGCCCAATGTGGGCGGAAGTACCTGATGTGGGCTCTGATCTGCTCCTATGAAAGCGGCAGTGATAACCAAGCAGCGTAGTGGTCTAATTATTGAGATGGAAATGTTATTGGTGCTTTGGTTGGAAGATCAAAGGCAAAATCCGGTTTACGACGAAATTCGGGTTACGACGCATCTTAAGAACGGATCTACGTCGTAACCCGAGGACCCCCTGTATATATTATATAATATATAACAGGGCTCTCAAGGCTCACGCATTGAGAGTGTGACACACGCAATTCGACGTATTCACACGCTCACACATGGCATTTCTCACGCTGATTAGTGTTTTTTTGTTTTTTTTGTGTTTTTTTTTGTGCCCAGAAAATCGGTCTGTGGCTTAGTTTATGCAGGCTCCGCGCGTTTTCAGCGCCGCCCCCTTCCCCTGCTCCCCCGAGCAGGGGGAACAGGGGGAGGGGGGGACGGCGAGCCTGAGCCTCAGTCCCGGTGCCACGTCTCCTCTGAGATGCACCGACTCCGGTCCCAGTGTCTCCGTCTGTGCGTAACGTGTCCCCCCCGACGGCTTACGCGCGGAATGCGCGCGGCCCAGAGCCGAACTGCCCATGGTGAGACGCGGTGAGACGCGGGCCCGGTGCATTGACCAGACTCTTACATGAATCCGTTAAAAATGTCCCGCTCCCTCCTCCCCGCCCCTCTCAGTGCGCACTGACAAAGTGCGGTGATGATAAAACAAACTGAGAACCATCAGGTAATAACTTCATTTATATAACTGTCATTAGTTGCTTTGTAGTTTAAGTTTGCTCTTTAGACAAACACGCTCACACGGCATTTCTCACGCAATTCAAGCGCCAAAAATTGTTCACTCGCACCCCCCCCCGGTCCTCGGAAATTACAGTCACACGCACGACCCCGCTCAAAACTTGAGAGCCCTGTATATAAATATAAGATATTTGTATATTTCAAACCCAATCTGAATATTTGTAATAGAAATGAATAGGAATGAATGATAAAATAAAGAATTGCTGTTTGAAAGTGTCCGAGACTCACACTTGCATTTCATCTTCCTCCTGTTTAACGCTGTGTTCTTCTTTAACGTGTCGAGCAGGGCTCAGAGAGGGGAGCTGGTCAGCTGCAGGAGATAAGAGATTACACACTTAAACATACATGTACAGTCTTGTGACATGAACACTCTGAACTTGTCTGTAGTAGGGATGCAAATTATCGATTAAGTCATTATCAGTTAATTGTTAATCGATCGATAAGGTCGATCGATTAACGATTAACTGATAAGCGGCGTTTTTTTTATAAGCTGTAGTATACATAACACTGAGTCATAAATATATCATAGTATTATTATAGTGTATATTCCTCAATTAATTATTCCTTAGTAAAAAGCAGACAAATGTATTGATGCTGAATGACAAAATACAGTAATCCCTCGCTCTATCGTGGTTCGCAGATTTTTTTATTTTTTTCAATTTTTTTTTTTAATAGTGTAACATTGTGTTCTGTCCTCATTGGCTAAGAGACTAGACCAGGACTAAACGTGGACTAAACCAGAACTAAACCAGGTCTAGACCAGATCTAAACTTGGACTGGACCTGGACTAAACCAGGACTCGACCAGGTCTAGACCTGGACTAAACCAGCATTCCGGGCGCCGCGGTTCGATCTCGCCTCACGCGTACACCGGGGCTGCTGAGCAGTGCCTTTGGCGCCTGCGGCCGGCTGTGAGTCGAGCTTGGCGCAGCGCGGTGCGCCGTTGCCTTGTTTCGTGACCACGCGGATGCGCGTGTCCGCGATTAGCGATTAATTACAATTAATGCATTTTGTTCGACCAACGTCTTAATCGCCCATTAAAATCGATTAATTGTTGACATCCCTAGTCTGTAGTCTTCTACTGTCAGCCTGAGGGGTGTCTTTTATGTCCATGAAGTTGTAAATATGTTTAAGTGAATATCTGAAGTGATTTGGAGTCACAGGTTCTTCTGCTAAGCTCATTAGCTTTGCTCATTAGCCGCTAACGGCTAGCCGCTAACGGTTAATGAGCTAAGCTAATGCGCTAATAAGCCGTTTTCAACATCATCTGCATTTTTCATACTTTTTTTAAACACCCATAGGCTAAAAATAGGATCCATACGATCCAGAAGACTTACCCCCTCTGACGAGCACGGCTCTCGGGCTCAGAGCCGAGTCCAAGAGCCGCTGGATCCTCTGGTTCTCCTGTTTGGAGCGGCGCAGCTCCTCCAACAGCGCACGGATGTCCCCAGCAGCCGCGTCCAGCCGCTCCTCCACAAAACCACTAAAGCCTCCAGACATATTTGCACTGTTTGTTTTTCCGGTGTTCGGCTCCGGTGTTCGGCTCCGGTGTTCGGCTCCGGTGTTCGGCTCGTTCAAAATTTGAGCTAACCGTTGCTAAGTTGGTTCAGAAGTGCTGAACATAAACAAACTGTTGTTTTGACTGTTGTTTCAGTTCTTGTTTTGTTTGGATCTTTTAGCCGGACTCTTCAGGTTGTAGTTCTAACAAAACGTTCACATTAACGTCATAAATAAAGTTTGTTCAGGTTTTAGAGCTCGCGCTGCTCCAGGCCGCAGACCTCCAGTGGGACCGGAAGTGCGCACAACAAACTTCAAAATAAAATCAAGTTAACGAAGAGAAAACTTCGTGCATTTATGATAAAAGGAGAAATTCAATTTGTCAACTGGACAAAGTTTATTTGGTCGAAAACATTTCGCAGCTCATCCGCGTTGCTTCGTCAGTTCGTGGTTAGAGTGCTGAAGGATGCTGCTTATATCTAGCTGCAGGGAGGAGCTAACTATACTGATATCATTCTGAAACTATCTAAACCAGGGGTCTCAAACTCAATTTACCTAGGGGCTGCATGGGGTAGAATCTGAATGAGGCTGGGCCGCATCAGGATTTCCACAAGAAAAGTGCAAATAAATCATTCCAATGTTCTCAAATATATTTATTTTTAATTCAAATGAAATAAATGAAAAAATTATAAAATAATAAATCAATCAGTAATAAATAATTTAATAATAATAATGGTCATACAGTAGATACAGACGACTAAAGAAACCACATATTGACTGGCTGGCTGGCTAGTTATTTTTTATTCAGTTTTAAATGTATGTATTAACAGTTTTTTAAACGTTAATTGCCTGAAATGGAACATTGAACATAAACTGTTTTAAACATGGAGTCTCTGGTTCAGTCCTGGTTTAGTCCTGGTTTAGTCCTGGTTTAGTCCTGGTTTAGTCCTGGTTTTAGACCTGGTTCAGTCCTGGTTCAGTTCTGGTTTAGTCCTGGTTCAGTCCTGGTTCAGTCCTGGTTTAGTCCTGGTTTAGTCCTGGTTTTAGACCTGGTTCAGTCCTGGTTTAGTCCTGGTTTAGTCCTGGTTTAGTCCTGGTTTTAGACCTGGTTCAGTCCTGGTTTAGTCCTGGTTCAGTCCTGGTTTAGTCCTGGTTCAGTCCTGGTTCAGTCCTGGTTTAGTCCTGGTTTTAGACCTGGTTCAGTCCTGGTTTAGTCCTGGTTTAGTCCTGGTTTAGTCCTGGTTCAGTCCTGGTTTAGTCCTGGTTTAGTCCTGGTTCAGTCCTGGTTCAGTCCTGGTTTTAGACCTGGTTCAGTCCTGGTTTAGTCCTGGTTCAGTCCTGGTTTAGTCCTGGTTTTAGACCTGGTTTAGTCCTGGTTCAGTCCTGGTTTAGTCCTGGTTTAGTCCTGGTTCAGTCCTGGTTCAGTCCTGGTTTAGTCCTGGTTTAGTCCTGGTTTTAGACCTGGTTCAGTCCTGGTTTAGTCCTGGTTCAGTCCTGGTTTAGTCCTGGTTTTAGACCTGGTTCAGTCCTGGTTTAGTCCTGGTTCAGTCCTGGTTTAGTCCTGGTTTAGTCCTGGTTTTAGACCTGGTTTAGTCCTGGTTTAGTCCTGGTTCAGTCCTGGTTCAGTCCTGGTTTAGTCCTGGTTTTAGACCTGGTTCAGTCCTGGTTTAGTCCTGGTTTAGTCCTGGTTTAGTCCTGGTTTTAGACCTGGTTCAGTCCTGGTTTAGTCCTGGTTCAGACCTGGTTTAGTCCTGGTTTTAGACCTGGTTCAGTCCTGGTTTAGTCCTGGTTCAGTCCTGGTTTAGTCCTGGTTTTAGACCTGGTTCAGTCCTGGTTTAGTCCTGGTTCAGTCCTGGTTTAGTCCTGGTTTAGTCCTGGTTTTAGACCTGGTTTAGTCCTGGTTTAGTCCTGGTTCAGTCCTGGTTCAGTCCTGGTTTAGTCCTGGTTTTAGACCTGGTTCAGTCCTGGTTTAGTCCTGGTTTAGTCCTGGTTTTAGACCTGGTTCAGTCCTGGTTTAGTCCTGGTTCAGACCTGGTTTAGTCCTGGTTCAGTCCTGGTTCAGTCCTGGTTTAGTCCTGGTTTTAGACCTGGTTCAGTCCTGGTTTAGTCCTGGTTCAGTCCTGGTTTAGTCCTGGTTTAGTCCTGGTTTTAGACCTGGTTTAGTCCTGGTTTAGTCCTGGTTCAGTCCTGGTTTAGTCCTGGTTTAGTCCTGGTTTAGTCCTGGTTTAGTCCTGGTTTTAGACCTGGTTCAGTCCTGGTTTAGTCCTGGTTCAGTCCTGGTTTAGTCCTGGTTCAGTCCTGGTTTAGTCCTGGTTTAGTCCTGGTTTAGTTCTGGTTTTAGACCTGGTTTAGACCTGGTTCAGTCCTGGTCTAGTCAATATATGGATTATCGCAGTATCGCCCGGGTCTCACGCGCGCGCACATCAAACAACACGTAGCGCGAGTGAGGCGCACACTATCTGCACGTGTGGGAACAGGGCCGCCCGCCGCCTCTCCACAGATCTGACAGGCTCTGAATGGAGTCAGAGACGGACGAAGACGCATTCACGGAAGTAGCTCCCTCCCTCCCGCCGGAGCTGCGCGCGGGGAAAAGTGCGCGCAAAGCGGGAGGGAGGAAGAGATGAGCGAGCGAGCACTCTGTGAAGAAGGGACACACAAATGCACCACTGTCTGCCTCCCTCGTGTCTAAGAAATGGATCAATCACTGTCCCTGTCTGATGTCTGCCTGCCGCAACCCCAAACACACAAGCACACACAAGCACACAAGCACTAAAAGCTCTAAGCACTGGGACCTCACCCTAGCCCCGCCACACATTTAGAGAAAATAAGCACGACCGATGTCCCGCCCTCCAGAGCCATATACCACATCGTAATTGGTTCATTCTGCGTCGCACACAAGAAATGAAATTCATATTAATCTTGCGGGCCTCACTTATATTAATCTTTCATATTAAGACGAGGGCCGCAAATTATCGTCCCGGGGGCCGCGTGCCTGAGACCATTGATCTAAACTATTTGTTTTTGAGTTTCTGTCTTTTGTTTTTCCAATTTCTCTGGCGTCTAGTTTAGCATACCTATTCAAACCCTAACGACTATTTTCACACCTCTGGCCCCGACCTGTCTGCCCTATTGTTTCCTTTGTCTTCCTTTGTGTTCCCTATTGTTTCCTTTGTTTTGACTTTGGTTTGAAAATGGAATTATAAGTGGGAGACAAGTTATGTCTGACTGTCTCCCACTTGTCTCCCATTTATAATTCCATTCACAAACCGAAGTCAAAACAGACAAAGGAAACAATAGGGCAGACAGGTTGGGGCCAGAGGTGTGAAAATAGTCGTTAGGGTTTGAATAGGTATGCTAAACTAGACGCCAGAGAAACTGGAAAAACAAAAGAAACTCAAAAACAAATAGTTGAGATAGTTTCAGAATGATGTCAGTACAGTTAGTATGGAGATAATTTTGTCTCATAAAGATTTGTATAAATAAAGATATATATAAAAATAAATACATTTATAAATATTCAAACACAAAATACAAATACAAAAACGCGCCATACAAATAAATGATAAAATGTATATAAATACACAGGCATTTGTAAATATATTTTCAAGATTTGTAAATATATTTTTGAGATTTATAAATATATTTTCGAGATTTGAAAACAAATGTAGTTGACTTTCTGTGTGGAGTCTGCATTTGTGGATCAATTTTTTTGCTTTTGTGTCAATTACATAGGCCTAATTGTGAGACATTCCTACTGCCCAACAGGATTTGTATAAATAAAAAAAGATATATATAAATATAGCTGCAAGCAGCAATGTGGGGCCAAGCAGTGACCCAGCCTAATTTAATGATGTGCGTTGGATCAGTCTTCGCCCAAGGATCCCAGAGATACCAAGTTTTTAAAGTGAGCTCTTTTCTTGGGAACCCTTCATAGGAAGCCTGGGAGCCTGGGAAGCCTGGCTAACAGACCCTGTTAGACCCTGTTAAACCCTGTTAGACTCTGTAAAGGTCAAAGTTGCAGGAATTTTAATAATACATGCTGAGGCCTACATGCACCTTCGGTGCTTGTCCCCACATTGCTGCTTGCAGCTATATCAGATCAAAGGTACATAAAGATCAAAGATCTTTGATCAGGGCATTGCCTAGCAACACGCGTGAAAGGTCAGTATCGGGTGCATCGGCTTTCGGACAGACGCTTTTGATTGGCTGTCACGACAAAACGATAAGAGATATCAAAAGTACAGCGATGTTTCTGGTGAGGCTCGGTCCAAAGATGCTATGTACCAAATTTGAGCAAAATTGGTCCAAAATTGAGGGAGGAGGACCATTTTGAGTGTTTTTCATAATTGACCTGTTGGTGGCGCTAGAGGGTTTGAGCTGGGGCCCTGTAATTTTTTGTAAGGGTTTGAGCTGTTTTTGTGGGGAATCCTGGGAAGGATGCGAACATCTGTGAAAAGTTTGAAAATAATCCTATGAAGGGTTCCTGAGATATGAGCTCACTTCCTGTTTGGCGACTTTTAGGATGCGTTTGATTGGCTCTCACGACAAAACGATAAGAGATATAAAAAATTCGGGGATATTTCTGTTGAGTTTCAGTCCAAAGATGCTATGTACCAAATTTGAGCAAAATTGGTCCAAAATTGAGGGAGGAGAAGCATTTTGAGTGTTTTTCATAAAATTCAAAATGGCGGAAAATCTCCTTGGCGGAAAATGACGTCACAGAATGCGTTGGATTCGTCTTACCCCAAGGAGTCCAGGAAGGCCAAGATTTGGAAAATCGGACGTACGGTTCAAAATTTACAAGCCGAAATGTACCTGCAACTTTGACCTGCTGGTGGCACTAGAGGGTTGGGGGTGGGGACGTAAAATTTGTTGAAGGGCATTATGAGTCTGTCTAGAATGTGTGTGTGTACACCATTTGTTGTGGGAAAAAAAAGCTAATTTGTAGAAAAATAAGTATTCTATTGATTTTCACAAAATCCAAGATGGCGGACATTCTATTCCGGCGGACATGACGTTATATGATGCGTTGGATCAGTCTTCGCCCAAGGATCCCAGGCATACCAAATGTTTTGAAAATCGGACTCACGCTTCAAAAGTTACAAGCAGAAATGTCCCTCAAATTTTGACCTGTTGGTGGCGCTAGAGGGTTTGAGCTGGGGACCTGTAATTTTTTGTGGGGAATCCTGGGAAGGATGTGAACATCTGTGAAAAGTTTGAAAATAATCCTATTAAGGGTTCCCGAGATACGAGCTCACTTCCTGTTTGGCGACTTTTAGGACGTGTTTGATTGGCTGTCACGACGAAACGATAAGAGATATCCAAAAATTCGGGGATATTTCTGATGAGGCTCAGTCCAAAGATGCTATGTACCACATTTGAGCAAAATTAGTCCAAAATTGAGGGAGGAGAAGCATTTTAAGTGTTTTTCATAAAATTCAAAATGGCGGAAAATCTACCCTGGCGGAAAATTACGTCATAGGGTGCGTTGGATTCGGCTTGGCCCAAGGAGGCCAGGGATGCCAAGTTTTTGAAAATTAGACATACGGTTCAAACGTTACACACAGAAATGTACCTAAAAATTCCTGCAACTTTGAGCTGCTGGTGGCGCTAGAGGGTTTGGGGTGGGGGGCTATAAATTGCTGTGGGTAATGAGGAGACTGGCTGGAATGTGCATGCCAAATTTCACAACTTTTTACCAGATGGTTCTAGGGGTTGCCATAGACTCCCAGAGGCGGAAGAATATTGAAATATAGCTGCAAGCAGCAATGTGGGGCCAAGCAGCGACCCAGCCTAATTTGATGACATGCGTTAGATCAGTCTTCGCCCAAGGATCCCAGGAATGCCAAGTTTTTCAAAATCTGACTTACGAATCAAAAGTTACAAGCAGAAATGTCCCTCAAATTTTGACCTGTTGGTGGCGCTAGAGGGTTTGAGCTGGGGCCCTGTATTTTTTTGTGGGGAATCCTGGGACAGACTAGAATACGTGTGAAAAGTTTGAAAATAATCGTATGAAGGGTTCCCGAGATATGAGCTCACTTCCTGTTTGGCGACTTTTAGGACGCGTTTGATTAACTGTCACGACAAAACGATAAGAGATATCAAAAAGTCCAGGGATATTTCTGATGAGGCTCAGTCCAAAGATGCTATGTACCAAATTGGAGCAAAATTGGTCCAAAATTGAGGGAGGAGAAGCATTTTGAGTGTTTTTCATAAAATTCAAAATGGCGGAAAATCTACACTGGCGAACATGATGTCACAGAATGTGTTGGATTCGTCTTACCCCCAAGGAGTCCAGGGAGCCAAAGTTTTGGAAAATCTGACGTACGGTTCAAAACTTACAAGCCGAAATGTACCTGGAACTTTGACCTGCTGGTGGCACTAGAGGGTTGGGGGTGGGGACGTAAAATTTGTTGAAGGGCATCATGAGACTGCCTAGAATGTGTGTGCACACCATTTGTTGTGGAAATTACAAGTTAATTTGTAGAAGCAGAAGCATTTTATTGATTTTCACAAAATCCCAGATGGCGGACATTCTATTCCGGCGGACATGACGTCATAGGATGTGTTGGATCAGTCCTCGCCCAAGGATCCCAGGCATACCAAATTTTTGAAAATCTGAATTACGGTTCAAAAGTTACAAGCAGAAATGTCCCTCAAATTTTGACCTGTTGGTGGCGCTAGAGGGTTTGAGCTGTTTTTGTGGGGAATCCTGGGAAGAATGCGAACATCTGTGAAAAGTTTGAAAATAATCCTATCAAGGGTAATCGTATGAAGGGTTCTCGAGATATGAGCTCACTTCCTGTTTGGCGACTTTTCGGACACGTTTGATTGGCTGTCACGACAAAACGATAAGAGATATCAAAAAGTTCAAGGGTATTTCTGATGCGCTTCAGTCCAAAGATGCTATGTACCAAATTTGAGCAAAATTGGTCCAAAATTGAGGGAGGAGAAGCATTTTGAGTGTTTTTACTAATTTTTCGGAAATTGACGTCATATAGTGCGTTGGATTCGGCTTGGCCCAAGGAGTTTTTGAAAATTAGGCATACAGTTAAAAAGTTACACACAGAAATGTACCTGAAAATTCCTGCAACTTTGAGCTGCTGGTGGCGCTAGAGGGTTTGGGGTGGGGGGCTATAAATTGCTGTGGGTAATGAGGAGACTGGCTGGAATGTGCATGCCAAATTTCACAACTTTTTACCAGATGGTTCTAGGGGTTGCCATAGACTCCCAGAGGCGGAAGAATATTGAAATATAGCTGCAAGCAGCAATGTGGGGCCAAGCAGCGACCCAGCCTAATTTGATAACATGCGTTAGATCAGTCTTCGCCCAAGGATCCCAGGAATGCCAAGTTTTTCAAAATCTGACTTACGAATCAAAGGTTACAAGCAGAAATGTCCCTCAAATTTTGACCTGTTGGTGGCGCTAGAGGGTTTGAGCTGGGGCCCTGTATTTTTTTGTGGGGAATCCTGGGACAGACTAGAATACGTGTGAAAAGTTTGAAAATAATCGTATGAAGGGTTCCCGAGATATGAGCTCACTTCCTGTTTGGCGACTTTTAGGACGCGTTTGATTAACTGTCACGACAAAACGATAAGAGATATCAAAAAGTCCAGGGATATTTCTGATGAGGCTCAGTCCAAAGATGCTATGTACCAAATTGGAGCAAAATTGGTCCAAAATTGAGGGAGGAGAAGCATTTTGAGTGTTTTTCATAAAATTCAAAATGGCGGAAAATCTACACTGGCGAACATGATGTCACAGAATGTGTTGGATTCGTCTTACCCCCAAGGAGTCCAGGGAGCCAAAGTTTTGGAAAATCTGACGTACGGTTCAAAACTTACAAGCCGAAATGTACCTGGAACTTTGACCTGCTGGTGGCACTAGAGGGTTGGGGGTGGGGACGTAAAATTTGTTGAAGGGCATCATGAGACTGCCTAGAATGTGTGTGCACACCATTTGTTGTGGAAATTACAAGTTAATTTGTAGAAGCAGAAGCATTTTATTGATTTTCACAAAATCCCAGATGGCGGACATTCTATTCCGGCGGACATGACGTCATAGGATGTGTTGGATCAGTCCTCGCCCAAGGATCCCAGGCATACCAAATTTTTGAAAATCTGAATTACGGTTCAAAAGTTACAAGCAGAAATGTCCCTCAAATTTTGACCTGTTGGTGGCGCTAGAGGGTTTGAGCTGTTT
The DNA here is from genome assembly GCA_036785185.1 of Paratrypauchen microcephalus. Lineage (NCBI taxonomy): Eukaryota > Metazoa > Chordata > Actinopteri > Gobiiformes > Gobiidae > Paratrypauchen > Paratrypauchen microcephalus. The sequence continues at coordinate 7,506,598 of JAVJIX010000022.1, read as the reverse complement.
TTGTGGGGAATCCTGGGAAGAATGCGAACATCTGTGAAAAGTTTGAAAATAATCCTATCAAGGGTAATCGTATGAAGGGTTCCCGAGATATGAGCTCACTTCCTGTTTGGCGACTTTTCGGACACGTTTGATTGGCTGTCACGACAAAACGATAAGAGATATTAAAAAGTTCAAGGGTATTTCTGATGCGCTTCAGTCCAAAGATGCTATGTACCAAATTTGAGCAAAATTGGTCCAAAATTGAGGGAGGAGAAGCATTTTGAGTGTTTTTCCTAATTTTTCGGAAATTGACGTCATATAGTGCGTTGGATTCGGCTTGGCCCAAGGAGTCCAGGGATGCCAAGTTTTTGAAAATTAGGCATACAGTTAAAAAGTTACACGCAGAAATGTACCTGAAAATTCCTGCAAATTTGACCTGCTGGTGGCACTAGAGGGTTGGGGGTGGGGGCCAATAAATTGCTGTGGGTAATGAGGAGACTGCCTGAAATGTGGATGCCAAATTTCACAACTTTTTACCAGACGGTTCTAGGGGTTGCCATAGACTCCCAGAGGCGGAAGAATAATGTATAATAATAGGAATCAATAGAAACACTATAGGTGCCTTGCAGCTTAGCGCTGCTTGGCCCCAAATATAGCTGCAAGCAGCAATGTGGGGCAAAGCACCGAAGGTTCATGTAGGCCTCAGCATGTAGGCCACATGCAGAGTCTGACAGGGTCTAACAGGGTTTAACAGGGTCTAACAGGGTCTAACAGGGTCTGACAGGGTCTAACAGAGTCTGACAGGGTCTAACAGAGTCTGACAGGGTCGGGGACAGTACCTCTGGACTGGCAGACCGGGGTGGTGGTCCCTCTGTTTAAGAAGGGGGACCAGAGGGTGTGTTCCAACTATCGGGAAATCACACTCCTCAGCCTTCCCGGTAAGGTCTATTCCAGGGTGCTGGAGAGGAGAATTCGACCGATAGTCGAACCTCGGATTCAGGAGGAGCAGTGTGGTTTTCGTCCCAGCCGGGGAACGCTGGACTACCTCTATACTCTCCATCGGTTGCTCGAGGGTGGATAGGAGTTTGCCCAACCAGTCCACATGTGCTTTGTGGATCTGGAGAAGGCATTCGACCGTGTCCCTTGTGGGGTCCTGTGGAGAGTGCTCTGGGAGTACGGGGTTCGAGGCCCTTTGCTAAGGGCTGTTCGGTCCCTGTATGACTGGAGCAGGAGCCGTGTTCGCATTGCACGGTGCATGTTGGACTGCGCCAGGGCTGCCCTTTATCACCGGTTCTGTTCATTATATTTATGGACAGAATTTCTAGGCGCAGTCAGGGGCCGGAGGGGATCCGGTTTGGGAACCACAGGATGTCATCTCTGCTGTTTGCAGATGATGTTGTCCTAATGGCTTCATCAAACCGGGACCTCCAGTGTGCACTGGGGCGGTTTGCAACCGAGTGTGAAGCGGCTGGGATGAGAATCAGCTCTTCCAAATCCGAGGCCACAGTTCTCGAAAAAGGTGGCTTGCCCTCTCCGGGTGGGTGGAGAATCCTTGCCTCAAGTGGAGGAGTTCAAGTATCTCGGGGTCTTGTTCACGAGTGAGGGGCAGGATGGACCGTGGATTGGCAGGTGGATCGGTGCAGCGTCGGCAGTGATGCGGTCGCTGTACCGGACCGTTGTGGTGAAGAGGGAGCTGAGCCGAAAGGCAAAGCTCAAGTTACCGGTCAATTTACGTTCCTACCCTCACCTATGGTCATGAGTTCTGGGTAATGACCGAAAGGACGAGATCGCGGATACAAGCGGCCGAAATGAGTTTCCTCCGCAGAGTGGCTAGTGGGCGCACTCCACTGCTTCTCCACATTGAGAGGAGCCGGCTGAGGTGGCTTGGGCATCTGTTTCGGATGCCTCCTGGACCCCTCCCTCGGGAGGTGTTCCGAGCATGTCCCACCGGAAGGAGGCCCCGGGAAAGACCCAGGACATGCTGGAGGGACTATGTCTCCCGGCTGGCCTGGGAACACCTTGGGGTCCCCACGGAGGAGCTAGAGGAAGTGTCCGGGGTGAAGGGGGTCTGGGCTTCCCTGCCCGTGACCTGGCCCCGGATAAGTGGAAGAAAATGGATGGATGTTCTCATTGTTCTCCATCACTGTTCCCAATTTCGTTTGGCTGCAACAAACTTTGCTTGTCCTGACTCCTATAGGGGTCCAATTCTAGGCGGCGCTGTTGAGTCGGGTCGCTCCAGTCGTTATCGCGATGCCTATTTTATCGGCTTTTTCGCTGGACCGATCGATTCTGTACCCAGCTGTGGGACTTTGTCCCAATGTTAAGGGGGTCAAAAATTTAAAAAAGTATTATAAGTTCCTCTTGAAAAAGAGACCTTAAAGCAGATCTATTTAATCTATCTAAAATCCACTTTTCAGAGCTTTTAACTGTGTTACAGTTGTTTCCCTCACCATTTACTCACTGAAGTTGTATTTGGACTGATTCATGCAAGTTTGAGTCATATTAAATTGCTTATTTTCAAGATGCTATATTATGGCTCAACCCCCGTTTTCACCGCCACTGACCTGCCCACCGATTTACTGCATATTAAATAGGCTTACCTAACCAATAGAAACTGAAAACAAGTAGATGTGATAGTTTCATGGTAATTTCATTGTAGTTAGCTCCTCCCTGCAGCCAGTTATAAGCAGTGTCCACCAGCACTCTAGCCAGAACTGAAGAAGCAGCTTGGATGAGCTGCGAAAGGTATTCGACCAAATAAACTTTTGTTCAGTTGAGAAAATGAATTTCTCCTTTTGCCATGGATTCTACACGCTAGGATTTATTGTAACGGTTGAAGGCAATGATGAGTCAAAGGTGTGAGTTGATATAAAATGTAATAGTAGCAGTACATTTACAAAATGGAAGAAAAGCTAATAATTCACAGTTAAGGCACTTTGGTCCTTCATCACACACGGTTTAAAAAATACAACTTAAAACTGTAACAATTAGAATAAGAATGCATTCAAAGTGACACACATTGGATTATTATGAAATTATTTGGTGGAGTCATTGTTAAACCTACTTGTAAAATGGGTGTCGTTGTTATAAAATCTAAACAGGATATTTCCAGACAATAAATAACAATGTTTTGTGCATTATTATCATTTTAAATAACAAGAAATCTGAGGGCATTTGTCACTATAATAATTTTTAGGCCCCAACCCAACACCAAACAAGTAAGACAAGAGTACCAACTTAGTCAAATCTAATCTGCTCAAACTATGTATAATAATAATAAAAGGTGAAAGAGTCCGTCATTATCAGCTGTACAGTATTGCTTGTAGGACAGTTTTTGGTTAAATTAAGAAGAACCAGGTAAAAGACATTAAAAATACTGTACTTGTAGACACTGTTCCCTCTAAGGTGCGCGCGTGCGCAATTGCGCACTGCCCAGACGTTCAGTGCGCACATCAAATCCTTTTCAGCGCATAAAATAAAATCTAACCTGAACTCAGCGCTGGTTTGACACACGGAATCCAGTCTGATAGATTCAGTTTGCACATGCGTTAGGGGCAAGCCAACTACAAACAGATTCATTTCGATCGCATTTCGCTCGCTTCCTTCAGTAAGACCATAGTTGTCGTGCGCATCGCCGTGGGTCAGAGCGGCAGGTCCGCACCAGCCGACGGGAGCGCCGCCCGCACAGAAGAGGAGACAGGTTGAGCCATAATGTAATCCTCGGCTGTTTTCTTTGTTTCTGTCCACGCCATAGGTTTTTGTGAGCAAAAAGACGGGACTTTCTGTGTGAAGTGTGAATCCTCTCCCCAGAGCGTTAAACCACAGAGCTCTGTCACTCTCACAAAATTACTTAAACTGGGTAATGATTAAAAAGCAAGATATAAACTGATAAAAATGTATACTTATTTTGGAGATCATTATTTTGAGAAAGACCCATCTTATAGTGTCCTATAGGTCCTACAATCATCCCTAAAAAATCTGCAGCTACATGTAGGCTATATTTATCAAGCTGAAAAAATCTCTCTTCATGTGGTTTTACAGGTTTATACACAGGTATATACACAGGTTATTTTTCAAAATATTGTAATGTTCAATGTTTCACTGACCCTCACACTGACATACAACATGTACAAAGTTCATGAACAGATTTTTGAGAAGTGGACCAAAAAAATCAGTTATATTAAAAGTCATCTAACAGAAATAACAGCAGTAATTTGATTCATAAGCTTTGTAAGTTGCCATGATCTCAGGTGTGATACTGGTGTGGCCACAGGGTGCATGTCGGATGTTGCTCACAGGAGTCCAAGGAACGCTCAGGGAGTTAGTGTGTTTGCTCAGACACATGAAAAATTAGGGGGAACATTGCTTGTAGAACAGCTCTGAGAGAGCAAAAGTACTTGTAGACTGGGTCTGTACTTGTGGACCATGCCAGAGACAGTAAAAGTAGTTGTGGACCAGGTGAAAAACAGTTCAAGTACATGCAGACTTAGACTTAGACAAACCTTATTGATCCACAAGGGAAATTAAATATAAAAATATAAATATCAAATATCAAATATGATATATAACAGCGGGTAAAAGAAAAAAAGAAAAATCGATGGAATAGCAACCAAAGAGCAATAGACCTGTCAAATGAGACACAATTACAGACATACCTCACCTTACGAAATTAATTCGTTCCAGAAGTGGTTTCGTAACATGATTTTTTCGTAAGTACATTCGGGCGAAGCCGAGCTCGCATCTGAGCGCGCATTATTTGAATTTTTGAGATTTTGCGTTTCGTAGCTTGAATTTCCTTTCGTATTTACGTAAACGCGTTTCGTAACTTGGATTATTCGTTAGTTGGGTCTTTCGTAAGGTGAGGCTCTGGGATGATTTCATGAGAGCTTTGGTTTCATTTTTTATTTGTTTGTAAAGAATCTCTGAGAGCCCGGGGTCAATCTTAGACTAGAGTGAAGGGGAAAGTACCTTTAGAAACATTCTCATTTCCATAAGTGCAGTGACTCTTTTTTGGCACACTTTGAACACAGCACAGTGTGTTATCAGCAGTGATGGTAATAGTATCAAAATTAACTACTAAAAAGAAATGCTTTTCATTGCTTTTCAGTGCTGAATGCTATGACTGACATCACACGCCCTTAGTTGAGTTCTTTATTCAGTCTGTGATACTTGGACTAGTAGGCCTATATTTGACTTGATTTGGACTTGACTCAGACTTGAGGTCAAAGACTTGAGACTTACTTGCAAAACAAAGATTTGGTCCCATCTCGTTAAGCAACAACTGACAACAACAACTAAATCAGAAGTGAAGAGGGGACTATGAGCTGTCGGGATAGTAGTGTGATTTCACCATCTAATTGCTTATTATCTTCTGTTCAAGAAACAGAAATGTGCACAATATGTGACGATAATATTCAGGTTCTGTCTTCACACACAGCCCTGGACCCTGGGAAAGACCTGCAAAATGGGGGGGGGGGGGGGATCTACTATAAAATATAACAAAACTAATCCTAAAATGACTTGAAACCCAAATACTTGTACTTGTATACTATTTTATGTTTTTACTTCTTGTATTTTACCATGCTTGTGATCCATGGTGACCAAGATCATAGGCAGAGCGGTACAAAATGTTATGAGTGATGAATATCAAGCATTGTTACACCAAACTGATGACCATGGAGATGAGAATAAAGACTCTTATGTGTCATTTGTAAACGTACCTCTGAGTGTAAATGGTGAAGTTATTATGTAAATGGAGGTAACACAGAAAACTGAAGAGATGTGTATACTGGATATGAGATTTTGACATTCATCAATGACAAACAGGAGAGAAATGTTAGAGTAACTGTGAATAGGTTATCATTGTTTCATATTTGTACCAACTTAAATTGCAATATTGTAGCTGACGAGGGTGTCAGTATAATATGTTTTCATAGTAACAATCCTGAAGTTGTTTTTCTGTTGTTGAGATGTCTCGGAACACCACTGTTTATTTATGCAATGTTTGCTTTTAAGTCACATACCTTTACCTTGCCCCGGAAGTGGTTAGGGAGTGGAGTGGGAGAGTAGCCGCCAAAGAGAGAAAGATGATAGAAAGCAGGATAGCATGAAGAAAATACTCCAAACTTCAAAGTGCTGTTTAGTTACCGCTGGTGGTGTATAGGCGAACACAGTGACATATTGTTTTATGTTGTATATTTACTTTGAGTATGTTTGTATGTAAAGTTAAGCTATTTTCTATATCTGTCTTTATTTTAGTTTTCACGGTGATCAGTGTTCATGGTATTCACGGTGTGTACAATGTTAATGAAGTTGAAGACAAAGAATATTGACACACATGATCATCAGTACGGAGCGTGAAGTTCTTTTATTCAAGAGAAAACCAGGGTAACTACAAATATTATGTCTCAAGGTTATGAGTTTCTGGTGAAGACGTCACGTTGTTTTATCATGTGAAGTTTGCATATTTTTGTGTACACCCATCTGTGAATCAATAAAAGCAATAATACGGAATCCAGCGGATAAAGGCGACTAACCTCTCTGTTGGTGTCGGTCTCCCCGTGCAAGTAAAACTTAAGTACGTCTTTGCTGTGGTTCTTCACTGTGTGCATTTGTGTTTTCCGATAAGGTGATTTTTCTGACAGACTGAAACTAATTGATTCCACTGACACAACAGCAGGTTTATCCCTAAAACAAACTGTAAATGAACAATAAAGGTACAAAAACACACACCGCAATAAATTTATATTATGAAGTTTTTTTGTTTTTTTTATGAACAAAATAGTGGAAAAACACCAGAAATGTCCAATGTCAAACACCAAAATGATAAGGCTCACAGCAGCAGTTACAGAGAGAGGGGCCCCAATATTCCAATGTAAATCAATGGGAGCCAGGGTCAGTAGGAGCCCCAAGAACGCGTTAGCTATGTCCTCATCCATCCATCTATGACACATCCATTTATATATGCAGCCTATGCTGTGTTCTCTTATGTTTTCTGAGATGAGAACTATCAGCAAACACTTTCTTACAAACTGTACAGCTGAATGGTTTCTCCCCTTTGTGTGTCCTCATATGTCTTCTAAGATCAGAACTAAAACCAAACCCTTTCTTACAAACTGAACAGCTGAATGGTTTCTCCCCTGTGTGTGTCCTCATATGTGATTCAAGGTTACCATTTTGGGCAAATGTTTTCTTACAAACTGAACAGCTGAATGGTTTCTCCCCTGTGTGTGTCCTCATATGTGATTCAAGGTGACCATTTTGGGCAAATGTTTTCTTACAAACTGAACAGCTGAATGGTTTCTCCCCTGTGTGTGTGCTCATATGTGTTTTGAGACTAGAACTATGAGCAAACACTTTCTTACAAACTGAACATCTGAATGGTTTCTCCCCTGTGTGTGTCCTCATATGTATTTTGAGATGAGCACTAACAGCGAACACTTTCTTACAAACTGAACAGCTGAATGGTTTCTCCCCTGTGTGTGTCCTCATATGTACTTTGAGATTAGCGCTAACAGAGAACACTTTCTTACAAACTGAACAGCTCAATGATTTCTCTCCTCTGTGTGTCCTCTTATGTGTTTTGAGATGAGAACTATGAGTGAACACGTGCTTACAAATTGAACAGCTGAATGATTTCTCCCCTGGGTGTGTTTTTTTATGCTTTTCAAGGTGATCAGTTCGGGCAAATGTTTTCTTACAAACTGAACAGCTGAATGGTTTCTCCCCTGTGTGTGTCCTCATATGTCTTTTGAGATGAGCACTAACAGCGAACGCTTTCTTACAAACTGAACAGCTGAATGGTTTCTCCCCTGTGTGTGTCCTCATATGTATTTTTAGATAATAACTATCACCACAGACTTTCTTACAGACTGAACACCTGATTTCCTTTCCTGTGTGAACTCTCATGTGTCTTACTAGTTCATATTTAGACCCAAATCTCTCTTTACAAACAGAGCACTTGTGTTTCCTGCTCTCAGCTCCTTCACCAGTTCCTGACATGTCTTCATTCTCCACAGTGGCTCTGGTCTCTGGTGCAGACTTGTCTCCATCAGTCCCTGTGTCCCTGTGTGCAGGTGAACAGCTCAGTGGAGGTGTCCAGTCTTCATCACCGTCAGTGTCAGAAGAGTGCTCTGTGTCTCCCTCAGTCTCTGAGTGGACACGTGTCTCTGCTCTGATGTCCTCTCCCTGTGTGTCCTCTCTCTGCTCAGTCTCTCTTTGTTGAACCGGTGAGGACTCTTCTGTCTTCACGCTCGCAGCACTAAACTCTGGGACAGACCTGAAAAATATAAGAGACATTTGTATATTTCAAACCCAATCTGAATATTTGTAATAGAAATGAAAAAGAATAAATGAATGACAAAATAAAGAACTGCAGTTTGAAAGTGTCTGAGACTCACACTTCCTCCTGTTTGATGCTGTGTTCTTCTTTAATGTGTGGAGCAGGATTCCGAGAGGGGAGCTGGTCAGCTGCAGGAGACGGAGAAGAGTACACACTTACACATACTGTACACGTGCAGTCTTGTGACATGAACACTCTGAACTTGTCTGTAGTCTTCTACTGTCAGGCTGAGGGAGAGTCTTTTCTGTCCATGAAGTTTTAAATATGTTTGAGTGAATATCTGAAGCAAAGGTCTCTCCGTTCACACACTCTGCCCTTCTTACATAGCTGTCCGCCTCAGCTGTCACATAATATTTTATGCATTTTCAATCTTGTCCCCCCCAAAACAATAATTATGTAAACTGTTCCACTGTATTATGTCGTATGTGTATGTATATTGTTACTGAATGTATTGCATTTTTTCTACTCTTGGCTCCTCTTTTCAGGTCAGCGCGGGCAGCCGTGTAAAGGGCTCTGTTGCCTGACCTGAAAGCAGAGTCGTTGGCTCTGAGGAGTGCACGGACTTGTTTGGTCATCCATGGTTTCCTGATAAGGAAAACCTGAAAGTCCTTATCCACCGTCACATTGTCAGTACAGAACTTTATGACATCCAGTACTGACCCTGTGAATATCTCCAGCTCCTGGTGTTCAAATATGTCCCAGTCCGTCCCTTTAAAGCAGTCCTGCAGTTTGGATATTGCATCACCCGGCCAGATTTGAACAGTTTCTGTGGTGGGCCTGGTGCTGCGTCTGAGGGGCGCGTAAGCTGGGGGGAGCAGGAGGGAAAGATGGTCTGACTGTCCAAGGTGGAGAAGGGGTATGGCTCTTTGATGCTGGAGTAAACGTGATCCATCGTCCCCCTCCCCAAGAACAACCCCCCATCCTGCCTGAAAGACTACAGGCCAGTAGCACTCACTTCAATCATTATGAAGTGTTTTGAGAGAGTGGTACTGCCCCACATTCAGAGCAGCATACCAGGCTCTTAACGACCCACTACAATATGCCTACAGGCCCAACAGGTCCACCTCTGACGCCATCGCCGCTGCCCTCCATGTCTTGCTCTCCTACCTGGAAAATAAAGACTTCTACGCCAGGATACTCTTTATTGATTACAGCTCTGCCTTCAACACAGTTATCCCCACAAACTCACCCAGAAACTGTCATCACAACCCGTTTCCACGAGTTATAATCCATGTGCACAAGTTATGTTTCGTCACTCTCTCTTAAAGGTCCCATGGCATGAAATTTTCACTTTCTTGGGTTTTTGAACGTTAATGTGAGCTCCCCTACCCTGTTTAGGGCCGCCCCCATGGCTAAAAGTTGCGAAATGTGTAAACTGAGCATTTGCGGTCCTTTTCTGCATTTGAAAAAAAGACAGCCCAAACGGGCAATTCTAAACAAGGGAACTTTCTGACGTCACACTCGGGGAAAGGTTTCCACCCCCCGTCTGGATGTCTACCCACCATCTCTGGAAATCACGGCCAGAGAGTTTGGACCGCAAACGAGCTACGCAATGCGAGATGCGTTTTTTTTTATTTGCCTGGAGGCACGGGAGAATGTTTCCAGGCTCGGATGTCCTTTATCTGAACCTCTGAAACAGCAGTGGTTTAATTTTATTTTCTGTGGAAATAGTGGGGTTTTTTTAATGGAAATCGTCTCATATCTTCAGGGATGAAAGTGGCCAATCATGAAAAAAGCGGAAAGTCACGGCGCACCCTCCCCCTGCTGGAAAATTTTTTATTTCTGAAATTTGGATTTCTATATGCTATATGTTAGCAATAAAGTAAACTGTACATAAAAATACAAAAAAAAAACACATTTTATTAACAGGTAGGCCTACTAGTAGTATATATTGGATTTGTTTTTGCTTTGCACTTCGTCTAAGGAGGAGGAGCTTATGCGCGCTAAAAGGCGCAGGTGAAAAAGCGAGGAGCGACGCGTTAAGTGAGGCACGGGCAGGTAGGATGAGGTATAGGATGTTTTATAAAGTTTAACCTGTGTACACGCAATGGTACACGCTGTTGCAAGAGCTGCGCTCACTCGCTCGGTCCGCGGCTCCAGACACTGGCTCGCGCGGGCCGCCGTTTAATACGAAATACACGTACTTTTGTTCTGAATACGGGACGATTCTGTTTTTCAAGGGACGGTTGGCGACCCTAAACACAATTATACGTATATATACACCCAAAATCTTTCTCAACGAATTTGCACAGATGTAAAAAAAATAAATAAAAAAATACCCCGCGGCTGAAAAAAAAGCGGAGATCCGCTAAAAAACGGAAGTCTTTCATCCCTGTATCTTCCTGCGCGCTTAAACGCGGAAGTGGGGCCAGCGCACAGCGCACCGCTAATCCAGGAAAAAGCGGCGTATTTGGGCACACCCCCACCCGCTGCACTGGCCTGTCTCTGTCCTCCTCATTTGCATTCAAGCAACAACGCCCAGAATAAAGCCTTTCAGAGACATATTTTGCCTCATGAAGACAGTCAGAGTCATATCTCATGCAATGAGGCTTGATTTTGAAGGATTAATTTACAATATTAGGGAACCATTAAGGCGCCATATAAAGCATCAAGAAGTACCATGTCATGGGATCTTTAAGTTCCGTTTTTGTCACACTTCTATTTAGATTCATATCTGGTCTTCAACTGCCATCTACTGGTCACAAAGTGCAACAGCACAAAAATAAACCAAAATAAAAGACAAAGCTCATAACAGGGCAACAAAAAGGTACACTACAAATGCATTACTTTTTGCTGTAGCGCAGTAATGTAAGGCATTACACTACTTTTGCATTACTTTAGTTACTCTTGCCAAAATAACGTGAAATATGGATCTGGCAATTTACAGTATAAATCAAGCTCACGAGTCATAGCGCTTTCACATCCCATCCAGGAGGCGTTTCAGCAGCATGTAGACTAAAAACTAGCAGGTTCAGGAATAGCTTCTTTCTGACCCACCACACTAGAACACCATTAAAATCCAGGTTACGGTAAAATGTATTGTAACTAGTATATATTACAGATTTCCCCTCATGTAATGCCTTACATTACTGCATTACAGCAAAAAGTAATGCATTTGTAGTGTACCCCCCATCTTCTGTCTTTTTGTTGCCCTGTTATGAGCTGTGTCTTTTATTTTGGCTTTATTGTGGTGCTGTTGCACTTTGTGACCAGTAGATGGCAGTTGAAGACCAGATATGAATCCGAGTAGAAGTACAGTAATTAGAGTTGGGCGGTATCCAAATTTTGATACCGTTAAACCGCCTCCACATTTTCCCGGGGTATACGGTATTTCCGTTGCTAAGGCTAAAAAAATAAATCAATAAAAAAAACAGCACTACAGTGGAGTCGCCTCGCCAAATGGCAGCTTGCACTTATACCGTTCAGAAACAGAATATCAAGCATTACATAGGCCTAATGATACTGAAAACATAACAAAACTTGTACAAAATTATAAACTTTTATTAACAAATGTGTAAAGTGCAAATACAGCAGCCAACCGACGGGACGAAATAATAATAATAATTGTCTGTGGGCTAAAGCTAACAAACCAACAGGAATAAAAGAAAAGAAAATCTGAACAATAAATAACAAGACATAACCGGAAATGTGCATATATAACCCTGTCCTGAGAACGCAGTGGAAAATACTGCTCGTTTGTATATTTTTAAAATCTATTAACATGAATCAAATAAATTAAACGTACAACTATACAACATCCCGGACCGTTTTCGTCCGTCAGAAAAAGCTACTCCTTATTGAAAATAAAAATATTAAGCTATTGAATGCAAAACCAGCATATTCACTTTTTCCGGCTTGAGTAGGGCACGTTGTGGATTGACAACTTTGCCCGCAGTGCTGAAGACCCGTTCCGATGGAGCTTGTGACACAAACGCACAGGTATTTTATCAGAGGAAAGCGCCTGACTCCATTGGATTTCCACCAAAGAAGGGGGTCTTCATCTCCCAGAATAACAGCCTCGTGTGGAAGTTGCGTTTGTAATAAGAAACCCGAAAACTTCTCACATTTCAGACTCAAAAACGGTGAGTTGTTTTTAACACGCGAGAATATCAGAAAAGGAGCTGCGTTAGAACACAAAGGCAGCGTGTCAAACGTCACGCCTTTTTTAAAGGGACCGCAACTATTATCACGTATTATCAGAAGCAGTGACCTTATAACAAAGTGCTTAACCAAGAACTGAGCAAAACCCGCATGGCAAAGCTGTAACAACACAGTTAAGAAGGTGAATTATGCATACATTCACGACAATATGCAGTTGCCTCTGCTCCTCCACAGTGCCGCTGTCATCTCTCGACGGGTAGGATGTTTCACCAGAACACCGCCACTTCATGCACATTTTACACACAGCCTCGTTGACATTTCCCGGCTCTCCCTTGTCATTTGGCCGAAATCCGAAATGCTGCCAAATTGCAGACGTTGTGTTTTACTTTGGGACCAACTCAGCGCGGTCTGTCATGTGTCTTGTTTTTCTCCTCCTTCTGAGCGGTAATGCCACGTGACGACGCAACATGCAGGAACTTCATTGAACGTCATCTCTCGGATAGTAATATTAGTTTTAAACTGTAATAGTATTAAATTGACAAACACAACCACACATACATAAGTGCTGGACAAACACTCTTTATTTAGGCATTAAATTAATTATAGTTAATATTATATTAGGGCAAGATTTATTTTTTTTTAATGACGGTAATGAATCTGATACCGTTGCTATTTTTAGATACCGCAGTATACCGTATTACCGTAACCGCCCAACCCTAACAGTAATCCCTCGTTTATCGCGGGGGTTAGGTTCCAGAAATAGCCTGCAATAAATGAAATCCGCGAAGTAGGACAATTTTATATTTTACAATTATTCTACATGTTTTAAGGCTGTAAATGCCTCACCACACACATTATATGCTTTTCTCAGACTGGAATTAACCTTTTCTCACATTTGTCTCTAGTTTAAACACTCAAACTTTCATAGATTTTCAACAAAATGTATCAATAGTGGCGCGTAGGGGGAGACACGGCTCCGGGAGCCCCGCCAGATGTGCGAGGAGCACTGACACGTTCCGGGACGAGACGTGCACCAACCCCTTGGAGAAGTGCGCCACACGTGCTGCTCTGTCACAGATTTAACCACGATAAACCCCTCATTGTGGATAAAGGATGAGGGATGAGGGATTATCTAAATGGAGGTTAAAATCACCGAGTATCAAAACTCTCTCAAGTTTAATAATAGAAGACAACAAGTCTGCTAAATCATCCAAGAAAGAACGTGCAGGACCAGGCGGCCGATAGATTAAGATACAATAAAATGAAGCAATGTTCCCAATCTCAATCTCAAAGGAGTTAAACGCGACCAGATTCATTTGTTGTGTCCAGAAGCCATCCTGGTAAACGAGCGCGAGACCGCCGCCTCGCCGTGCGGCCCGCGGGGTTCCAGTCACAGAGCAGTCCAGGGGGCACAATTCATTAAGGTGGACAAAATCCTGTTTGCGTTGCCATGTCTCAGTCAGGAACATAAAATCCACGTGTTCGTTGACAAACAAGTCGCTCAGTATCAAGGATTTATTCATATGGAGCGTGTGTTAAGCAGGGCCATCCGGAGAGGCTGCGTGCGTTCGGACACTGACGTGCACTGATCGACTGGACGCTCCGGACAAGACTGGACACAACCTCCATCCTTGATACAAGTGACAGGGCAAAGGACCCTCTCACGCCGCAGAGAAGTACAGGCGACTCGAGTGGGAAAGATCCGGTCACAGCTCCGTAGCGGCGGTGGCTCCGCAGATTCGCCGTCTGACGCCCAGATAGGAACCGGTATCAGACACCGTTCGCTCCCCGCAGATCCAGTCCCGCTTGCTCGCTGTTTTCTCCGCCTGGTTTGGACACCTGCCCTGGATCCCCGCTTCCTTTTTCTTTTGCCCCGGGGCTTAGTTAGCAGCAGGTACTCCGGCGATGACGTGGAGCATTCCAGTTTTGGAGGGAAAACTAACTGGCCAGGTAACAGAAAAACTTTCCATATGTGCCTTGATGCGGGATAACGTATGTCTGTCATATTGAATAACAGCCGCGACATAGCCATTAGTTGACAGGGCTGACCATGCAAAATATAGCACAAGGAAAATCACAAAAATACGAGAAATAGTAGAGGTAGCAGAAGTACAGCTGACCATATGCGCCATCTTGCTCCTGTGATTCCTCTCAACCCAAGCCACAAACCGAACAAGCACAAACGAACGCAAAAGCCGCACGGAGTGATTTAATCCTTTGGCCCTTCTTGTACAGGGCGTCGGTGTTGTGGGACCCGTCCAGTTTATTGTTGAGGTGAACATCCAGGTACTTGAAACTGTCCACAGTCTCTATGTCCTGCCCCTGGATGTTCACCGGTGAGTGAGGTAGTGGTCTCCTCCTGAAGTCGATCAACAGCTCCTTTGTTTTACTGTTGTTCAGGCTCAGGTGGTTGCGCCCACACCAGTCCACAAAGTCTCTGATGACCGAGTGGTACTCCAGCTCGTTCCCCTCAGACACACAGCCCACAATGGCCGAGTTGTCGGAGAACTTCTGGAGATGGCAGCTGTCTGTGTTATATGTGAAGTTCAAGGTGCTGCAGACTACCACCTCTGACTCACAGCCGCGCAGCCGCACGTACTGTGAACGGTCAGTGAGGTAGTCGATGGTCCAGGCAGTGAGATGTCCATCAACTCCCGCATCCTCCAGCTTCCCCCGCAGCAGCACCGGCCTGATGGTGTTGAAGGCGCTGAAGAAGTTAAAGAACATGACTCTCACAGCACTCCCGGCGGTCTCTAGGTGGGTGAGCGGGTGAGCAGCAAGTAGATGACGGCGTCCTCTACTCCTATGTTTGGCTTGTAGGCAAACTGCAGCGGGTCCAGGGTGGGGCTCACCACAGAGCGGAGGTGACTGAGGATCACCCTCTCCATGGTCTTCATGAGGTGGGAGGTCAAGGCGAATGGTCTGTAGTGGGCCGGTTCCCTGGCGTTTGTTGTTTTGGGAATCGGGACCACACAGGAGGTCTTCCACAGGACGTGGACCTTCTCCAGGCTGAGGCTCAGGTTGAAGATGATGCAGAGAACCTCACAGAGCTGGTCTGCACAGGTTCTCAGCAGCCTGGGGCAGATACCATCAGGTCCTGCGGATTTCCTCTGGTTGAGTCGCCTAAGTTCCCTCCTCACCTCGTCCAGTGTGATGGAGAGGAGGGAGTGAGGGGGGAACTCGGGTGGACTGCAGGGGGTGGTGGCAGGGGGTGGAGGGGGGCTGGTGCTGGGTTGGGTCCTTGTGAAGGGGAGGGGGATGTGGCTACTGGCCCGGGGAGGTGTGAAGATTAGGAGGGGGGAGTTGGCAGAGGGGCAAGTCAAACCTGTTGAAGTAACAGTTCATCCGCCCGCTGATCACCGTCAGCTGTCCCTCTGCCACTCTGTCCAAAACAGACATGTTCCTCAGTCCTCTCCACACGCCCCGTACTTTGTTCTGGACCAGCTGCTCCTCCATCTTCCTCCCATAGTCCTTTTTGGCCCGTCGGATCCTTCACTGGAGCTCCCTCTGGACCCTCTTTTGCTCCTCTCTGTCCCCTGAGTTGAAAGCCCTTTTCTTCTGGTTCAGGAGGGCTTTAAGCTCAGGGGTGACCCAGGGGTGGCTGTTGGATAAACACCGTACTCTCCTGGTTCGTATAGTGTTCTCCACGCAGTTGATGTAGTCCGTGATGCAATGGGTCAGGTCGTACTTGTAAATATCCACCTGTGTTGTATATATCTTAAATGTCTACTTAAATGTCTGCACTGAAGTGAGATGTTTTCAATCTCATTGTGAGTATGTATAATATGCATTGTACATATGAATAGTGACAATAAAAGGCATTCCATTCCATTCTGCTAAGCTCATTAGCCGCTAACGGCTAATGAGCTCTTTTCTACATCATCTGCATTTTTCATACTTTTTTAACACCCAGAGGCTAAAAATAGGATCCATACGATCCAGAAGACTTACCCCCTCTGACGAGCACGACTCTCGGGCTCAGAGCCCTCAGAGCCGAGTCCAAGAGCCGCTGGATCCTCTGGTTCTCCTGTTTGGAGCGGCGCAGCTCCTCCTCGTAGTCCACTATTCTGCGCTCCAACAACGCACGGATTTCCCCAGCAGCCGCGCCCAGTCGCTCCTCTACAAAACCACTAAAGCCTCCGGACATATTTGCCCTGTTTGTTTTTTCCAGTGTTCGGCTCCGGTGTTCGGCTCGTTCAAAATTTGAGCTAACCGTTGCTAAATTGGTTCAGAAGTGCTCTGAACATAAACAAACTGTTGTTTTGACTGTTGTTTCAGTTCTTGTTTTGTTTGGATCTTTTAGCCGGATTCTTCAGGTTGTAGTTCTAACAAAACGTTCACATTAATGTCATAAATAAAGTTTGTTCAGGTTTTAGAGCTCGCGCTGCTCCAGGCCGCAGATCTCCAGTGGGACCGGAAGTGCGCACAACAAATTTCAAAATAAAATTAACGAAGAGAACAAAAATAATATAGACATGCAAATAACAGTATGTCTGAAATCAACATGAGTAGGGAAATTCAGGGAACACATTTAACCCTTGTAATGTATTAGAAAGCTGCCCACCTCTTTGGTGTTAGCGGGTCAGATTTGACCCGTGATTTAACTCAGCCTAAAAATACTTAAAAACACTAGTTATCATCCAATATTTCTTTTTCCCCTCATAACTAACTTAGTATGTATTCATATACATGGAAACACTGTTTTAATTTTTAATTTTTTTGCTCCAACGTCCTTTTATCTTACAATATACCACTCGTTTTCGATTAAAAAACTGTTTAAATTAGGGATGTCAACAATTAATCGATTAACGATTAATTGTCGATTAAGACGTTAGTCGAACAAAATATATTAATTGTAATTAACCGCGTGGTCACGAAACAAAGCAACTGCGCACCGCGCTGCGCTCGACTCACAGCCGGCCGCAGGCACCAACGGCACTGCTCAGCAGCCCCGGGTGTACGCGCGAGGCGAAATCAAACCGCGGCGCCCAGGAATGCGCCGCAACGTGCCGCTGCTGGTCCCGCGCGGCCGGCCCGCGGCCCGGGCCCCGAGCTCCGCGCGGCTGGCCCGCGGCCCGGGCCCCGAGCCACAAAACAGCCGCACGAAACCAGCAGCGGCACGCAGCGGCCCAATCCTGGTTCAGTCCAGGTCCAGACCCGGTCCAGTCCCGGTCCAGTCCCGGTCCAGTCCCGGTCCAGTCTCGGTCCAGTCCAGGTCCAGTCCAGGTCCAGACCTGGTTTAGTTCTGGTCTAGACCTGGTCCAGTCCACGTTTAGTCCTGGTCTAGTCTCTTAGCCAATCAGGACAGAAAATGTTACTATTAAAAAAAAAAAAAAATTTAATTAAAAAATCCGCGATAGAGCGAGGGATTACTGTATTTTGTTATTCAGCATCAATACATTCGTCTGCTTTTTACTAAGGAATAATTAATTGAGGAATATACAATATAATAATACTATGATATATTTTTGACTCAGTGTTATGTATACTATAGCTTATATTCTTAAAGACCCTATTGAAACACTAAAATTCAGGTGAAAAACGCCGCTTATCAGTTAATCGTTAATCGATCGATAAGGTCAATCAACTATCAATTAATGAATTAATCGATAATTTGCATCCCTAGTTTAAATTCATTCATTATATTTCCTATAGTGATAAAATGAGTATTTATATCATCCATGTCTTATAAACTAATATCAGGGTACACCCCCCCCCCTCAAAAATTTTATTATTATTTTTTTTTTTAAATAATTAAAGGTCCCATGACATGGTACTTCTTGATGCTTTTATATGACGCCTTAATGGTTCCCTAATACTGTAAATGAATCCTTCTTCAAAATCAAGCCTCAGTGCATGAGATAGCCCCATGAACACATGAAACACTTTATTCTGGGCATTGCTGCTTGAATGGAAATGAGGAGGACAGAGACAGGCCAGTGCAGCAGGTGGGGGTGTGGCCAAACTCTCCGCTCTTTCCTCTTTAGTGGTGCGCTGTGCGCTGGCCCCACTTCCGCGTTTAAGCGCAGAGGAAGATATGAGACGATTTCCATTGAAAAATAAACACATTTCCACAGAAAATAAAATCAAACCACTGCTGTTTCAGAGGTTCGGAGGCTCGGATAAAGGACATCCGAGCCTGTAAACACTCTCACGTGCCTCCAGGCAAATTTTAAAAAACGCATCTCGCATTGTGTAGCTCGTTTGCGGTCCAAAGTCTCTGGGCATGATTTACAGAGACGGTGGGTAGACATCCTGACGGGGGGGTGGAACTGCATTTGCATTTCCCCCCCCGAGTGTGATGTCAGAAATTTCCCTTCAGAATCGCCCGTTTGGGCTGTCTTTTTTTCAAATGCGGAAAAGGATCGCAAATGCTCAGTTTACACTTTTCACAACTTTTAGCCATGGGGGGTAGGCCCTAAACAGGGGTCATATTAATATTAATGTTCAAAAACCTCAGAAAGTAAAAATTTCATGCCATGGGACCTTTAACAATAATGACATTTGGATTTGTACACCCCAGCAAGAAGCAACAGTCCCATGTAGGCATCCAGCTGTGTTTTGTCAATCTCTATCCAGCTAACACCAAACACTCTTCTCCCCTCCATGTTGGTCATCTCAAGCAGGATCTTCTGAAGAGGTTGTGGAAAGAACAGCTCAAATGTTGTCTTGATGTCTTGGGCATGCAACACAGCGTATCTAGTAAACCCTGGAGTCATTTTGATTATGCTCTCCCTTGGTGCCCTGCATTGGGTGTCCAGAGGGCTTGATAACCATGAAATGTCACCTTTCCGTGACATGAAGACCTCCCCTTCAACATGTGTGACATCTGGGTCCTCCTCATCGGATGTGTGGTCTTCAAAGTCATACTGAACCTCATCCTCAGACACATCCTCCTCAGTTTCACTTCCTCTCTCTTCAGGATCACTGTCATGACCAAAGATATGGTCCAGCGCATCATGAATAGTATACCTCTGGCTCATGTTGACTGACGCTCTAACAGAATGCACCCAAACCCTGTGTATATATGTCATTTTTTATTCAAAATGTAACAATATGCTGCGAGAAAGTTTGAGTTCACGTGGGGTGAAGAGGGCCTTTCTGTAAGTGTGTGTGCGTGTGTTTTAATTGTCTTTTTGTTGCCTCTGGGTCAGGGCTCCCTTGAAAAAGAGGTTTTTAATCTCAATGGGATTTCCCTGGTTAAATAAAGGTTTAAATAAAAATAAAAAAATCAATATTCTACGAAAGAGTCCATGTGGGGGAAGTGTGGTGAAGGGGGCCTGTGTGTGTGTTGTGGGACACATTGAGCCATATTTGATCCAAAGAGCAACCCACAGCTTTTAAGTGATGTACACAACAGTCAGTATTCTCTGCCGGGTCATATTTGACCCGTAACACCGCAAAGGTCACTTTTTTTTTTTTGAGACGTTTAGAATTTACTAAAATGGTGAAAACGATTTTTTTTGCATTAAAATAGTAGTCTCTGAGGATTAGATGAAGCCTCGTTCCAGTACAGAAAAGCAAATGGTACTTTTTACATGCATAAACTTGAAAACGGGTCAATTTTGACCCGAACACAATATAAGGGTTAACCCTGCTACACTAACTTTGCAAAAAGTGTCGTCTCAGTAACACCACTGCACAAACACGCCTCGTAAAACTTAATACCACTACACAAATACAAACATCGTAATTGATTTATCAAGATCCCATAATAATGATGTTTCATGTCTATGCTAGAGGGCACTATAGTGTTCACTTTTATTATATTTCATATTTCATTACATTAGGGCCGGGGTCACGTGATTGTGATTTGAGCTCTAGGTCAAACGCCATCAAAGAAACAGGAAAGGAAGGGCGTGCTATGGGCAAACCATAAGGAGTACAGGGCTCTCAAGTTTTGAAGTTTGGAGTGAGTGAGATTTTTTTTTTTTTTGGGGGGGTGGGGGCACCTATCCACCTAGCGACTAGGGTGACCACCGGCATGAAACAGGAAAGGAGGACACTTGTGTCCAAAAAGGAGGACAAAGGCCCTAAAGTGAGGACACCTTGTTTTTTTTTTTGTTTTCCCTCGGTGGTTGGTCAAGAAAAACAACGTATGAATAATGTATGAAGTCAGCATATATTTATTAACATGGAACACCCATCAAAAACAAAAATGTGGCAAATTATGGTCAAGATGATATGAACCAAAAACAATATCATCACGGAGCGGAGCTTTTGAGTGACAGCAGCTTCCAGACAATCAGGGGCTGCAGGGGCTGTGTCAGCTGCGCGCATCGCGAATGTTTGCATACGACACAACATCGCAGAGTAGCAAGTGTAAATAATGGGTGGGGATTTATGACGATTTATGCAACGGTGGCCAACGAGGGTCCGAAAGGAGGACAAAATGTAAAAAAGGAGTACACGTGACAGACGGCCGGACAGACAGCTCTAAAACCGGACTGTCCGGACAAAATCCGGACGAATGGTCACCCTACTAGTGACCCATTGACCCTTCAACCCAGCTTCTTTTAAAAAGTTCAATTATATCATACACTGTTTATTTATTCTGTGACAAATAATAACCACAGTAGGCAGATTGCTCGTCGGTTCCCTAAAATAACGCTAGCTTGAAATGGACAGGTGTAAATGTTGGTCTAAAGAGCAAAACTACAAAGCAACTCATGAGAGCTATATAAATGAAGTTATTACCTGATGGTTCTCAGTCCTGAGTTGGATGTTCGTTTGTTTTATCATTCACCGTTTTGTCATCATTCGTTCGTCTCACTCACAGTTGCCGTCCTTCATTTATCACTGACAGTGCAGTGCACTGTACTGTCTAGACTTTACAGTCTGCCCGACAACAGAACAATCTAGTTTCTGATTGGCTGAAAAGGGCGTGGTGCCTGGATAACTCTTCTGAGCCACACAGACCGATGTTCTGGGCTGTGACCAGTGGCTAGAGTTTCATTGAATTGCTTAACAAAATTTTAGCGTGAGAAATACCATGTGTGGCGTGTGAACTTGTTTCAGTGGTAAATCAAACACGACATGTCCCCAAATTGCGTGAAAAGTCCCTCAGTCGTCCAGGTAGAATCCATGATAAAAGGAGAAGTTCAATTTGTCAACTGGACAAAGTTTGTTTGGTTGAAGACATTTCGTCGCTCATCCGAGAGACTTCTTCAGTTCTGGTTCTAGTGCTGGTTAGTCCCTGTTTATATCTAGCTGCAGGGCGGAGCTCACTACACTGAAATCCTTCTGAAACTATCTCTATACAAATTAGCTGAGATTTCAGCTGAGCTGATTAGCTGTTTCTGTTTAATGACGGATTAAAGAGGCTATTTTTGTCAAAAAAAGAGAATCCGTCATTAAACAGAAATGGGGGAGTTAGACATAACTTGTCTCCCATTTATAATTCGATTCTTATACCAAGTCAAAACAGACAAAGAAACATTAGGGCAGACGAGCCAGGGCAGAGGGGTGGAAAGGGTCGTTAGACGTTGAATAGGGGGTCGTAACTAGTCGCCAGAGTAATTTGAAAAACAAAGAGACAGATTAGGGGGGATCGTTTTCAGAGCTTTTTCAGTGTAGGACACGCCTCCCGGCAGCTAGATATAAGCAGTGTCTAACCAGTACAATAACCAGAGCTGACGAAGCCTCTCGGATGAGCGGCGAAACGTTTTCAACCAAACAAACTTTGTCCAGTTGACAAATTGAACTTCTCCTTTTATCACACATTTACAAGATGAAAAAAAGCAAATAATTCACAGTTAAGGTACTTTGGTCCTTCATCACACACGGTTTAAAAAATACAACTTAAAACTGTAACAATCAGAATAAGAATGCATTCAAAGTGACACACACTGGATTATTCTGAAATCATTTGGTGGAGTTATTGTTAAACCTACTTGTAAAATGGGTGTAGTTGTTATAAAATCTAAACAGGATATTTCTGAACACTAAATAACAATGTTTTGTGCATTATTAATATTTCAAAAAACAAGAAATCTGAGGGCATTTGTCACTATAATAATTTTTAGGCCCCAACCCAACACCAAACACGTAAGACAAGTAAGTGTACCAACTTAGTCAAATCTAATCTGCTCAAACTATGTGTAATAATAATAAAAGGTGAAAGAGTCCGTCATTATCAGCTGTACAGTATTGCTTGTAGGACAGTTTTTGGTTAAAGTGAAGAAGAACCAGCTAAAAGACATTAAAAATACTGTACTTGTAGAACAGCTCTGAGAGAGCAAAAGTACTTGTAGACTGGATCTGTACTTGTGGACCACGCCAGAGACAGTAAAAGTAGTTGTCTGTTCTTGTGGACCAGGTGAAAAACATTTCAAATACATGTAGGCTGAGTCAGTACTCCCGACCAGGTCAGAGACAGTAGAAGTACTTGTACACCAGGCCAGAGACAGTAAAAGTACTTGTCCACCAGGACAGAGACAGTAGAAGTACTTGTACACCAGGTCACAGACAGTAGAAGTACTTGTACACCAGGTCAGAGACAGTAGAAGTACTTGTACACCAGGTCAGAGACAGTAGAAGTACTTGTACACCAGGCCAGAGACAGTAAAAGTACTTGTCCACCAGGACAGAGACAGTAGAAGTACTTGTACACCAGGTCAGAGACAGTAGAAGTACTTGTACACCAGGTCACAGACAGTAGAAGTACTTGTACACCAGGTCAGAGGGAGCAGAAGTAGTTGTGGACAGGGAAGGACAGTGCAGTGGACAGACAGATGCCCAATGTGTCTCCTACAGAGGCCATAGCCATGGCAAACTCACGGTGGCGCTCCTCCGTCTGGAACAAAACCAAGACAAATGTTCAAACTTTGTTTACTTCAATTAGATGACATTTTGTTCATGTAGTAGTCCTGCCAAGATTTCTTTTTTTTTTGGTGCAACTTTATGTGAAAAGTTTGAGCATTACTGGAAGAATGTGTTCATCCACACAGAATAGTCTGCTCTTTTGACTGTGATTAAGAACATTTAAAGAGGAACTAAACACTAAATTAACTTTGTTGTGACTAAAATGTGTATATGGTGTTTTAAAACCATTGTCTACTGTACCTAGTCATTTTTGGCCATTTTTGTGCAAACTACATTTGCAGCTTTGTGTTCAAAGACAGTAAAAGACTGTGTGTGTGGAGTTTAGGTTTTTAGTCCCACTTTACACTAGAGATAGTTGGGCAAACTATAAACAAATGTACACAAAACATTCAGCTATAGACCGTACCAACACCATTGTCCAAATTAATAATAATAATAATAATAATAATAATAATAATAATAATAATAATAATAATAATAATAATAATAATAATAATAATAATAATAATAAAGCAGAAATAGAATAGGCAATCCTCTTTTTTAGGGGCAAAACTGAATCTACTGCAAATTTATCTTTATTTTCAAAGTCTGCAACATTTTTCAGTATTTTATTTCAACTTTTATTGGGCACTATTTTATTTTATGTTTGCATTTGATTACTTCAGAATCCCCAGCATCCTATAATAACTGTACTGGGCTTTTGGGAAGAAGTGTCTTGCTCAGGAACACAATGGCAGCATTAGGACAGGTCTGAAGTGGTGACTGTGGCAAATACTCAACACACTGTACCACGGCCAGCGCAAACTACCCAATCAGGCCTGGACTGGTAATCGGGCATTCCGGGCATTTTGGTCCATCTTCAATATAAACAGTGGACTAAATTAATCAGGATATAGAAGCTTACGAGAGCGGTCCCACCCCTTTCTCTGCTCTGAAGCCCGCCAGTTTCAGTGTTGAGCGTGGAAACATGGAGAAGCGGCAGAAAGGGGGTGCGGAGAAGTTGCAGGCTAAAATACGCTGCAAAATAAATAACAGTTCTAAAATAACAGACACATTCTCTGGAGGGGCTGCTGGAGCCTCCATGTCCTCTGCAGGTTGAAGGTGGACAGGGAACCCGAGGGAACCCGAGGGAACCCGAGGGAACCCGAGGGAACCCGAGGGACAGAGTGACCCGGGAAGTGTAGCACAGGCACAGCAGGTAAGCAGGTCGACAGGCATAAAATTACTCACTTTTCGGCGAAATTTGCCGTTTTGACGCCAAAACATGTGACCTACGTGAATCGTGTAGATTCGATGAGCTAAATCCAAATGCAAGGCAAATTTCGACTGGGGGTGCGGTTGTGAAAACAGCAAGCATGTGCATATCCTGTGGTAACAAGTGGCTGTGATGCAGTGGCCTGTCAGCTAGCTCTAAAGTTTGAGTGCTCAAAATATCTGCAGTAGTGTAGTACAAGTACTGTGGCAAGTACATCACTTTTTCCTTTAAATGTTGCGCCCTGGTTTCCCCTAGGCCAAGACGTAACAATAGTAAAATACTTTGCTTCAGGGAACACATACATAAATTAGTCCGTTGTGCTCTGCTAATTACAAGGGGCCAGTCTAAGTCAAAAATGCCAGGGCCGTTTTTTTGTCCCAGTCCAGCCCTGACTTTTATACATTTCCATGTACATAAACAATCAGCATTAACTACCTCCCGTGAACTCTAGAGGGGGCCGCACTCACCTCTTTGCTGATAAAGTAGAACGTGTTGACATAGGCGCCCCCTCCCAGAAGACCCTCGTACAGGATAATAATGAAAACTATCCAGACAGAGGGAATGAACCGGAACGATACCGCGAACGTCAGCAGCACAGTGTTTAGTATCTGTAGACATCAGATCAAATGCAACCAATTACTTTGGCATTCAGAACGTCACAGAATCCCTACTGATGGAATTACGACCCCAAAGAATGCTGGCGACAACTGTAGGCTCGACTAGGGTGACCAGACGTCCACATTTACCCGGGACAGTCCCAGGTTTGAGCTCTGTGTCCCTTGTCCCAGCAGATTTATCCAATACCAGTGATTTGTCCCATTTTTATACAAAAAATGTCCCCATTTTGACCAATTTGATCTAAACCAGGACTAAACTAAGATTAAACCAGAACTAAAACAGGACTATCACAGTTTTTTGCTAATCAACAGTAAAGAGGAGCATAAATTGTCGTTGTCCCTCAGGCTTTTTGGTGAATTGGTCCACATTATCCGGAAAATAACTTTTTCTACTAGTCTTAAATCCTCTGCTATGATGAATAATAAACTAATAATAATGCATCAGCTTTATAAAGCGTGTTATAAATTAAATAACCAATAATTTTGATGTGATACTTTTATTTATTTATTTATTTGATAGGGACAATGCACATTAATGAACATAAGTATAAAACAAATGTAAATATGCCGAATTTTAGCTACAAAGCTAGTTTTCATCCGTAGTCCCAGACATGATATTAAGGGTTTTAGACTGAAGACACTTTAAAATCTCAGATAAAAGCTCTTTTTTGACCACTCGTCTATGGCCCTACATGGTATATATATGGTATATATATATATATATATATATATATATATATATATATATTTTTTTTTTTTTTAGGGGTAGCACGGTTCATGAAAAACCGACGAACCGTTCGGTGCGCTTGTCACGACGAACCGTTCGGTGCGCACCTGACGGTTCCGGGCATGCGCAATGTATACTTGCCTCTGGCATTTCGCGAGAAAGATGATTGAGTGCGGTGAATAAAGTTAGATAGAAATGGCAAGTGAGAGTGGAGATAGCGGCAAGGACATAGAGGGTGCACCAGTGTAATTTAAGTTCCGTGTCTGGGGAAAAGGAAAGTCACGGACACCCCCCTCCCACGCCGCCCCCGAAATGCGCTCTAATCAGAGGCATTGAGGAGGGAGCTTATGCGCGCTATCAGGGAAGCTAACAGGAGGAGAGAGCGTGAAAAGTCAGTAAGTGAGGCACGGACAGATGTTTTATAAAGTTTAACCTGCCCTGTGATACACGTTACATGTTACACGTGCGCGCTCGCTGACGTGCGGTGTCCACAGCTCCAGAAGGAGCGCGGCCCACACACCGGTAGAAGTTTAATACGAGACACGTACTTTTGTTTCTGTTTCTTCAATATCTAGTGAAAAGGTTTTTTCAACAGCAGGTGACATAGTTACTGCCACCAGATCGGAGAGATGGTTCCAATAATGGTCTTAAAGTCATGTCAAATTCAGATTGTGTGATTATTACATTGTATTAAGATTTTATATTACATTAGAATATTATATAATCTTATAACCTTTTTAATGTTATATCCTGTTATTGTGGATTATTAAGATAAATGGATATAAGGTGTATTTTGAAATAAACCAATAAGAACCGTACAGAACCGAAAACCTTGACCCTTAAACCGTGATACGAACCGAACCACCCCGTGCCACCCCTTATATATATATATATATATAGATATATATATATATATATATATATATATATATATATATATATATATATATATATATATATATATATATATATATATATATATATATAATTTTTTTTTTTTTTGAGATAATAAATCAATCTCCTCTCACCTCAGCCTAACAGAGCTGAGTGCTTCACTCATTGATTTTGTGACTGTTTCATGGTCTGTTTCAATATATGGCTCTCCAAGACAAAAGTTTGATCACCCCTGGTTTATCCAAAATACAGAAATCTCTGTTCATGAAGGGGTTTGCCACCTATTCTGATATCCGTTCATTACGACATGCCTCTATTCAGATATTTGTTTTTTAATTTTTGAGAGTTGCGATAGTCTACCCAGGCGCATCTCTCGCAGCCACCGTTTTACATTAGATATTTTCCCAAAGGTCGGCCTATGGTCTTTTATAAAATGCATGTTTCCCACGGCGATCAGTTTGGACATTTTCCCACTGTCTGATATCCCATCCACAAAGTATAACAGTATCACATCAGCTGGGCAGCAAGATTTTTATATTACGAAAAGAAACAGGCGCAAAGACAAAGACTGGAGCAAAAGACTGGAGCAAAAGAAACAAAACAATCCAAGCATGTTTTTGAAAAGCTCAGGTAAAAAGTCACAATATTGAGCACAAATGTTTAGCTAAAAGTATGCAGGTTTCTCTGCTCACCTGCAGCCCAGCGAAGAGCCAGAGTTTACGGACTTTAAAGCAGCACAGAGACGAGCGTGACACAAACACTCCCACCTGGTACAGGGTCTGGTACCTGCACACACATGTTAAGAAGAAGAAGAAGAAGTGAACTTTATTGATCTCACACTGGAGAAATTCTTCTCTGCATTTTAACCCATCCTATATATATATACATATATTAGGAGCAGTGGGCAGCACACATTAGGGCGCCCGGGGACCATCTCCATGATCTTCGTGCTTCGGCTTGGTCAGGACCTAAGCTGGAGTACCTATGGTGCATGTTTTGGGTTGGTGGGGGAAACCGGAGTGCCCGGAGGAAACCCACCCAGACACGGGGAGAACATGCAAACTCCACACAGAAAAATTCTGTATCAGAAATTAATTCTGTATCTACATGAATATTAGGATAAATATAATGTATGGGGACTGACCAGCGATACTGTTCAGCGTGAGACAGGAAAATGCCAGGGAAATACAGGAGCTCCATCTGAAACAACCAGAGAAAATGTTAGAAGTGAAACATTGTTGGTTTTGAATAGGGGAGTCACCTGAGCTCATCTTCTCCAACAACAGCTTTGACGCTTGATCCGCCAATACCCAACACCCAGAGACTGGAAGAAGATGCATCTTTCTTGTCTGGCGAGTCCAAAATATTATATATAACTTAATTTAGAACAAACTCACCTCAGACTAACAGAGCTGAGTGTTTCGCTCATTGATTCTGCAGAAATCTGTGATGTTTTTCAGTCTCCTGTGATATTTTTCTCACAAGCTGCCATATTTGTTTTGATACAGACGAACCATGGAGGTCTCTGATTGGCTAATCCACCCCTCAATCACACTTTGATGGAAATTTATATTGTGAAGAAATTATTCTTATCATAAGAATAGTTTCTAATCATAAGTGTAAATGCATTTGGTCTGTGTCTGACACCCACAGCATCCTTAACACGTGTAAAGGCTCAGCAGAGGAAACTCTGTTTCACCTGCCTTAAAGCCATTCATTCAGTGATGATAAGAGAGTAACAGAGACTCACCAGGCCCTGGTTTATGAAGTACTCTGCGAAGTACACCAGCCCCAGAGGAATCACAAACTTGAACAGGCCCTGCTCATGAGCACAAGGGCAGAGTGAGATCACAGACAGCACAGAGAGGAAGGGGAGGGTACAGTGCACATCCTTACCTTCATCACCTGGATCTTCTCAGTGAAGCTCAGAGGTCCTCTGGCCCTCACACCCCTCCCTATAGAAACACAAGACAGTTAGAGACAGTGACCAGCCAGAACTCTGGAACTTTCTCTTATTTTGATAACTGACTCTTCCTTTCGTCCACTGGGGCTTTAAAAACATGTTGATGAACTTTGTTATTATGTTATGATCATTCAAATATTCATGAGTTTGCTCATCAGCCTCAGCCCGCTACCTGCCACATTCCAGAAAGTGAGCATGGGCGCATTTTGGCCCAACTTTCTACTGGAAAACCGTCACCTATCTCTGCAACTGCTGCTGTCAGACTCGTCACTTTGGTCTTCAATTGTTTGTATTAACCCGCTCTACATGATTCTGCCAGACCCGTGGAGCGGGGAGAAGCGGCATTACCTTCACCCAATTTGCACTTAATTGCGAATAATGACCACACAGATTCATACTTGAAGCGTTGTGATTTGCAGTGAACTTACTGGGTGTGGTTCGGTCCTCGTCCTCCTCCTCTGCAGAGTCCATCAGCCCCTGTGTCTCCTCTGAACACAGACCTGTGCACCGGGGGTCCCTTGTCCTCCACTGGGGCAGAAAGGGAGGAGGCACCAGCAGGAAGAAGTAACTGCACACACAACATGTGATATGGTAATGTTATGGCACTAGTCTTGCATAATGGTCATTTATAATATCAGTGCCATGCTTTGGAATGCTCGTGAATTGGAATTTTTTTCTTGTTTGGAAAAAACACATTACTTCCAAGACGTTCCAAGAGTAGAAATACAAAGTAGTGGTCCAAGACGTAATGTAATTTTAAGAGTAACCATCTGGAAGGAACATTTCATTCTTATTTGAAGTTAATGTAATAAAGGACCAAACGGTAATTCATGAACAAAATTTGGTATTTCCAAAGGACAGACACAAAAATAAGAAACTAAAAGGAGTGCTGCAAGAAACACAAGTGTTCAAATAATTTCTTACTGTCAACAAAAAGCTTTTGTCACTTCTAGACTGTTACTTTAATCAAAATATTCAAGTAGGAGTAAAAGTATGGTGTCTCAGAATGACTCTAAAGGCTGCCACACGCTACAGGAGAATTTGCCCGATTTTGGCTGTGATTTCTTCTCCCAGAGTTCAGGGAGGCGTGACCTGACTTTGTGTCTTCGTGTGCGATTTTGAAGCCGCTGCGCTCCTGTCAGTGTCAGATCATAACCACCAAATATCAGCAACGCTACAGTAAAAGCCGATAAAACAGAGCGTAAGGGGAAGAGGAGTGACGGACACAGAGGCACAAGATACAAACTCGGGATACAGCGAAAATAATAATAAGACTTTATTACTGATGTCTTGTAAAATTGTAAATTTATACTGCAGAATCTCATCCACATTATCCATAGAATTTGTCCTCTGCAAATAATGACACTCAGTCCACAAATCCGCGCTATTAATCCAGTTTAAGGCGTTCTTTGAAAGTAAAAAGGCCAGAGTAGTTCCTCAGGTGTGTCTGTTACATCCACAGAGCACGGATCGAGGTGAAGCTGCAGATTAGCGACAGTGACTCTACTTCCTGTGGACTTTATCGCCAGTCTTTTATCCTTTAAAAATCATGTATCTGAAGTATTGCGCCACATTTCACAAATAATACAGTCATACCTCACCTTACGAAATTAATTCGTTCCAGAAGTGGTTTCGTAACGTGATTTTTTTCGTAAGTAGAGTTGCAATGTAAAAGGCCTGATTCGTTCCAAAGCCCCCCAATAAACCCTGCTGAAGAGTGTATTTACAAGTGTATTTACGTTTCGGGGGATTCGGGCGGCTGCGAAGCCGAGTGCTCATTATTTGAATTTTTGAGATTTCGCTTTCGTAACTTGAATTTTTTTCGTATTCAGAGACGAAAATTTTATGTAAAGGCGTTTCGTAACTTGGATTATTCGTTATTTGGGTCTTTCGTAAGGTGAGGTATGACTGTAATATCATAGTTTTGATTTGTACCTAAACGAAGTGCAGAGTTCTCATCTTTTGAACACAGAGTCTCAAAATGAGTCGTATTACTGTAGACAGGAAACGGCTGACGTGATCTCGCTCACAGCTTTATATCCTGTGCTCCTCCGTCATCCCACTGCAGTCTTTGCGGTCGAAGATTTTAAGGCTGTGTCCCATTCCTCTGTCTTACCCCTTCCCCTTCCCCTACCCCTTTATCTACGTGTTTGTCTTGCCCCTTGATACCGAGCTGAGAGGACTAGGGGTACGAATGTTCCCCTAAGAAATGGGACACCACTCGATTACCGTTTGCGTCATCGTCCCTCGCCTCTACCTGAGCTGCTACGTCTACAACAACTGACGCAAACAAACGTAAAAAAAATGTCAAGGATTATCGGGTACCTCAGCTCGACAAAAAACTAGCTTGTCTATACATCTATACATACTTGTTCGATGAAAACGATAATGCCGGCTAAACAGACACAGCAACAACAGTTCACTAAAAGTAACGTAGAACATAAGCGTCATAATTGTAAACCTGCTAAACTGTTAATCGATAATTACAACTGCTGAAAATACATTTATGAGACTCCTTGGCTGGTCGATGTGACGCTGCCATCCTGATCTCAAAACCTGCCTGAGCTTGTAGGCGTACCCTTCGTTTCAAATTTAGTCGAGAGTTTACTTCATTTCAAGGGGTATGTTGCCCTCGGTCGTGGCCCGAGCCCTTGATTAAAATTAGAATCGAGACACCCCTTGGCCTCACATGAACGGGCAAAACCAAGGGGTAGGGGGTAAGACGAAGGGGTAAGGCAGAGAAATGGGACGCGGCCTTTAAGTCTCATCAGATTCTCCTTGTGTCTGTGGTGTGCGCTTTTTGTCGCAAGTTCAAAACCAATAAATCCTGTAGTGTGTGGCGGCCTTAAAGGAGAATTAATGTTTTTTACAATCTGAGCCATATTTTGGTAATAAAACAAGTTGTTTTACTCACCCATAGCACTTTGGTGTCATTTGGAGCATTTCTGGAGATGTTTTAGATTAGCGATATCCGTTAATGTGAGTGGTCGGGGCACAACGTAAAAGTCACCAAAATAACACAAACTTTAGCACTTTTTAAATCATAGAAGCTCAATGTCTTAGTCTACACTTTCGTTTGAGTCAAAAGTGGCCTGTAATCCGAGATTTAGCCATAATTTTGAGTGGATGAAGAGGCCAGTGCGCATGTGCGGAGTCACAGCTGATTTCGCTCTCAGCTCTCGGGACCCAAACATGAAACGCAAAGCTGTAAGACGTTTGGACCGTCGTGTCTGCAGTACCCACTTCAGTCAGGACGATTTTTTACCAGCGGATTCACCGCACGATTCTGAGAAGTAATGCGAAACCGATGGCTGTTCTCTGCTGCTCCTAAAACTGTCTCAGCTTCATTCTTTCCTTATCCATTCTGTCTCCTTCCTCCGTATACTCCTCTTCAGTCCTCTTCAGCCTCAAAGTCCCAATCTTCTGCCATGTGTCGCTCGCAACAGAAAAGTTATGAGCGTCTTCTTATCTGCAAAACAGCTGTGACTGCGCATATGTGCACTGTCCTCCTCATCTAGGTCATAGGTCATCATAGGTCATAGGTCATAGTTGCTTTATTGTCGAAAAACAATCATATGTACATGTACATAGAATGAATTCGAAATTTAGTTTCCCCAATAACCAGGCAGGACAGTATAGAGTGGCTAGGGGAGGGGCCGCTGCACTTGCGCGCGCCGCCGACTGGGAGATGCAGACCAGAAAAGATGCAATACAATCAATGACAATTATACACAACATGTAATGACAGAAAACAATTGGATAGATAACATACGGTGTCTTTTTCTTTGGTGACAAGAGGGAAGGGTGTGGGGCAAGGGAAAAGATCAGAAATCAATGAAATTGATTGAAAACTGAAAAAGAAGCAGACATCCTAAAAATAGACAGGGCAGTATTACTTAATACATGTGAGTGTGAGTCCAATAGTGTGTGGCAATGTTTTTGTAGAGTCTGAGATAAGCGGCAGCTGGTGGCCTTGGACGTGTTTGTGCAGAAGAAGCAGTCAAAACAAAGAGTCCGTTTGAATCACATTTTTCCAGGAGAATAGATTACAAAAAGGGGAATTTAACATAATCGATACATTTTAGAACCCAGGCGAACAGACAATTTGCCAGAACTCTGGTTTCTGTCAGGTCCCCACTTCATGCAGGTCTGTGCGACCCGCAATCCTCCCCCTGGCACGTATGATAGTGAATATGGACTGAGCCGCTGTTCCCCACAGTTCCAAATCCATTTATCCGCGATGTTATCTAGCGCCCGGTGGATCCCACAGATGGATGATACGTTCACCTGTGTTTTTCCTTCTGATGTTGCCCCCTACTCGAAAATCTACTCGAAACTATGGCTAAATCTCGGATTACAGGCCACTTTTGACTCAAACGAAAGTGTAGACTAAGACATTGAGCTTCTATGATTTGAAAAGTGCTAAAGTTTGTGTTATTTTGGTGATTTTTATGTCGTGCCCCAACCACTCACGTTAACGGATATCGCTGAACTAAAACATCTCCGGAAATGCTCCAAATGACACCAAAGTGCTATGGGTGAGTGAAACAACTTGTTTTATTACCGAAATAAGGCTCAGATTGTAAAAAAAAAACGTTAATTCTCCTTTAAGAAGTACAAATGTGTTAAAAAGTGAGTCTAGTGAGTACATTCCTTACCTGAGTACCATGGCGGCTGGTATGATGAGCATGATGAGCAGAGTGAGCCGTGGTGTTACGCCCAGCTGAGTGAGACCAGAGTAGAGCAGGGCCCCGATCACTCCGGCCCCTCCAGTACCAGAGCCCCAGCCTCCCACCACATCCCTGAGGAAGAGGAGGATCGTAACCAAGAATTATGATTAGACTAATAAAAATAGATGATAGAATGCTTTTATTTTGTTAAATCAATGTTTAAAGGGCCCGTGTTGCACCATTTTCCATGTTCTAATGTAGTTTCCTCATGACAGACATCCCTGGAGTTGTGTTTTGTTTCATTCGCTCACATTTAACACACAAACCCTGCAGATTTAGCTTGTTTTAATCTAAAACCGAAAACACTCTGTTCATTTCAGCCCTGGAATTGCCAATCTTTACTTTACTAAAGGTAAAAGGAGCCGTTAACTTGAAAACATCACAAGGTGGAGCAGAGCATTGTGAGCTTTGGAGATGTAGACAGACGAATAATAAAGAGTTATTAAACACGTGCGAATGAAACAAAACACAACTCCAGGTCGTTTTTGAGGCGGAAACTACAACATGGCTTAAAGGTCTGAAGAGCAAGGTTATTATAGTTAACGAAAACGAACGAAAAAACGAAAACTAAAATTGCAAAAACATTTTCGTTAACCGAAATACATAAAAACAATAATTGAAAGAAGAAAAAAAAAAACGATAACTGAAACTGTATTGTGTGTTTACAAAACTAAAACTAACTGAATTTATAGATAACTTGCCCTTCTTTTTCGTTTTTGTCAATTTATTTACAAGCCTTGGATTGCTATCAAATTAATTTGGAAGTTTTTGTTTGCTGTGTATTTTTATTTGTTTTTGCACTTAAGGCTGCAGCTTGTGGACGGCTTTGGTTGTCATGGGGGTAAACCTGAATAAATGTTCTAAAATTCTATTTGTTTGTTGTAAGTTTGATAACACAATACTTTCTTTTTGAATCCTGCACTTTTTGACAAATAACCCGAAGTATAACCCAAAAACTAAAACTAAAACAAACCAACTGAATTAGAGGGGAAAAGTCAAAACTAACTAAAACTAAACTAT
The DNA here is from genome assembly GCA_036785185.1 of Paratrypauchen microcephalus. NCBI lineage: Eukaryota > Metazoa > Chordata > Actinopteri > Gobiiformes > Gobiidae > Paratrypauchen > Paratrypauchen microcephalus. The sequence continues at coordinate 7,472,147 of JAVJIX010000022.1, read as the reverse complement.
AATGAAAAATCCAAAACTATTACAACCTTATTGCGTAATATAGGAGCTTTAACAATGTGTTAAATTGTCTACATTTTGGATAGAAATGTCTGTGTTGATGACATAGGTAGAGATATTCCACCTTATAACAAATTACAACATTTTTATTATTAGAACAGTGAAAGATACAGGACATACCATACTTCATACGGATGTACAACTCACCCTTATGTAACAGATAATACTCCCTACAACTGCACAACAACCTTTATGTAACGGAAAACCTTATGTTCTGTCAATCATCATACCATTATTGCACTTTTCTTTCTTGTCTCTTGTATTTAGCTGTGATTTTATATTTTTATTACTGATTTTTCTATTGTATTTTGACTTGGACGTATACATTTATATAATTATGCCCAATTTGACACCTGTCTTTTTTGCAACTTATTTAGAATGTATTATTACCATTTATTTTTTACTCTTTGTTATTATATTATATTATGATGAGTGAGCTACGGTGTCCAAATAATTTCCCTTGTGGATCAATAAAGTTTGTCTAAGTCCAAGTCTAAATTATGGCCAAATCAGTAACATTTCAACAAGGAGACAAGTAGCAGACAAGTGAAACTTGCTCCACCAGAAAAGTTACGCAGTGCACCTTTAATATTATTAGGTTAAGAGGTATTTCGTAGTATTGTGATTCCACGCTCTCATGTTACCTTAGACTTAGACAAACTTTATTGATCCACAAGGGAAATTATTTGGGTTCAGTAGCTCACTAATTACAATATAATAAAAAAATATTTAAAAAATAGATGGAATAGCAAAAAAAAGGTGTCAAATGAGACACAGTCATAAAAATAGTAAGTTTATATGTACAAATCAGAATAAAATTGAAAAATAAGCAATAAAATAAAATATAAAATAAAACATCAAATCACAGCTATATACAGTTGTAGGGAGTATTATGTGCCCCTCTATGGTCTGGTGCAGTGGGTGAGCAGGAGTGTCCATGATGGAGAGCAGTTTGTCCAGTGTCCTCCTGCCCCTCACTGTGACAAATGACTCCAGCTCACAGCCGATCACGTGACCAGCTTTGCGGATCAGTTTGTCGATCCGTTCCAATGTCCCTTTTACCTGTCGAAGTAGACGGTGAGCGCGAGGAAGGACAGCTCTCCGAGTCCCGAGCTGATACTGGCCAGAATCACACCTGCAGCACAGACGCACACACTTCACATTTTTTCCCAGACGCGTCGGCAGATCCTCGCATCAATATGTCAACAGTCTTTCGAGTTTAGAGGTGAACGCTGGCACCACTTTATGACGCTAAAAAATCATTTCACTTTTGTTTATTTACACTGACACTTTTTGTTTCATGTGGACAGGCCCAGTAATGACAGAGATATAAACCATAAACCAGGTCGACAAATCTATAATCTGACAGTTACACAGCAATTTATTTTATCACCTGAGAATTCTGACCTGTCTCAGTCTAAACTACGTGTTGATGTCACATGAATATAACCCATTGTGCTGTTTCTATTATTAAAAGTACACGTTAATTTGCACTGTATCAATGCAGCAACATGAACTGTAAATATGTAAATAGTGGATGGATGTGATCATATATAGTTTTACTTATAGACAGACTGGATGAATGACTGTATTAATATATGTTATATGTTATTTTATTGGCATGTACAGTGGTCCCTCGCTCCATCGCTGTTCACTTTTCACGGCCTCGCTGTTTCGCTGATTTTTTTTTTTGTGTGTGTTGTGTTGTGCATCCTGATTGTCTTCTCCTCCGTGTCTCCTGTACAGTACAGAATGTGTTCAGTTTGACACATTTATATAGATGTTATAGAGGGGGGACCCGGGGGGGCTCCGGGAGTCCCGCTGGATGCACGAGGAGCCGAGACATGAGTCACTGGATCCGTAGGAAGTCCAGACCGGGACTAAGACATGAGGACCACACCGGGACTAGACCGGGACCAGACCAGGACCAGACCGAGACTAGACCGGGACCAGACCGGGATTAGACCAGGACTAACCAATGAGGACCAGACCGGGACCAGACCGGGACTAGACCAGAACTAGACCAGGACTAAACGTGGACTAAACCAGGTCTAAACCTGGATTAAACCAGGACTAGACCAGGTCTAAACCTGGACTAAACCAGGACTAGACCAGGTCTAAACCAGGATAAAACCACCACATGCAGCTCTTTGCCTTGTTTCGTGTGGCTCTTGTGCGTTTTCGCTTTGTGGCTCGGACTGCGTCGCTGGACGTGGTCTCGAGAGGGAGGCACGGTCCGGACACTGCCTTGATCTCATGCTCACAGCCCCGGGTGGGATGCCAGTCATGTTGCTCTATGGATTTGACAACGATCATCGGTTCACCATTAATACATTTTGTTTGAAAGTTTGAGTGTTTAAACGAGAGAGAAATGTGAGAAAATGTTAATACTAGTCTGAGAAAAGTGTATAATGTGTGCGGTGAGGCGTTTACAGCCTTAAAACATGTATAATAATTGTAAAATATAAAGTTGTCCTACTTCGCAGATTTCACTTATTGCGAGTTATTTCTGGAACCTAACCCCCGCGATAAACAAGGGACCACTGTACACCATTTATGACATCAATCTGTCCAGGGACTGAAGGTGGAAATGAACAATTCTGCTCTAAACTCGCACAAAATATGACCTCTTTGTGTAGCTCAGTGTTTTTATGTGCATTGTCCCCGATAAATAAGCAAAAATAAAATAAACTAAACAAAAATAAAGCAGATATCTTGTATAATATTAATTATGGATTAGGATTCATATTTAAAACTCTGCAGCAAGGTGTTATCCAGGTGTTATCACTGTAATCAGCAACTCCTAATCAGTGCAGTCTTGCATAATGTCACATAGTACTTGAAATTGCAGTGGCCACAAAACAAAGCTGTAAATGTACTGAGTGTTTACCAAAGGAACTAGGAACAGTAGACGATGCTATAGAGCGTTTTCACAGACTCGAAAAATCCAACCGTGACCCGGATGTGCGGCCCTGTTAGAGATATCGCTCACTCAAAGTAAACACTCTTATAAAGCAACCGTGCAGAAAAAAAAATCTAAATTTCGCAATAAACCTTCCACATCGGAATCCAAAACTTCTGATACAGATGATCAGTTGTATAGAGTTGAGTTGGAGGGCAAAGAAAAGGAGCATTATATGAACAAACTCAAATTAATTGGGCGAGAAGATCCGTATGAGATGGATTCAAGTTTGTTCAGTGACAGCGGCGATTTGTCGATTCTGCTGCTGTAAACGACTCCGATATTGTCAACGACCTGGTCTTCTCCCCAAGCCCTGATACAGCACAAGACCTTCAGAGCTCTAAAGGTCTGGAGGAACAACCAGTTTGTTTGTGGCTGGTACGAGAGAAATTGTAGACAAGCATATTGTGATGCAAAGGTCATACTTGTATCACAAGTGTCACGTGTTTAAGTACGAGTTTTTTGCTTTTTATTATTCACGTTTTGCAAAGATTAAAATATGAACATCGTTTTTCCACCTCTGTCGCCTCCTTTCCTTTGATAATTGCTCTGTCTGTTCACCCTGGTTCAGTCCTGGTTTAGTCCTGGTTTAGTCCTGGTTTAGTCCTGGTTTAGTCCTGGGTTAGTCCTGGGTTAGTCCTGGGTTAGTCCTGGTTTAGTCCTGGTCAGTCACTACTTGTGACTAGGTAAACGATAGAACTGCAGGTGTTTTTCTCTGTCCGATCTATTGTGACAGCCAAGGACCCAACAATAGCCGTTTCCCAATTCAGCGAGTGCACAGTTCGGAGTGTGGTCTCAGCCTGCAGTTGAGGCGGGGCATACTCGCTCAGCCCTGAGTGCAGTCCGTAAATCGCATTGGCGTCTGCAAAATGGAACAGGTCCCGCCTCAGCTCAATGAGCCGAGTGGTCTGCTCCTTGTTCCCTAAAGACAAAAATATTATTCTATTGCGACTAGTAATACTTGGAATTGGGACATGGCGATACTGTAGAATATCCAGCATTACAACAGCAAAGGAAATGTAGAAGTGTAAGGGGAAAAGCATGTGAACGGCAATACAGGTGCCGTGAACTATGCCGTTACGGCTACCGTCACACATGTTTAGCGTAGTTTATGAAGAGTTTCATGTAGCATAGTTGTAGGTGAGGTGAACCAGTACACACATTTTATAGTGAAGTCACAACTGTCACATGGCGATGTCACTGGCGAGTCCATCTTTGTAGTCATATATCCTGCCGTGCTGTGCATGCTGGGGCTTTTGAGTGTGCGAAGCATGCATGTTTGCACACTTGGTCCACGCCCCGATTTCCATGGAAACGACTGCGGTGTTCAGACCGCGTGTTAACTGTGCATGGGACAAATGGAACAGCAGTTGTCGCGCCGGATATGACGCACATCCCCCTCCAACCACGCTCCGAACCGTGCACTTGCTGAATTGGGAAACGGCTAATATTTGACCATTTCGTTTTTGTTTTTGTTTTTTTAACTTGGCGGCATAAGTGCAATAATTGTTTTCTTTTGAGTATCTCCAACATGGCTGACTTCCGGATTATGACGTCACATGAAAACGCTCTATTACAACTCCATACAGACTGTCGTAGCAAAAAACTTTAGTTCCACTTTAAACTAATTCAAAACGATATTCCACCTCCTTCTACCCACAGACGTTTGCTCTGATAAAAGTCCTCACCCAGGAAGCTCATCCAAAGCGCAGAGGAGAAGGACACGATCAGAAAGCTTGCAGCAGCCGTCAGCGCACAGAACAGGATTCGAAATCTGCAGCGATATCATTACATCGTTATGTGTGTTATAGTTTGGCTTCATGCAACTGCCAGTGCCAAGTTTAAATACTACTACAATACATTACAGGATGGATTTTAAAAGAGTCTTACCCATATGGGAATTTGTGGATAACGAATGGAGCAAACATCTTGATGAATAGTGTGGGGAGGATATCAGCCAACAGCACAGCCTGGAAAAGTCAGGAATGAACATTACGCAGCACAGAACTACAAAAGTATAATATAATTCACAGTGCAGTTTGATTTGTCTGCTTATGTCGTCTTGACTTCACTTCATCATTCATAAAGTCTGATTTCAGAAAGCGGGTCACATACAAACTAGAGGAATGGTTAACAATTAGAATTGAATAAAACTTTGATGTTTCTTGTAAATATCATGCTAACATTTGATACGGTGACACCTCTGTTTGGTATTGAATGTGTCTTAAAGGGGACATATTATCCACAAATCTTGTATGATGTAGAAAAGGTTTCAGGGGCAGTCCTCTGGGCAACAAGACATTTTCAGCTCCTCTGCAAAAGCCGATTTTTCCTTTTTTTTCTGATATAAAAAAGAAATGCATGCGTGTGTCGTTACATAGTTTAAGGATTTACCGCGGTGGAGGTGGGGTTGCAGTCGTACAAGCTGCTGTTACTGCTGTTACTGCTGTTTCCGGTCTGGAGGTCATGTGTAGGAGTGACGGAGGCCTGAAGGACATAAAGTATTTTCACTGTTTACATTCATATACATACAGTACGTACAGGGAACTTTAAACTGACATGTCATCAGAATGTTCTAAAGTTGTCTTTCTTGAGCTAATCTGAAGGCCACATGAAGTTGACTGTGGAATATTTAGGAGTGAGGGAATTTCACGATTGGACTTGTTGCACAGGTGGCATCCTATCACAGTACCACGCTGGAATTCACTGAGCTTCTGACAGCGACCTATTCTTTCACAAATGTTTGTAGAAACAGTCTGCATGTCTAGGTGCTTCATTTTATACACCTGTGGCCATGGAAGTTAATGGAACACCTGATTTCCAGTATTTGGATGGGTGAGCGAATACTTTTGGCAATATAGTGTATGTAAATACAGTGGCCCCTCGTTTATTGCGGGGGTTATGTTCTAAAAATAACAAGCGATAAGCGAAATCCGTGAAGTAGTCAGCTTTATATTTTACAATTATTCTCCATGTTTTAAGACTGTAAACGTCTCACCACACACATTCTACACTTTTCTCAGACTGGCATTAACGTTTTCTCACATTTCTCTCTTGTTTAAACACTCAAACCTTCGTAGATTTTCAACAAAAAATGTATTAATAGTGACGCGTGTATTTCACAGTTCCTCGTCCTGGCGCCGCTCCACCTTGGTGCAGGCGTCTTTTTCGAGTGCGCTCTTTTTTCTTTTGGGCGAGAAGATTGACGAACAAATTGGCAAAGTCTACAGTCCCTTAGCCAATCAGGCCACAGAACACAATGTGCGTTGATACACTGTAAAAAAAATTGTAATAAAAAAAAAATCAGGGAAACAGCAAGGCTGCGAAAAGTGAACCGCAATATAGCGAGGGACCACTGTAAATGAGTTAAAACTTTAATATCAACATTTTGCCTTCATTAAAAGTGTGAATTGTGTATATATGTACCAAAATAAAATTGTACTTGTCAGTAAACTGGGCTTTGATCTCACTCGCGTGGGCATATCAGGTCAGATAGGCATGATTGACAGGCGCATTAACCAATCAGAGAGACGCATGCTCTGTTTGGGTGGTGAGTTAGAGTTCACGTGCCAAACCCACCTTGATTATTTACAGTTTATGATATTCTGAGACAAATTCGAACTTGTACACTGAAATGAGATTCTGTTCCTCCCGCTGCCTCCATTCTGGTATTAATGTGCTTTCTTACAGATGCAGTGGAGTTCTGGTTCTCTTGCTTCTTCAGAATGTCGTGTGCGGCGCTCAGCATGACCACGTATGCAAAGTTATTACACAACCCCAGCAACCTGTGGAGGAGAGGGGGCAGAGAGAGGGCAGAGAGAGGGTAGAGAGAGGACAGAAAGAGAGTACAGAGAGAGGGTAGAAAGAGAGGGCAAAGGGAGGGCAAAGGGAGGGCAGAGAGACGGCAAAGAGAGGGCAGAGGACAGAGAGAGAGAGAGGGCAAAGAGAGGGCAGAGAGAGGAGTCAGAGAGAGGGGAAGAGAGAGGGGTAAAGAGAGAGGACAGAGAGAGAGGGCAGAGAGAGGAGTCAGAGAGAGGGGACAGAGAGAGGGGGTAGAGAAAGAGAAAGGCAAAGGAGAAGAGAAACAGTGTGGTCAAACTGACTCTGCACTTTCATGAGAACATTTCACAGTCATCAGATCCACTCAAACATCACTCGATTTGATTTTAAAGATGCACCATGTAACTTTTCTAGTAAGTCTCCATCACCCGGTTGTGTCCATGGAAATATGCTACGAAAGATTGCTTTTCCTGGAATGCACCGCAGTATGACATTAAACTTGCTTATTATTTAATTTAATTTGTTTTTGCAATAAAACAATACCTTGAAAAAAACACATTCTACTGTAAGCGAGAACACTTTTCCACAGATCAGACCTGTAAATTGGCTTGGTGCTTGTCTCCATGGAAATAGTTAAGTTTAATATCGTACTGTGAAAAATTCCAGAAAGTTATACAGTTCACCTTAAACAAAGAGTTATATAATAATTTAATTACTTATATTAAGTCCATGTCTCCACAGGCTCTTGCAGTTATATAAAACCTGTTAATACTGAAGATTTATGTGAAAAAATCTGCTTGGGTCACATAGGTTTGTTCAAATACGTTCAGAGCTGCTAAACAATATGGAGTGTCAACAGAGTGTAACAAACACAAGTGTTGATTCTGTCATCAGGTGATGCAGTGGAAAAACAACGTCAACTTAAAAAGACTCACCAAAAAGCAGTCCAGTTTCTCCCTTTGGTGCATTCTGAGGAGGAACAAGAGGCAGAACAAGGCATATGTCAATGCTGTCTAGAATAAAGATAATGTCACATACATACAGTTTCATACTCAATTTAAATACAAATTTTCATCATTAACTGTAGTACATTCTTTAATATTCCCATGTTTCCTTATATCTGGGTATACTCGTCTATGTGCTCTTATATGTGCTCTTATACTTGTTCTGACACAGCTCAAGATCATTCTAAAACTATTCAGGAAGTTTCATTTGTCTCCTGCCAATGTGACTTTTTAGCCCTAAACACTTATTGTGTTTTCACTTGCATCTAGTGGTGAGTGGAGTGGTGACCACAGTCACAGTAGGAATGTTGTTCAAGGATTTTTCATAGCAACAAAACCACCTGTACTGGAATAAATGCCAAACAGATGAATTTCCCCTCTTCACTCCCTCTCCCTCACTCCCTGATGGTGAAGAGGGAGCTGAGCCGAAAGGCAAAGCTCTCGATTAACCGTCAATCTACATTCCTCCCCTCACCTATGGTCATGAGGGGAGGAATAAAGACCGAAAGGACAAGATCGCAGATACAAGCGGCCGAAATGAGTTTCCTCCGCAGAGTGGCTGGGTGCTCCCTTAGAGATAGGGTGAGGAGCTCAGTCACACGGGAGGAGCTCGGAGTAGAGCCGCTGCTCCTCCACGTCGAGAGGAGGAGCTGAGGTGGCTCGGGCGTTTGTCCCGAACGCCTCCTGGACGCTTCCCCGGGAAAGACCCAGGACACGCTGGAGGGACTATGTCTCTCGGCTGGCCTGGGAACACCTTGAGGTCCCCCTGGAGGAGCTGGAGGAAGTGTACAGGAAGTCTGGTAGTCCCTGTTCAGACAGCTGCCCCCGCGACCCGGCCCCGGATAAGAGGAAGAAAATGGATGGATGCATTTAATATAATAATGGGAAACATGGAAACAAGCTGCTGGTATTACAGAGTGAAAAGTAGAAATATCTGATGATGTTTGGCAGTATTAAATATGTAGCACATTAAACATATAGTTATAACCCTTGTGCAAGTGAAAACGCAATATAAAACATAATCTTCGTGATGACAAGTCAGAGACCGACCCCTAAACAAGAAAAGTTACACCTGCACCTTTAAGAAATGGGCCATCATCTGTGTTATTTGCATATTACAGCACATTATATTAGGCTGGATGTGTTAAAACATTTACTTTAAACCAGTCAGATTATTTTAATAATGGGGTGAAACAGGAAGAGCACTTTTAATATTTCTACAGACCAGCTCCCCCATTAGAATTTGGGTCTTACAAATAATCTACAAATTTGGTACAAAAAATATTAAACTAATCATTCTAAAATCTTGATCAAAAACGGAAAAGAATACATACGGTCAGGGTTGGGGCCCGCGTTGACACTGTTGGTTTGCTCCATGGTCAGGCAGAAGAATGATCAGAGTCACAGTCAAAGAAACAAGCTAAGATGCTAACAGAACAGCTAACACCAAAACAGAAAACAAAAGGGGGAATCAAAGTGTCTAAACCATCTTTCACACCGCTCTACTACCGCGGGTGTGGAGGCAAAAGAGGCTCCGACAGCTGTCCGTCCATAATGTTTGATAATCGCACTGCCCTGGGTTTGTTTGTTCTGTTTTTTGGTTTGTTTACGTGCGAAGTGCGAACTTCCGGGTTGAGCGTCACGTGAATGGACTACAGTGCTCACGGAAAGACTCCCACCGAAACGAAAGCCACAAAGAAGTTCCTCTTTGTCTACAAAATTATTCTCGCACTTTTATCTATCGTAAGCATTAAAGCAGAAGTTACCGAATTATAACATGAGATTCACAGGTTTTAGTAGTTTATATTTTACACAGCATTATTATAGCAGCGACTACCGTGCTCCACCAAAACGAAAAGCCATAAAATAGTTCCTCTTTGTATGAAACTTTCTAGTACTTTAAGCTATTATAAGCAGTAAAGCAGATTTTTTAACATGAAATTCATTTTTTTCCGTCTATATTTTATACAGCATCATAGCAGTATTTTTACATTAGAAATAAATAGATCAAGATCAAAGATCAAAGTCAGCTTTATTGTCAATTCTGCCATAATGTGTTCAACATACAGTGAATTGAAATTTTGTTTCTCTCTGGCCCAAGTAGTGCAAAAAAGACAGTGTACAAACATGTTTTTTTTGTTTATGTTTATTTGAGCAACTTGCAGGTTCCACTTAAGCAAAATTTCACAAATACAAACTCAAAATATAAACAAATACAAACTTATGTCACATGTCTCTGCAGTTCCTTTTGCTCAAAATGGAGCAGGTGGAAGTATAAACTTATTTACTCCTGCTCCATAATACAATATAAAGACAAAACACAACAAAAAACTATCTTAGACAAAAATCTAAATCTAAAACTAAAATCTAAGATCTAAAATCTGAAAGCAGTGCAACATAATAAATAAATACCTATATACAGATGTCCAAAAATGTGCAGTGTGCATCAAAAATGTACAATGGAAGATACAGCAGTGAAATGGTAATGTGCAATAGAATGTGCATTGAAGTTAATATAAAAATAAATGTGCAACAAGAGTTATTCCAGTGCAATAACAGTAGTAAACAACAGTACAACAGTAGTAAAATTCCAGTAGTAAATGTGCAATTGCACTTTTTTTTAATTTGTTTTATTTATATTTATTTATTATTTATTTTATTTATAGTGGACATTGAGTTAACCAGTCTATCTTTTAAGTGTTTTGAGGTACACTCTAGTTTGTGCCTGCACTATGATTAATAAGCTAGGACTAAACCAGAACTGAACCAGGTCTCAACTAGGACTAAACCAGGACTAATCCAGGACTAAACCAGGACTAAATCAGAACCAAATCAGAAATTCAAGACAATCGTGACAAAACAGGACTAAGCCAGGAGAAAATCAGGACTAAACCAGGTCTATGTCAGGTCTAAACCATGACTAAAAGAGGTCTAAATTAGGTCTAAGCCAGGTCTAAACCAGGCCTAAACAAGGTCTAAATCAAATTTGAGTCAGGTTTAAACCAGGTCTAAACCAGATCTAAACCAGGTCTAAACTAGGACTAAACCAGGACTAAACCAGGAACAAACCGAGACAAAACAGGACTAAACCAGGAGAAAATCAGGACTAAACCAGGTCTGTTAGGTCTAAACCACATCTAAACCATGACTAAAAGAGGTCTAAATTAGGCCTAAGCCAGGTCCAAACCAGGCCTAAAACAGGTCTGAACCAAATTTGAGTCAGGTTTAAACCACGTCTAAACCAGGACTAAACCAGGTCTAAACCAGATCTAAACCATGAATAAAAGAGGTCTAAACTAGGCCTAAATGTATTATTATTATTATTAAACCAGGCCTGAACCAAATATGAGTCAGATTTAAACCACATCTAAACCAGGACTAAACCAGGTCTAAACCAGATAAATAAATAAATAAATAAATAAATAAATAAATAAATAAATAAATAAATAAATAAAATAAAATTGAAATACACTTTTTTCTTCAGGTCCAAGGAGGATATATTAAAAAATTCACAAGCCTTGAGCGCCCTCTCGTGGCTTGACTTGAAAACTACCGCTATATATTAAAATTGCACCTCTCGTCACAGCCACGAGAGGGCGCTGTGTGCCAGTATCTGCTGCACTATTACTTCTGGACCACTGAAAATGTAAACAAACTTAAAAGAACAAGTGAGAAGTCCGAACACAAATGTCCCCAAAAAGAAAATCATATTCTGCACATTACAAGCTGCAAGTAGTGAAATATGCAGCCGAAAATGACAATCGAGCAGCAGAAAGAAAGTTTGGAGCGAGCGAGAAACTTGTGAGGGACTGGAGAAAAGAGGAGGATACTCTAACTGCAATGAAAAAAACACAAAAAAAACGGCTAATAGCGGGCTAAAAGCTTTTACGTCTCCACGCCCAGGAGCCAAGGCTATGAATATAAGGGTAATTTTCATATAATTTGATCAATAACGGTAAAGACATACCACAGTGGTATCAATAAAGACATACCACAGTAGATTTTACAGCTAAAATCAATTAATTTGATCAATATGAATGTTGCAGTTAATGGTACCTGTTATCCTTGAAATAGGCATAATTTTTTTTACTTTTTTTTTTTGTACAATTATATTTTTTTTACAATTTTATTCCCAAAATGTCCTTACCGTTATGTGTCCCAAATGAAATTTCTTGATTTGCAACACTTTTTTCTGAACATGCTAATTATATTTAAGACTAATGGGATTTTTCTCCTATTACCTAATATTACTTTTTCACAAAACCTATAACAAATACCTGTTAATATCATGAAAAGTCCTATATTTTTGTTAATTTATGAGTGGTCCTACTTAAGAAATTGAGCCATCTTTACCGTTAATGGCAGAAAATTGCTCTTTGGTTGCTATTCCATCTATTTTTCTTTTTCTTTTTTTCTTTTACCCTCTGTTATATATCATATTTTATATTTGATGAGTGAGCTACTGTACCCAAAACAATTTCCCTTGTGGATCAATAAAGTTTGTCTAAGTCTAAGTTTCTGCCGAGTTTGATGTAAATAAAAAAAAACACAAGTAAATTGTGCAAATCACATGGTTTCTTTAAAGCAGTTTATGTCTTTACAGTTATGCACATTTGTCTTTCCCGTTATAACGGTAGAGGCCTGTTGTTAACGCTAAAGACTAATGTGAGTACTAAATGATCATGGGAGTGGATTATAAATTATACATATGTAGTGGTCCCTCGTTTATCGCGGGGGTTAGGTTTCAGAAATAACCCGCAATAAGTGAAATCTGCGAAGTAGGACAACTTTATATTTTACAATTATTATACATATATTAAGGCTGTAGTCCTGGTTTAGTCCAGGTTTAGACCTGGTCTAGTCCTGGTTTAGTCCAGGTTTAGACCTGGTTTAGTCCAGGTTTAGTCCACGTTTAGTCCTGGTCTAGTCCTGGTCTAGTTCCGGGCTAGTCCCGGTCTGGTCCTGGTCTGGTCCTCATGGGTTAGTCCTGGTCTAATCCCGGTCTGGTCCCTGTCTAGTCTCGGTCTGGTCCCAGTCTGGTCCCAGTTTAGTCCCGGTCTAATCCCAGTCTGGTCCTGGTCTAGTTCCAGTCTGGCCCGGTCTGGTCCTCATGTCTTAGTCCCGGTCTAGTCTAAAATATAAAAATGGATCGTTTTCAGCCATTGTCATATTTTTGAAAATTGAAATTGGATTCCCTGCTTTGCTGTTTCAGTGTAGGAGATATTTATCTATATAAAATGTATCGAGTGTAAAAACATTTGCAAAATTGGAAAAAAAAACAAAAAAACAATTGGAAGTGTCTTTATCGTTATTGATCAAATTATATGAAAATGACCCATAAATGTTGCGGGAGGACCTTCTTGGTGTTATCGTTTCATGCAACGCAACCGCCTCTCGATCAGAGCACGGGCAACGATGTCCCAAAAAACTGCCAGCAGACTTCCAAGCCAAGGTAGACAGTTTCCGTGAGTTTGTTGAAAATTGAAATACATGTCTTTCAAGATGAAATCCTGGTTCCTGGTCTGATTTTATAAAATAAATTCCCCCCAAAAAGTGCGACTTATAATCAATCCAGTGCAGCTTATACATGTTTTTTTTCTTCATTACACATTTTTTGGCTTATACTCTGAAAAAAACTGTAATTAAATAAGTCTCTGTTCATGCTTTCTTAAGGCAAAGTAAAGGGACAGTATGTCACTTTCTGGTGGTGGCACGTCACCTGCACGATTCCATGGAAATAGAACGTTAAAACTTTTGGAAAACTCTTCATGGAGAAAGGTTTTGCACCAAACTGTGGAAGATTATGGCCTAAAAGAAGAACATTTCCATGGAAACAAAGCCCCTTCCCAAGCTAAATAAGAGCCAGGTTTGTGGAGATGCAATCCCGCTCACAGTAAGGGCACATAAAGAAAATAAAAGCACGCTTAAAAGGTTACATCATGTGGCTTTAATATGGGTTAACAAATATTTTATACTCAAGAGGCAAAGCACTTTTTAGCACAGGTCTTGTTCTTTGGCACAGATTTCAATGTTTTTGGTGTCTCCGAAATATTTTAACCTATTTTGTTGTTATTGGGTGCATTTGAAAATGAATACATGGAGTTTTGAGTATAGTAGGCATACATCTAAATAGAAAAATAAATAATAACAGAATCAGATTTGTATTTTTATGATCCCATGACATCTTTAATTCATGTGTACCATTTTAAAGGCAGTATTTTACAACAAGGCACAGTCCGTTTTCAAATAAAGCCATAGTCCACTAAAATAAATAATCTGTACATACGTAGGACTTTAAAGAGTTTCCTGATCGACTTTGGCTAAAACAAAATTCTCCCAAATAAAAAAATAAAAACAAGAATAATCCCCAGCAGTGTTAAAACTCCAGGTCAAATCTAATACGTGTTTGGAGGAGTCGTTTAGCAGCAGATGTGGTGCGTCGTTTTGATCACGAGACCAGGACGAACACTGTGAACAGACGTCATATCCACACAGGTTAAAATGACTCGAATTCTGAATCTAAAACTGGACCTTTCTCGGACGTTTCGTAGTAGTTAAGAATTTCGTGAAGGGGATTGGACCGTTTGGACTTTTCACGCAAAAGTCTGCCTGTGGTGTTCAAAAACTGTCCATTTCGTAAAATAAAAATGAACTGAATTATAGTGGTTACAGAAGCCGACAGAGGCCATGTTCGTAATGAGTATTTTCCACCTTAATAATGAGGAAAATTAACTTGAGATCTCGAGAAAACGACACAATTAATTTGTGATCTCGAAAAAACAAAACTGTTATTTAGAGATCTCGAGAAAACACTGTATCTCCGTCGGTAAAGGCGAAGCCAGGCCAGTCTTCTACGGAGGTGCCACGGACTAATCTTGAAATTACACCGAATTAAAAGACATAATGCAATCTCCCGTGTCAACCCCTGATCGATTATTATTCCAGACATTCTAATGACCAAAAACGCACCTATTCAGAATGAGAAATAGCCCCGAAGTCAGCCTGTCACAACGTGGCGGTAGACGTTTCAGTTGTTTTCCTCGAGATCACGGAATACCATATTTTCCGCACTATAAGGCGCACCTAAAAGCCAATTTTCTCAAAAGCTGACAGTGCGCCTTATAATCCGATGCGCCTTATACAGTCATACCTCACCTTACGAAATTAATTCGTTCCAGAAGTGGTTTCGTAACGTGATTTTTTTCTTAAGTAGAGTCGCAAAGGGGGATTCGGTCTGCTGTGAAGCCGAGCGCGAATTATTTGAATTTTTCAGATTTCGCGTTTCGTAACTTGAATTTTCTTTCGTATTCAGAGACGAAAATTTTACGTAATCGCATTTCGTAACTTGGATTATTCGTTAGTTGGGTCTTCCGTAAGGTGAGGTATGACTGTATATGGATCAATATTGGTTAATCATGGCTACCGTAGTCAGCCACTACTGTAGCTTCTATTCTATGCGCCTTATATATGAAAACAGTTTTAAAATAGGCCATTCATTGAAGGTGCGCCTTATAATCCGATGCACCTTATAGTGCGGAAAATACGGTGTTTTGTTTTCTCAAGATCACGAATTAATTATCTCGTTATCTCGGGATAACAAGGAAGAAAAAATACTGCTTATGAATATGGCCTCTGTTGACTTCCGCATAGCGACTGGTGCTACTTGGACTTACTCAGGCAGGACTACAGTCTAATGTTGTTTTTAAGACTTGTTTAAGTGCTGTTTTAGACACAGTTAAGATCCGGTCCTCTTATTCTTACTCCCTCGGTCCAGCTGTGAGACGTGCTCACACCATAACTATTCTTTTATTAAGAAAAAAAGGCTGCGCTCACTTTGGCGTCCTGCAAAAACGGACTCCGGAGAGCAGCAGCGTGTGCTCTGAGCTCCTGCCGGGACTCTGAATGATTCTGAAAACGTACACTGGGTCTAGTTTTAGCCAGATCTAATCCTGGTTTTATGATTATTAAGACTTTAATGCAGGACGTTTTCAGATGGGGTACAAAAAGTGATCCAATGAATGAATGAATGAATGAATATCAACGGTCATTTTAACCCCTGTAGATGATTGTTTTGTTTTTTTGTTGCAGAGTTCATAGGTTTGTCTGTCCGTTTGAGAGCAGGTGAAGAGGCGAGCTTTGGCCTGAAGGAGGCGCTGTACTCCGTTCTGTCTTCCTCTGGCTCCTCTCCTCCTCCTCCTCTTCTTCCTCCTCCAGTTTGCGTTTTTCTGCTTTGGTCTTGAACTTCAGCCCGTGACCTGAACACAATTTGACAAAACAGTGATTCTGGAGTGTGGTGGAATGTGACGCTGAAAATTTGGGAGTTCCGCAGATAACATCAATTTCAAGTGCAAAAACTATTGCCGTATTTGTTTGCGGAGCGCTCCCTTCTCTGCACAGGGGTGACACTTTTTTTATTTGTGGGGTAAAGGGTTAAACATAGTGTTGAGTGTAGAAGGTTTAAGAGCTTTAGGATTAAACTGACTAAAATCAATGTTTTGGGGGGACATAGTCTCTCTTTCATCTGTTTTCGCTTAAATTTAACACAGATATTCCTCAGACATCTCAGCCTCCCTCATCAAAAATCACATTTTACACCACGAAGCCCGTCTGGGTTAAAAAGCTAAAAAAACACAGATGCTTGTTTGTAGGTTGCAGCTGCAGAACTTCAGGAGGACAGGACAGGGGACAGAGGACAGGACAGGGGACAGGACGGGACAGGGGACAGGATGGGACAGAGGAGAGGATAGGACAGAGGATGGGACTGGACAGGACAGACGACAGGACAGAGGACAGGACAGAGGACTGGAGAGGGGACAGGACGAGACAGAGGACGGGGACAGGGGACAGGACAGGGGACAGAGGACAGGCTAGAGGACAGGGGACAGGCTAGAGGACAGGACAGAGGACAGGACAGGGGACAGGACAGGACAGAGGACAGGACAGAGGACAGGGGACAGGCTAGAGGACAGGGGACAGGCTAGGGGACAGTAGACAGGACAGAGGACAGGACAGGGGACAGTAGACAAGACAGAGGACAGGACAGGACAGAGGACAGGGGATAGGATAGAGGACAGGACAGAGGACAGGGGACAGGACAGGGGACAGGACGGGACGGGACTGGACTGGACAGGGGACAGGACAGGGCATAGAGGACAGGGGACAGGACAGGGCATAGAGGACAGGGGACAGGACAGGGCATAGAGGACAGGGGACAAGACAGGGGACATGACAGGACAGGGGACAGGACAGGACTGGACTGGACAGGACAGGGGACAGGACAGAGGACAGAACATGACAGGGGACAGGACAGAGGACAGGGGAAAGGACAGGACAGGGGACAGAGGACAGGACAGGGGACAGGACGGGACAGAAGACAGGACAGAGGACAGGAGACGGAACAGGACAAAGGACAGGACAGAACGGAAGTGGACTGGCTGACAGACACAGACAGACAGATTTATCCATTAATCAATCTTCTGTCCATCAAACTTCCAAACTCAAACCAAACTATCAGACGCTGGACTCACTCGGACAGTCGGCCACCTCCTTAAAGGCCTTCTTCTTACAGCAGCCGCGGCACAGGTTGAACACACATTTGTTTCCCTGCACGAAGGGAAAAAAATCATATTACACAGATACTCGAGCTCTAAAAACAAGTCCGTATCTGTCAAACACGAACCTTCGGGTTTCCACACTGCTCGCACTTGATGTACTTTGCTGTGGGGACAGAGGAACACATCAGCGTAACCATAGCAACCGGTTAACCATTCATCTTTAAAAAGACCATGTAAACACTTAAATCCTACTGAAAATGATTATTCGGAATTAAACTGAATTCTGAATTAAATGGGTGGTTTATTCTGATTTTAAAGCCGAATTAATTTATTCCTCGATCATGTAAATGTTTATTCCGCTTAAAAATAATTCCGGTCGTTCGGCGCAGACTCGTTGGGTCGCCGAACCGAAACAATATTGGTCTCGAACCGAAACAATTTTTTTAATAAGCTCGCTGGAAGAACTACAAATAATGAAAAGAGTGGATGGAAAACATAAAAACACTAACCAAACTGCGACGACAAAAAGCCGGTAGCAGCTGATTGTGCGTTTTCTTCCGGTCGTAAATCGGTTCGTGTCCCTGTCCAATCAGAACCCTTCCCGACCTCCAGACGTTGTGCGGAATTAAATAAATTCAGAATTATTATTTCCGTGTAAAATCAAAGGAGAAGAGTTTAATTCCGAACTATTTCATTTGGAATTCAAAGACATCATCATGTAAACGTGGCCACTGACGTTTTTGCTCGGGGCAGAAGTTTTTGTGGGGGTTCCTGGTCCTCTTCTTCTGCTTGTTCTTGGACAGTCCGTCGGGGTTAGAGTTCGGGTCGTCCTCCAGCGCCCTCTTGTGGCCGGCGGGCTTCTTTGCGTCCGAGGGTTGGCTGTCCCCGTTCACCGCCGGATCCTTGGGCCTGGGGTGTTTCAGAGACTGTGTGTGAGCGTTGGACGTGCGAGGTGGTCGTTTAAAGCGACAGTAGACTCACGGCGGCCGGACGTAGGGCTGACAGATCCAGTGTGGGAAAGGCAGGCCGCTGTCCTTCTCCTCTGCACCGGCACAGCGCGACATCTCCTCCTGAGGACACAGAAGGAGGTCACGTCAACACAGATGCCCTTCCTGTCACAGCACGTTAGTTGAAGACTACAGCGACCAATGGGGATGAAGGCTTTTAGCCAGCAGGGACATGGCACACTATGAGCATCTGTAACGATCTGTGTCTGTGTCGTCTGCAGCATCAGAGCTATAAAGTTTGTTTATTTCCACAGTCCGTAGGAAGATAACATAAACATACAATGTACAAATCCTATAAGGCAGATAGAAGACATACTAAGGGTGCGTCCAATTACTCTTTGTCTTGCCCCTCGATACCGACCTGAGAGGGCTCGGGGTACAAATGTTGCCCTAAGAAATGGGACACCACTCGATTACCGTTTGCGTCATCGTCCCTCGCCTCTACCTGAGCTGCTACGTCTACAGAGGCGACAACAACTGACGCAAACAAACGTAAACAAATGTAAAGGATTATCGGGTACCTCAGCTCGACAAAAAAAAATTGCTTCTTTATACATGAAAGTTCGATGAAAACGATAACATCGGCTAAATAGACATCACTACAATTAAAACCAAAACACGGTTTTAATTGTAGTGACGCTAAAAGTAACGCAGAACATAAGCGTCATAATTGTAAACCTGCTAAACTGTTAATCGATAATTACAACTGCTGAATACATTTATGAGACTCCTTGTCTGGTCGATGTGACGCTGCCATCCTGATCCCAAAACCTGCCTGAGCTTGTAGGCGTACCCCTTCGTTCCAAGTCTGGTCGAGAGCCTACTTCGTTTCAAGGGGTATGTAGCCCGAAGTCGTGGCCCGAGCCCTTGATCAAAATTAGAATGGGGACACCCCTTGCCCCATGAACGCGCTAAACCAAGGGGTAGGGGTAAGACGAAGGGGTAAGACAAAGAAATGGGACGCAGCCTAAAAGGCAGCATGTTTATACGAATAAATTAAGCTGATTGGACAAAGCTCCATGCCTCAAGCGGAGGAGTTCAAGTATCTCGGGGTCTTGTTCACGAGTGAGGGGAGGATGGAGCGTGAGATTGACAGGCGGATCGGTGCAGCGTCGGCAGTGATGCGGTCGCTGTACCGGACCATTGTGGTGAAGAGGGAGCTGAGCCGAAAGGCAAAGCTCTCAATTTACCGGTCAATCTACAGCTCTGGGAAAAAAAATAAGAGACCACTGCATGTTTTTGTGAAATCAGCATCTCTACATGTATTACAGCCGTTCCATTCCAGTGTCTGTTGAATTCCAACACAAACACAAAGCTGAGCTACTTCAGTTCTTGCACCAGGAGTGGAATAAAGTCACCCAAGAACAATGTGAAAGACTGGGACTAAACCAGGTCTGAACCAAGACTAAACCAGGACTAAACTAGGACTAAACCAGGTCTGAACTAGGACCCAAGCACAATGTGAAAGACTTGTGGAGGCCAAGACACATGAAAGCTGTGATTAAAAATAAGGGTTATTGCACCAAATATTGATTTGTGAACTCTTCTTAAGTGTAAACGTTAGTATTATGTTGTTTTAATGAAATGAAATGAATTTGATGTTTGTTTCTTTGCATTGTTTGAGCTCTGAAAACATTGTATTTTTGACCATTTGTCATTTTCTACAAATAAATGCTCTAAACGATAATATTTTTATTTGGAATTTGGGGGAAATGTTGTCAGTAGTTTATAGACTCAAACAAAAATGTTCCTTTTGCCCAAACACATACCTATAGAGGTCTCTTATTTTTTTCCCAGCTGTAGGTTCCTCCCCTCACCTATGGTCATGAGCTCTGGGTAATGACCGAAAAGACAAGATTGTGGATACAAGCGGCCGAAATGAGTTTCCTCTTCAGAGTGGGTGGGGTGAAGGAAGTCTGGGAGTCCCTGCTTAGACTGTGTCTGTATAAAAAAGTGGACTAAGAGTGTGACCTCGCCCAGAGCATTCAGCTCCACACGAAACTCTTGATACAGTTACAGGAGGGAATCTGGAGCCAGACTCCATATTTGGAAATCCGACCGCGAGTATCATAGCAACCACAAGAGTCAATCAGGACTGTGGTCATTAAATATGCCTGTCGTCCTCACCGGAACGAGAAAGGAGGCTTATTTGGTAACGAAAGGCACTATCTGTCAATCAAACCTGTTGCTAACGCTAGTGGGAGCGACCTCGGGGAATGAAGGCGTCTGATTGGTCCATCATTTATGTTCAGATCTTGATTTAGGGACAAAATTGCAAAATGATAAATTCAGGATCATGTGGAGTGAGTTCATACGAACGTTTTAAGACCAAAATGAGGAGGCCACAGCAGCAGGTACAGAGAGGGGAGTCAGTGGAGCCGGAAGAGCCGCCGTGAACACTTCCTGTTTGGAATGTGGCGGGTTTTATGGGCTCACCTGACACCTGAGCTTGAGCTGGTGGCTGACCTCAGACAGTCCCTCCACAGTCTTCACTTTGGCCAGTTCCTCCCTCAGGTCCTGGTGGATCTGCAGCCTGCACACAACGCACAAACACACAACCACACAACACACAAACACACAACACACACAACCACACAACACACAAACACACAACCACACAACACACACAAACACACAACCACACAACACACAACCACACAACCACACAAACACACAACCACACAAACAACACAACCACAAACACACAACACAACCACACAAACACACAACCACACAACCACAACAACCCACAACACAACACAACACAACCACACAACACACAAACAACACACAAACACAACCACACAACACACACACACAACCACACAAACACACAACCACACAAACAACAACCACAAACACACAACACACAACCACACAAACACACAACACAAACACAACCACACAACACACAAACAACACACAAACACAACCACACAACACACAACACAACCACACAAGCACACAACACAACCACACAAACACACAACACAACCACACAAACACACAACCACACAACACAACCACACAACACACAACCACGCAACCCCACAAACACACAACAGCACAAACACACAACCGCACAACACAACCATGCAACCGCACAAACACACAACCGCACAAACACACAACCACACAACACAACCACACAACACACAAACACACAACACACAAACACACAAACAACACACAAACACAACCACACAACACACAAACACACAACCACACAACCACAACCACAACACACAACACACAAACACAACACACAAACACACAAACACACACACAACACCTCAGTCCGTTAGACAAAGGTTTAGTCAGTGTGATTAGAATTTCAGACAGTCGCCACTGAAATGTGTCGTGCCTTTATGTCCATGGACAACACACTCACCCCTTTGTGCTGGTGTAATATTCATGCGCAATAATCATATGAACATTATTTTAAACAAACTAAACTCAGCGTCTACAGGATAAAGTAAGTAAAAAAAGGACTGGAAAACTGATTTAGAGCTTAGATTTGTTTTCTATCCTGGATGTTTGTAAATGTCTCCAAGCTCTTGGTTTGTCTTTAGTAAACGAACGACATCATGCACACGTAGAAAACTCTAATACAGTAGTAGTAGTAGTAGTAGTAGTACAGCGGCACAGTAGTAGTAGTAGTACAGTAGTAGTAGTAGTAGTAGTAGTAGTAGTAGTAGTAGTAGTAGTAGTAGTAGTACAGTAGTAGCACAGTAGTAGTAGTAGCACAGTAGTAGCACAGTGGCACAGTAGTAGTAGTACAGTGGCACAGTAGTAGTACTACAGTACAGGGATGAAAGTGTCCCGTCATAAAAAAAGCTGAAAGTCACGCACGCAAGGCGGAAGTTTTCATCCCTGTACAGTAGCACAGTAGTAGTAGTACAGTGACGTAGTAGTAGTAGTAGTAGTCACTGTACTACTACTACTACTGTGCTACTGTACAGGGATGAAAGACTTCCGCCTTGCGTGCGTGACTTTCAGCTTTTTTTTATGACGGGACACTTTCATCCCTGTACTGTAGTACTACTACTGTGCCACTGTACTACTACTACTGTGCTACTACTACTACTGTGCCACTGTGCTACTACTGTGCTACTACTACTACTGTGCCACTGTACTACTACTACTGTGCCACTGTGCTACTACTACTACTACTACTACTACTACTACTACTACACAGTAGTAGTACTACAGTAGCACAGTAGTAGTACAGTAACGCAGTAGTAATACAGTAACGCAGTAGTAGTACAGTAGCACAGTTGTAGGAGTAGTACAGTAACACAGTAGTAGTAGTAGTACAGTAACACAGTAGTAGTAGTACACTAACGCAGTAGTAGTACTACAGTAGCACAGTTGTAGGAGTAGTACAGTAACATAGTAGTAGTAGTACAGTAGTATAGAAACATGGAACATACGTGTGGTGCCAGAGCTTGAAGAGGTGTGCTCTGATGAAGGACAGGGTGCAGGGCGGGTGCTCCCTGACCACCTGCAGGTACTCCTCCGCCATCTCCCACACAGGGGGGCTGCGGCCCTCAAACAGGGCCGGGTTGTGCAGGTTTCCCTCTGGAAGACAAAAACACAAGTACATATGAGGACAGCACAGACGTGGAGGACCAGAGGATCCTCCTGCTCCAGTCTGGAGAAGGGACAGTGACGGGTCCGAACCTGCGCTCATGACCCCCTGTACCCCCGTCTCCTGGATGCAGCGCTCCACGTCGCTCAGGTGCTGGATGTTCCCATTGGCGAACACGGGGATCTTCACCGCCTGCCTGTAACACAAACATAATTCACCTGGTGTTTACAATATTATGCCTGGAACTAGCACCAGACTTTTTTAATGAGTACATTTTGTGTTTTCCCCCTACAGGAGAATTTGGAGAATTACAGGAGAATTTGCCCGATTTTGGCTGCGATTTCTTCTCCCCGAGTTCAGGGAGGCGTGACCCGTCTTCTTGTGTGATTATGAAGCCGCTGCACTCCTCGTGTGCGTGGTGTCAGTGTCAGATCGTAACCACGAAACATCAGCAACGCTACGGTAAAAGCCAAAGAAACAGAGAATCCGGGGCAGACGGAGTGACGGACACAGAGGTGCAAGATACAAACTCGGGATACAGCGAAAATAATGAGAATTTTATTCCTCACCTCTCATAAAGTCGTAAATTTAAACTGCAGCATCTCATCCACATTATCCATACAACTTGTCCTACACAAATAATGACACTCAAGTCTACAAAACATCGCTATTAATCCAGTTTGAGGTGTTCTTTAAAAATAAAAGGGCCAGAGTAGTTCCTCAGGTGTGTCAGCTCCAGATCGAGGTGAAGCTGCAGATTAGCGACAGTGACTCTACTTCCTGTGGATCGCCAATCTTTTATCCTTTAAAAATCATGTATCTGAAGTATTGCACCACATTTCACAAATAATAATAACGCAGTTTTGATTTCTATCTAAACGAAGTGCAGAGTTCTGATCTTTTGAACACTTAAGAGTCTCAAAGCGAGTAATTTATACCCTTTGGTCCGCAGACATGTCCCGCTGAAGTCTTTCCGGTCGAAGATTTTATCTTTTTTTCATCAGATTCTTCTCGTGTCTGTGTTGTGCGCTTTTTGTCGCACGTTTAAAAATCGTTTAAGACCGAAAACCCCTGTATTATTAAGAATATATGACAAAATGAGACCACTCTGTGCCATCTGCAGCCAATAATAAAGTGCTTTTCTTCCTCGTGGTAAACCTGAGTGTGTAAACGTGTCTCACCGCACGGCCTTGATGTGCTCCCAGCTGGCGATGCCCGTGTGAGCTCCTTTCTGGTCTTTGGTTCTGCCGTGCACCGTCAGCAGCTGAACCAACAACACAGAAATACAGAAATACTCAACATATATTTTTACTTTTTGATGAAAAGTGCCCTGCTTGTCTCTATACAGGAATATATACAATTTTCATTATCAAATTCTGAGACATCCAGGAAGTTTTTCATGAATTGATTCTATACGGGAATGTTATTGCTTTCCTAAAATGTTCCACAGTAGGGCATTTAACTATGGTGAGAAGCAGGTGACGCCGCTAGGCCAAGTTACAGGTCAGATCTATGGAGAGAGGGCGTCCCAGTCACAATCAGAAGGTGTTTTTCAGGGTGATTTTGTCTAAAAGTCTAAAAAAAACTGCTAAAGTCCATAGTGTGGTTGGTTGCCATGACATCGAAGTAGCAGAATACCTGACATCCGGCCTTCTCCAGCATCTGCGCGTACCGGATCGTCTTCTCCATGTCCTCGAACACTCGGATTTTACACGTGACGGGCACAGACAGCTTCTCATGGGCCAACTTCACTGGACGCCACAAACACGTTCATGTGAGCGCTCACAAATGTTCAGAAAGTTAACTTTATTTTATGTGTCTACTCACCCATTTTCTCCAGCAGCTCCCACTCGTCCTGCAGGAAAACCCCGTAGTGACCTGCGATGGAACAAGAAGAGTATTTTGAATTATATTTTAATTCAAAACTTGTTTACAAACCAAATCATGTACTTTTGTTATGGAATAGCTTGGTGATGGCATTCGATTCAGGAATAATTTTGCATATTTAGTACATTATAGTATTTGAAGCCTGCCTGATGTGTGTCTCAAATGAAAGATAATTTATTCCATTATATGTAGAATTTTAAATACCACTGAATTTCTCGCGTTGAAATTTTTTATTGTGAAAAAACGTTTTTTTTTCCTTTGAATTTTAAGTATATTTTTTTCAATATGTTCCAAATTCAAAAGAAAAAAATCATTTTTTAAATATTTAGGACATATATTTTCAAGCCTCAAATTCAACAGTAAAAATTCAGAGTGTAAAATTTGCAGAGAAAATTTTCACAACAAAGATCCAAGACGCCAAGGCAGAAGCAATCGATCCTGTGTGAGTGAGGACAGAGGCTGTTTCCTAATGGTTCTCATCTGTGAGGGGGGGGGTTAAACTTAAATAAAAGAGATGAGGTTTTAATGAGGCAAATTCTGACCAATCTAAGTTAAATCGGATCACTCTGGACAGATCGCTTCTGCCTTGACCTCCACGATCTTTGCTGCTGATTTCTTTAACTGCAAATTTTCCACTCTGAATTTTGACTCTTGAATTTGAGGAATTTAAAATATTTGTGCTGAATATTTAAAAGGTTATTTTTTTTATATTTGAAAAAGAAAAGTACACTTAAATTTCAGCAACTAAAATTCAGAATAAAAATAAGTCAAACATGTTTTTTATCAGACAAGAGTTGAAAAACGCAAAGCGAGAAATTCAGCAGAATTTAAAATCCAAAATCTGATGGAACATTCTCTTCCATAGTCTCAGTATATGGACATTCAAAGTCCCTAATATTGACGGTCACTTTTTCGCCAAAGTAAGTTTATGGTCTCATTCTGCCCTCCAGACTGCATCTGTAGACGTCATTGACCGAAAACCTTTAAAATTATCCCATGAGGCCAACATTCTAAATAAAACCTCTCAGTTTGTTCATGTTAGTCACATACAGTTCACAAATGTTTAGATCAGGTTTAAATAGAATCCCAGGCACATGGGAGAGGTGCCCTGAGGTTCTTTACAGTATCAATCAATTGTCCAATTATGTTTTCCAAACAAAAAGATACCTTGTGTAAACAATTCCACTGTATTATGTCTTTGTCTATTGTTATTGATTGTATTGCATTCCTATTCTGTTTATGTTCTTGTATCACTGAAGAGAGAGGGGGATGTTAGCGCCCCCATGTCGGCTGCTTTAAGGTCCATGGACCCGTCCATTTTCAAGTCTTCTTGTTTACAATAACAAATAAATGCTTCCATTCATATTCTATCCTCGAGCAGAGTACTCGGAGGTGGTGCAGGTGGTCGTACCTCTCTTGGCAATCATCTGAGGACAGCCCAGGTTGAGGTCAATGGCGTCGCAGTAGTCCTGAGCCAGCAGAGCTGCCTGGACAAACACCTCCGGGTCATTGGCACAGAACTGCAGCACATAATAACAGACAAGAGTACGGTCAATAATATGAGGTGTATTGTATTTTGAAAAGGCATAACCATAAAAAAACAATATTAAAGTTACAGCATGTAGCTTGTGCTGTAATTGGTTTAAACAATCAGGTGTCTTAACCTGCAAATAGAAGATAAAGAGGGTTTTTTTTTCTCATTTTCAGTTTATGTACAGGCTCATGTAGAGCTCAGAACCTCCAGAATTCCCTCCCTGACATGCAGAGGCTGCACTAGCACTGATTCAGGATTGGCTGTACGTGCTGGGGTTTGGTTCCACTCAAATGAAGCTCGTGATCCTAGCGGTTACAGGGCCGAATTTGGAGCCAGGTCCATATTAGGGATATAATTTTTTAACAAACAAAACAGCAAAATAAAAACACCAGCATCATGTAGAGCGGGTTAATATTAATATTTTAAGACCAAAATGACGAGGCTCACAGCAGCACAGTGTTAACTATAGCCGTGTCGCAATTCTCAGTGTGCACAGTTCGGAGTGTGGTTTTAACGGCGCATACGTCACTTCCAGCGCGACAACTGCTGTCACGTTTCGTTTTTGTTCCATGCGCAGTTAAAATGCACCCTGAAAACCACAGTCGTTTCCATGAAAATCAGGGCGTGGACCAACTGTGCATCCATGCACACTTCGCGCAGTCATATATCCCAGCATGCACCACGCGCTACTTCTTCTACGGGAGAAAATGGAGTCGACGGCTGCATCTGGTAGTTGCGGTACCTGTCCCATTTTGCCGATGCCCATGCGGTCCGCGGAGTACACTCCAGTCTCTGCAAGTATGCACAGTATGCAGTACCCTTAAAACCACACTCCGAACTGTGCACACTGCGAATTGAGACACAGCTTATGTCCATTAACATGTAGTCTATGGTTTTACGTTTTAAATTAACTGGATTTCAGCACTGAAACGGTTAACCCACATGAGGCTCATTCTGCTTTCTTACTGAACCATCCTCTTGAGAAAAACAAACAAGCTACAAAATGAACAACTTCCCTCCAGGAATTCGCAATGTTGGGATTTGCAACTTCAACGCAACTTCAGCCAATCCCCGTGAATTCAGGGCGGTGTTGCAATTATGACCAATCACCGCAACTTTCCCGCAGTTTTTACTAATTTTGACCAATCATCGGCGACGTACTGAACGCCGACCAACTTCCTTCTGCCTTACTTCTGTGTGACAAAACGAAACTGCGGTCGTGTCCCCAGTTCCCTGAGCGCACAGCTCGGAGCGCGGCCCGAAGGGGGCTCAGACTGCAGTCAAGGCGGTGCACACTTGATCAGCCCTGACTGCAATCCGCGGACCGCTTAACGACTGCAGTCTTCGGACCGCGTGTTAACTGCGCATGGGACAAAAAAGAAGTGGGACAGCAGTCGTCACGCCGGTGTACTGTCGAAATGTGTGACGCACATGCCCTTCGGGCCACACTCTGAGCCGCGCGCTCTGGGAATTGGGACACGGCTTCTGATAGCAAAGAAACATGTCTGCGGCGCCATTTGCCCACTAAAATAACAGCAAAAGACCGGATGAAACAGTTCCCCTCCTAGTAGTAATTTATTTTCGATGTTAGTAAGGTTGTTTTAGGACCATATCTGTGATCTCTGTGTCTGTATTATTCTTTGTCAGTAATAACTCAGTATTCAAAATATTACTCAATTTTAATTACAAAAAGGGAAAATCGCAACTATTTATCACAACTTTCACTTCCCCCCGCAACAAAATCGCAACAAAAACCTTAAAAGCACCGCAATTTTCATCACAACTTTTTGGAAAAGCTCCCACAAATTCAGGCATTTTAGCCCGCAACAATCACAAAAAATGCCCGCGAAATCCTGGGGGTTCTGAACTTGACCATCATGTTCATTGTTTTTGTAAATAAAAATAATTCAGCATTACAATTGCTATGAGTAAAATATTTAAACATGTTTACCTCGCATCTGAGAATAGATCATGTTCATGGAATTAAAATCTTAAATATAGTTCCTTTCATTTCTATCCATTTTGCCCCTCCGCTCTTCTGACCTGAGTGATGAGGGGCCGGTCCTCTGTGCTCACTTCATTGTACAGATTCTCTCTCCTGTAGTTGGCGTCGCGCACAAACACCTGGGCGTGGAACATGGGCGTGTAGCAGAGCTGTGCCCCGTGCCTCCGGCTCAGCAGACGCCAGGCCAGCTCGCTCTGGTCCACCATGGGAGCCACCACGAAGCGCGCCTCCTTCAGCGTCTTACGCCAGAACTCAAAGCCCTGCAGCTTGGGCATGGCCTCCACAGCTGAGCAGGACAAACGGTCAAGGTAAATGGTCACATTTTAATATAGCAACAAGGGGACAAGGGAGTATAGGGACCAGGGGCTATAGGGACCAGGGGCTATAGGGACCAGGGGCTATAGGGACCAGGGGCTATAGGGACCAGGGGCTATAGGGACCAGGGGCTAAAGGGACCAGGGGCTAAAGGGACAAGGGGCTAAAGGGACAAGGGGCTAAAGGGACAAGGGGCTAAAGGGACAAGGGGCTAAAGGGACAAGGGGCTATAGGAACAAGGGGCTATAGGAACAAAGGGACAAGGGTCTCCAGGGACCAAAGGCTTTGGTAAATAGAGAATCTGAATTATTCAGGTCACAAAAATAAGAACTGGAAAATAATATTTGGGTCAATGTACGAAATTGGTGCTTGTTCTGCCTCAAATAAATTAATCTTCTTCATATAATTTATAGTACATTTTTAAATGGAAATTATTCCAGAAAATTGTTCAGACTGTTCTCTGCTATATTCAATCTTAAATAAATGTAAATATTTAGGCAATTAAAATAAAGTAAAAGAAGATAAAAGAAACCTTTTTTTTATTGCTCTACATGTAATCTCATTCTGTCAAAAGGCTTGAGTTATAAAAGTCAATTACTTTATATGAAATTACTTTATATAATTTTATACCTGTTTTTCGGCACAGGTATTCATTCATAAATTTAATAAAGCTTTAATAAAGCATGTGAATGAAAAGAAAAATGAAGAATGAAAAATTGAAGCCAGTGTCCTGTCAGCTAACCTGTGCAATATAATCCAGATCCAAAATCCAGATCCAAAATACCTGACCAAACGATGACATGTGATGGAAGTCTTACGTTTTTTAATATATTAAATACATTAAATATACAAATAATGCTCATACTTTTGTCTTACATATGCATAAGTTATTTTTCCCACCGTTTATTTCACCGTTTGGACACCATAACACATTATAATGAAGTGTATTTATAGTTTAATACTTATAATAGTTAAAATTCGTTTGAGGGATTAATATAATTTGATATTTTAGCAGCTTTTTTCAGTTGTGAGGCTAATGCTAATGAGCTAGCGGTGCAGTATATCACCATTACATTATCACCGTGCGGCACATGACTGACAGAACTACAAGTACCACAAGCCACACGTACGCCCGATCTACGTCTGCGCCTCAGGGACGCGTAGGCCCGCTGTTGACTTTCAGCACGGACCAATAACTATTTAATAATCAGTCAATTTACCTGAAATTTTGGAGATTTTTGAAGAAGATTTTGGCGGAACAGTTTCTGACTTTGTGCAGCGGTCAAACAGGTCCGGTGAGAAACACGCGCCGCCCGCTTCGTTTGGACCGTTTTGTTTTTTGTTTTTTTTTACAGTTTGACTTTCTGTGTCGCCCTCAAGCGTTGTTATTATTAAATTACACTCTAATGCTTATTATTGCTGCAAAATCAGTAGTAGATTATGATTTGACAAATACAAATACAAGGAACCACCTTTATTTTATTGAAGTAATATTTAAAATATTGTGTTTCTTGCATGTTGACCAGATTTTCAAAATAAAAAACTGGGATGTTCCCGTTTTTTGATGGTTGGTAATAATAAAATTGTGAAACGAGTGCATAATTAAGGAAATTTTGTTATGCACTGACCACTGATGACCACTCATGACTATAATGTGAGCCAGTATAGTCACATTTTCTTTGTGTTTTGGTAATTTTTAAGCAGTTTTTCTGTATTTTACCAAAACAAATTACAATTTATGCCTCTTGTTACTGTTGGCTGGAATCAAATTGGTCAAAAATAGGGACACCTGGGACATGTCTTGTATAAAACTGGGACAAATCGTTCATTTTGGATAAATCTGCTGGGACAGGGGACACAGGGCTCAAAACTGGGACTGGGTCGCGGGTAAATAGCACATCTGGTCACTCTATGCATGTGCCGAACTATTGGACAGAATTCTTCCTAGTGTGACCATCAATGTGTTTATAACTCTCTATTTCCAGGTATTATCCTACTAAATTAAGTCAAAATTAGAGAATCATCAGAAGTCATACACACTGTCATATAAGCTATAAACAAAGACTTTGTGCTAGAAATAGGTGTATTTTGGCCTAATTTCTGAATATTTTTCTTCATTATGACCCTGACCCCAAAAGATTTTCAAATAATATCTCATATAAACATACAATTCCATTCATTTGTCCTTCTTTCTCTTCAAATTCTCAGTTTCTAAATCTGATAAAAGACAAGCTGACACCTCCTCCATCACATGTCGTCCCCATGGTTACTGACAGACCCACATCTCGTCCTGCTGCGATGTCAAAAATTAAAAAAAAATAACAAAATAACAAAATTCCAAACCAGACCAGAATCATGAACGAGACTTCACTCCAAATCCAGAGCATAAATATTTATTTAAAAATATATTAAATTTCCGTACATTCTGGGCGTTACACAAACAGTCAGGACGGTACAAAGCAGGTGGTAACAGAAAAACATCAAGCTTCCACTTTCAACCATTTTTCACAATTTTTCACCATTTTTGCCTGTGGAACCATTTGTAACGTGTTGTTCTTTCTTGTGCTACCGGTACCCGACAGTTTGCGACTTTTGAAAGAGGAGTCACATTTGTTGATAGACCTATTACACTATTCACACGGCATGTCCTTCTAACAAGTCACAAAACTGGAAGACAAAGACCAGTGAGGTATGATAAAACTAGAGGATTCATCGCCATGGTAACATACTGTATATTAACGGATATCCAGTTCCAGCGGCCATGTTGTGACTGTAAAATTCATGTCAGCGATTAGGGAGAGTACGGAGCCTTGGAAGTGTCATAGGTGAATGAATAATAACAAAGCGTGGGAACTACTTATAAAGCGTGTGCACGAGATATTAATGCATGCACACGAGATATAACCCGTGCGCACGCTCTGCGTTATAGCGTGCGAGTGAGGGGACGAGTTACAAATCGTTCCCTCGCTTTCATTATTTACATAATTATTCACGGAATCAATTATGTACAGTAGGTTGTGTATAAGTTAGCTTTGTGATTAAATCTAATTAAATGGGGTTGTTAATCAGTTTTGGACTTGGTTATCTTGTGAAGGGGTCTCTTAGGGGCCTCTTGCTGCCATATAATGTATCTCTGTGGTATTTTTCCACCGGATTCCACTTGTGTTTCACTTGTTATTCTACCGCGAATGACCCAGCCTATACAAATAAAGTTGGATTGGATTCTAATGGAATTCTTCTTACAGTCACAAGATGGCTGTGGCAATTTCCACGGCAACAGTATCCACGGTTCCTCTAGTTTTATCTATACCTCGTTACAAAAACCATTGTAGCCGGACACGTGCTGAAGCTATGACTTTACGACAGAACAGCGCCACAATCACTCGCAGTGGCAGAGTTTGGTTACTGCACTTACACCATTTGCACACTGGACAGTACTGGACAGGACGATGAAGCGCATAGGTCCACGAGTTATTATGGACGGGGCTGAAGCGGACATCGACTTAACCATAACCTGTAAACCACGACTGACGGACACTCCATGCACCACAGGACTTTAATGGGAAAACTGGAGAAGTTTTGGTCACACCTGGTATCCACATGGTCCTCAAAGTTTGCATACTCGTTATAAAATAAACCTCCACTCAAAATGAAAAGTGAAGACGACCTGATTGTCTTTATATGTAGATTACTACCATTAAAAATATATACAGCTCTGGAAAAACTAAGAGACCACTGCATTTTTTTTCTTCTGAAATCAGCATCTCTACATGTATTACAGCCATTCCATTCCAGCGTCTGTTGAATTCCAACACAAACACAAAGCTGAGCTACTTCAGTTCTTGCACCAGGAGTGGAATAAAGTCACCCAAGAACAATGTGAAAGACTGGGACTAAACCAGGTCTGAACCAAGACTAAACCAGGTCTAAACTAGGACTAAACCAGAGATGAACCAGGATTAAACCAGGTGAAAAAATGGGACTAAACCAGGGATGAACCAGGATTAAACCAGATCTGAACCAGGACTAAACCAGGGATAAACCAGGTTAAAAAGGGGACTAAACCAGGACTAAACTAGGATTAAACCAGACCTAAACTTGGAATGAACCAGGACTAAACCGGGGATAAACCAGGATTAAACCAGGTTAAAAATGGGACTAAACCAGGACTAAATTGGGACTAAACCAGGTCTGAACCAAGACTAAACCAGGTCTAAACTAGGACCCAAGAACAATGTGAAAGACTTGTGGAGAACATGCCAAGACGCATGAAATCTGTGATTAAAAATTAGGGTTATTGCACCAAATATTGATTTCTGAACTCGTCTTAAGTGTAAACATTAGTATTATGTTGTTTTAAAATGAATTTGATCTTGTTTCTTTGCATTGTTTGAGCTCTGAAAACATGGATCTTTTTTGTTACTTTGACCATTTGTCATTTTCTGCAAATAAATGCTCTAAACCATAATATTTTTATTTGGAATTTGGGGTAAATGTTGTCAGTAGTTTATAGACTCAAACTAAAATTTTCCTTTTGCCCAAACACATACCTATAAGTAGTAAAATCAGAAAAACTGATCATTTTGCAGTGGTCTGTGGTTATTTTTTTCCAGAGCTGTACATTATGTCTCAAAATTACAAACACCTACTTTTCTAAAATGTCCTCTGGGGAAGTATTCGCCCGAGTTGTAAAGTTTTGTTGTTGTGAGCGACCTCCCTCCAAACTCCCCTTTCTCTGTGTGATCGTTTAATATTTATTCGTTTTAGCAACAAAAAAAAAACATAGAAAAACCTCATAGAAATGCAACTGGACAGGAAGTAGTGGCACTAACAGAGCTAACAAGGTGCTATTGTCCAAAGAGCCAATTGTATAGTTTAAAAATGAAAAATAACATAGCTTTACTCATTGATTGAAATGTAAATGTGATTAAATACACAGATTTGGTATTTTCAGAAGGTGACTTTACTAAGGCACAATTTAAAAGTGATATGACACAGTTTTGGTTTATTTTAGGTTGTATACAGTAATGATGCGGTGGCGGCTTTATTACCAGTGTTGCAAGAATAGTACTTTTGAGTAACTTTACTACTATTGTGGTTCAGTTATGCAGAAGAATTCAATCATGTCGTGTTTTTATACTGCAACGTAATGTGAAAGAACTAAATCCAGACTTTGGTCCCATTTCAGAAGTTGTTGGAGTCATTTTCATATTAGTGACAACATATTTATTGTGTGTTCTGTAGAAGTGAACGCCCTGCTCATTGTACTATTGTATTAATTCAGAATAAGGTGGCGATAGTTTTAAGGAATGTTAGAGCAGGACACACGTGAATACCAGGTGTGAACATGTGACCTCCTCCAGCACGACGCCTGAACACAAGCTGAAATGTATGGCTTAAATGATCCTAACCTGGGGGATATTCCACGAAGTGAGCTAAAGCCAAAATGACTAACCAGAGGCGATGCTGATTGGCGCAATAACAAACGCCCGGAAACAAACCTGGACCAGGCTAAGTGTCCAGATTATTTTAGCTCTGTCTTCAAGAACGTCTAAAGAAACAGTACGTGTGAAGAGGTCCGTTACAGCTTCACTTTTACGCACAGGAGGAGGAGAAGTGATTGGGAGAGGAGGAGAAGCGATTGGGAGAGGAGGAGGAAAAGCGATTGGGAGAGGAGGAGAAGCGATTGGGAGTGGAGAAGGAGCGATTGGGAGAGGAGGAGAAGTGATTGGGAGAGGAGGAGGAGCGATTGGGAGAGGGGGAGGAGGAGGAGAAATCACTCGGAGAGGAGGAGGAGGAATGATTGGGAGAGGAGAAGAAGTGATTGGTAGAGGAGGAGAAGTGATTGGTAGAGGAGGAGAAGTGATTGGGAGAGGAGGAGGAGTGATTGGTAGAGGATGAGAAGCGATTGGGAGAGGAGGAGTGATTGGGAGCGAAGGAGAAGTGATTGGGAGAGGAGGAGGAGCGATTGGTAGAGGAGGAGTGATTGGGAGAGGAGGAGGAGCGATTGGGAGAGGGGGAGGAGGAGGAGAAATCACTCGGAGAGGAGGAGGAATGATTGGGAGAGGAGAAGAAGCGATTGGTAGAGGAGGAGAAGTGATTGGGAGAGGAGTGATTGGGAGCGAAGGAGAAGTGATTGGGAGAGGAGGAGGAGTGATTGGGAGAGGAGGAGGAGCGATTGGGAGAGGAGGAGAAGCGATTGGGAGAGGTGGAGAAGTGATTTGGAGAGGAGGAGAAGCGATTGGGAGAGGTGGAGAAGTGATTTGGAGAGGAGGAGAGGAGAAGAGTCGTGTCTTTCCTCTCGCTCCTCAGATCAGAACGGCCAGAAAAGTTTCATAGCCCAAATCAAACACCGTGGCTCCTCCCTCGTTTAATCAGATCATAAAAACATCAAATTTTTGGCCTATTTTCCGGGATGTCGTCGCTCCATTGATCCGGCCTTCCCAGAGTCACCGCAAGGGCACAAACTTCAGCTTAAACTTCAGGCCTGAGCTCTGGTCAGGCTTATTTCTGTCATGGAGATGGAGCGAGTTTCAGCTCAGGATTTCAGGAGAAGTTTGGACTTGTGAAGCCACTTTGATGGAAAACCCCCCAGGACTCCCTCAGAGCGCTGCAAAGCCAGCTCTCGGGGACTCACAAAAACACTTTTAGTCTCAAATCTATTCAGGTAAAAATAGAAAGACTATCTAA
Organism: Paratrypauchen microcephalus; assembly: GCA_036785185.1. Lineage (NCBI taxonomy): Eukaryota > Metazoa > Chordata > Actinopteri > Gobiiformes > Gobiidae > Paratrypauchen > Paratrypauchen microcephalus. Next base: position 7,436,761 of record JAVJIX010000022.1, on the reverse strand, counting down.
CTTCATATCTGAGCGGTGCCCACCCGTCACACCTGCACACGTCTCCCCAAACAGCTGCATTATTAGAATCCTAAAGAGGCTCTCGTACGCCTCGGCTGCTCACAGTAAAGACTGAGCGTTCAAGTTTTCGTTTCATATCGTATTTGTGCATCTATGTTTAACACGTTTCCTAACAAAATAGTGCATCTATATATTTAAGACCCCGCCGTAATCATGAAATACACTAAGGAGTCGACTAAAATGCGGACTTGTACGATCACTTTTAGCAGCGTTCACAAACTTCAACACAAACAGACTAAAGTCCAGCATTTTGCCTCGACTGCTGGTGACTACGGGCTTAATCTCTACAAGACTCGCACATGGATGATTATAATGTGATCATGTATGACACCGCTGCAGGGCTTTGTGTGACAAGCTCAGTGTTCAGACCAGGGCTGCACAACGTCCGCCATGTTGGTACTGTACTACAACCAGTGTACTTCTGTTTTGGCCAGTTTAGACCAGAGAGTCGGTTTTACATCCAGCCCTAGTTCTGATCTGATTCAAGGGACTGGACCTGTTTTTCCCATGTATTTGGGCAAGTAGAGATATACTGTTTTAGCAGCTCTTGATGTCAGAGTAAGGCAGCGTCCCATTTCTCTGTCTTACCCCTTCGTCTTACCCCTACCCCTTGGTTTTGCGCGTTCATGTGAGGGCAGGGGGTGTCCCGATTCTAATTTTGATCAAGGGCTCGGGCTACATACCCCTTGAAATGAAGTAAGCTCTCGACCAGACTTGAAACGAAGGGGTACGCCTATGAGCTCAGGCAGGTTTTGGGATCAGGATGGCAGCGTCACATCGACCAGCCAAGGAGTCTCATAAATCTATTTTCAGCAGTTGGAATTATCGATTAACAGTTTAGCAGGTTTACAATTATGATGCTTATGTTCTACGTTACTTTTAGTGAACTCTTGTTGCGGTTTTAATTGTAGTGATGTCTGTTTAGCCGATGTTATCGTTTTCATCGAACTTTCATGTACAAAGAAGCTAGTTTTTTTGTCAAGTTGAGGTACCCGATAATCCTTGACATTTGTTTACGTTTGTTTGCGTCAGTTGTTGTCGCCTCTGTAGACGTAGCAGCTCAGGTAGAGGCGAGGGATGATGACGCAAACGGTAATTGACATTTGTACCGTGAGCCCTCTCAGCTCGGTATCGAGGGGCAAGACAAAGACGTAGATAAAGGGGAAGGGGTAAGACAGAGAAATGGGACGCAGCCTAAGTCTGCTGTGTGCTGTCAGCATCTAATTATAGAGTTTTCACTTTGTGAAAAGTGCCAATAAACTCATCGTGGTGAATAATTAGGATGCTCAGAACGCATAAGGTTAGTGAGAGGAATACTGTAACTTTGGACCTCTGTAACCCCCGTTTCTGTTTTTCAAGTTTTTAGGACAGTAAAAATCAGGTACAGTGCACCTAAGGCTTAGGACTCACTGCACACGTATTTCACCTTCTTACATATGTGTAAAAATGCACATTTTGGAGACATCAAGTGCATTCAAAGAGAGGGCCACACCGTCCGCTAGGCGTGCGTGTCGAGTAGTAGTGCCATGATAATGACACGATGCTGGACGACGCTTGAGAATACACAGAGAGCATGCATTTGTTGTGGTTTTAGTGTAATTATCATTACAAAGTGTATTCTTTATTCCAGTTATGTATTACGTATGAAAGACTGTCCGTTTGTGCTTTGAAATGTATTTTTGAAATGCGAATGTTTGCTGTGGTCAGCCTGTGTGGACAGTAAATACAAGTCTGTTTGGTCAGACAGTTTCACCATAGACCTGTTATAAGCGACTAAACTCGCCCACAAGTCTGACGTGCATACGTGCTAGAGCTGCGGAGTGGCTGTCCTCGCAGTGATGTGCGGCTGTGACGTACGTAAAGCTGACCCATGCAGTGTGTTGAGGCCTAAGCCCGGTGTTAGAAGCATTATTCTGGCTCCTACTGCTGGTGAGTACCTGTAAATGGTCAAGCCACTGTCCACTCTGGCACTAAGTGGAAGTAAAGCAGTTTAAATAAAGCTAAAAGCAATAGCTCTAGCAGTTAAAGGTGTACCTGTGGATCTAAGCGTTTTGAGCTCTTGTGAGAGGTATAGATGAATTACAGAGTGCAGTCAAATTCAAACATGTACGGTGACAGTGTGCAGCCCTGCCTCTACACCATCAGCTTCTATTAAAAGTGCACTATGTCACTTTTCTGACGGAGGGTCACCGCCTGCTTGTCTCCATCATGTTAGTACTGCATCTGGAAGGTTCCGCAGTATGGTTTTAAACTTATCTATCTTGAAATGTATTCAGTTTTCAGTGTGTTAATACCTTGGAAAACATTATTATTATGAGTGGACTCATTTGGATCATCTTATAGATCCAGAAATGAGGTAATAATTAGATTATAACAACAGTCAGCAACATCTGCATGGAGACAAACAGGTCGAGTACCCTCTAAAGGAAAAGTTACGCAGTGCAGCTTTAACCCATGAGTGTGTGTCTCCTCTACAGGCAGGTCTCAGGGCTGGGGGACACGCCTCCATTATTCTCTGGCTCTTTGAGGAACCTCTCCACCTCTTGCGAGTCCACGGTGGCGCTGTCGGGTCTGGCTCCCGTCCCCTGCAGCATCCTGTCCTCCTCCTGGTCCCCGTGAGCCTGTTCCACGGCGCCCGCTGCCTTGTGGTCGGCGGTCATGGCCACGCTCTCCGGGTTCTCCTCGTGGTCCCGCTCCGCTTTCGCTGGGTCTTTGGTTTTGATGCAGAGGAAGTTACAGGTGAAGAGGACGATGGCGGACAGGCACACCTCGCTGCCCGCCAGGAGAAACACGTACATGTAATTCTTGGTGTGGTCCAGGAGGCGACCTGCAGCACACAGCACAAGGAGGAGGTCAAGTGACTGTAGTAGTTGGTTTACTATAAAGTAAGATGGCAAAAGGAGAAATTCAATTTGTCAACTAGACAAAGTTCATTTGGTCGAATACGTTTCGCAGCTCATGACAGATTTAATTTCTCCTTTTGCCATGGATTCTACTTAGACGACTGAGGGATTCTTCACACATATGTGAACGACCGCAGCAAAACAGGACTCAAGTCATGCCAGGGGCATTTTGAGTTATTCACAGATTCTGAAACTGTAGATAAGCTTTCCAATGATGCCTTACACATGGAAATCTGACAACATTTGAAGAAGTTGTGGCCATTTGAATGCAGCACATTGATTTTTGCTGAGCGGAGAAAACAGCTCGTAAAGTTTCCTCACTCTAGGCGTTCTTGCCTCATTTGCCTGACATTAAGCTAAGCCCTCCCCCATCACTGACATCACTGTGGTGTGGAGTTTCAGGGCAGGTTTAGTCCCGTTTTAGTCCTGTTTTAGTCCTGTTTTAGTCCTGTTTTAGTCCTGTTTAAATCCTGGTTTAGTCCTGTTTAAGTCCTGGTTTAGTCCTGGTTTAGTCCTGTTTTAGTCCTGGTTTAGTCCTGGTTTAGTTCTGTTTAAATCCTGGTTTAGTCCTGGTTTAGCCCTGGTTTTAGCCCTGGTTTAGCCCTGGTTTAGCCCTGGTTTTAGCCCTGTTTTAGTCCTGGTTTAGTCCTGGTTTAGCCCTGTTTTAGTACTGGTTTAGTCCTGGTTTAGCCCTGGTTTTAGCCCTGTTTTAGTCCTGGTTTAGTTCTGGTTTAGTCCTGGTTTAGCCCTGGTTTTAGCCCTGTTTTAGTCCTGGTTTAGTCCTGGTTTAGCCCTGTTTTAGTACTGGTTTAGTCCTGGTTTAGCCCTGGTTTTAGCCCTGTTTTAGTCCTGGTTTAGTTCTGGTTTAGTCCTGGTTTAGCCCTGGTTTTAGCCCTGTTTTAGTCCTGGTTTAGTCCTGGTTTAGCCCTGGTTTTAGCCCTGTTTTAGTCCTGGTTTAGTCCTGGTTTAGCCCTGGTTTAGTCCTGGTTTAGTCCTGTTTTAGTCCTGGTTTAGTCCCGGTTTAGTCCCGGTTTAGTCCTGGTTTAGCCCTGGTTTTAGCCCTGGTTTAGTCCTGTTTTAGTCCTATTTTAGTCCTGGTTTAGTCCTGTTTTAGTCCTGGTTTAGTCTTGGTTTAGTTCTGGTTTAGCCCTGGTTTAGTCCTGGTTTAGTCCTGGTTTAGTCCCAGTTTAGTCCTGTTTTAGTCCTGGTTTAGTCCTGTTTTAGTCCTGGTTTAGTCCCGGTTTAGTCCTGTTTTAGTCCTGGTTTAGTCCTGGTTTAGTCCTGTTTTAGTCCTGGTTTAGTTCCGGTTTATTGCTGGCTTACTCCTGTACACACAGGCATGTACACACACGTACACACGCTAATGTTGTTATGTTATATTATAAAGTAAGATGTTTCCCATTTACTGTGGAGACTCTGGTGGTGATACAAATGCTCCTTTATGCTTCCAGTTTTGTCATAATACAGAAGTAATTACCGTATATTACATTTGTGCTTTATCAGGAAGGGCAATAAGTGAATAAATTTTACTCCATTATTTGTCTTAAAACATGGATCGCTTGTGCCACCATAGTCTGATGATAGTATTTTTTTTTCATTATTTTTATCAATTTATGATTATAAGTTATTTATTCATTGGATACAACAATAAAAATAGAAGAAAACAACCTGTATGTAGTTGAAATGTGTTTGTTATTGTTATTTGTGATGTCATCAATATGTTTTTTGTTATTTTCAAACTTTTTTTCAACTTTTCTTTGCAAATTTCTTCCTGATTGGTGTTAAACTATCATTTATATGGGTATTATCCTAAGAAAATGCAAAAAAAAAAAAAAAAAAAAAAAAAAAAGCACTTTGAATATTTAATTATGTTTTGTTTTGTTTTGTTTTTGGTTTTATTTGTAGTTGTTTTTGTAATAAAGTTTCACATTTAAATCCTTTTCATAGTACAATTTCATTGTAGCAAGCAGCCGATTTTTATTATTAAAAAAATAGGTGAAAGTAGGTGAAAACTGGAATTTTCTGAGCCTACAAGCCTTAAAATTAGAAGAAACCAACCTGTATATAGTTGAAATGTGTTTGTTATTTCTAAATTGTGCTTAACGTTTGGATAAAATTCTCCCTAGTGTGATGTTTTATGTTATTTTCAGCATATTTTCAACTTTTCTTTGGAAATTTCTTCCTGATTGGTGTTAAACTATCATTTATGTACAACGGGTATTATCCACCAAATGAAGTAAAAATGAGAGAACGCAAAAAAAAACCCTCATAAATGCACTTTGAATATGTAATTATTCTTTTTTTTTGTAATAAAGTAGCACATTCACAGCCTTTTCATAGTTGAATTTCACTTCTATGCAACATTTTTGTTTGAATCTCAAGTTTTCCATTCAAGTTTGAACAGAGCCGTGAGCTGGATAGGGGGTAGGTGAAAACTGGAATTTTTTGAGCCCACAAGCCTTAATTGGTCTTAAATATTCTGGAAAATAATGAGAGAACAATTATTCAATGCTCTTAAAAGATTTAGCCTAATGTGTTCATTGTTAAATTAACTTATTGCCACTAACTGTAAAAAAAGTAACCCTATTGCTAATCTTAACCATAAAGTTTGGACACACCATCTTATTTAGTGAGCGTGTGAACACGTCGAATAGCGTGTGTCACACTCTCAATGCGTGAGACTTGAGAGCCCTGGTATGATCCAAGATATATGGAATTATGTACTGAAGAAAAAACAGTAAATAACTTATTATACTGTATATTTTATATTCAAATCCTCAAAGTAGCCATTTGCTTTGTGGAAAAATATTTAGTTATTTACTTTTATATCTTTACTACATAATTGCATATATCTTGCCTCATATATTTGATGTCTTCTGTACATGGGTGATTCTCCAACTACAGTCAAATTTGGTCATGATATTTTTCAGAAACTCCAACACATACTTTTTAGACAGGGCTCTCAAGTTTTGAACGGGGTCGTGCGTGAGACTGCGTAATTTCCGAGGAGCAATTTTTCCCGAGGAGCGGGGGGGGGGGGGGTGGGTGGGGGTTGGGGGCGCTTCAATTGCGTGAGACTTGAGAGCCCTGTGTAAATCTTTGTCTAAAGAGCAAACTTAAACTACAAAGCAACTAATGAAGTTAGTTAAGTAAGTAAGTTAAATGAAGTCGCTGTCCTTATCACTGAGCGCGCACTGCACTGTCAACAGTCTGCCCAACAACAGAACAATCTATTTTCTGATTGGCTGAAAAGGGCGCGGCGCCTGATATTTGAGATTTTTTTCGGGGGAGCGGGGCGGGGGGGAGCGGGGGAGTTTTTTTTGCTGAAAACGCACAGTGCCTGCATAAACTGAGCCACACAGACCGATTTTCTGGGCACAAAAAAAAAAAAAAAAAAAAAAATTCAGCGTGAGAAATGCCATGTGTGGCGTGTGAATTGCGTGTGTCACACTCTCAATGCGTGAGACTTGAGAGCCTTGTTTTTAGAAATATTTTGATTTGTTCTGCTTTATCACAATGTGTAGAAACATTAACTGATAGTGGTTATAATGAAATTACATAAATATTAATAATAAATCATAAACAATAACGACGGAAATGACTGTTGTGGAAATGACTATGTTTAGCATTTCTTTTAAAATCTCATGACATATTAGCATGCTAACCTCTATTTTAGAGTTAGCATAAAATATACTCAAAATACACAATATAAAATGGTATTTTTCTCATTATTTGTACATTCAAAGGAAATTATGAGGTGTTTGGAAATGACGACCAATAAACCTACTCTTGGTTTTGTAAAACTTGACCTTGATTTTGTTCTTGTTTCCCTTCCTTCCATGGAGAAATTCCGTGTGAGCGTCGAATTGCGTGTTGAGAGCCCTGTTTGTCTAAAGAACAAACTTAAACTACAAAGCAACTAATGAGAGTTATATAAATGAAGTTATTACCTGATGGTTCTCAGTTTGTTTTATCATCACCGCACTCTGTCAGTGCGCGCTGAGAAGGGCGGGGAGGAGGGAGCGGGGCAGGGGGGAGCGGGACATTTTTAACGGATTCATGTAAGAGTCTGGTTAATGCACTGGGCCCGCGGCTCACCGCGGCTCACCATGGGCAGTTCGGCTCTGGGCCGCGCGTATTCCGCGCGTAAGCCGTCGGGGGGGGACACGTTACGCACAGACGGAGACACCGGGAGCGGAGTCGGTACATCTCAGAGGAGACGTAGCACCGGGACTGAGGCTCAGGACGTGCCCGAGGGACGGCGCGTCTGCTCCGGCCTCCGCTCGGACCGTGCGCCCGGAGCAGGGGGAGTTTTTTTTCGCTGAAAACGCGCGGAGCCTGCATAAACTAAGCCACACAGACCAATTTTCTGGGCACAAAAAAAAAGAAGAAAAAAAAAAGAAATCAGCGTGAGAAATGCCATGTGTGGCGTGTGAGCGTGTGAACACGTCGAATTGCGTGTGTCACACTCTCAATGTGTGAGACTTGAGAGCCCTGATACTAATATATTTTTCAAGCATATGATATTTTTCATTAAAATAAGGAATTTCTGTGCCATTTGTCAATGAAGTTACTGTTGAATCAAATTTAATTTCAGTCTTATGAGGGACTGAGAGTCCAAAACCTGGCCGAGGGACAAAGGCATTACAGCAAAAACACTCAATATAAAACCATATTTTATATAATAAAAATAGTCATTTATCTATCATACATTTTTTTGTAAGTTCATCTTTGTGTCTAGTAAGTGCAGCATAAATAAAAAATGACAAACGTGTTTTTGTTTTTCTTATTTCTATCTGGGACACAAATTCTTTGATAGTTGGAGAATCACCCATGTATATGAAATGTAGGAAGTGGTCAAAAATAAATATTGTGTCCAAACTTTTGGCTGGTATTGTATATAAGCATCCATGTCCAATATAATCCTCAAACTAATCACTTTTTTATGTATTTTGCACATTATGTAAATCTATCCCTGTAGTTTCCACTGTGTCCAGACTGCAGTTATAGGTCACATCAGGACAGATAGAACCATTAATAATAATAATAATAAGCATCTACAAGTGACAAAAAATTCATGTGATAATATGAAATGATTTGAACATTTGTGTTTCTTGCAGCTCCTTCAGATATGATTTAGTTTGTCTCACTTTTGTCTCTGTCCTTTGAAAATACCAGATTTTGTGACTTATTTAATGTTTTGTCCAATTCGATTACCTTAAAATTAGTCCCCAAATACATTTTCACTCTTAAATGAGCCATTTCTTGGAGCACTACACTGAACTTCTACTTAGTAATAATATTTTAACATAACAGCGCTGAGTTCTCTAGCTGAGTCTTGAGTGCAGTTTGTGTCTACTCTACCCACCTCTGATCTTAAGTGTCATTTATCTAAGTGGACATCAGCAAATACAGCCTCAAACTGCAGGCTACTTGAGCGTCTTTGGGGAGAATCTAATAAATGTTCCATTAACATTTCCGTTTTAAGTGCTTAAAGTGGCACTAAACACCAAAATCCCTTCTTTTACTGGTTAGCTGTGTAAATGGGTCTAAAATAGAAGTGTATACCAATCCCTGGCCTTATTTTGCTAAGAATTCTGCTAAGAATTACTGCTGCACATTTATTTTTATCTTTATTTTATTGCACATTTTACTACATCTGTAAATAGCTATTTATTTATTCTTTGCACTACTCTTAGATTTTGTCTTAGATAGTTTTTGTATTGTCTTTACAATGGTCCCTCGCTATATCGCGGTTCACTTTTCATGGCCTCGCTGTTTCGCGGATTTATTTTATTCCAATTTTTTTTATAGTGTATCGCGCATTGTGTTCTGCATCCTGATTGGCTGAGGGACTGTAGACCTTTGCTGATTCGTCAGTCATTCTCCTCCGTGCTGTCCCCTGTACAGTACAGAATGTGTTCAGTTTGCCAGATTTATATAAATGTTCGATCGCTTCAGTGTGACTCTGAAGTGCTGTATGTTTGCAAGTTTTATCCCCGACAAAACCCACAATGTCGACAAAACATTCTCAAATATAATCAAGGTGGCATGTCTGTTTATAAGAATCTTCTCGCACAAAAGGAAAAAAGAGCGCCAACAACCCCCCATAACCATGTTCTTCACTCGGAAAAAGACGCCTGCACCGAGGCCGAGCGGCGCCAGGACGAAGAGGCCCGGTCAGAGGAACTGCCTTAAAACATGTAGAATAACTGTAAAATATAAAGCTGTCCTACTTCGCGGATTGCGCTTATCGAGGGTTATTTTTAGAACGTAACCCCCGTGATAAACGAGGGACCACTGTATATTGAATTTTGTCTTTTTTGCACTGCTTAGCTAGGGAGAAATGGAATTTTGATTCACTGTATGTCGAACACATATGGCAAAATTGACCATAAAGTTGACTTTGACTTTGAATTTGACTTGAGTCAAACAGACTTTGAGTCTGTATCGGCCTCTTTAGGATCAACTACGCCCACGACATTTTAATTTTCAGGTTGGATAAACGGTCGCCAATGAGTCAGATTGTGTTCTGAGGTTATTACGTGACGAGCGCAGCCCCAGGCGGTCTACGGGCGCTACGTGAGGAGCCCCTCTGTGTCTGGAGAAAAGGGAAACGGCGTGATCCGAGCACAAATGTCGGCTCTGTTTAAAAGTCTGAAGAGCACCGGTTTGCACCATGTTGGATTTTCCCACACCCGCTCCCCCCAACCCGCCGGGTACTACCCACTCTGGAGGATTTTTCAGATTTTACTTCGGGAGGGTGTTTAATGGCTTTTTAAGATGGACTCGTGTAAAATTGGCGTGTTCCTTCATCATTCAAATACTACATTTGCATTTCGATTTATGATTCACAAATGTTTGAATAATTCTGTATTGTCCTGCATTTGAAGCCTGAGTGCACAGAACATTTCAGTTTTCACCTGCCTCTTATCTCCGCCCCCTTTTTTTAACTAAATGTCACTTTAAGAGGCGGGGTTTAACAGTTCTGCAATAATCCATTTTAGATAACTATTGCAGTTCACAATTAACAAAATATAAACTGAAGATCTACTAGTTTGTGTGTACAAACAAATAAACACCGGCTGTAGTCCCACTGACCTGCACCAGGGGGCCCGATGAGCACAGCCATGGCCTCCATGAGCAGCACCAGGCCGATGGCGCTGGAGAACTTCTCTGTGCCCACGATGGCCATGAGCACCTCGAACTGCAGCGCGCCCACCATCCCGTAGGAGATCCCGAAGAAGATACAGTAGAACACCAGGGTCGTGTAGTCCGACGCCTGCACAGTACAACGACACACAACACAAGCTCAACACTTTTTTATAGTAGGTCCAGTTTTTTGGATTTGGAGATGTTTCTGACTGGTTTGGAGTCTATTTTTGTTTTTGTTTTTTCAACCTAATGCGTCAAATCATGAATAAGGACTTTTACTTATTTACTCAACTGGTACATTTTTAGCCTAAATGAAGGGCCAAAAACAATAAACTGTATGAAGAAGTGGACTAAGGAGGGAGTGTCATCCATAGATAAAAGAAGAAATTCAATTTGTGAACTGGACAAAGTTTGTTTGGTTGAAAACGTTTTGCCGCTCATCCAAGAGGCTTCGTCAGTTCCGGTTAGAGTGCTGGTAAGACACTGCTTATATCTCGCTGCAGGGAGGAGCTAACTATACTGCAGTTTTTCCAAAACTATCTCAGCTATTTGTTTCTGTCTTTTGTTTCTCTGGCGTCTAGTTTAGCATACCTATTCTACACGACTATTTTCACACCTCTGGCCCTGACCTGGCTAGCCCTATTGTTTCTTTTGTTTGTTTTGATTTAGGTTTAAGAATGGAATTATAAATGGGAGACAAATTATGTCTGACTCCACCATTTCTGTTTAAAGAAGGATTCTCTTTTTTGACAAAAATAGCCTCTTTAACTCCCCTCTCAAACCCTCTCCCCTCTCTCCCCTCTCAACGATTAATTCCATACTGTGGAACATTCCAGATAACATTTCTACATGTACACCAGGCCTCACTGTTCCAAACATGTGCTGTTGTAGTTTGCTTGTGGTTCTTTTACAGTGGTTCTTAGTTGTTCCTTGTGCCTGTGCAAGACCCTGGGGTGCTGTGTTGTTGTTGTGTTATGACATGGTGACAGGAGGATTATTGGGCAGGTGCAGGTGTCCTGATCTGTCCTCAGTCCCAGGGGACTTCACAGGCAGGAGTCCACTGAGGACTCTGCTCTGATAAAGGACTGAGGCTGGGCCTGGCTCAGGTTACATCTATGTGGATCATTTTAACACCAATGTATCCTACATATGCCACACAATCCTGTGTGTAATAATGTGATTCTTATCTGTTATTGTTATATGTTATTGTATTATTATTTACTTTTTTATAATGAATTACATACATAAATTATATTTTAAAATGTATAGTAAAATCGTCTTTATTGGACTACAGGGACAGTTAAATCCATGTCTCTAGTTAAAAGGGATCGTTTTTTTATGTTAATCTGTATGGGTTTCCCTCTAAAAGTTACGTGTGTTGACACCGGCTTACCTCTGACACTCTCAGCTGATCCTGGTTCGGCTCGCTTTCTGGAGCCCACGTAAGTAGGTCCGGTAACTTCCCTGGAACATGAAATAAAGCTTGTTTTTCTTCTTAAAACAAAACATTTGTCCGAAAGGTGAAGGTTTGTTTTGAGAAGAAAAACAAGCTTTATTTCATGTTCCAGGGAAGTTACCGGACCTACTTACGTGGGCTCCAGAAAGCGAGCCGAATCGGGATCAGCTGAGACTGTCAGAGGTAAGCCGGTGTCAACACACGTAACTTTTAGAAGGAAACCCATACAGATTAAAATTTTTTTTAAACGCACTATCCCTTTAAACTGGCCTAAACTCCAGAGCAGACTTTTGCTGAGCTGAATGTCACTCAGAGCTGTGTGTCCTGTGTCTCTCTGTCCTAGACACTCGACTGTGTGAACCTGACTCACTTTACTGCAGAGTCCTAGGGCCTTTGAAAAGCACTTTAAACACAGCTCCTCTCTTTGTCCTACTGAGCTCTAGCACTGACATGATTCTGTTGCTCATAAAATAAATATGAATTAGTTATACACAAGATTTTGTAGATCACATTTTTGAGTTTTCACATTTAACTGTGTCGTTCACTGATTTCATGCTCAGTCAGAACATGACAGACTGGCAGCAGGTCTCAGGATAATACGGGATAAACACATTAACACGGCCCAGTGTCTCACCTGTGAGCCAATGAGGTCAGTGACTCCGTTGAAGAGCATGGCAAAGCTGAAGAGGTAGACACAGCGCGGGCGCACCCACTTGAGTCCGGCGATCACTCCACAGGTGGGCCGCGCGAAGATGTCGATGAAGCCCAGGATGGTGAGCAGCAGTGCGGACTTGGTGTCCTCGTAGCCCAGCTCTTTAGCGTAGCTCACCACGAAGACCGGAGGCACGAACAGCCCCAGCACCATGATGGAGGCCGCCACGGTGTAGATGACAAAGCCACAGTCTTTGAACACGGAGAAGTCCAGCAGCTTGGCTTTGGGCTTCTTCTTCTTGTCGGCCCCGTCCCCCTCTCCGGGGGCCTCTGTGTCCCTCTGGCTCTTGGGGGGCAGCAGGGGCCTCATGACGGCTCCACACACGCAGCAGTTTAGCAGGAGTCCCCCGAGGATGAGGAAGCCCCCCCTCCAGCCGTACTTGTACTGCAGCACCTGCCCCAGAGGAGAGAGGCAGCACAGGGCCACAGGGCTGCCCGCCGCAGACAGACCGTTTGCCAGGGGACGCTTCTCGTTAAAGTAACGGTTCAGCATGATCAGAGAGGGCTGGAAGTTCAGGGCCAGACCCAGACCTGCAGGGGGCGCAATGAGCCAACATCACATGTACAAAAATAACATGTCACATTATTGAAAAAGACATAATATTATTATGATAATATGATGCACATGAGGACGGTGTGTTCTGTTTGACCGGGCTCCAGCTGTGGCTTTGCCCTTTAAGTCACAGACATAAATATAAATGGAGCAGATAACAGGCTTCATGTGTGACGTTATGTAAAGGCTAAGAGCAGTCGAGCTCGTGCTAATGTGTGCTCCAGTGTTACTGGACAACAGCTCAGATTGCAACGTTTGGATTTGTAAATCTATTGAATACATATCTCTCTTTCTCTGAGCTCTATTTAAATGCATTTGCATGCTGCATGAGGCAGAAAAGGCTGGAGCAATTCCCACATGTCATAATGTCCAGATGTGGTTCTTCTTGAGCTGCTTTTATTGTTTCTCTGCTCATGTTGCATTTATGAAAATGAGTGAAAATGTCATTTGAGTGTTAGAGCTGATAATCTTCAACTATCTCAGTCTTGTATTACTCCTGTACTCATCTTAATGCCTGCAGCAAGAAGCCCATCGCTCACACGTCTCTTCATCTGCACCAGTCTCATTCCTCTGTTCTTGTTCTCTTCTGTCTTTGCACTGTTTATTACACTCTTCACTTACTCCTCCCTCTCTTTTTCACGGGGCCACAGATTTAGTATAAAAACATTAGCTCAGATTCTTTTCCTTTTAAACATATATTTGCCGTTCTTTTGAGATTCATCTGCACACTAATTATGGTTCTCAGTTGGAAACTCAAAAACCCTTGGGCAAGACACTCCCCTCATCCAACAAGGACAAAAAATAATAATAAAATAATAAATATGACCTAATTTTAACTAAAACTCAACAAAAAAGCACTATTCTAAACAATCACTTAGGACAGAGGTCTTCAACAGGGGGGTCGTGACCCCTAGGGGGGTCGCGGAGGTACTGCAGGGGGGTCGCAAAATCTTTTTTTTCACTTTAAAATAATATAATTTTTATATTTTATAGTGTAAAATACAGTATTAACCTGTGTATTATTTCCTTGTATTGGATGTACCATAACAGAGTAGCAATGTTTATACATGACACTAAGCTCAATTTAATAAAAACACAATTCTTCGCCGTATATAGTAGGGGGTCCCTGGCCCAGTTCGCCATCTGTTTGGGGGTCCCTGGCCTGAAAAACGTTGAAGACCCCTGACTTACGATTATATTTGCAAATAGTTTAATTGTTTATTGTGGACCTTTTAACAAGTCCTGGAGAATTAACATGTGAGATAAGGTTGACATCGAAGTGCTAAACTAATCTAACTATCACTGATTTGCATTTTTAATATAGATTTTGCACATTGCAAAATTGTGAAATTGAGGGTTTTTATGAAACAGAACAAAGCAGGATTATTGTGCAGTTGTTCTACTTTAAACTATTAAAATTAGATTACACATCTATACAAATGTAATTGATCCTAATAACAGGATATGATGAAAATGAAAGTGGAAAGAGTTTGAAAGACTATCAGTCTCTGTTTTGACTGAAATTAAAATTGATTAAAATCATAATCGTCCAAAAAATGGTGATTTTATTTTTTGCCCAGCCCTATTTCTACTCAATAATTGATATTTTTTGATATTGAGGATATTATTTTACTTATGTCAGTCTAACAAGAATTAGATAAACCACGTATAAATGTATTCGTTTTGGTTTAATTGTCAGACAAATTGCCCTGAAAAACGACAGAAATATCGCTCTACACCTCTTTTTTTCACAGCTCTCGGGGACCAAAGTGGCGTTTCTACCATGACAGTAAATCTAACAACAACAAGCAATCTACTCAGCTCTAACTGCGACCTCTCAAATTTCCCTCAAAAGCCATCTCCCTGTCTAAAATAAGCTCACATCCGCTGTTGCCTTGTCTTCCCTTCCTCCCAGACCAGTGTATGCCCGTGTGTGCCAGGGTACGGGGGGTGAATGGTGACACTGTATCCCCGGTGCTGGTTTATTGATGAGGCTGGTGCTGTGAGCAGGCAGACCTGTGATGACCCCGGTGCACAGGTAGATGTGGATGATGCTGGTGGCGAACGATGCCAGGATCATGCCCAGGGAGGCGAAGAGGCCGCCCACCATCATGACGGGCCGGCAGCCAAAGCGGTTCACCAGGACACTACAGAGGGGGCCTGGAGGGACACGGAGGGGACAGACGTGTGGAATGCACTTTAAAGGGATAGTTTGGGTTTTTTGATGTGAATCTGTATGGCGTCCCCTTCAGCAGTGTCGTGCATTAACACTGACTTACCCCCTGACAGCGTCCTCTGAGCCGAGTTCTGCCCCGGTTCTGGAGCTGATGAAAGCAGGTCCGGCAAGTTAGCGGGGACAGTTAATAAAGCTTGTTTTTCTTCTCAAAACAATATTTGTCCAAAAAGTGATATATTTGCATCACAAAACAGTTGCACACGAAAAAGTCAGAAGTCTAAATCGCTTGGTGCTATTTTCTCTCGAGTCCTATTATTATTAGCCTGTTTATTTGTAAGTGGCGATGTTTACAAGTGAACAGGCTAATAGAAAATAGCACCAACTGATTTAGACTTCTGTTTTTTGATGCAAATATATCACTTTTTGGACAAATATTGTTTTGAGAAGAAAAACAAGCTTTATTAACTGTCCCTGCTAACTTGCCAGACCTACTTTTGTCAGCGCCAGAACAGGGGCAGAACTCGGCTCAGAGGACACTGTCAGGGGTAAGTCAGTGTTAATGCACGACACTGCTGAAGGGGACGCCATACAGATTCACATTAAAAAAAATATATATATATATACATATATCACTTTAAGTTACAATTTTATACTGTTTATACTGTTAATGTGAGTTCAAACAGAGAAAGCCCAGGCGACATAATATCCTCGGCTAAATTATTTACAGTTGCACTTTGCTAGGGTGCGTGAAGAGTCCCTCAGTCGTCCAGGTAGAATCCATGATCAAAGGAGAAGTTCAATTTGTCAACTGGACAAAGTTTGTTTGGTTGAAAACGTTTCGCCGCTCATCCGAGAGGCTTCGTCAGCTCTGGTTATTGTACTGGTTAGACCCTGCTTATATCTAGCTGCCGGGAGGCGTGTCTGACAATGACAAAAGCTCTGAAAACGATCCCCCCTAATCTGTCTCTTTGTTTTTCAAATTACTCTGACGGCTGTTTCGACCCCCTATTCAACGTCTAACGACCCTCTCCACCCCTCTGCCCTGGCTCTGTTTGACTGGTCTAAGAATCCCATTATAAATGGGAGACAGGTTATATCTCACTCCCCCATTTCTGTTTAATGACGGATTCTCTTTTTGACAAAAATAGCCTCTTTAACTCCCCTCTCAAACCAGTTCTTTTCCCTGGCCAAGATCTGAACCTCACTGTCTTCAAAAGAATGGCCCGTGGCTTCTAGGTGAAGATGTACCGCAGAAGCCGGTCCACTCTGGCACGCCCGTCTGTGTTGGTACATCCTCTTGTGAAGTGGCTGTTTTGTTTCCCCAATGTAGCTACATTGGGGCTACATTGGGGAAACAAAACAGCCACTTCACAAGAGGATGTACCAACACAGACGGGCGTGCCAGAGTGTCCAGTTGACAAATTGAACTTCTCCTTTGATCACTGTGCTAGGGTCTATCACCTGATGTTTTTGCTTCATCTAGAATGTTCCAGGCATTAGATGGTCAAGGTAAATGGTCACATTTTTATCTCAGGCTTTTCCACCTTCAAGGCACTCACTGCACTTTACATCAAAGAAGCACTCACCCACTTACACACGCGTGTACGCAGACGCTGGGGCGAAGTGAGTTAAGTGTCTTGCCCAAGGACACAATGTTATCATTCATCTGTGGTGGAACCACACCGCCAACCTGTGGGTCAATGGATCTGACCGCTCTACCAATGATTAATTCATTCATCTTGTCTATATTCCTGGAGGCCAGTTGGTAAGACAAAGGTACAGGTGAAATCTGTGGAGCGTAGCAAAAGCAGTAGCACTTTTTCAAGGTATTTTTGAGCAACAAAAACAGTTTCTCCAACTGAGTAAAGACAAGACAAAACATTAACATCTCCATGGATACAAACAGGTGGCAGACTTCCTCTAGAAAAGTGACATAGTGCACCATTAACCTTTTTTTAATTATTATTTTTATTTTGGGCAAGTAAGTGATTTACATTCTTTTAAAAGTCCAATAACAGAAATAACTATTTAAAAAAAAACATTTGTCCAAAAAGGAGTGGGAAGAAGAAAACTTATTTAATCCCACCCCCTCTTCTAATTTAACATAATGAGCTTCTTTTACATTCTTCGGACATTTTACATTAACCTTGGTTCGTTTGTGCTGCCAAAATCATTATCCACTATTTTCAGCAGAGGACGACCTTCTGAGCTTCTGAGATCAGACGAGATCAGGCTTTGACAAAGAGGTCTGGCAACATTTTAGTATCAATACCTGCTCAAATGAGTATCTAGTTTCAATACTATTTTTAATGATCTGATTTCTTCTCTTTGACACAATAATTTGAGGTGGTATTATTCCTCCTCTAGAAGCTTCTTCTGAAATGCACAGAAGAGGTCGATTGGGCCTCAGTGATTCTATAATGACAGTTCAGCACATTGTGTCCAGGAGCCAGCCCCAGACTGCAGACTGAAAGGACACTCCAGACACAGTCCAGTGGGAGCACAACCCTGTGCCATCAATCAAATACACCTCACCAGAGCAGATGGAGAAGTATAGGGTTTTCTCAACAGGACACATATAATATTATGTGTCCTGTTGAGAAAACCCTATACAGTATATTATACTGCATGTGTGTTATATCTATTACAAATACACCTAGCTTTCTATCCTTCAACCCAAAACATGCTCCAGGTAAAATCCTCCAGCTTAGGTCCTGACCAAGCCGAGCAATAAGATCATGGAGATGGGTCCCCGGGGGCCTGAAAGACGAGTTGCCCACTGCTCCTGAAGGATGGGTCAAATGCAGAGAAATAATTTCCCTACGGGGATGAATAAAGTGTGTCTTCTTCTTCTTCTTCTTTCAATTTAATGTGAGTTTATATTTGATTTGCTCACATACTGATAGTCTCACTGATAAAATAGCTTTTTTTATGCAAGCTTTGATTTGGTAGAGCGTTTCTCGACAGATCTTGGCGATTCGAATCGACATAAACATCAGCGGTCAGATCCACTGACCCACAGATTCCCTGGTGTGGTTCCAGCTCCCACAGATAAATGCTGTCATTGTGTCCTTGGGCAAGACACTTAACCCTCCTCATCCCCAGTGCCTGTGTGCTCTGGTGTATGAATGTGTGTGTGAATTTGTGAGTGGTCCCTTGATGTAAAGCGCTTTGAGTGTCTTTACAGTGGAAAAGCGCTGTATGAAAATGTGACCATTTACCATTTTACAATAATATAGTATGTTGTATACAGTGAATCTAACAAAATATACAAATCCTGCTTTTATTCAAATGACTTTAGCAGACATGACACTTGTTTGAGGTGTGATTTTTTTTTTTTTTTTTCTAGAATCATCATTTAAAATGATAGGCAGGGACCTGTGACTGTAATGTTTCGCTGTTTCTGGAAAAAGCAACCAAACTGAAAGTGTGATATAATTTTTCACCTCAGTTCGTTTATAAGTCTGTGGCTGATTGAGTACTTGGATGTGAGACCACTGAATATCAGGTGCAGCTTCACGCGGGGGGCCGGGCTGGTCGTACCTGTGCCGTAGAGCATGGCCAGCAAGATGGAGGACACCCAGGCCGTGTCGCTGTAGCCCACGCCGAATTCGCGGATCAGCTCCTTGAAGAAGACGCTGACGGCTTTGGGGAAGGCGTAGGAGAAGCCCGTGATGACGAAGCAGCCCACCAGCACGGCCCAGCCCCAGCCTCCGTCGGGGGCCTTCACCGCCGGGCCTCCGTCGTCCAGCGCCACTCCTCCCATGGTGCTCTGCTGTAGGCTCCGGAGCTATAAGGGACCGTCCACACCGCCACACGCACAAGCTGCAGGGGGATAAGGTTACAGACGGTCATTAGCCTGAAGTTTCTAGCTTCATGTCGGCTTCCTCAATTAACAGTGCATGCGAATTAGGTCGGGTTGTGTAAGAGCGACTCGTGTATAGCAGAGTAATGTATTGTTTCTAAACATAGACTGTTGATGTGGACATTTTGAGAGGATGTGTATATGACTCACTCAGACTGGAAGTGGGTTCTTCAGAGGGTCAGAGCATGTTGAGGTCAAAGCGGAGGAAAGCAAATCTTCTGTGGAGACACAAAGAGACATTTTTTATCATTTTTTCTTATAAATTAGTGTTGCCATGATACAAAAATGTCTTGATTTTGATACTAAGGAATAGAATCAATACTCAGTGCAGCTTACGATACCATGACGATATTAAAAAACACTCTTTACTTAGACAATAGAATGTGATTTTCAGCATGAGCACAGGAGCAACACCAGTAAAAGGGACATTGCACGGATCGACAAACTGATCCGTAAACCTGGACACATGATCGGCTGTGAGCTGGAGACATTTGTCACATTGAGGGACAGGAGGACACTGGACAAACTGCTCTCCATCATGGACACTCCTGCATCACCCACCGCACCAGACCATAGAGCAGGTGGGCAATTATTTGTCCCCAGGGGCCAAATGAGAAGCAGAAAATATTGTGGAGGGCCAAAAGTTTGAAGTCTACTCTGGTTATTAATTTTATTTCTACGTTGAAATCAGTAAATGGCATTGTTTACAGAAGCTGGACATCTGTAAATAGGTGTTTATTTATTCTGTTGCACTGCTTTCAGATTTTAGATTCTAGATTTCAGATTTTAGATTTTTGTCTTAGTTTTTTGTTTTGTTTCGTCTTTATATTGTATTTTGTACACTGTCTTTTTGCTCTACCTGGCCAGAGAGAAAGGAAACTTCAATTCACTGTATGTTGAACACATATGGCAGAATTGACAATAAAGCTGACTTTGATCTTTGATCTTTGGTAAGTTATGGGTTATTATTATGTAAGAGAGAGTGAGCTTTTACAAAAACTAAATTTATTCAGTAGAATAATTCAAAACAATGGTAAATGTGAAACATTTGTAACTCTTTTTCAGTCACATTAACCCCACAATGTTTTCTGAGTTTAACTTTCTTAACTTTGTATTAAGACCCCACAATGTGTTTGTTTGCCAAATAATATAATACAAGATATGTCAACTGTGTAGAAAAAAAGTCAAAATTATCATGTTTTAGTGTTTTTTTTCTTGATCAGTGAGAGAAATGTCGCCTCTGTTGAGCTTTAACAAGTGCATCAAAGTCAGGTTCATGTTTGAGGTGGAGATGTGAAGTCCCACAGATGATCATCAGTACAAATGCATCAGTACAAATGCATTACCGTATTTTTCGGACTATAAGTCGCTGTTTTTTTCATAGTTTGGCCATGGGTGTGACTTATACTCCGGAGCGACTTATGTGTGAAAAATTACATGATTCACATGCAATTTTCACACTAAACCGCAAGAGGGCGCCATAGGCCTGTGTTGATAATTTCAACACTGCCGTTCTAAATACAACTGAGAAGGGCTAAACAAAAATGGCACTGAAAAGAAATGTTCTTTATGCTAGAGTTATCTGAATAACTCTTAATATGTTACGTCGTTACTGACATTACCAGGCATGTCTGTCATGTAACGTTAGTATTCCATACACTTATTCAGCCTGTTGTTCTCTATTTTATTTTTATTTTAAAATAAATAAATAAAGATGACATGTATGTTTTTGGTGTTGGATTTTATCAAATAAATTTCCCCCAAAATGCGACTTATACTCCAGTGCGACTTATATATGTTTTTTTTTCTTCTTAATTATGGATTTTTTGGCTGGTGCGACTTATACTCCGGGGTGACTTATAGTCCGAAAAATACGGTATGTACAATTTTGAAAGTAGGTTTTATTTTCTTAATTCCAAGCAACTTTTCGCGGGCTGGTCAGAGTTGGCTCGCGCGTCGTATTTGGCCCCCGGGCCTTGAAATGCCCAGGTCTGCCATAGAGGGACAGAGGAGATAATACTCCCTACAACTGTACAACAACTCAGTCTTAAGTAACAGATAACCTTATGCTCTGTCAATCGGTACATTATTGCACTGCCGTTCTTATCTCCTGTGATTTTATATTTTATTTTATATTTTTTACTACTTATTTTTCTATTTTATTTTGACTTGTACATATACACTTATTATTTTTATTTTTATTATTATGTCTCATTTGACACCAGTCTCTTACTATATTTTGCTATTCCATCTATTTTTTGTTACCCTCTGTTATACATTATATTCAGGCTTGGGGAGTAACGGATTACATGGAACGGCGTTAAGTAAAAGGATACAAAAAAAAGGTAACTGTATTCCCCTACAGTTACAAAGAAAAAGACGTAATCAGATTACAGGTACATTTAGTGAAAATGGGGATTACTTAGCAGGATTACAATTTGAAAGCATTTTATGTTATTTCATTTTTTCATTTAAAGCCGGAGGTCATATGTAGGGAAAACCGCGCCGCGCGCGCTCTGTGAAACAAACTTGCATCGGCGCGCACTGAACTTCACGCAGGTCGCGCACTACGGACTAAACTTGCACCGATACGCGCTCCCGCCAATCATGACGATTGCCGCTGTTGTGTTTGCGCCTGTTCGCCGATCAGCTGTTAGCCTGATATTTACGCGGCATTTCCAAGAGAAGAAGCATCCTTAACTTCCTACGTTAATGCTACGTAAGAAGGAACTCTCGCCTCGGGACACGGGATACGTTCGGGATTATGTCCTTTTCTCCGGATTATTAAAGACAACACGACAAACTGTTAGAATGGAGCTGACCGCATTCTTATGGGTGAGTCATATTATCAGGTTATTTCTGCATCTATTTCGGCACTAAACCAGGACTAAACCAGGACTAAACCAGGTTTAAACCAGGACTAAACCAAGACTAAACCAGATCTAAACCAGGACTAAACCAAGACTAAACCAGATCTAAACCAGGACTAAACCAGGTTTAAACCAGGACTAAACCAAGACTAAACCAGATCTAAACCAGGACTAAACCAGGACTAAACCAGGTCTAAACCAGGACTAAACCAAGACTAAACCAGATCTAAACCAGGACTAAACCAAGACTAAACCAGGTCTAAACCAGGACTAAACCAGGTCCAAACCAGGACTAAGCCAAGACTAAACCAGATCTAAACCGGGTCTAAACCAGGACTAAACCGGGACTAAACCAAAACTAAACCAGGTCCAAACCAAGACTAAGCCAGGACTAAAACAGGTCTAAACCAGGTCTAAACCAGGTCTAAACCAGGACTAAACCAGGACTAAACCAGGACTAAACCAAGACTAAACCAGGACTAAACCAGGACTAAACCAGGACTAAGGTGTGTGTGTGTGTGTGTGTGTGTGTACGTGTGTGATAACATATATCCTGTGTATTATTGAATTATTGAATGATTATATGGACTTTTTGTTATAAAAGCATTTCCATTTTAACAAAGTACCTTCTAATACTGCCCTGCCCTGAAACACCACAGTGATGTCAGTGATGGGGGAGGGCTTAGCTTAATGCCTCCCCCCCGTTGGTGAAAAATTTCACCATCCCCCCTGGTTTCATTTTACAACTCGACTACTGGGTAGGAGCCAGTTTCGAGTTAGCTATCGACTAGCAAACTATTAGCAAGCTAGCTAACGTTTGCGGTCACAAGTACACTTTGTGCATTTGTAGAACGATATTACAACATTTAAACATTATCTAGGCAACATAGTCATGTTAACTGATCCATGAAGACCCTTTAGACAATTCCGAGCAAAGCTGTCGTTAGATGTAGGCCAGCACGCAAGCTGGACGAACATCCTGTCCAGCTGCGGAGATCGGGCAAGATGACTGTCCCGGTAAAACTAAAACTTAATAAATATAATTTCATTGAAGTCATAGGTGTTTAGGTGTTTGGTTTAGTGAGTGACCTTGTTTACTAGTGACTTGGCTTATAGTGATAACAGTTGTTAAAACTACACATAGAACTGTACTTGTCCTCCTAAAAACTTTTAATTGTATTGTAATTTTCTTGTTTTCTTGTTGTTATAGGATATTTGGTGTTAAAGTAATCCAAAAGTAACTGAAAGTAATCAAGTTACATTACTTTAATATTATAGTACCGGGATTACGTTACTGAATACATATTTTAAGGAGTAACTAGTAACTGTACCGGATTACATTTCTAAAGTAACCTCCCAACCCTGATTATATTTGATGAGTGAGCTACTGTATCCAAATCATTTCCCTTGTGGATCAATAAAGTTTGTCTAAGTCTAAATCGTAGTACTTTCTTCTGTATTCCCACGTGGTTTTATATCTGTGTAATCCCTCAGTGGTTCATGGGCGTATACTAGTCTATGTTCTGATACAGCTCAAGATCGTTCAAAGACGTTCAGAAAAGCTTCACTTCTGTCCTGATAATGACACTTTTTTAGTATCGATACCTGCGAAAAATGAGTACAGTATCTAGCTTTGATTTGTTTTAGTATCAATAAGTATCTGATTTTCTACTTTCTGCTATACTTTTGACAACCTTATTTAAATACATGTATATTTTCATTTTTTAGT
Organism: Paratrypauchen microcephalus; assembly: GCA_036785185.1. Lineage (NCBI taxonomy): Eukaryota > Metazoa > Chordata > Actinopteri > Gobiiformes > Gobiidae > Paratrypauchen > Paratrypauchen microcephalus. Next base: position 7,413,283 of record JAVJIX010000022.1, on the reverse strand, counting down.
TGTGAAACGTTTCTAAAGGGTGGTCTTATATGATACTTTTTTTTTTTTTCACATTGGCTAGCATGTTCCACAGAATGTCATTGAACGTCTTTTTTAAAGGTGCACTATGTAACTCCTCCCGTGGACCCACCACCATAGGGGCTGGTGCAGTGAGATTTGGGTGGCCAATCTGCTTAGTCATGGGTCGGCAACCCGCAGCTCCGGAGCCACATGCAGCTCTTTGATCTCTCTGATCAAAGAGCCGCAAGATCAGTACATAGGTCCCTCGTTTATCGTGGTGGTTGCGTTCTAAAAATGTATTTTGTGTGTATTTCACAGTTTTTATGACCGCTTCGCTGTGCCGGGTTTTGTCTGGGAGAAAACTTGCAAACATACAGCACTTCAGAGTCACACACTCACAGGAGACACACGGAGGAGAATGACTGATGAATCGGCAAAGGTCTACAGTCTTTTAGCCAATCAGGACGCAGAAATGCGCGTTGATACAATATTTAAAAAAAATTGGAATAAAAAAATCCACGAAACAGCGAGGCCACGAAAAGTGAATCACGATATAGCGAGGGACTGTATTTAATTAAAATGTATTTTATTTTAGTTCATTCATTTTCAAAATGTAATTCTATGGCACAAAGGCAAAAAAGCCGTTATATGCAGTGTCATTTTAAATTTCAAAAGGGTTTTGTGGCTCCCAGTGTTTTCTTTACTGTGTGAAACGGGTCCAAATGGCTCTTTGAGGGATAAAGGTTGCTGACCCTTGGCTTAGACTGTTGCCCTTGCGACCCAAACCCGGATAAGCGGAAGAAAATGGATGGATGGACTTTTCTGGTGAAGAGTTCGTTGCTCGTCTGTCTCGTTCTCACGTTGACTGGAATGTTCCACACTATGGCACTAAACCTGTCTTGTCTATGTCTTGATTTATTCAATTAGAAGTGTTAGTATTGTTCAAAAAAACATACATTTTTACTGTGGTGGCCTCTCCACAGATCTGACCTGTAACTTCATGTGTTGGCGTCACCTTCATGCCAAACTGTAGAATATTCCAGGCAGTATACCCTCTGAAAAGTTACCTTGGCGTTCACTCTAGCACACGTGTTTGGATTGGGCTAAAAAAATACTTTGTAAAAAAAACATATTTTCTCACTCTGAACGGGTTTGTTTCTCCACAGATCTGACCTGTAACTTGACCTGAGGGAGTCACCTGCTTGTCTCCACCGTGATAACCTTGAATGAGGGTTCGCCGGACATCGTAATAATCATAACAATGTGGTGTGTTTCCTGCACTCTGACTAAACAAACCCATGACACCTCAGTGAGGACCGGGCTTCTGCTGAATCATGGTGACCGTTCTGTGGGCTACTCAGGATGACCACACACAATCTACACTGTCATCTATAGTTCAGATCTCAGACTGTTAGTTTTAAAAGGTTTATTTTACTCTGTTTTCTGATCTATGTTATAATGTTCTCTCATATATATCCCCAAAACATATCTGGAGTTGTGTTTTGTTTCATTCACACATGTTTAACACACAAATCCTACATATTTAGGCTGAGTTCTTCTCTCACACGGAAAACACTGTTGATACATCTTCACTAGAGTCATTTGAAAGATTTCAGCCCTGGAATCTCTTCTGAACAAAAGTTAAAACGGAGTTAACTTGAAAACAACCCCTTCAAGACATTACAAGGTGGAACAGAGCACTTTGGAAGATGTAAACAGACTAATCATCAGTGAAGTCATCACAGAGAGAAAAAAAAAGTAAAATGAAAAAATAAATTGAATGGTTATATTTATCCAATGATTTGCCCTATAAAGTTATTTTCTATTTAATGTCGCCATTTTAATTCCTTTTTTATTCAAAATTTCTGAATTTTCACTTTTACCACCAGCCTTTGGTGCCTCACATGGACTGACTGTGCTGTAGCTCAGCAGTGACAGATTCTGCGCTAAAGCGGCGGTGAAAAGGCGCCGGGTTAAAGCGGCGGTGAAAAGGCGCCGGGTTAAAGCGGCGGTGAAAAGACGCCGGGTTAAAGCGGCGGTGAAAAGGCGCCGGGTTAAAGAGGCGGTGAAAAGGCGCCGGGTTAAAGCGGCGGTGAAAAGGCGCCGGGTTAAAGAGGCGGTGAAAAGGCGCCGGGTTAAAGCGGCGGTGAAAAGGCGCCGGGTTAAAGCGGCGGTGAAAAGGCGCCGGGTTAAAGCGGCGGTGAAAAGACGCCGGGTTAAAGCGGCGGTGAAAAGACGCCGGGTTAAAGCGGCGGTGAAAAGGCGCCGGGTTAAAGCGGCGGTGAAAAGGCGCCGGGTTAAAGCGGCGGTGAAAAGACGCCGGGTTAAAGCGGCGGTGAAAAGGCGCCGGGTTAAAGCGGCGGTGAAAAGACGCCGGGTTAAAGCGGCGGTGAAAAGGCGCCGGGTGAGGCTCGTAGTTACCTGGCCTCATGGTAGAGGCACTCGTGAGCCCAGAGATTCTTCTGCAACTCCTGGAGCAGCAGATTAGAATAAGTGACACAAGATACAATTTAGAGTTAGCAAGTCAAGTTTAATAATCCGTTCACTTTTTTCTTCTTGTCTGGCCCGATTTTTTAAATGGAGGAAGGTTCCATATTAAAGCTGGAGCAGTTTTCTAAACTGGACTTTGGGTTGAAGCAGGAGGTTATAATTAAAGGAAGACCAACGCCGGAGCGAAAGGGTTTGCTCCAGACTACGGGACGAAAGACTCGCTCTTTTCAAACAGCGTGGTAAGAAATCGTCTTTTCTGCTTTTCCTTCTTTTCTCAACCTGCTGTGACCCAGTCTGGACTCAGATATTGTGACCTGAAAAATTTGCAAAGAAGCCTCGTTAAACACGAACGGTCCACCGCTCACGTTCAGAGCCAGATCGTGCTAAAAACGTCGCTATTTTAATTTATGACGCTACTCGGTGCGCTCTGGAAAATGCACTGAACAATAATAATTAATTTTCAGTGTCACATCAAAAATATTACGAGCTACAGTCACATGACCCTCACTGCACATCGCTGCTAATAATAAATAATAAAGTGTTACTCAAACATGTGTGAATGAAGCAAAACACTAGTCCAGGTATTATAGCATGGCGTAAAGCTCAGTTTTGCTTAAGATAGGACCTTTAATGGAGTTATTGCCATATACAAACATGTAATATATTAGCACCAAAGATTTATATGTCGTGCCAGCCGACTGTCCACTGTCCACCGCCCCAGTCTGACCCATATCAGAGACAGAGTGAGTGAAATGGAGCGGCTGAACTCTATTGGAAATCAAAGACCACAGGCTGTACACGTGTCCATCTATGAAACGTCATCATCTCTTAGTGCTAATGTCTAAACTTTAAGAGGAATTACACATATTTACATCACCATACGTGTTACTACTGTTTTTATTATTCTGAAAATGCTATATTGGCCAAAAACAATGTATTAGGTTTAGTTTTAATTTAGTTTCTGACGCTGTTGTTTGCCGTTTGATGATGGGAGGGCGGAGGTGGGCGGCTCCTGCTGGTAGGAGCGCCTAACAGAGAGGGGGATTCGAATAGGGCCCAGGAGAGATCACTAGATTCACAAACATGCATGGATAACACCTAAAACCTCTTCAGGCATGGTTTTGGAAATAAAAGAAAGCTCCAAAATGTCTTTAAAGATATGCCATGTAGTTTTTGTTATCGCTTTGCCTGGAATGTCCCACAATATTGCATCAAACGTATGCATTTATAAAACCGCCAACGTCCAGACATTTGATTTCACAATATATCAGCCTTTTCTATAAACCAACCCCATCTATACATAGCAAAGAAGCCTGAGCAAATGACATAGGTGTAAAGATTTCTGTTGATTTATGGGAGAAAGTGTTATGTGGGATCAAATTATGTTCAATAAATGCCAGGATCCAGCTTATACAGTTTCAAGTTATCCACCGTTTGCATTATTGCATTATTCTAAAACTAAATTGAGCTTTTCCCTTCTATTTCACCATCGTGTGACAGTTGTAGAGTGTGAAATGGTTCATTAGGTCATTTATTTTTCATGTGTCCTGTACTCAAAAACTTTTGGTCTGAGATTTTTCATTTATACAGTATCATATACAAGCAAATTACACTGCCTGATGTTCTGACTGTGGTGCTTGGTATGTTTGCCACGATTATCGCAAAGTAAATATTCTGAGGGAATGGAAGGCCACAAGACCTCCCTGTTTTCATAAATGATTAAAGATATGATGTCTTGTCTGTGTCTTGAAGAGATTCCGTATACAGTGGTCCCTCGCTCTATCGCGGTTCACTGTTCGCGGCCTCGCTGTTTCGCAGATTTTTTTTATTTATTTTTTTTATAGTGTAACATTGTGTTCTGTGTCCTGATTGGCTAAGAGACTGTAAACCTTTGCCGATTGATAGATGGGGGGACACGGGGGGACCGGGACTAGACCAGGACTAGACCAGGACTAAACGTGGATTAAACCAGGTCTAGACCAGGTCTAAACCAGGTCTAAACCTGGACTGGTCCTGGACTAAACCAGGACTGGACCAGGTCTAGACCTGGACTAAACCGGGACTAGACCAGGTCTAAACCAGGATTAAATCACTCCGTGCGGCTCTTTGCTGGTTTCGTGGGGCTCTTGCGTTCGTTTGTGCGTGTTCGGTTTGTGGCTCGGGCTGCGAGGACATGGTCCTGAGGAGGAGGCGTGGTCCGGGCGCAGCGTTTCAATCTCGTGTTCGCAACCCTGGCCTTGCGCCGGTCGTGCTGCTCTGTCACGGATTTGATCATGGGCACTTCTCCTGGGATGTGGCAGTGCCGTTGGATGAGCCGCTCCTCTCGCATGAAAATCTACGAAAGTTTGAGTGTTTAAACGAGAGAGAAATGTGAGAGAATGTTAATTTGAGTGTTTTAAGGCGTTTACAGCCTTAAAACATGTATAATAATTGTAAAATATAAAGTTGTCCTACTTCGCGCATTTCATTCATTACGGGTTATTTCTGGAACCTAACCCCCGCGATTAATGAGGAACCACTGTAATATGTCAGATCAGCGAGATTCACAAAAATTTGGGGACCTTTTATAGATTATATGAAACAGGACTCAACCTCAAATGTCAAAGAACTAATTTCTTATAAATCTATAGACATCACTGTGCAGGCTGTGTTTTTTTGTACATATTGTGCACTGGCAGTGTTTGGGTGTTCGCAAGTAGTTCCCACACTTTGTTATTATTTATTCACCTATGACACTTCCAAGGCTCCGTAGAAACCAAACAAACTGTATATGAAAAAAAAAAAACAGTATGCATTTATCTCATTACGGGGTTCAACAATACCTTAAAAAAACGTACATTCTTACTGTGAGTGGGGTCCCCTCGCTACAGATCTGACCAAGTGGTATCAGTCATGGAGCTAGATCACTTTAATGCTGTACTGAGACACATTCCAGGCACAGCAATAAGTATGGAACGGAGTACTAGTGTGTGTAGACAATGAATCAAGTCCAGCCTTGAGTTTGACCCCGCAGACTGAGTAATATCCCTGGCTCCTTCTGCACCCCCATGATTCTTGTTTGGTGCTGAAACATAAATAAGCCCCTCGGACAGAAGCCAGGCTGAATATATGCCGCCATCACACCGGGCTAAACGACGGACTACCCGGGAAAACCAGAATGTTTATCCCTTTGTTTGAACAGTTCTTATTAGAATGGACAAAGCAGCCAGTGTTTTGGTACAGTGTGAATAGGCTGACCTCTGCCAGTGGAGCTAGAGAGAGATGTCCAGCCTGCACAATAACACGTACCACGAGCCTAATCTCAAATCTGGCTGGCCACAATGTTCCCAATAATGTAGTAATAGTAAAGTCCAATGGCAAAAGGGGAAATTCAATTTGTCAACCGCACAAAAGTTTATTCGGTCGACCAAATAAACTTTTGTCCAGTTGACAAATTGAATTTCTACTTTGCCATGGAGTCTACCTGGACGACTGAGGGATTCTACACACAATAAAGTCCAGTGATTGTGGAATTTCTTCTAGAACAGGGGTCGGCAACCCGCGACTCCGGAGCCACATGCGGCTCTTTGATCCCTCTGATGCGGCTCAGTACAGTGGTCCCTCATTTATCAGGGGGGTTACGTTCTAAAAATAACCCACGATAAGCGAAATCCGCAAAGGCATCAGCTTTATATTTTACAATTATTCTCCATGTTTTAAGGCTGTAAACGCCTCACCACACACATTCTACACTTTTCTCTGACTGGAATTAACGTTTTCTCACATTTCTCTCTCGTTTAAACAGTGAAACTTTTACAGATTTTCAACAAAAAGCACAGTATTATAGAACGAAACCAAAGTGTATTTCGTGTGTATTTCACAGTTCTTATGACCGAGCCTCTTCGTCCTGGCGCCGCTTCGCTGTGGCGGGTTTTTGTCGGGGAGAAAACTTGCAAACATACAGCACTTCAGAGTCACACTGCGATCGAACATTTATATAAATCTGGCAAACTGAACGCATTCTGTACAGTAGACACGGAGGAGAATGAATGACGAATTGGCAAAGGTCTAAAGTCCCTTAGCCAATCAGGACGCAGAAATGCGTGTTGATACACTATTGGGGAAAAATAATTTGAATAAAAAAATCTGCGAAACAGCGAGGCCACGAAAAGTGAACCACGATATAGCGAGGGACCACTGTATTTAATTAAAATGTATTTTATTTTACGTGAAAAAGATGGAGGATGGGAAACGGGAAAATGTGTCTCTACAAAAGGAGACTTGAGGAAGATATGCATAGGTCAATGGGGAAGAAAGAGGGGAGCTGACTGAAGAACAGTGTCCTTTGTTGGGATGGAAGCCGCGTTTTTCACCTGAATTTTAGTGTTTCAATAGGGTCTTTAAGAATATAAGCTATAGTAACATAACACTGAGTCATAAATATATCATAGTATTATTATATTGTATATTCCTCAATTAATTATTCCTTAGTAAAAAGCAGACAAATGTATTGATGCTGAATAACAAAATACAGTAATCCCTCGCTCTATCGTGGTTCGCATTCCGGGCGCCGCGGTTCGATCTCACCTCGCGCGTACACCGGGGCTGCTGAGCAGTGCCGTTGGCGCCTGCGGCCGGCTGTGAGTCGAGCTTGGCGCAGCGCGGTGCGCGGTTGCCTTGTTTGGTGACCACGCGGGTGCGCGTGTCCGCGATTAGCGATTAATTACAATTAATGCATTTTGTTCGACCAACGTCTTAATCGACAATTAATCGTTAATCGATTAATTGTTGACATCCCTAATATATATATATATATATATATAGTATTTTATGGTATATTTTACTAAATTATTTTGTGACAGCGCTACAGTTTTTTTTTTGTTTAGACGAAGAAAACTTGTTTATGCAACACATTTGACACATTCGCTGTTTTGACGATAACAATGGCCGTGGGTTTCCTACCTGGACGACTGAGGGATTACGTGATGTTTTAGTCGTGGTGTTTATTGTCTTCTTTATCAGATGTTTTATGTTCACTGTGGGCCTAGGGGGCGCTGCAATTTCAAATCCTGTGTGTGCAACCTGTACATATGGTTTTTGACAATAAAGCTGACTTTGATCTTTGAACACAATAAAGTCCAATGATTGTGGAATTTCTTCTAGAAGGTATTGTGAATGCTGGATTTGAAAGGTGCACTATGTAACTTTTTTCCGATTGGAGGGAAGGTCTGCCACTTGCTTGCTGTCTCTGTGAAGATGTTATTGATAAACCTGGAATGTTTCACAGTATGGCATTAATAGTAAGGGAGTGCAAAAATATTTAACGTGATGATACAGTATCGATATAAAGGACAGCTGTATCAATATATCACCAGGAGTATTTTTTGGTATATTTGACTAAATTATTTTGTTACAGCTACAGTTTTGTTGCTTGTTTAGAGGAAGGAAACTTGTTTATGCAACACATTTCACACTTTCACCGTTTTGATGATGACAATGGGTGTGGGTTTCCTAACTTTGCACAGGAAGTGGTTTAACAAAGACTTTTAGTATCTCAGACATGATTTTAGTCATTATTTGTTACTGAACTGCATTGATTTGATTTGAAATACAGTCATACCTCACCTTACGAAAGACCCAACTAATGAATAATCCAAGTTACGAAACGTCTTTATGTAAAATTTTCATCTCTGAATACGAAAGAAAATTCAAGTTACGAAACGCGAAATCTCAAAAATTCAAATAATGTGCGCTCGGATGCGTGCTCGGCTTCGCATCCCCCCGAAACGTAAATACACTTGTAAATACACTCTCCAACACCCCGCTGGCCTCCCATTGGCTAGGAACGAATCAGGCCTTTTACATTGCGACTCTACTTACGAAAAAATCACGTTACGAAACCACTTCTGGAACGAATTAATTTCGTAAGGTGAGGTATGACTGTATATCTTATCGACTATTGAATTGAAAGCTCACTGTATTGAGGTATGTATCGTATTGCCAACTTCTCAGTGATACCCAGGCCTAATTAACAGTGCTCCACTTTTAAACTCCATACATCTTCACTAGAATCACTTGGATGATTTCAGCTGCCAATGTCTACTGAACAAAAGAAGTAGCAGTTAAGTTGAAAGCTACCACTTCATGACATCACAAGGTGGAACAGATGTCATGAAGAATGTTTGGTAGGACAAAACACCGAGCCGCAAACAAAGCAACGTGGTCTACTCCATTCAGTGTAGTGAAGACTGCAGTGAGCGCTACACTGGAGAAACAAAACAGCCACTTCACAAGAGAATCAGAATCAGAATCAGAAAGATTTTTATTGCCATTGTCAAGTGAACAGAGTTCACAAAACTAGGAACTTGTCTCGGTGATAAGGTGCAAACATAAAACACTAAATAATAATAGTAATAACTAGAGTATAGACACTAAATAATAATAATAATAACTAAAATATAGCTATAATATAGTAAAACACAATAAGCAATCCAAATAACAAAAAGGTCCAGATGAGGATGTACCAACACAGACGAGAGAGCCAGAGTGGACCTCAGTCTGCCGTACATCTCCACCTAAAAGGACCTCAGTCTGCCGTACATCTCCACCTAAAAGGACCTCAGTCTGCCGTACATCTCCACCTAAAAGGACCTCAGTCTGCCGTACATCTCCACCTAAAAGCCACGGGCCACTCCTTTGAGGACAGTGAGGTCCAGATCTTGGCCAGAGAAAAGAACTGGTTTGAGAGGGGAGTTAAAGATGCTATTTTTGTCAAGAAAGAGAATCCTTCCTTGAACAGAAATGGAGGGCTCAGACATCATTTGTCACCATCTATAATTCTATCCTCAAACCTAAATCAAAACAAACAAAGAAAACAATAGGGCAGCAGGTCAGGTCCATCATGGTTCTGAATGGTTATGCTAACAAGACCCACACTCCACTCCCACTGCAGATCTAACAGGCCCACCTAACTAACACAAACTGTAAACAAGTAGGTGTGGTAGTCTCAGAGTCTTTTCATTGTAGTTAGCGCCCCCTTCAGGCAGATATAGGCAGTGTCCACCAGCGTCTGACCAGAACTGAAGAAGCAGCTTGGATGAGCTGACAAACGGATTCGACCAAATCAACTTTTGTCCAGTTGACAAATTGAATTTCTCCTTTTGCCAAGGTGGAACAGAGCATTTCGAGCTTTGGAGATGTAGACAGACAAATAATAAAGTGTTACTCAAACATGTGTGAATGAAACAAAACACAACTCCAGGTCTGTTTTTGATGAGGGAACAATATTCTAACAAGACTTAAAGTTCACAAGAGTCAATTTTGCATATTATAGGACCTTTAATTTAATTTAAGATCACAAATGTAAAATAAATAAATTGAATTCTACAAATCAAATCCTGACACCAATATTAGCACTCCATCCCTTCCCCATGGGTCAGTCAGAGGTTCAGGAAATATTCCATTAGGTAGGCTAATTTACAGCACGGTGGTTATCACTGGAGTCCAGAGTGGATTTAGAATGGAGCATTTCTCTGTCTCCAGGTTACACGGACATGTGTGAATCCTGTGCCGGGAATGTGACACCAAAACACACGAAAACAGCCGGTGACCACAGCCTCAGCTACTGCACTGCGAAAAACACAGCTACTGTTCATTTAGCCACATGATTTTCACATCTTATATTAAATTTAACTTGTTTTTGCAAATTTAACCTTGATTTAAAGACACATTCTGGTGCACAAGCTTGTTTCCATGGAGATGTTATTGCTTTTGCATTAAATTTCCACAGTATGGCATTAAACTATCTCCATGAAGACAAACAGGCGAGAATACCAGGTCAAGTTAGATCAGTCAGATCGTGGAGAGCCCGCTGACAGTGAGAATTCATGTTTTTCCAGCTATTTTTGAAAATAAAAACGCTTCTATAATAAACGCAAAATAGGTAGGCCTCTGTTTACTGTGGAACATTCCAGGCGGAGCATTAACACCTCCATGGAGACAAGTAGAGAAGTAAAGTTACATCATTTTTCGCTTTAGAATTCGACTTGTGTCACTCGGTTGAACACAATTTCCCATTCACAAACAAAATGATTCCCCATTTGACTGGCAAACAAGTCTGAATTATGTAAATCGAGGTTCAAAGTCTGAATTCGGGTTGGTTTAAATTGTGTAGCCTGTTTAGTCTGTGGTTGAGAAGACCCTGCCACACTTTACACACACTGTAGACACTTTTCACACTGGAGGGGTTAAAGGTCCGATATTACGCAAAACTGACTCTTGTGAGCTTTTAGCCGTGTTATAATGTTGTTACATCCTCAAAAACAGACCTGGAGTTGTGTTTTGTTTCATTCACATGTTTGAGTAAGTCTTTATGATTAGTCTGTCTCCATCTCCACAGCTCACAATGCTCTGTTCCACCTTACGATGTCATGCAGCTGCAGTTTTCAAGTTAACAGCTCCTTTTACATTTTGTACAGTAGAAATGGGCAATTCCAGGGATAAAATTAGCCAAATGATTCCAGGAAAGTGTGTAGAATCCCTCAGTCGTCCAGGTAGACTCCATAACAAAAGGAGAAATTCAATTTGTCAACTGGACAAAAGTTTATTTGGTCAAATATGTTTCGCTGCTTCTTCAGTTCTGGTCAGACACCGGTGGACACTGCCTATATCTGCCTAAAGGGGGCGCTAACTACAATGAAATGACTCTGAGACTACCACACCTACTTGTTTACAGTTTGTGTTAGTTAGGTGGGCCTATTAGATCTAATTAAACGTTTTTTTAAAGTTTAAAAAAACTAAACACATATTGAAACTAGATAAATTCATTTGAGCTAGTATTCATACTGTAAAAAACAGTTTTAGGATGATTTTGAGCTTTATCAGAGCAAATATAAGACCTTGTGCTAAGATAAAGAAAGTACTACTCATTTATATATGAAAATGACATTCTATTACTGATAATGGCACTTTTTATCTTCACTGTTGTATTGGAATCGGCATCGCATATTGATTTCTTAATATTGAAATCAAATTAAAGAAGGAGTGGAGTGTGGGTCTTGTTAGCAGAACTATTCAGGACAATAATGGACCTGACCTGCTGCCCTATTGTTTTCTTTGTTTTGATTTAGGTTTGAGGATAGTTATAGATGGAGACTAGGGATGTCAACAATTAATCGACTTACAATTAATTGTCGATCAAGACGTTGGCCGAACAAAATGCATTAATTGTAACTAATCGCTAGAGGGCGCTACTCTGGAATGTGAACACGAGATGCGAACCCACTCGCGAGAAAGACCATAGCGTTACATCATGTAACCCTTTCCTCTCTGGATGTTGCCATACAACTCACAGTAGAGCTGGACCTAGAACCATATATTTTTGAAATGATAAAAGCATGTAACTTACATGCTTTTATAATTTCTTGATTGTTCTGGTTTGAGGCCCTGTAATGTTTTATGCTGTGTCCAGGGGCCCTGTGAAATGTATATTTTGTACTGTAACCCTTCACAGATTAAGGGAGAGAAATATTGTTGATGCCTTAGTTCAAAATAAATGTTGAGAATGTCCTAAAAATAGCCTGGATTCACTGGTTTCATCATAATATGTAGACTAAATAACATTCTGTTATTAAATTTCTTCTGTTCCTTTTAATTTCAAGATTTCCATGCTGCAAGTGCAACAACTGAGCCAGTCCTCAATTTATTTTCAATAAAGAATGTATTTTGTTATTCCGCATCAATACATTTGTCTGCTTTTTACTAAGGAATAATTAATTGAGGAATATACAATATAATAATACTATGATATATTTTTGAGCTATAGCTTATATTCTTAAAGATCCCATGACATGGTACGTCTTGATGCTTTTATATGGCTCCTTAATGGTTCCCTAATACTGTAAATGAATCCTTCTTCAAAATCAACACTCAGTGCATGAGAAACAGAGATAAGCTGAGAAAGAGTAATTTTTCTCACTCTGAACACTCTATAATGGGCGTTGTTGCTTGAATGCAAATGAGGAGAAAAGAGCTGGCCAATAGTAGAGGGTGGAGGCGTGGCCAAACGCTCTGCTCTCCGCTGTCAGCCCTCAGCTGATCCATTTCCTTGTTTTTGCACGGGGGGAGAGATTAGAAGCGTTCCAATGAAAAATAAACACATTTCCACATAAAATAAAATTAAACCACTGCTGTTCAAAGGTCCAGAGGCTCAGATAAAGGACTTCCGAGCCTAGAAACACTCGGACGTGCCTCCAGGCAAATAAAAAAACTCATTTCGCATTGCCTAGCGCATTCGCAGTCCAAACTCTCTGGGCGTGATTTACAGAGACGCTGAGTACAGACAGACGGGGGTGGAACTGCATTTGCATTTCTTTTTTCGATCTGACGTCAATAAGGTGCCTTGTTCAAAATCGCCCGTTTGAGCTTTGATTTTTTGTAACGCAGAAAAGGATCGCAAATGCTCAGTTTAGACATTTCGCAACATTTAACCATTGGGGGGGGGGGCTAAACAGGGTAGGGGAGCTCACATTAACGTTCAAAAACCTCAGAAAGTGAAAATTTCATGCCATGGGACCTTTAAAGACCCTGTTGAAACACTAAAATTCAGGTGAAAAACTACGCTTATCAGTTAATCGTAAGTTGATCGATAAGGTCAATCAACTATAGATTAATGAATTAATCGATAATTTGCATCCCTAATGAAGACAAATGATGTCTGAGCCCTCCATTTCTGTTCAAGGAAGGATTCAAAAATAGCCTCTTTAACTCCCCTCTCAAACCAGTTCTTTTCTCTGGCCAAGATCTTGGTTCCTAGTTAGCGCCCCCTTCAGGCAGATATAGGCAGTGTCCACCAGCATCTGACCAGAACTGAAGAAGCAGCTTGGTTGAGCTGCGAAATGTATTCAACCAAATAAACTTTTGTCCAGTTGACAAATTGGATTCCAGGGAAGGTGTCTGGAGTTTAAAAACACAACAAGGCACTACCAGTATTATCACATAACATCACCAAGTAGAACAGAATGTTTTCTGTTTGAGAGGAAAATCCTAAATATGCAAGGTTTGTGTGTGAGTGTAACAAAACACAACTCCAGGCATGTTTGTGATGAGGAAACATTAGAACAGAACAGAACAGAACAGAACAGAAAACAGCGTCATATGGGGCCTCTAAGGTGTGGCAAATGAAAGTCTGCGTATGATGAAACTTCCTTCTGGTGAAATAGAGACTGTACTTTTGTATTGCACTTTACATCATGTCATCACTTTACATGCAGTAATTCAGGCTCTAAATGAAATGTTCTTGTTTTTAAATGAAATATTGACAATGACAGTAGAGTACACGGCGTGATCAATACATCTGAGTGACTGTTCGGTAATGAATTTCACAAAGTGGAATTCAAACAGCACTATATACTGTTCAATCATGAATGTTTTGATTGTTAATATAACTCTTTCTTAAAATACTTTATATTGATGATACACTGCAGCTGATGACATCAACATTCCCTGGGGATGTGATGCTTACTGAAGGCACTGCTCTGTCTGAAGCTCTATTAGACTTAATATTAGTTTTGTTTTAACACAATCTGACCAGAAAAAAGGTTTAGCTGGAACTACAACAGGAGAGGTGATTTGTGCTGTTAAACAAGTCTCTGTCAAATAACATTACAGTCACATCCGACAATTTTTCAGTTGGTCAGTCTCACGTTTTTGTTGAAAATCAAACTCCTAAACAGGACCATGAACACTCGGACTGATCAGAAGTTCCAGAAAATGTGCTGTTTAAATCCATTGTGTATTTTTTCTTGAGTTTTCAGACAATCTTAACACTTTTTGGCAGTGTTTGCTGCATTGTGTCTCCATGGTACTGGTACTAGACTTAGTTTTATGATGATTATTTATGTTTTGATCTGTTTGTATTGTGATTTTAATGTATTTCTTATTCTGTAAAGCACTTTGAATTACTAATTGTGTACGAATTGTGCTCTAGAAATAAACTTGCCCAGCGTTAGGTCACTCACGTAAAAGTATCTATGTATATGGCGAATATCGGTTTTCGGACACACTAGCAAAACCAATACAAGACACATTCCTAAAACATTTCTATTGCGCTTGAATATGATGTAACTCCCAAACAAGCAGGATGCTCCTCTGCAGTTCCATTCATCACCTGTGTCCGGACGTTGGCCTATTTACTGAAAAGATTTGGAACACTGCTTTTACTGACTCACCACTCCATAGGGCTAAACCATTTGGGGAAAATATCCAATCGTGATTCTTCTGTGATTGTGATTTGATTTGCAATGTATGTTTTAATAGTAAGATTCTGTTCAAAGTTCACATTTTAAACACGTCCAGGAGCATTAACATTTGAGATAAGACCGAACTGACAAACTAATACAAGAATCTCATGTGTTTTAGAACATGTTTGTAGTTCTAAGTCTAAAGTTTTTGTAGATAATACGACATGATATTTTGTTGCTTGCAATAAACTTAAAACTTAAAGAGGGGGTATTTTACTATGGGGTATTAGATTAGACCTAGTTTTCTTTTATTCTGTTAAATGCTATATTTACCAGAGTCCAGGAGAGATCGCTAAATCACTTTTTTTTTTTGCAATCAATTTTTAATTTGTAATCAGACAAAATCAAATTACTTTTTTTCTTAATTAATTATTCATTTTAAATTTAAAAAGCTCATGGTTACCACCAACCCAGTGTCAAAACAAAACAAAAAAAGTAAATAATTTATAAATACATAAAAAAAATAATAAACATGCATGTCTTCACTTCTTAATTTTTCCCTTTTCCCTTTTTCCTTTTTTCCTTCTTTTCTCTTTGGTTCATATTGTTGGCTTTATTTTCAGGCATGTTTTTGATGAGGAAACAACATTATAACAAGGTAGAAAGTAAAAAAAAAAAACCTTTGTGATTTGCTAAGTGTATATTTGCGACCATTCAAATTTAAATTAAACTAATATACATTTTCCGTTTTTTATTTTATTCAGTAATAGTAAATCATTCCCACTCCGCTGTGATTGGTTAAATCCAGTTGTCACTCACTGTGTTTGAGCAGATAGATATGACCCAAAAAAGCCATAACGTCACAGGGATGAAATATATCTGAGCGCCACCTACTGGGGTCATCTTGCCTTTACATCAAGTGCAGAGTTGTTAACCTTGAGATACCACACCCCTCCTCCTGCGTCTTCATCACTTGAGGAAGACATCAGCTTAAAAACATTTCTGAACTCTTGCCAGGTTCTTAAAGTACACAAGCCGCAGAGGTCTGTACTTCCACTTAGTCTATTTTTAGAACGGCCAAAGTCAGAAACACCAGGATTCATTATATGGATATTCATTATATGTGCGCCTTTTTTAACAGATCACACTCTAAAGATTACAGCACTTTTTTCCCCATTTACTTTTTTATGTTAATTGAACATGTATTTTAAATTACATCATCTTAAAATCTAAACAATTTGGATTAACATAAAATAATTAAAGTGTAACTTTCTGGAGGTACCAAGTCAGTTGTGTGATTTCATAGAAACAGAAAGTTAAAGTGGTACTAAACACAAACTTTTTTGCTAATAAACTGTCTATATTGTATTTTAATAGTATTGCCTTCTGTTCATAATAGGGATGCAAATTATCGGTTAATTCATTAACTGATAGTTGATTGACCTTATCGATCGATTAACGATTAACTGATAAGCGGCGTTTTTCACCTGAATTTTAGTGTTTCAATAGGGTCTTTAAGAATATAAGCTATAGTAACATAACACTGAGTCAAAAATATATCATAGTATTATTATATTGTATATTCCTCAATTAATTATTCCTTAGTAAAAAGCAGACAAATGTATTGATGCTGAATAACAAAATACAGTAATCCCTCGCTCTATCCATTTTTTTTTTATAGTGTAACATTTTTTTATAGTGTAACATTGTGTTCTGTCCTGATTGGCTAAGAGACTAGACCAGGACTAAACGTGGACTGGACCAGGTCTGAACCAGGTCTGGACCTGGACTGGACCTGGACTGGACCGGGACTCGACCGGGTCTAGACCTGGACTAGACCAGGATTAAACCACCACGTGCCGCTGCTGGTTTCGCCGCGCCCCGCGCCGCAGGCCAGCCGCGCGGGGCTCGGGGCGCGGGGCTCGGGGCGCGGGGCGCGGCGAAACCAGCAGCAGGGGCACGCATTCTGGGTTCGATCTCGCCTCGCGCGTACACCCGGGGCTGCTGAGCAGTGCCGTTGGCGCCTGCGGTCGGCTGTGAGTCGAGCTTGGTGCAGCGCGGTTGCCTTGTTTCATGACCACGCGGGTGCGCGTGTACGCGTGTCTGCGGTTAGCGGTTAATTACAATTAATGCATTTTGATCGACCAACGTCTTAATCGACAATTAACCGTTAATCGATTAATTGTTGACATCCCTAGTTCTTAATATATTTTTTTGGCTATTTTAGTGCAAACTTGCAGATTTGCAGCTTTCTGGTAACATCTTAAATCTAAATCCCGATGTGTGTTGCTTCCAGTTGCCTCTGTAATTTCCAGTAGTTGGTGACACCACACACGACTGCCCTGATTACAGACAGGTGTTTCTGATACAAACACCTGGCAGCTGGAGTAGAGTTTGAAATCATTCTCCCCTTTAGTCCTCCAGACCCCGCCTCTCCTCACTCTCCCCTTTAGTCCTCCCTCACTCTCCACTTTAGTCCTCCCTCACTCTCCCCTTTAACCCTCCCTCACTCTCCCCTTTAGTCCTCCCTCACTCTTCCCTTTAGTCCTCCCTCACTTTCCCCTTTAGCCCTCCCTCACTCTCCCCTTTAGTCCTCCCTCACTCTTCCCTTTAGTCCCTCTCACTCTCCCCTTTAGTCCCCCTCACTCTTCCCTTTAGTCCTTCCTCACTCTCCCCTTTAGTCCCCCTCACTCTCCCCTTTAGTCCCCCTCACTCTTCCCTTTAGTCCCTCCTCACTCTCCCCTTTAGTCCCCCTCACTCTTCCCTTTAGTCCCCCTCACTCTCCCCTTTAGTCCTCCCTCACTCTCCCCTTTAGCTCCCCCCCACTCTCCCCTTTAGTCCTCCCTCACTCTTCCCTTTAGTCCCTCCTCACTCTTCCCTTTAGTCCCCCTCACTCTCCCCTTTAGTCCCCCTCACTCTCCCATTTAGTCCCCCTCACTCTTCCCTTTAGTCCCTCCTCACTCTTCCCTTTAGTCCCCCTCACTCTCCCCTTTAGTCTCCCTCACTCTCCCCTTTAGTCCTCCCTCACTCTTCCCTTTAGTCCCCCTCACTCTCCCCTTCAGTCCCCCTCACTCTCCCCTTTAGTCCCTCCTCACTCTTTCCTTTAGTCCCCCTCACTCTCCCCTTTAGTCCCCCTCACTCTTCCCTTTAGTCCCTCCTCACTCTCCCCTTTAGTCCCACTCACTCTTCCCTTTAGTCCCCCCTCACTCTCCCATTTTGTCCTCCCTCACTCTCCTCTTTTGTCCTCCCTCCCTCTCCCCTTTAGTCCTCCCTCTCTCTCCTTTTTGTCCTCCCTCACTCTCCTCTTTAGTCCCTCCTCCCTCTTCCCTTTAGTCCTCCCTCACTCTCCTCTTTAGTCCTCCCTCACTCTCCCCTTTAGTCCTCCCTCACTCTCCCCTTTAGTCCTCCCTCACTCTCCCCTTTAGTTCCTCCTCACTCTCCCATTTAGTCCTCCCTCACTCTCCCCTTTAGTCCTCCCTCACTCTCCTCTTTAGTCCTCCCTCACTCTCCCCTTTAGTCCTCCCTCACTCTCCTTTTAGTCCTCCCTCACTCTCCTTTTAGTCCTCCCTCACTCTCCTTTTAGTCCTCCCTCACTCTCCCCTTTAGTCCTCCCTCACTCTCCCCTTTAGTCCCCCCTCACTCTCCCCTTTAGTCCTCCCTCACTCTCCCCTTTAGTCCTCCCTCACTCTCCCATTTAGTCCTCCCTCACTCTCCCCTTTAGTCCTCCCTCACTCTCCCCTTTAGTCCTCCCTCACTCTCCCATTTAGTCCTCCCTCACTCTCCCCTTTAGTCCTCCCTCATTCTCCCATTTAGTCCTCCCTCACTCTCCTCTTTAGTCCTCCCTCACTCTCCTCTTTAGTCCTCCCTCACTCTCCCCTTTAGTCCTCCCTCACTCTCCCCTTTAGTCCTCCCTCACTCTCCCCTTTAGTCCTCCCTCACTCTCCCTTTTTAGTCCTCCCTCACTCTCCCCTTTAGTCCTCCCTCACTCTCCCCTTTAGTCCTCCCTCACTCTCCTCTTTAGTCCTCCCTCACTCTCCCCTTTAGTCCTCCCTCACTCTCCTCACTCTCCCTTTTAGTCCTCCCTCACTCTCCCCTTTAGTCCTCCCTCACTCTCCTCTTTAGTCCTCCCTCACTCTCCCCTTTAGTCCTCCCTCACTCTCCTCACTCTCCCTTTTAGTCCTCCCTCACTCTCCCCTTTAGTCCTCCCCTCACTCTCCCCTTTAGTCCTCCCTCACTCTCCTCTTTAGTCCTCCCTCACTCTCCCCTTTAGTCCTCCCTCACTCTCCTCACTCTCCCTTTTAGTCCTCCCTCACTCTCCTCTTTAGTCCTCCCTCTCTCTCCCCTTTAGTCCTCCCTCACTCTCCCTTTTTAGTCCTCCCTCACTCTCCCCTTTAGTCCTCCCTCACTCTCCCCTTTAGTCCTCCCTCACTCTCCTCTTTAGTCCTCCCTCACTCTCCCCTTTAGTCCTCCCTCACTCTCCTCACTCTCCCCTTTAGTCCTCCCTCACTCTCCTCTTTAGTCCTCCCTCACTCTCCTCTTTAGTCCTCCCTCACTCTCCCCTTTAGTCCTCCCTCACTCTCCCCTTTAGTCCTCCAGGAATGGCCCAGTTTAGCCGCTCTGTTTGAAATGTGGTTGTGGGCAGAGTTAACGTAATCCCACTTCATTCCCACTTTAGAGGAATACTTCGGAATATTTTCAATGGACATAGACGAGCCTTCTGTGGAATATTACAGCCAAAGGAACAACATTTCCATGGAAACCAACAGAAGAGGCCTTCCTCCAAGTCAAACACGATTATAGGTTTGTGGAGCAGCAAGCCCGCGCACACTGAATACTCACGTTTTTCAGAGCAGTAAAAACTTCCAAAATGAAAAACATCAGCTTTTTTTTACAGTTTCTGGCTAAAAGGTTGCACAGTGGGGCTTTAAATGGAAAAAAGGTGGAATGATACTGTAAATTTTAAAATGTTTCTTTCAGATTTTTTTATTGTAATTGAATAAATGCAAAGTAGATACACTCAAAGCCATACTGCGGAACATTACAGACAAAGGAATGGGGGACCAGGGGGAAAAGCGAAATTTTGATTCACTGTGTGTCATGTACATATGGTTTTTTGACAATAAAGCAAACTATGAAACTATGAAAGGAATAACAAACTTTTTACACATTCCATTTAACTTACAAAACATGCAAACTAAAATTTCGAAAGCCAAAACAGTACATAATTTTGGATAATTTTTAGACATTTTTAGACAATTTTTAAACAAATGGGCAAATGTTATTATTATTATTATTATTACAGTCATACCTCACCTTACGAAAGACCCAACTAACGAATAATCCAAGTTACGAAACGCGTTTACGTAAAATTTTTGTCTCTGAATACGAAAGAAAATTCAAGTTACGAAACGCAAAATCTCAAAAATTCGCGTAATTCGCGCTCGGATGCGAGCTCGGCTTCGCGGCAGCCCGAATCCCTCATTGCGACTCTACTTACAAAAAAATCACATTACGAAACCACTTCTGGACCAAATTAATTTTGTAAGGTGAGGTATGACTGTACTAAAATTGTGAAAGCCAAAATAGTACATAATTTTGGATAATTTTTAGACATTTTTAGACCATTTTTAAACAAATGGGCAAATGTTTTGTTTGTTTTTTTGTTTATTGTTATTTCTGCTATTGTACTTTAAAAAAAAAGGTAAATTGCTTACTTGCCCCAAATTAAAAAAATAAAATAAAAAAAATAAAAAAAACATGGCAGATGCTAGCTATAGTCACGGTTTTAAGTCAACATTGTGCATCTGTTAAAAATAGATTAATTAATATGGCTACAAAATCCAAAAGGGACAAAACTGGAGAAGACAACTCCACTCCACACCTTTATTTTAGTCGATTATCTGTCTCTAATCGGTTAATTAACGCCGGTTTTCCTGATTATGTCTTAAGAAGTCGAATTATAAACGCTGCGTTCATTCTGGCGACATCTAGCGGCCACACGGAACACTGCCCCGAATAACCCCACGGGAGATTGTGACTATAAATAAATCCAATTACACTTCAAAAATAAAAGCACTCTTTCGGTTTAATTTGAACAAAAACACTGTACGCAGGATCAATAATTGACTCTGCAACTTTTCAAATGAATAAACCCAAAGGAATAACAAATAATAAAAATTAATATTATCAATAAAACTGACATGGGGGGTGAAAATGATGTTAATTTTTATAGCTAATTCAGTTTTGTGATATTGTATGAAGCGTTAAAAAAGAGCACAATGACCACAATGAACGGGAAAGGAAACACGTGCCCAAATTATCTATATGCTATATCTAATTTTTTTTTTAAATGTGTATTGTGCATTCTGGTCTCGTGGTTTGTTCGTAAAAATAGGGATAAATGAATTAAACGGTGGAGTTATTTCTGATTAAGCGGAGTTATTGGGACATGTGAGTGATGCTCGTGTCGCTGTGAGCAAATCAAATTTAGCTTCGCAGTTGTGTCATGGCTGGAAGAGGAAAAAGTGATAACCGGGCCCGTTCAATCGCCTCTTTACTCATTTATATAGCCGCACCGGTCTCACGTAAACCCCGCGGGGCTCAAACTTCGCTTCGGCTGGATGAGAATCCTCGGAACGCGCGGCCGTGGGTAACCCGGTGTACTGTGGACGTGCCGCCGCTCGGCTCAGCGCGGCTCAGCTCGGATCACAACTTGTCACGACTGTTTCTGCGACACCGCATCCTCACGAAAAGCCGCGCATCCGCTCCGGTCTCCGGTGAGCGTACACCGGGCCGGAGAGGAAGCTCCATTTTGGGATGAGAGTACTTACGTGCGCCGCAGCCCCGGTGTCCGCAGGTGAAGCTGCTCCGGCGGGCGGACGTGCTCCAGGGCAGAGCGGACAAACTGTTGAGTGATGCCGGGCTCCTCCTCTGCGCTGCGCTCCTCTGCGCTCCGCTCCTCTGCGCCTGCGGTGTGGCGGACGCGTTCTGCGCCGCACGTCTACAGCGCGTTCACGTTCACCGGCTCTCCGCACACGCACGTACAGGACCAGAGCGCGCGCGGCTGCTCGCCCCCGTGTGCGTGACTGACGCAAGAACAGGTGATGTCCCCGGACCCGTGGACGATAATACAGCTCTGGAAAAAATAAGAGAGCACCGCAAACTGGAAAAACCTCATCAGATATTTGATTACAGCATCACAACAATCCAAATTTACTGACACCAGCCCTGAAAATGTGGTCATCAATGTGCAAATCACCACCATGTTTTCTGGGACTTCCCCAACATTAAAGGAGAATTAACGTTTTTTACAATCTGAGCCTTATTTTGGTAATAAAACAAGTTGTTTTACTCACCCATAGCACTTTGATGTCATTTGGAGCATTTCCAGAGATGTTTTAGTTAACGATATCCATAACGTGAGTTCTCGAGGCATATGTTTGCGGTCTCCAAATAACACAAACTTTATCACTTTTCAAATCATAGAAGCTCAATGTCTTAGTCTACACTTTCGTTTGAGTCAAAAGTGGTCTGTAATCCGAGATTTATCCATAGTTTCGAGTAGATGAGGAGGACAGTGCACAGGTGCGGAGTCACAGCTGATTTCGCTCTCAGCTCTCGCGACCCAAACATGAAAGGCAAAGCTGTAAGACGTTTGGACCATCGTCAAAGCTGTAAATTATGGATAAATCTCGGATTAGAGGCCACTTTTGACTCAAACAAAAGTGTAGACTAAGACGTCGAGCTTCTCTGATTTGAAAAGTGCTAAAGTTTGTGTTATTTGGAGACCGCAAACATGTGCCCCGAGAACTCACGTTAACGGATATCACTAATCTAAAACATCTCTGGAAGTGCTCCGAATGACACCAAAGTGCTATGGGAGAGTAAAACAGCTTGTTTTATTACCAAAATAAGGCTCAGATTGTAAAAAAAACATTCATTCTCCTTTAAAACATTGTACTTGGGGTATGTTCCTCAGGACTGGCTGAAAGTGGACAAACACCTCATGAATATTCTGTTGTAAAAAGACCATCACGAAGAAATGGCTACAACCGCAACGCCTGATAATTAATATGTGGAGAGACATTGTGTTTGATATTTATAAGACGGAACAACTCACAGCCCATGTTAATCATGAAATGGAAAATTTTCTTAATCAATGGATAAAATGGTGTAATTATATCACAACCAAGTGGCCAAACTGCACTGTGTTATTGCACTAGGGGTATACTGTACTGTATGTGGAATTGAGAATTGCTCCCTGTATATAGTTTTGTTGTTCATTCTTGTTCAAAAAAAAATAAAAAAAATAAAAAAGAAGAGCACTGCATTTTTTTGTGTGGGCTTCTCTCCATTGAAATAGATACATTTAATACCATATTGTGGGACATTCTAGACATTTATTTAATCCTACCTGCACCTTTGTACATTGGACCTTGTATTTTTATTACATTTGATTACATATTTTTTATTATATTGTTTACTTCTTCCAACACTTTTTTACCATGTACTATTATTACATGTTATTAATACTTCTGACTAGCTTAGCAACGCTCAATGGTTCTTCTGATCCTAAACATTTCATTGCATTGTTGACCCTGTGTCGATTCTGCATATGACAAATAAACAATCTTGAAAAGCAGTTACATTTCCATGAAGACAAGCGAGTGGCGGACCCTTCACTAGAAAGTTACACAACACACCTTTAAAGCAGTAGTATTGGAATCGGTTTTGGAAGTGAAAAAGCCGGATCGGCGCCTCTGTAGGACGTTACGACGGTGAAAACGGAAAATTATCAAAATATGCGATTAAAGACACTCAAACGTGCACGAATCACGCCAAATACAGCTTCCAGAGGGTGTGTGAGGAAGGGAAAGAACTATAACATGGTTAAAATCTCTAAAAAGTCGATTTTGCAGAGCGGGTGCACGCTACAACTTCACGGAGATAAGCAGGCAGCAGATCACCTACGGAAAAAGTTACATAGTGCATCTTTTTAAAAATCTGAATAATATTGTTATAAAATATTGTTTTTGTTCTTAAAGGTCCCATGGCATGAAATTTTCACTTTCTGAGGTTTTTGAACGTTAATGTGAGCTCCCCTACCCTGTTTAGGGCCTCCCCCCCCATGGTTAAAAGTTGCGAAATGTCTAAACTGAGCATTTGCGATCCTTTTCTGCGTTAGAAAAAATCAGAGCTCAAACAGGCGATTTTGAACAAGGAAACTTATTGACGTCAGATCGAAAAAAGAAATGCAAATGCAGTTCCACCCCCGTCTGTCTGTACTCAGCGTCTCTGTAAATCACGCCCACAGAGTTTGGACTGCGGAGGAGCTACGCAATGCGAAATGCGTTTTTTATTTGCCTGGAGGAACTTGCGAGTGTTTCTAGGCTCGGAAGTCCTTTATCTGAGCCTGTGGATATCTGAAACAGCAGTGGTTTAATTTTATTTTCTGTGGAAATGTGTTTATTTTTCAATGGAACGCTTCTCATCTCTCTCTCCGCGCAAAAACACGGAAGTGGGTCAGAGCGCACAGCTGAGAGCTGAGAGCGGAGAGTTTGGCCACGCCCCCACCCTCTACTATAGGCCATCTCTGTCCTCCTCATTTGCATTCAAGCAACAACGCCCATAATGGACTGTTCCAGAGTGACATTTATGACTCTTTCTCATCTTATCTCTGTTTCTCATGCACTGAGTGTTGATTTTGAAGAAGGATTCATTTACAGTATTAGGGAACCATTAAGGCGCCATATAAAAGCATCAAGAAGTACCATGTCATGGGACCTTTAAAATATAGAACGTTTTCATGGAATTTCTGACGGGTTTCATTTGTATTTCCTTCACTTTTTTACATAGCAGTATTATCTGCCAGTGAAGTGAGAACGTCCTCAGATCTATTGTATAAGCAGCTCTTGAGGTCAATATACAGTTCTGTAAAAAAAATAAGAGACCACTGCATCTTTTTCTGAAATCAGCATCTCTGCAGTGTGTGCAATTATTAGGTACCCCTATGTTTTTGCATTTTACATTAATGTGATCACTTATTTAAACCTGTTGGGTAGTCTAACATGCTTGCGGATATGATTTAACATTTTTAGCTGCAAAACCTCATTGATAGTCAAACTAGCAGGTGCAATAACTACAATTTGTCAGCATTGTCTGTGCAGAATTATTAGTCATAGTCATAGTAGTCATAGTCATAGTTTGCTTTAGCCTGGGAATTTCCAGGCCGCTTCCGTTCGTTTCGAACTGGAAGGCGGCCTGGCAGCTCGTCCAAGCGAGAGTCCCAGATTTAGGGCCCCAATCAGAGAGCGAGGGAGGGGTGGAAAGATGGTGACGCGTACTACATGACAAACGGAAGCTTGTAGTTTGAACTGACAACTGACATGATTGGCTATGGACTTACGTATACGCTCAATGATAGACATTCATAACGCCCAATAAACGGCCGTTGGCAATCGCTAACCACACCTCCGCTACGGGATTTTTCGAAGCGAGCTCCCAGACCCATATCTCACTTGTGATATGGTCAGGTGTTAACCAGACTAAGTTTGCTTTATTGTCGAAAACAATTCATGTACATGTACATAGAGTGAATTCGAAATTACGTTTCCCCACTAACCAGGCAGGACAGTGATAGAGTGGGTTAGGGGAGGGGCCGCTGCGCATGCACGCGCCGCCGACTGAGAGATGCAGAGTGGAATAGATGCAATACAATCAGTGACAATTTAACAACATGTAATGACAGAAAAACAATTGGAGATATAACATAAGGTGATCTTTTTTGTTGGTAACAGAAGGAAGGATGTGGGGGGGATCAGATTGGAAATCGATGAAATTGATTGAACCGAGAGCAGAGGTCAGACCTTTCTAAAAACAGAGAACATTCCTACTATATTTCTAGTTTCAGTGTCAGTGTGAGAGTGGGTGCCATGTTTATGTAGAGTCCAGAGTCCAGGTACCAAGCTTATACTTCGACAAAATTGTCTTAAAAACCAAATCAAAACAGGTTAATGACATAGATATTGAAAATAAATGTTCAGGTTAAGCTTTATTAACAAGAATATATAAACAAAACACATTTTAAAGTTCAGTCTTATCCACTTCACTTTTTCACATCCTCCCTTCTTTTCAAACATTGTCATCAGTCTTCTGTCTACTGAATCAGTTAAACTTTTCACCTGCTGAGGATCAACAGACTTTCCTGCCGATAAAACTGCTTCCCAGACAGTATCCAAACTGGTGGACTGTTTTCCTTCGGCATAAACAACACGTTTGAGTATAGCCCAGAAATTCTCAACTGGGTTTAAATCTGGACAGTTCGGTGGCCAACACATTAGGTGGTCATCTTTAATACCTTTTTGTGCTAGCCATGCAGTTGTGTAGAGGAATGTGAAGGAGTGTTGTCATGCATGAAAATCATGTTTTTCTTGAAAGCTGCAGATTTCTTCTTGTACCACTGTTTGAACAGGGAGCTCTCAAGGAACTTGCAGTAATTCTCAGAGTTGATTTTGACACCCTGTTCTACTCTGAAGGGGCCAACAACCTCACTGTTGATAATTCCGGCCCATACCATGATTCCTCCACCACCTTGTTGCCTTCTGAACCTGCCTGGGGTGTCCTCTCCATGAGCTATCCAACCTTGAGCTCATCCTTCTGGACCATCTAAGGTCACCCTTATCTCATACATCCACAATACTCCACTAAAATCCGTCTTCATGTACTTCTGGGCCCATTGCAGACATTTTTCTTTGTGTTTTTCTTTTTCTTTGTGTTCCTTTATCAGAGGGGGCCAGGTTTGTGCTTTGTTCACTTTAGAAACCTCGCGACGTACACTGCATCTTGTACTGCGAGACACACCTGGCAAGCCACAATTGGTGAAAATGGTGGAACTGGTTGGTAGAGGCTTTCTCTTGACTTCTCTCTTTATTCCGCATAGATCCTTCTTCCACCCTTTTTGTGAAATGTTAACAAAAAGCCGTACAGTCCTCCAGTTTCTGTTCAGATCTTCAGCAATTTGTCTTACACTCAGTCCTTCAGCCAGCAGCTTCACTATTTTATCCTTTTCAGTAGAAGTTAAGTCTTTTTTCTGACCCATCTTTAGTGTTCAGTCTTCGGTACCTAATAATTCTGCACAGACATTGCTGACAAATTGTAGTGATTACACCTACTAGTAGTCTGACAAAAAGGTCTTGCAGCCAAACTGTTTACTTGCATTCAGGTTACACCTGTGAATGAGTTAGTCTACCCAAAAGATTTAAATAAGTGATCACAACAATGTAAAATGCAAAAACATAGGGGTGCCTAATAATTCTGCACATACTGTACATGTATTCCAGCCATTCCATTCCAGCGTCTGTTGAATTCCAACACAAACACAAAGCTGAGCTACTTCAGTTCTTGAACCAGGAGTGGAATAAAGTCACCCAAGAACAATGTGAAAGACTGGGACTAAACCAGGTCTGAACCAAGACTAAACCAGGTCTGAACCAAGACTAAAGCAGGTCTAAACCAAGACTAAAGCAGGACTAAACTAGGACTAAACCCGGTCTGAACCAAGACTAAAGCAGGTCTAAACTGGGACTAAACCAGATCTAAACTAGGACTAAACCAGGTCTGAACTAGGACTAAACCAGGTCTGAACCAAGACTAAACCAGGTCTAAACTAGGACTAAACCAGGTCTAAACTAGGACTAAACCAGGTCTGAACTAGGACTAAACCAGATCTGAACCAGGACTAAACCAGGTAAAAAATGGGTCTAAACCAGGACTAAACTAGGACTAAACCCAGTCTGAACCAAGACTAAACCAGGTCTAAACTAGGACCCAAGAACAATGTAAAAGACTTGTGGAGAACATGCCAAGACACATGAAAGCTGTGATTAAAAATAAGGGTTATTGCACCAAATATTGATTTGTGAGCTCTTCTTAAGTGTAAACATTAGTATTATGTTGTTTTAAAATGAATTTGATCTTGTTTCTTTGCATTGTTTGAGCTCTAAAAACATGGATTTTTTTTGTTACTTTGACCATTTGTCATTTTCGGCAAATAAATTATAATATTCTTATTTGGAATTTGGGGGAAATGTTGTCAGTAGTTTATAGACTCAAACAAAAATGTTCCTTTTGCCCAAACACAAACCTATACGTAGTAAAATCAGAAAACTACAGAAAAGTACTGTTCATTTTTGACGTGTTCTAGTGAAGATCTGACGCTCTCAGATGGGCCAAGAGCCAAATCTCCTCATTGATTACTTTGTAGTCGGCCATAAAATATCGAAAAGGTAAATTCACAAATGTTTGGACTTTGATCCTTTCTGTGTTTGACTGGACACAATAACTCACTGTATTACAACAAAAATACAGTTTTAACAGCCCCACTCTGTATTAAATATTGTGGATGTTGTGATGTTGTGATGAATAGTCCATAACTGACCTTCATAGTTTGTGGATTTTTCCTTTGATTGTTCTTGTATTACGTTAATACAGCCAATCAATAAGTAAACAGAAATCAAACCTTGACAAAATACTGTACAAAGCTGAATATCTTCTTATTGTGTCTTAATGTTCTTTCCATCTCCCCTCCTCTCTTTAAGGTTGTCCATCCACCCATCCATTTTCTTCCTCTTCCTCCAGCTCCTCCGGGGGGACCCCAAGGCGTTCCGAGGCCAGCCGGGAGACATAGGCTGCGTCCCCCTTCGTCTTACCTCTACCCCTTGGTTTTGTGCGTTCATGTGAGGACAAGGGATGTCCCGATTCTAATTTTGATCAAGGGCTCGGGCCACGACCGAGGGCAACATACTCCTTGAAACGAAGTAAGCTCTTGACCGGACTTGAAACGAAGGGGTACGCCTACGAGCTCAGGCAGGTTTTGGGATCAGGATGGCAGCGTCACATCGACCAGCCAAGGAGTCTCATAAATGTATTTTCAGCAGTTGGAATTATCGATTAACAGTTTAGCAGGTTTACAATTATGACACTTATGTTCTATGTTACTTTTAGTGAACTGTTGTTGCGGTTTTAATTGTAGTGATGTCTGTTTAGCCGATGTTATCGTTTTCATCGAACTTTCATGTATAAACAAGCTAGTTTTTTGTCGAGCTGAGGTACCCGATAATCCTTGACATTTGTTTACGTTTGTTTGCGTCGCCTCTGTAGACGTAGCAGCTCAGGTAGAGGCGAGGGACGATGACGCAAACGGTAATCGAGTGGTGTCTCATTTCTTAAGGGAGCATTCGCACCCCGAGCCCTCTCAGCTCGGTATCGAGGGGCAAGATAAAGACAAAGATAAAGGGGAAGGGGTAAGACAGAGTAATGGGACGCAGACATAGTTCTTCCAGCGTGTCCTGGGTCTTTCCTGGGGCCTCCTCCCAGTGGGACATGCCCAGAACACCTCCCGAGGGAGGCGTCCAGGAGGCATCCGGAACAGACGCCCGAGCCACCTCAGCTGCTCCTCTCCACGTGGAGGAGCAGCGGCTCTACTCCGAGCTCCTCCTGTGTGACTGAGCTCCTCACCCTATCTCTAAGGGAGCGTCCAGCCACTCTGCGGAGGAAACTCATTTCGGCCGCTTGTATCCGCGATCTCGTCCTTTCGGTCATTACCCAGAGCTCATGATCATAGGTGAGGGGAGGAACGTAGATCGACAGTAAATCGAGAGCTTTGCCTTTCGGCTCAGCTCCCTCTTCACCACAACGGTCCGGTACAGCGACCGCATCACTGCCGACGCTGCACCGATCCGCCTGTCAATCTCACGCTCCATCCTCCCCTCACTCGTGAACAAGACCCCGAGATACTTGAACTCCTCCACTTGAGGCAGGGTTTTAAGGTTGTGTATTTTCTTAAACGGCCCATTTTACGCTATTTTCTGATCTTGGTTCTAATGTTTCCTTATCAGAAAGTTGGAATTGTGTTTCAGGAAGTGCTCCACTGTGTTTTCTGTCCTGGAATTTGAGTAACACCATGACATCACAAGGTGTTACTCAAACAAATGAAACAAAAACACAACTCCAGGTCTGTTTTTGGTGAGAAAATAACTTTATAACACGGCTTAAAGCTCAGAAAAGTCCATTTTGTGTAATTTTAGACCTTTAAAGTTTTCGTAACAGGTTAAGAATGTTTACTTTTGATTAGAAACCTTGCCCTAGTGTTTTCTATTTTTGTCATTTTTATTTCCTGTTTGGACACGAGCAGGAGATGGCGGTATTTCCAGTTCTGTTACCTGCCAACCATAACTTTAACCAGGAACAAAACGCGTCTAAATTATGACTGATCAATTTAGACGCGTTTTTAGACTGATCAATTTTTAGACTTTAAACTTTCCTGCTTTTATCTCACTGCATCCTGTAATTTCCTTTTTTTCCCCCATTTCTTCACCGGTACGATCCCACCAAACCAAACCAGAATCAATAAAATGCCCTTTAAGAATCTGTATTTTGATTATGATCGCACCATCACCAGGACCGGTTAGAATTCCATCAGAGGGTTTGGACGAGGAGAGCCGGTCACGCCGACGAGACTTTCAAAATAAGAGGAGGAGAAGAAGAAGAGACGAGGAGAGAGGAGTGGAGAAGAAGAGGAAGAGGAAAAGAGGAAGAGGAGAGGAGAAGAAGAAGAGGAGAAGAGGAAGAAGAGATTATGTCCATGTTTAACCCACTGATCCTTGTCACATCTTCAGACGGGACACAAAAGGTGATGAGGAACTGAACTGAGCTCAGATCCTTTTCCAGAGGTCTTCTGTTTCTGTACTGCACTTTTCTGGACTGAGATGTCTGATGTTTCTCCTTGGATCTGCTGCTCCAGTTTGGGGGTTACAGCCCCGAGTGTTCCCATCACCACGACCCCCACTGATGCCTTCACCTTCCAGACCCTCTCCAGCTCCTCCTTGAGCCCCTGGTATTTCTCTAGTCTCTCGTGTTTCTGTTTCCTGATATTACATCGCTTGGTACTCCTGCTCCTGCTCTACAAGACCTCTTGAACTCACCTCTGGAGCTCAACCTGGGGACTCTTCGGCCTGAGGACGGGACTCAGGGGCCTGAGGACGGGACTCTTCGGCCTGAGGACGGGACGGACTCTTCGGCCTGAGGACGGGACGGACTCTTCGGCCTGAGGACAGGACTCTTCGGCCTGAGGACGGGACTCTTCAGCCTGAGGACGGGACTCAGGGGCCTAAGGACGGGACTCTTCGGCCTGAGGACGGGACTCTTCGGCCTGAGGACGGGACTCTTCGGCCTGAGGACGGGACTCAGGGGCCTGAGGACGGGACTCTTCGGCCTGAGGACGGGACGGACTCTTCGGCCTGAGGACAGGACTCTGGGGCCTGAGGACGGGACTCTTCAGCCTGAGGATGGGACTCTTCAGCCTGAGGACGGGACTCTGGGGCCTGAGGACGGGACTCTTCAGCCTGAGGACGGGACTCTTCGGCCTGAGGACGGGACGCTTCGGCCTGAGGACGGGACTCTGGGGCCTGAGGACGGGACTCTGGGGCCTGAGGACGGGACTCTTCAGCCTGAGGACGGGACTCTTCAGCCTGAGGACGGGACTCTTCAGCCTGAGGATGGGACTCTTCAGCCTGAGGACGGGACTCTGGACTCTGAACTCCTGCTCAGGTCAGCACCTGTTCAGAGACTCGGGGTCTTGGGGTTGAAAGGTTGAGGACATCTTCAATAACACAAACACTGTTGATGTTTGGAATACTTTTCCACCACTGCAGAGGACAAATACTATTCTAATACCAGAATACTAATACTACTAGTACTAGTATACAAAGTACTACTACTACACTGCTACTGCTACTGCTACTACTACTGCTATTACTACTACTACTACTACTACTACTACTACTACTACTACTACTACTACTACTACTACTATCTCACATGCATCAGCTTCTATAAGTGAATAATATACCAAACATTCTAAATCCTTCGTCAATACTTTTGTGTGTTCTGATGATGGCTTTGGTGAAATTATAACAACCCATTTTCTATCACTGTTCCTACTTCTAGCATAATAATAATATAATACTTCTACTATAATAATAATAATAATAATAATAATAATAATAATAATAATAATATACTTCTACTATAATATTACTACTGATTTACAACTTCTATTTCAAAGAATATAAATAATATAAAATACTATGAACTACTGCAATTATATTTCTTTTTAATAATAGGAATACCAGCCTACTACTCCTACTACTACTACTACTTCTACTACTACTACTACTTCTACTACTACTACTGCTACTACTACTACTGCTGCTGCTGCTGCTACTATTACTACTACTATTCCTAATATAATAATACCAATACCACCATACTTCTACTATTACAAGTCTATCAACCTACTACTACTACTATGACTTCTACTACCTCTACTACTACTTCTGCTCCTCCCTTTACTACAACTACTGCTGCTATACTACTACTACTACTACTACTACTTCTACTACTACTACTACTACTACTATGTTCTGTTCTAGTATATGTTGTAGAGCACATATTGTTTTCTGGTGACACTTCCTGTTTCCAAAACGCTCCGGAAGTCGGGCGTGGGCAGGCTGCTGCTGCTGCTGCTACTAGTAGTCTGAGCATCTGAAAATAGTCCCTGTAGTGACGTGAGGCGTTTTAGAAATGTAAGAAGTGTCAGGTTGCGTTTAATGAAGCACTTCGTATCCTGATGAAAGTCCCTCGATGGACAAGAGCCAGTCTGCGGTTTGTGATGAATAATGTCCCGACTTTGAACGCCGTCATCGGAAATGTTGTGTACAAATTTAGGAAATGATGAATGTTTTAATGACGCCTGAGCAGAGCGGTGTCAGGTTCACCTCTGAACTCTGGAGGAAGTGGAGGAACACCAGAGGACCATTAATCCTGTTTTGTGTGTTTTCTTTTCTTTAAATGATCTGTATTGGAGTCTGATTGAAGTTTGATTGATTGTAGAGGAACCCGATACGTTCCTTTACCCGGCGTAGGGACAGCTGCTGGGCCTGCGGTGTGCTGAGGTCAGAGGTCATCTGTGGAGTGGGCTGAGGTCAGAGGTCATCTGTGGAGTGGGCGGGGATGGGTGGGGGTGACAGTTTGTGAGACAGGTGTCCTTTACAGATGGATGAGGGACAGATGCTTCTTAGCCGGTGTCTTTCTGTCGTCGCCGTGGTGACTGATAAGACGTTTACTCCGGTTCGTTTGTTTAAATCAGGGGTGTCAAACTCATTTTGGTCCGGGGGCCGTTTCCAACCAACTATGATCCCAAAGGGGCCGGATCAGAAAACTCATGGGAAATATACCCCAAAAATAGCAATAAGTAAAAAATATTTGTCCAGAGAAATACAAATCTATTACAAAAGTCTTTTTTATTTGATGAACTCTTTCTTTTACAAAATATTATAATATTATTAACAACCTGAAACTTTAAAGATCCCATGACATGGTACTTCTTGATGCTTTTATATGGCTCCTTAATGGTTCCCTAATACTGTAAATGAATCCTTCTTCAAAATCAACACTCAGTGCATGAGAAACAGAGATAAGATGAGAAAGAGTTTTTTTTTTTCCTCTCTGAACAGGCCATAATGGGCATTGTTGCTTGAATGCAAATGAGGAGAAAAGAGCTGGCCTATAGTAGAGGGTGGGGGCGTGGCCAAACTCTCCGCTCTCGCTCTCAGCTGATCCATTTCCGTGTTTTTGCACGGGGGGAGAGATTTGAAGCGTTCCATTGAAAAATAAACACATTTCCACATAAAATAAAATTAAACCACTGCTGTTCAAAGGTCCAGAGGCTCAGATAAAGGACTTCCGAGCCTAGAAACACTCGGACGTGCCTCCAGGCAAATAAAAAAACGCATTTCGCATTGCCTAGCGCATTCGCAGTCCAAACTCTCTGGGCGTGATTTACAGAGACGCTGAGTACAGACAGACGGGGGTGGAACTGCATTTGCATTTCTTTTTTCGATCTGACGTCAATAAGGTGCCTTGTTCAAAATCGCCCGTTTGAGCTCCGATTTTTTGTAACGCAGAAAAGGATCGCAAATGCTCAGTTTAGACATTTCGCAATTTTTAACCATGGGGGGGGGGAGTGCCTAAACAGGGTAGGGGAGCTCACATTAACGTTCAAAAACCTCAGAAAGTGAAAATTTCATGCCACGGGACCTTTAAGAAAAATACAATTTCAACACAACGTTTTAACATTCACTTTAACATTAACCGAATTTCACAGAATTTAGTCATGCTTTCTTTTTGCTCCTAAAACTTGGCATCTTTTAGCTGCACAAGTGACTCAGTATCAGTGTCTCGTAGTGGCGTTTAAGATTATTTTCCTTGAGCACCGTCACTTGTTGCAAACAAACCGAGCGTACAGGTTTCCCATTCACCTCCGTGAACAAATCCTGCACTCTGCATCCACTTTTCTCATTTTTGACATTTTGCTGATGAAGGTGTCATGGTCGACAGTCAAAACGATGGTCCTTTAAGAGCGTTTGGAAAGAGGCGAGTCTTCATTTCTGCTGCTCTGGTGGGAGGGGCCACGCACAGAGGCGCTGGAGACGCTGCTATGCTAAACTGCGCAGGAAATTACCAATATTTTTATAGAAAATTAAAATATAATTGACCACCTGCAGGAGGATTCATGGGGGCTGATGCATTGTGTTCTGGGCAGCAGATCTGCTTCGACTGCTGCGCCCGCGACCCAGAAAATGGAAAAGCGGAAGAAGATGAATGAATGAATGAAATATTTTAATAGAAAATCAGCCGAGCCCGGGCCGCATGTTTGACACCCCTGCTTTAAAGCCCCAGTGTGTAGGATTCGTGGCGCATAGGTGGATGGTGCTATTGCACTTTCTATTTTAGCTAGTCACCCGGGCGCGCCGTAATGCGGACACGAGTCGCGCGCCGCTACTGTATAAATAAAACGCGGTCCCGTTTTGTTTTTGTTTTTCTTTTCTCATGAAAACACACATTCCCGATCATGTACCATGACACTCTACACATCAAATGAAACCTTACAGTCTCCTCTTTTTGACTATGCAATTCATTTCCCGGCACAACAATCACTCCCCGAGCACATGGGGCTTTTATACGGAAAAGCACAAAACAAGGTTAGCTTAGCTTAGAATGCTTTGCACAGGTCAAACTCTGTATTTCACCATAAACTTGCTCTCAATTTGTCCGTAAGGATCCAGCGAATAAAATCCAGTAAAACAATTTAGTCCAAAACACGTGTTAGATCCATTACAACGTCTGATCCGGCAGCATGCTTGTGTTGTTTACCCAAAACCACGAGCCTTTCCGAAGGCGAAGGCGGAGCCCAAATGTCCTTCTGCAGCTCTCGTATTCAAAATGGCTGCCTCTGCATGGGGAAGATCCCCCTTTTATGTGACTATATCTAAGTCCAAAAGAATACTTTGATTTCATGATGGAAGTGAAAAGGCTTGGAAAACAATGTATTTTTGAATGGGTATCTTCAATTTCAGTAATTAACGGGTAAAAATCTTACACACTGTCCCTTTAAAGCTTCACTGTGGAACTTCTTATCTAAAAGAGGGAGACTCAAACAAAAGCATTTATTGTCTTTATTGATCTGCGTCCTCGTCTTGCTTGTTTCCATGGACATGTTTATCTTTAGGCTTTAACTTTCTGTTTCCATGGAAACATACAGCCCCCTCACAAAGCTACACAGTGCAGCTTTAACTATAGGAGTACATTATACTTTACTCTTACTCAAGTACTACAGTGTAACAGTACTCTTACTGGAGTAAATGTTCTCACATAAAAAAGATTAAAAGACAGTTTTATTTTTGTTTTTATATTTCAAACTGTATAATCGGGTCAACATTTTGTTTTTTGGACTGTCCGTGGATCTCGTCTCAAATCAGACGGTTCAACATTTGTGAATCAGAAGTTTGGAGATTTATTGTAAAAACAGTGAATCTTCCAGAGAGTTCCTCCTGCCTTCCCCTGAAAGTACCTATTCTAGAATGTCTTAACCGCAACCTGCAAATGAGGAGGTATAAAAAATATATTTAAAAAAAAATATATATATATATACATTTTCTGGAAACTGCTGGTGATGTTTGTCTGGTCAAACAGCAGCAGCAGCAGCAGCAGCAGCAGCAGCAGCAGCAGCAGCAGCAGCAGCAGCAGCAGCAGCTCTTTCAGCTCTTTCCTCCTTCACAAACGCAGTAGAGAAAAGTCTGACCTTTTATGTAACTGTCCCTGAAGCTTCTCCTGTTCTGCCAGCGCCATCCAGTGGAGAGACCGCGGTACTGCAGGGGAAACAGCCTAACCAGCGCCATCCAGTGGAGAGAGCGCGGTACTGCAGGGGAAACAGCCTAAACGGATTATCTGGGATTATAAACAGCTAAAAGTTTATGTGAGCTGTGCTGTTACTGTTGAAGGTTTTACATCACAACAGAACGTGTCTCCAGAGTCTTCACCTGCAGACAGAGACACGTCCAAGTTTGTCTCAGTCTCAGTTTATGGACAGGCTCACGTGAAGATCAGGTCCTTCAGAATTCCCTCCCTTGAGCCGCAGACGCTGCACTAGCACTGACTCAGGATTAGATTGGAGGCACTGGGGTTTAGGTGATGATTGTTCAGATGAGAGAGACATTTTAGGATCAAAATAATGAGCACTAAATTATAGCAATCTTTGATTTGATGGAACATTTTTGCCGTTTTTGGCGACAGTTTATGGAATTAAAACATCAAAATATCACATACAGTTAATGTAAAGATTCAAAGTTTGTGAACATTTGGTACAATAAGAATTCTGATGGTGTGAATCATGTTTGCAAGAAGGTCATTTATTATTAATACTATTATTTCTTACTTTTAGTCAGCTATTGGGGTAATTTTCTAATCACGTTTACAACTCTGAATAAAATCCTGTAGTTTTCAGACCTTATAGGCTACTTTTACTTAAGTATCATAGTACAGTGTAACAGTACTTTTACTTGAATAAAAGTACTTCCTCTTCCCACGGCATATCTCAAGTGACAAAAGCTTCATGTGTTTCTTGAAGTACGGAAGTCGACAGAGGCCATATTCATAAGCAATATTTTTTCTTCCTTGTTATTCCGAGATAATTAATTCGTGATGTCGAGAAAACAACACAATTATTCCGTGATCTCGAGAAAACAACTGAAACGTCTACCTCCACGTTGTGACAGTCTCTTTCTCATTCTGAATGACGCGTTTTTGGTCATTAGAATGTCTGGAATAATAATCGATCAGCTGATAAGACAATATATTGATCAGGGGTTGACACAGGGGGAGATTGCGTTACGTCTTTTAATTCGGGATCATTTCAAGACTAGTCCGCGGCGTCTCCGCTGAAGACTGGCCCGGCTTCGTCTTTACCGACAGAGATAGTGATCCAGCTGAGGTCGTAGAATTGGATCACGGAATAATTTTTTGTTTTCTCAAGATCTCAAAATAACACTTTCGTTTTCTCGAGACCATGAATTAATTGTGTCGTTTTCTTGAGATCTCGAGTTAATTTTCTCGTTATTAAAGGAAAAGTAACGTTTTTTACAATTTGAGCCTTATTTCGGTAATAAAACAAGTTGTTTTACTCACCCATATCACTTTGGTGTCATATGGAGCATTTCCGGAGATGTTTTAGATTAGCATTAGGCTAACGCCGTTAGCCTAGCACGACTTATAGCCATAGCTCGGGGCAAATAGTAATAATGATAATAGTAACAACAAGCATCAATATCCTCCTTTTTCATGTTGATGCTTGTCGTTACTATTATCATTATTACTATTTTCCATTATTATTATTATTACGTATTACTATCTGTATTATTTATTACTTACTTTATCCCCTCCCTGCCTGCATGCACTTTTTCCCTCTTGTCCAATTGTCCTGGAGCTACTGTGGCGAGTAAATCTCTCCTGTGTGAGATCAATAAAGGCTTATCTTATTCCCCGAGCGGGCTCCA
The DNA here is from genome assembly GCA_036785185.1 of Paratrypauchen microcephalus. Lineage (NCBI taxonomy): Eukaryota > Metazoa > Chordata > Actinopteri > Gobiiformes > Gobiidae > Paratrypauchen > Paratrypauchen microcephalus. The sequence continues at coordinate 7,375,626 of JAVJIX010000022.1, read as the reverse complement.
AATAACACAAACTTTAGCACTTTTCAAATCATAGAAGCTCAATGTCTTTAGTCTACAATTTCGTTTGGTCAAAAGTGGCCTGTAATCCGAGATTTAGCCATAGTTTCGAGTAGATGAGGAGGCCAGTGCGCATGCGCGGAGTGTGCTCTCAGCTCCCGGGACCCAAACATGGAACGCATAGCTGTAAACTATGGATAAATGTCGGATTACAGGCCACTTTTGATTCAAACGAAATCGTAGACTAAAGACATCGAACTTCTATGATTTGAAAAGTGCTAAAGTTTGTGTTATTTGGAGCCCGCACGGGGCATATTACATGCTCGGGGAATGCCCCGAGCTATGGCTATAAGTCGCGCTAGGCTAACGGCGTTAGGCTAACGCTAATCTAAAACATCTCCGGAAATGCTCCATATGACACCAAAGTGATATGGGTGAGTAAAACAATTTGTTTTATTACCGAAATAAGGCTCAAATTGTAAAAAACATTACTTTTCCTTTAAGGTGGAAAATAATCATTACGAACATGGCCTCTGTCAGCTTCTGTATTGAAGCGCTCCTTCAGGTATGATTTAGTTTATGCTTTGAAAACACCAAATTTGAGCTTTATTTATACAAGTACAACTATTTAACAAGTAACCTTACATTTTTATCTCGAACTGATTTTGAAGTAAAAACACTGTTATTTCAGTGTATTTCTCCTATAGATTCCGCACAATAAAACTACTAAAAACCACCACTTCAGAACATTCAAATCCCGCAGTTTTCAGTCAATAACAAACCACGTACAAGTACTTATTAATTTATTTACACAATTTTAAAATACACAAATACAGTGGCATTACAAATGAGGAGCAAAAGTCTTTAGATGTGAGGGGAGGGGGTAGGTGTTCACACAGGGAGATGCGTCGTTTCAACAATCATCTCGACCGCCTTCACAGTCAAAGCGAAAAACAGACAGAAATATGCCCCCCCTCTGAAAAAAAAAAAAATCGACAACGAAAAGGAAAAAAACCCAAACGTACTTGTATTAATCACCATCAGTGAGACAGTTAATATTCACGAGCCCCAAAAGTGTGAGTTAGACCCGAGAGGAGTTCAATCTACTGGAGTGAGGCGTTCCCCGGTCGATCCTTGCTCCTTGTCTATGGAAAAAAACAAGGGCAGGTACAATCCTATTCACAACATCAGACAATACAAGATACCGCTAAAGCCCCGTAGTATAACTTTATCGACTACACAAAATGTCTACCACTTCTTTTTTCTACTGCTTAAAAACGTGTTCGGACTCATTGGTTCGGGGGGTTGACTGGTCGAGGTCCTGAGGTTTTTTTTTTTTTTGAGTACCGTTATCGGACGTGGCGTTGGGTCCGTTTTCAGGTCGAGCGGCGATCGTACGCTTCGGAGGGATGGTCGAATTTGATCGGTCACTCGAAGTAATGAAATTTAGCATATCAGGGTTTAAATTAAAGCTAGGAACAAGGTTAAAGATGCATTTTGTAACATATTGATTCATATTGCCAAGCTGGAATTTTCCATAGTATGGCATTAAAACGTTTCTTTTTTGGATTTATTCAGTTTTTACACGTTTTAAATGCTGAAAAACATACATTCTGTGTGTAACTAGGCATGTCTCTCCACAGATCTGACCAGCAACTTGGCCTGGCGGCGTTAACTGCTCGTCCCCGTGGAGATGGGTACGTTTAATGCCATACTGCGGAACATTCAAGGCTACTCAATCACAATAACATCTCAGAAAAGAAGAAAGTTGGGTTTGGGTTGGCTAAATTTCAAAACTTGACTAAAAACCTAAAACAGTCCAAATGTAAAACAGTTTTAAAGCCTGTTCGTAGCATTCAAACTAGTTTACGCATTACCACGGCAACGGCCTCGCTTTCGTCCCCCCGGAGCCTACTAATGCGGCGCCGACCTTTTCGGACCACGCCCAGTCCGCACCAATCCCACCGCACCTCCTCGGCTACATGCAAGCTAAAAATAGGGCCGTTTTCTACCGTAAACCTGTGGACTAAACGAAAAGGTATCCAAGACGGCGGTGCTGTTCTGCACCAATCGGCACTATTCGAATGTTGGCGAGATTTTGACGCGTGTACGGTTCGTCAGTCACAGCTTGCTCTGAAAATATTAACAATTTGTTGAAATCCTACCATACATTTCAGTGAGTAATGAATAGGCGATTGGCAAAAATAACGAGTCTTTCTGAAATACCTGGTTTATCCATGTGTTTTAATAGAAGCAAAGTAATAAGTTAATAATAAAAAAATGCGTGAAATGTTGAAGAAAGTTCAATTTTGGTCTTCAGTCCAACAAGGTCTCGGTAGAAAGGGCATCAGGGATAGTTCAGTGTTTTGCGAATGTGGGTTTTCAGTTGTACTAACCATGAAACTCCCACTGGCTGTTGGGGTACACCGCTAGAAACCCACCCAAAATATTGAACAGTCGCTTAAAGGCGTTGTGAGCTTTAAGCCATGTTACAACGTTGTCATCTTCTGAAAAACATCCTCGGAGTCGTGTTTCGGTTCGTTCAAGTGCGTTCGAGAAATCCTTTGTTCTCAAAATGCTCTCGTCCACCTCGTGACATCATGAAGAGGTAGTTAACAGCTACCTTTTACGGTAAAAGGAGAAACTCAATTAGTCAACTGGACAAAGTTTATTTGGTCGAAGACATTTCGCAGCTCATTCAAGCTACTTCGTCAGTTCTGGTAGCTCGGATGAGCTGCGAAACGTCTTCGACCAAATAAACTTTGTCCGGTTGACAAATTGAGTTTCTCCTTTTACCGTGGATTCTACCTGGACGACTAAGGGATTCTTCACACATCTTAGGCTACCTTTTACCTTTAGTTCAGTAGAGAAATCATTCTAGTAAAGTTGTATAGTTTACAAACACACTAGAGCGCGACATCACGAGGTGGAACGGAGCGTTTTCGGTTTGGGAGAAGAACTCAGCCTAAATATGTGGATTTTTTTGTGCGCAAATGAAAAAAAAAACACAACTCCAGGTCTGTGATGAGGAAACATGATAACACAGATCAGAAAACGGTTTAATATGAGCCTTTTACATTTCATAAATGTCTGACTGAGCAACGCAAAAGACGTAAATTTTCCTACGAAACGGACACCCGATACCTACCGAAGTAAAGGCTCGTCTGCTGATCACGTAATTACGCCGTACTGAACCATCCCTTCATGATCCGCCAGAATGACGAACTAAGTGTGGCCCGGGAGGCAGTAGATCCGAAACAGAACGAATCCAAATGCTTAAAAAGTCATTAACGCGTGTGCCCCCTGCAGGTCGGAGTGTGAACAACCCCGGGACAGACGCACAAACGCGCACACACATACACACACACACACGTACGTACGCACAGACATGTCACTAAATATGCACCGGTTTAAAATGGGCACTTCGCAGCCGCACAACGTCACAGCGCTGCGTTAAAACGACTCCGGAGAACGTGTCCCGCTTTAAAACAAAACAAAAACAAAAAAAAGAAAAAAAGAGAGAAAAAAGAATGAACTAAAAGGAGAAAACGAAACGAAATGAAAAAAAAAAGGGTTGTGGTGAGTCTTGGGTAGGACACGCAGTTTAGGCACTATTCAACGCTGCCATGTTGGATCTGTGTCTTTCCGTACAAAGTCCCCACGCGACTATTTTGCTAAAACATCTCCACCGCGTCAAGTGTAAATAGTAAAGGGGGAAAAAAAAGAGTAAAACCTAAACTAAAACGGACAAAAAAATGGCTCCCTTGCTTCGGGGAGACAGAAAAGAGTCCACGGTCCTGGCTGGTGGTGCACGCACACACTCGAGGGGCGGGGTCAGGTGGGAGCTGGGGGATGGGTGTGTGTGCTGTGGGCGGAGCTTGTCGAGGCCATCGTGGTGCGCGGGTGGAGCCGGGGGAGGGGGCGGGGCTTCACCGAGGGGCCGCCGACTGGAGGCCGCTGGGCGTGACCCGCGACAGAGCCTGGAACATAAAGAGATCTGAGTGTTAAGGGTGTACAGGTGTGAGCGCAAATGACAAAGAATTTCACTCAAATGTACGCCCCGTTTACACGTACACTGGTATTTATAAAAACAGACAGTTCCCTTCGTTTGTACCCATCTTTTACAAGCAAACGGCGAATTCACCTCTGAAAACGAATCTTTCTAAAAACTCCGGCTAGAGTGGATTCTGGAAATGGAATGGCAACGTTTATTTGTCATTGTAAACAACGAGAGGAATCCATGGACCTTAACGGGATAGTGCAGTTTTTTTTATGTTAATCTGTATGGGTTCCCTTCTAAAAGTGTCGTGCGGTAACACTGGCTTACCTCTGAGCCGGGTTCTGCTCAGGTTCTGGAGCTCAAGTAAGTAGGCCCAGTTAATAAAGCCTGTTTTTCTTCACAAAACATTTGTCCAAAAAGTGATACAGTCATACCTCACCAAACGAAATTAATTCGTTCCAGAAGTGGTTTCGTAACGTGATTTTTTCATAAGTAGAGTCGCAATGTAAAAGGCCTGATTCGTTCCTAGCCAATGGGAGGCCAGCGGGGTGTTGGAGAGTGTATTTACATTTACATAAAGGCGTTTCGTAACTTGGATTATTCGTTAGTTGGGTCATTCGTAAGGTGAGGTATGACTGTATATACAGTGCCGTGAAAAAGTATTTGCCCCCTTCCTGATTTCTGTGTTTTTTGCATATTTATCACTCAAAACATTGTCAGATCATCAAACCAATTTTAATATCACACAGAAACAACCCAAGGAAAGACAAAATTCAGTTTTTGAATGATGATTCCATTTATTAGTGCACAAAAAAAATCTAAACCTATCTGGCCCTATGTGAAAAAGTAATTGCCCCCCCTTGTTAAATCACAAACTAACTGTGACTAACCACAGTTTTGAGAAAACTTAGTTCAGTTCTACATGCCACACCCACACCTGATTGTCACCACCTGTGTTGAATCAAGAAATCACTTAAATAGTTCCTGTCAAACAAAGTGAAGTTGGCTACAACATCTCAAGAACAAACACATCATGCCACGATCCAAAGAAATTCAAGAACAAATGAGAAAAAAAGTGATAGAAGTCTATAATTCAGGAAAAGGTTACAAAGCCATTCCCAAAGCTCTGGGGCTCCAGCGAACCACTGTCAGAGCCATTATTCAAAAATGGAGGAAACTGGGAACAGTTGCAACCCTTCCCAGGAGTGGTCGACCAACTAAGATTACTCCAAGAGTGCGACGACGGCTCATTCAGGAAGTCACAAAAGAACCTAGACGCACATCGAAAGAACTACAGGCCTCGTTGGCCTCAGTTAAGGTCAGTGTTCATGACTCCACCATTAGAAAAACACTGGCCAAAAATGGCATCCATGGAAGAGTTCCCAGGAGAAAACCACTGCTTTCACAAAAGAACACAAAGGCTCGTCTCACCTTTGCCAAAAAGCACCTTGATGACCCTCAAGACTTTTGGAGAAACATTTTGTGGACCGATGAGTCTAAAATTGAACTTTTTGGAAGGTCTGCAGCCCGTTTCATCTGGCGTAAAAATGGCACAGCATTTGATAAAAAGAACATGGTGCCCACAGTAAAGCATGGTGGTGGCAGTGTGATGGTCTGGGCCTGCTTTGCTGCCTCAGGACCAGGACAACTTGCTGTGATTGACGGAAAAATGAATTCTGCTGTTTACCAGAAGATCCTGAAGGAGAATGTCCGGCCATCAGTTCGTGCCCTCAAACTCAAGCGCTCTTGGATCATGCAACAGGACAATGATCCAAAACACACCAGCAAGTCCACCTCTGAATGGCTCAAAGAAAACAAAATTAAGGTTTTGGAGTGGCCAAGTCAAAGTCCGGATTTAAATCCGATTGAGATGCTGTGGTGTGACCTTAAACGGGCAGTTCATACAAGAAAACCCTCCAATATGGCAGAATTGAAACAATTCTGCATCGAAGAAGTGGGCCAAAATCCCTCCCCAGCGGTGTGAAAGACTCATCACCAATTATCGCAAACGTTTGGTTACAGTTATTGCTGTCAAAGGAGGCTCAACTGGCTATTAGATTAAGGGGGCAATTACTTTTTCACATAGGGCCAGATAGGTTTAGATTTTTTTTGTGCACTAATAAATGGAATCATCATTCAAAAACTGAATTTTGTCTTTCCTTGGGTTGTTTCTGTGTGATATTAAAATTGGTTTGATGATCTGACAATGTTTTGAGTGATAAATATGCAAAAAACACAGAAATCAGGAAGGGGGCAAATACTTTTTCACGGCACTGTATTTCTGTCACAAACAATTGTCCAGCAGCCTATTTTCCCTAATTCGCATGGTTCCCTTTTCCCAGAGTTGTATCACTGCGCGCGTAGCCGAGCCTATAGCCTGTTCACTTGTAAACATCCGCTTACGCCGTACCGCATCTGCCGTAAACATCCGCTTACAAGTGAACACTCTAAAAGAGCTAACGTGGGCGCAGTGATACAAATCTAGAGAAAATATGCAAATGTGAATTAGGCTGCTGGATTTTTTCGGACAACTGTTTGTGACGGAAATATATATCACTTTTTGGACAAATGTTGTTTTGCGAAGAAAAACAAGCTTTATTACCTGTCCCCGCGAACTTACCAGACCTACTTACGTGAGCTCCAGAACCCGAGCAGAACCGGGGTCAGACGAGACTGTCAATGGTAAGCACGACACTTTTAGAAAGGACCTCATACAGATTAACATTAAAAAAAACCCGCACTATCCCTTTAAAGCAGCCGACATGAAGGCGCTAACGCAGTTTCTACAGTTTCTCGTTTGTGTATAAAGTGAGATAAATGAGTTTTAGGCAGCTGACGCACCAAATGTGCAATTCTGATTGGCTTGCAGAGCGTTCTCCTTCGTTTTCAGAGGCGAATTCTCCGTTTGCGTGTAAAAGATGGGTACAAACGAAGGGAAATGTCTCGGTTTTTAAAAAATACCAGTGTACATGTAAACTGGGTCTTATTTTGGAAAACAGAGGGAGAGAAATATTCGTTTGTCAACATACCCGGCTACGTGTGAATGTAGCTGTAGTTAAGGTACTTTAAAATTCAGAATATACAACAAAAAGTCTCTAGTTTACTTCCTGGTTGGACATGGGCAGCAGATGTGACATGTGTAGAGGTAATTTCACTGTTACCTAGCAACCATTCCATAAATAATGGCCAAAGCTCATCCGATCAACAGTGATTCGACAAATAAAAATAAACAATGTCACCTTTTTTTTTCTTTTTTTTTGTTAAAGACGCACTGCGTAACTTTTCTGGCGAAGGCGTCACCTGCTCGTCTCCATGGAGATGTTATTGCTTAGCCTGGCGTGACTTTAAACATTTCCATCTAGTATTTATTCATTACGGGTGCTTCTGTTGCTCAAAAATACAATAATTCCTTCTGTGAATAGGCTTGCCTCTCCGCAGACCTGACCTGTAACGAAGCCTATAGTTTGATTTATTCTTTATCGTGGAGCATTCTAGACAAAGCAGGCGGACGGACCCTCCACCAGAAAGGTTTCGCAATGCGCCTTTACATAACGTTGAGCCTGCCAAAGAAATTGCGTAATTTCTCTGCATTTTTGGATGGAAATTTCCGCGTCGATGACATATGTAGAAGTATTCTGTTTGAGATCTAACCGCTACATCCTGTATTCAAGTCTCTTCAACTTTTCTCCCACGAACTGACACTTCACTGATGTAAAACTCTGATAAGATTACCTCGAAAACCTCTCACAACATGGTAGAAAGCTCAAAAGTCGATTTTGCATAATATTCTCGTTAAGAAATGATAAGAAACTGACTGAATCATCTTTAGTTTTTTAATCTAATCACACTGTCCTTATAAAACCAGGAGCTAAAAACAGTGAAACGGCTGTACAAACTTTGTGTTTTGTGTTCTAAATGTGTGTTACTGTTGACGGTGGCCTCCATAAGCGTGCTAATAAATGCATATGCTTCATAAATGATGCACCAGGGCTTGGTTATTCATGAGCTGTGGAGCCTAATGAGAACAGAGAAGAGATCACAACAGGAGGAGCCACTTCATATGCAAGTCATGTCCACACAGAGCACAGAGAAACACACTTCTAATACGGCAGTGGGATTTTTTACCATGTGTAGGATTCAACTCCATGGAATTTTCCATCTAAAATATTCACAGAAGGTGCTTTGTTGGCCACTAGGGGGATCCAGTGTCCTGAGAAGAACCTTGAGGCATTGAGGACACAAATGTTTAGAGGAAGCTGCAGTCCAGAGTACAAGCTGAACTAAACTGTGGTACACTTCTCTGTTCGTGAGAAAAGGGCTTCCTGTTTACGCCGATCGTCTCTCCTACGCAAATGCCACAGAACCACTTCAGTCCTACAGCGATACAGTCGACTGCTGCAGTTTAGTACAGGAGATTATTGTTACTATGAGCAGTTTACTCAAGTGAATGAGCCTCATTTCACTTCAGCACCGTGGAGTACTGCCCTGTGTGGATGTGTGTGGCACTGACAGGAGCTCTGTGTGGATGTGTGTGGCACTGACAGGAGCCCTGTGTGGATGTGTGTGGCACTGACAGGAGCTCTGTGTGGATGTGTGTGGCACTGACAGGAGCTCTGTGTGGTGGTGTGTGGCACTGACAGGAGCCCCGTTTGTCAGTGTGTCAGTAGTGGTCAGCGGTCAGTACCTGTGAGGTGGACATGCGGGAGTTGTCCTGGCGTCCGGTCAGGTCTGAGGAGGAGATGTTGACCGGGGCTCCTCTGTGCAGACGCATGCTCACTTTCCTCTCCTTCTCCATCCCTGCACACACACACACACACACACACACACACAGTGAGTTTGTGGTTCCTTTGTGCTGTGGTTGTGTCCGTGTGTATTTGTGTGTGTGTCCCCGTCCATGCGCGTGTATGTGTGTCCGTGTGTGTGTGTGTGTATATGTGCGTGTCTGTGTATATATGTGTGTGTGTGCATGTGTGTGTGTCCGTGTGTGTATGTGTGCGTATATATGTATGCGTGTGTTGTGTATACATGTATGTGTGTGTACTGTACCTGTGTGAGAGGCGGGGTTTTGTGTGTATGTGTGTACTGTACCTGTGTGAGAGGCGGGGTTGTGTGTGTGTGTGTGTGTACTGTACCTGTGTGAGAGGCGGGGTTTTGTGTGTGTGTGTACTGTACCTGTGTGAGAGGCGGGGTTGTGTGTGTGTGTGTGTGTGTGTGTACTGTACCTGTGTGAGAGGCGGGGTTGTGTGTGTGTGTGTGTGTGTGTACTGTACCTGTGTGAGAGGCGGGGTTTTGTGTGTGTGTGTGTGTACTGTACCTGTGTGAGAGGCGGGGTTTTGTGTGTGTGTGTGTGTGTGTGTACTGTACCTGTGTGAGAGGCGGGGTTTTGTGTGTGTGTGTACTGTACCTGTGTGAGAGGCGGGGTTTTGTGTGTGTGTGTGTGTGTACTGTACCTGTGTGAGAGGCGGGGTTTTGTGTGTGTGTGTACTGTACCTGTGTGAGAGGCGGGGTTTTGTGTGTGTGTGTACTGTACCTGTGTGAGAGGCGGGGTTTTGTGTGTGTGTGTGTACTGTACCTGTGTGAGAGGCGGGGTTGTGTGTGTGTGTGTGTGTGTGTGTACTGTACCTGTGTGAGAGGCGGGGTTGAGGGGGGATGGAGCAGCCACGTCCTGCGCTCCTCTGGCTCTCCCTGAGGCTGAGGCCATGCCCCTGGCCCCGGGGTTCCTGCTTTGCCTGAGACGCTCTTCTCTTTCCCGGCGCTCCCGCTCGGCGTCCTCCACCGCTCTGTTAGCACCCTGAGTACAGAGGACACGTTAAGAGTCCACTCTCTCCTCACAGCGAACAGACCGGGGCTGGACACTTACAAACTTGAGCATGTTCCAGTCAAAGACGTAGTCGTAGGAGAAGCCCTGTCTGTGGAAGAGGTTCCTGAAGAGCTGACGGAGGTAAGAGTAGTCTGGTTTATCGTCGAAGCGCAAAGAGCGGCAGAAGTTCAGGTACGTGGCAAACTCGGCTGTGGGGCACAAGCAGAGTCACATCAGTAAAGAGCTCTGTCACACTACACTGGGCGGCACAATGACAAACACGTACAGGGGTATCCTTTACACAGGACCTCGATGGGCGTGGACATCTTCTTCTCACTGATGCGTTCATACTTCTGTCTCTTGGTGGCAGCCTTGAGGCCCTGCCAGGGCAGAGAGCCCAGATTGAAGTACATGAGCACGTAGCCCAGAGACTCCAGGTCATCTCGCCGTGACTGCTCTGTGAGGACAAACGGAGACATGTGAGGACATGTAAGAGTTTTCAAAAGAATCAAAAACCAGACACTATTTGATACCAAAACGAATATTGAAACTAGATACTCCTTTGAGTATAGATACTGCAAAATAAAAACATTAACAGTACAAAATATGAGCTTTCTGACAGAGCTTTATCAGAACAGGTTAAAGCTACTATTATTTTGTGTATGAAATTACATTTTATTACAAAAAGGGGCATTGTTCTTTGTGGCATCATCATCAGCATCGAGTGTTGTTGAATGTTTTAGGATTGACATGAGAGTTTGAAAAAGGACAAAGGAAAAAGGACATCTGAGGCTGGTTCAGATCTGCTCTGAAGGTTTCCTGCTCACATGTTCTGAGCTCTTACCAATGCCCAGATGTGTGTTGATGGAGGCGTAGCGCGCGGTGCCCGTCAGGTTCTTGTTCTCGCGGTAGGGGATGTGCTGGTGCGTGCGGGCGTCTCGGTATTTCTTGGCGAGGCCGAAGTCGATGATGTAGACCAGGTTGCCCTTCTTGCCCAGGCCCATGAGGAAGTTGTCGGGCTTGACGTCTCTGTGGATGAAGTTCTTGGAGTGGATGTACTCGATGCGGCTGATCTGCTCACGCACAAACACGCTCAGAACAGGATTCAGTGTGTTTATGAAACCACAGTGTTCCCTGGGGTTGTGAAGCTAACTGAAGGCTCTGCTCTGTCTGAAGCTCTGTTACTCAGCTTAGGGGCCGTTTAGACGAGGACGATTGCGATTGAAAACGACAAAATATTCTGTCGGAAGTGTCTTTCGTTTTCACGGCAACTGCGCCGTCGGGCTCTGAAACCGCAAAAATCTGAAGACTCCTTCCAGAGTGTGGAGTTCTGAAGACGGCCCGGATCGTGTCTCCGTCTAAACGGCAAGAAGCGCAAAACATGTTCACGCCGCATACAGCTGACGTTGGATGCACCAAGCCGGTAAAAACAATAACAATACGTCGCAGGCGACACGAGTTTGGAGAAGACCGGGCAAAACCAGTCAGCGGTGGGACAATTTTGAAAATGGATTAGTTGATGACAGTGCTTGGGTGGAAAACTTCAGAATGACTAAACAAGCTCTTGTTGCATTAAGCGAAGAGCTCGCACCCTACATCGAGGGCGAAACAACCGTAATGAGAGCCCCTGTCGGTGTCCTGAAAAAGGTAGCTCTGACATTATATTAGCGGCCTGGCATGCATATTCAATCGAATTCGCCCACTTTTGCGTCTTCGTATAAACAAACATTTCCTGTTGAGAACGCTCGTCTAAACGGGGATAAAAAATTGAAGACGAGACGCCACTTTTGCATCTTATGTTTTGATCGTCGCCGTATAAACGTAGCCTTTGACTTTAATCTGAGCGTTGTTTTAACACAATCTGACCATGAAGAACTGAGCTGGAACTACAACAGGTGAGCTGATCTTTTGTATTGTTAAGCAAGTTCCTCTAAAAAAACATCACATTCACAAGTTAGCTCGCATCAGCAGATTGTTTTTCAGTTAGTCACGCTCACATTTTTGAAAATCAAACACCCGAAGATGAACCATGTGAGTAAAATCCCTTAGTCATCCAGGTAAAATTCATGGGAAAGGAGTGAAATACACTTAAACTACTCTGAATCTAACACATCAGAGCAGTTTCAGTGTAGTTAGCGCCCCCTTCAGGCAGATATAGGCACCACCAGCGTCTGACCAGAACTGAAGAAGCAGCTTGGATGAGCTGAGAAACATTTTCAACCTAAATAAGTTGACAAATTGAATTTCACATTTGCCATAAACAGGACCAGGAACCATATTGATCAGGATCCTGAAAAATGTGTTGTTTAAAATATATATATATATATATATATTTTTTTTTAACTTTTTCTTGAAGCAATTTTCAAACTTTTTTTGTCAGCGTTTGCCAATTTGTGCTTTGTGTCACTATGGCGACTGCAGTTGAACGTTCCATCGATGGCGTACACCAGACATGTCCAAACTATGGCCCGTGGGTCAAATGTGGCCCTCAGACAAACTTTTCTTGGCCCAAATGACCTTGAGCAGAACTTTTGACTGCAAGTTTTTTTGAAAGTCTACCTTGATAAGACAATATGTAATATTTATTGTGTGGTTTTGAGGATCTTAGCATGAACAAAGGACTGATAGCTCATTCCAACGTGTTAAACATGCAGATATTTCAATTATTCACTGTACGGAGCAACAGTCTATGGCCCTCGTTTGGCCCTCTGCTTCATCTGTGTTTAGATATGTGGTCTTTAATGAAAAAAGTTTGGACATCCTTGGCGTACATGCAGAAAACCCCAGTGTGAGGTCAGCGCCAAGTATCAATACTGAATGTAGTGCGTAGTGAGCGAAGGCGTACCATCTGATCAGCGAGCAGGAGCACGGTCTTGAGGCTGAACTTCCTCGAGCAGAAATTGAACAGGTCCTCCAGACTGGGCCCCAGCAGCTCCATCACCATCACGTTGTAGTCTCCCTCTGCTCCGCACCACTTTATCGTCGGGATGCCCACTGCACGAGACGGGACACATTCACAACACTGCTCCGAGCGTTTTACACTGAAAAGATTTCGCGACAACTTTTCAAAATATATGAATTTTAATAAAGTCATACAGCCTTTGGTAAGTATCTTAAAATCCTCAATGTACAATAGAAATAATAGTTTAAAAATGTGTTTACTTAAAACAATTATTTCTGACTAATCAACTACAAAAATAATTCTTAGTTGCAGGCCTACATACAAGAGGTTTAATATATTTTAAAGTGCCCATATTACGTTATTTTCTGATCAATGTTATATTGTTTACTCCCCTCACAAACATACCTGCAGTTGTGTGTTTTTTTATTCACACTTTTAACATACAAAGTCTGCATATTTAGACTGAGTTCCTCCCTCAGACAGAAAACGCTCCGTGGAAGAGTATATTGAGCTTTGGAGATGTAGACAGACTAATAAACCAGGATTTCTAAAGATTTGTGAATGAAAAAACAACTCCAGGCATGTTTTTGATGAGGTAACAACATTCTAGCCTGGTTTAAAGCTCATAAGAGTCAGTTTTGTGTAAAATAGGAGCTTTAACGTCTAGTTAAACGTCTATAAAAGGCTGCAGCGTCTGTGTATTGTGTGCGCTGTGGCTCAGTCTAATACTGACTGTATAATGAGCTGGATCTAGACCTGTGTGATTAGCCCGAGCAGTGGACACATGCCCCAGCAGCAGACTGTTACAGCAGACTGTGGCCACGCCCACCTGACACAGGCCTGGACTCTGATTGGCTGAGGCAGGACTCCGGGACCATCTGCTGTGTCCTTCTACAGACAACCCGTCCGCTCAGCATTTGCACTATTTATATATACGAAGACACGCACGGCCAAAAACTACTATTTACAATGAACCTTCTGACACTGGGGTTTGTTTACTCGACTTACCCAAAGCTCCACTGACAACTGCTCGACTGTGGTTGGTATGTGGTCCAAGTAAATTAGAGTCTACCGTAATCTGGCTGCACACAATATCACAATCAAAATCAAGTCCTGGGTTGCCGCAGTTATCAAATCACAAAGGCTGCAGTTATTATTTTATTCACACATCCTGTAGTGCCGTAGGTTAAACCTACAAACATGTTATGAAATGCATGGGAGACTTGAAAAACTCAGAATAATACTTTTTAAACTTGTAAATCTTTTTTTTTTTTCCACAATATTGTGTAGTTTTAAATATCAATTAAGTAATCAAATAAAATGGCTGATTAAGTGGTTTTCAAACTGGAGTCCCAGGAGTCTACTGTAACATACAGTCTTTGTAAAATAAAGACTACAGAAAACACCTTTCATCTAAATGTGGTTAAAACAAGGTTTAAACTTCTGAATTACACTGATGCTGCTGTGGAGACTGAAAGGGAGTCCCTGGCCTCAAAACGTCTGTGAACCTTTAATCGACTAAAGAACTAAACAGGTCCAGCTGTCAGCAGGCTGTGTGACAGAGTGCAGCCTGAGCTGGTGTTCAGCAGCAGTGTGAGCTGTGCACATACTGTGCACTCCTGCTGTCACTCATTCACGCAGCTCTAATTGAGCAGGTATTTGTCACTATCCACAGGCACGGAGCAGAATGGCGTGTACGCTATTAGCTCAGAGCGTGGACTCAAGCCCAGGTCTGACACATGATCACTGTTTGATTGAGATGACTGTAAGCAACGGCTGGGGCTGATAATATGCAAAATCCATGGGCCAATATTTGTGTGTGGAGACTGTGGACAGATGACATCAGGAGGAATCTGCCCAACACACGATTCCAGCCCCGGACCAGAGAGAGAAATGAGCCCACCGTGTCCACACAGATCCCAGGGTTTAGGCCAGGGGTCTCCAACCTTTTTCTTCTGGTGAGCTACCTTCACATAACGAAAATTCCACAGGGCTACTAGTTTCAGCGGTCACAAAAAATGAGTATATATAAGCCTTATATATTGTGTATAAGCTATTAGATGCCTATAAAATATAAGCCATTATCCCTTTCAGTGGTAATTTATTTGGTATTTATGGCATTTATTTAATTTTACTTATTCAACACTAAATGTGTAATTCAGAAATCCCTTGAATTATGAGTTACTTGGAAGAGGGTGAAGAGCTACCGGTTAGAGACCCCTGGTTTAGGCCATTTTTAGTTCAGATTTAAAATACGGATTGACTTTAGAACATATCCAAGATTCAGTGTTTAAAGATCCATTGTGCATCTTTTCTGGTATGGGTCCACCACCTACTTGACTCCACAGAGATGCTAAGCTTTGCCTGGAATGTTCCGCAGTGTAGCATTAAATATATCTAAATGTATTAAATATATCTAAAAGTTGAACGCACCAGGCCGTGCCAGTGGATACGGCTGTTAAATATACTGGTGCATTTGAGTGTCAGTTGTACATTTTTTGTTTAGAGAGATTAAAAACTGATCCCTTTTTATTCCGATACAAAGTTGTAGTTACATGTTCAGAGGATGCATGCAGAGGCTTGCCAACGCCAGCAAACATGAGCATCACACGACCTCTACAACTCCTGAAGCTCCCAACCCACCGGATCCAATCATGTCGTTTAAAGTACTACTTAAGGGAGTATTTTTTTACGTGTAGTATTTTCCCAGTATGGCGTACCTCCTCCCTGCATCATCTTGTAGATTTTGCTCTCTATGTGGAGCTGGGGGTGCTTCGTCTTCACACATTCCAACTTGATGGCCACCTCCTCTCCCACTGAGATGTCCGTACCTGAGCACACGAAGAAACAAACGTTACGTCACCATGCAAGTCAATACACAGCCATAACAAAGTGTAATTAAAGCCGCAAGCGGCGTTGGTCGGGACCTCGCACCTGCGTTTGTTCGTCTTACTGAGACGCACAGCCATACCAAATTTCGTGTGCCTGGGACAATTATCTCACTTCCTGTTGGGCGTGGCCATGGCATTGTAGATACCCTGTCAGAACAGACCCTGTCAGACCCTGGCAGACCCTGTCAGACCCTGTCAGACCCTGCATGTGGCCTACATGCTGAGGCCTACATGAACCTTCGATGCTTGTCCCCACATTGCTGCTTGCAGCTATATCAGATCAAAGGTACAAAGATCAAAGACCTTTGATCAGGGCGTTGCCTAGCAACAAATACCTCCCATTCATAACTCATCACTCCCATTCAATAAATACCTAACTTTATTGATCCGCCGTATCGTCATATTACCGCCTATTTGAAAATCCTTCGCAATTTAACATCTCCAACGTCTTAAGATTATGTTCACCAAAATTTAAGCCTATCTGAGGTACGGTGTAGGAGAAGTGTTTCAAATTCCATACCTAACTTTATCGATCCGCCGTATCGTCATATTACCGCCTATTTGAAAATCCTTCGCAATTTAACATCTCCAACGTCTTAAGATTATGTTCACTAAAATTTAAGCCCATCTGAGGTACGGTGTAGGAGAAGTGTTTCAAATTCCATTCTATGTCAAATACCCCAAAATCGCACAAAAGGCCAATTATCTCACTTCCTGTTGGGCGTGGCCATGACATTGCAGTGAGACATTTGTTCGTCTTATTGAGATACACATCCCTACCGAATTTCATGCTCCTATCTTAAACGGTATGCCAGCCCCGAAAGACAACGCGCTAGGGGGCGCTATCGAGCTCCTGGGGGTCACTGGGGGACGGGACTTTGTGTGGTCGTACTGGCAGCACTTTGTGATGCCCGTGCAAAGTTTTGTTTTGAAGCATGGGAACATGCTCAAAATTGCCCCAATTATCTCACTTCCTGTTGGGCGTGGCCATGACATTGTAGATACCCTGTCAGAACAGACCCTGTCAGACCCTGTCAGACCCTGTCAGACCCTGTCAGACCCTGTCAGACCCTGTCAGACTCTGTTAGACCCTGTCAGACCCTGCATGTGGCCTCCATGCTGAGGCCTACATGAACCTTCGATGCTTGTCCCCACATTGCTGCTTGCAGCTATATCAGATCAAAGGTACAAAGATCAAAGACCTTTGATCAGGGCGTTGCCTAGCAACAAATACCTCCCATTCATAACTCATCACTCCCATTCAATAAATACCTAACTTTATTGATCCGCCGTATCGTCATATTACCGCCTATTTGAAAATCCTTCGCAATTTAACATCTCCAACGTCTTAAGATTATGTTCACCAAAATTTAAGCCTATCTGAGGTACGGTGTAGGAGAAGTGTTTCAAATTCCATACCTAACTTTATCGATCCGCCGTATCGTCATATTACCGCCTATTTGAAAATCCTTTGCAATTTAACATCTCCAACGTCTTAAGATTATGCTTACCAAAATTTATGCCCATCTGAGGTACGGTCTAGGAGACCCCCCACTGGGGGTCCCCCAGTGGGGGGTCTCCCAGGGACCCCCAGGTCCCCCAGGGACGAGACTTTGTGTGGTCGTACTGGCAGCACTTTGTGATGCCCGTGCAAAGTTTCGTTTGTTTTGAAGCATGGGAACATGCTCAAAATTGCCCCAGCGTGTATGAACAAGAATAATAATAATAATACGGAAACAAAGCAACAACAATAGGGACCTTCGTCCCCCTTCGGGCTCGGTCCCTAATAATCATTCTAATTGCATAACAGGAAGGGAAGGTCTGACACAAAATGAAGCTTAATTGTAGTTCACAAATTCACTTTCAACTTGATGTAAAAAATAAAATGCATTTCTTGGATATTCTAAATGAATGTGTAAAGACAGACACCTCTTAAAATGACAATACCTCTTTTTTTCATGTAATAATGTAAAATTTGTCTTACAGTCCAGATATTTCGTAGAAGCAGCTCCAAATGAGACCACTGTGTGCCGTCTGTCTGCAATTATTGTCCACAAACCAGGAAGTAACGTCTGTGAAATGCACTTATAAACATTTAAGAGTGCGGTAGAAAGTTAGGATTGAGTTTAGACCGCTGCAAACAGTTTACAGTTAAGTAGTTCTGGTTTTTCATGTTTTTAGCCTGTACAAATATACAGCGCCTTTCCATTAAAAACAGAAAAAAATAGATCAATCAATACTATATGGACCACCCAATGCCCTCTACTCTCATTGACAGCACATGCATTTATGGACGGTTGGAAACTAGAGTTAGAAAAATAATCGCAATCGAATCGAAACAATCGTAATTAGGAAGTCGAATATATTGCCATTATTTAAGCCATAATTTCTGCAAACAATATTTATACAATTTTTACTACGCAAAAACTGCCACTTCTGTAGTCCAAATCTGTTCTGAAATGCTTAGTATCAGTCCGGTCTTCTCTCAAATATTAACCGCTCCTGTACGTGAAAACAAGATCTTCCCATTTCCCATTTGCCCACATGCAAATTCAGTGTCCTAGTTACCGCATTAATACGTCTTGCTGCCGACTCATGGGTACTAGGGTTAGGCTTGGGTTGTTTTTTTCTAAATATGGTGAGAAGGTCCAGCAGCTCCTTGTGCAAACCGACACTGGACACGGCCTTACGTAATTCCATCTGGTCAGGAAAGGCAAGGAGAGAGGGATAGAGGGAGGGAGGGAGGGGGCACTTATTGATTTGCCTCTGGATGAGGTCATGCCGGAGGGCCGGAGCAGGAGGGTGTGGCGTGGCTGCCGTACACCTCTGGACCCAATCGATCTTAAACGACACTGATTTGATCGAGCCGACAAGAGGCTTTTAGAGCACTTGGATGGAAAAAGCCATTTATTTATTATTGTTTTTATCCATCATCCGCCTTATCATAAAGAGGTGCATGACAAATGAATTTTTTTGCTGAGACATCAACAAAATTCTATCGAACAATTTGAAGATGCACAAAATTTGACCAAGCAAAAATTATAGTTTAGAATTTGTTGGTGCAAAAACATGGACATTATACAGAATTATTGCATATAAAATAGGGCTGTGAAATCAAAATTTTAAGTGAGATGGGAATAAGATTCAGGATTTTCTAATGGTCAGTGATCAAGTTGTGCCATTTTAATCAAGAATTTAAGACCAAATTAAAATCGAACAAAAATGTGTACTCAACGTCATAGTCAAAGTCAACTTTATTGTCAATTTGCCATACGTGTTCGACGTATAGTGACGAAATTTCGTTTCTCCCTGGCCAAGCAGTGCAAAAAGACTAAAAAATGCAGTATAAAGACAGTACAAAAACGATCTAAGACAAAATTTAAAAGCAGTGTAAAGAATAAATAAATACCTATTTACAGATGTCCAAAAATGTGCAGTGTGCATCAAAATTGACCTTCCAAGAGAGACAAGAGGCTAGCATTGTTCTCATCTCCCACCCAAATATTTCCCTTTGGCTTTCTGGAGCTGTTGACCGTAGAAAATACGAATCATTATGTATGGATTGTCTCACTGTCAGATCTGTAAAAACGCTCCTGGGTAAAATAGGGTTACCTCCAACCGTAATTTGATCTATTCTATTGTGTATCTCGTGCCAAGTCTTGCATAATCTGCCCATTATTCACCCCCGAACTATTCACTACAACCGCAGCTCAGACGGTACGTGTATGTGCCTATTCTGATGGCCCTAAACCCACGAAAAGTCACAGCATCCTATAAAGATTTTCAACAGAGTACAGTCGCTTATAGGGCTTTGCAATATTAGAAAAAGTTGCAAGATTTGATAACTATAGCTACTAATTTCATATCACAATAATATACTATAGAGTTGGGCGGTATGACCAACGGTATTTTTCTAAATTATATCAGCGTCACGGTATTTGACTGTATTTTTTTTCATGTGGTTCCATGTCTTTGGCTATATCGTTCCACCGTTTGCTTTTCGTGTCGTAGGCGGTCCCCTTAGCAAACGCGTCTTTGAGTGATGTCTGAGTGGCGTTTTGTGTCGCGGCGCCAACTTTTGAACGTTCCCTGCAGATGTGGAAGAGGATGCAGATCTTAGTTTCGTGCGTTCTTCATATTCCAGGACGTGTTTGTGACGGAGGTGGTGAAGCAGATCGCTCGTGTCGCCTCCCGCGGCTACAACTTTAGCCCGACTACATTTAAAGAATACGGTTGTTTGATCGGCGTCGGATTTTTTAAAGCCGAAGTACTTCCGCGACTGACACGACTCCTCTTTTCGGTATAAGTTCCTCTGTGTCGGTAACATTTTCTCCGTCCATGTTGTTCACCGCTCTCAAACAATGTCCCGCGGCGCCACGTTCCACCGCTCTGTCTTCCTGACGTTTTGTACGCACACACTCACCAGGATTGGGGTACATGAAAAATCCATATTATTAAAAAAACAAAAAATTCGATATGAAGCGGTATACCACCCAGCACTAATATACTATACACTTTTAAGCACAATTTGATGATTTAACTTTGTGTAATGTGTTAATTTTCTTGTCACACTGCATCAGCTTATAATATATTTTTGTTATGCATGAAGCGCTAGCCAATAATATGTTTAATGTTTTCTTCCCAGTGTTTATTTTCTAAATCTGATGTGACTAGAGATCAACTGATACGGGTTTTTTCATGACCAATGCAGATACAAAGATCAACTGATGGCCGATACGCTCTAATGATATTTTTGGTCTAATATGTAGGGCAGATTTAGATTTACTTCCCCCAAATTTTCCAATTTTGTACAAATTTATCCATAATCACATTCTGCGCAGTGTCATCTTCGTAGATAAGTGTTCAAAATAAAGGTTTATGCATATTCTTTAGACAGCTGGTTGTCCCAAATTAAATATTGATCTCTGTTGGAGATTGAAAGCCGACAGCAGATGCTACAAGTGCAAATATTGGCTCAATATAATATAATATAATATAATATGGGCCATCTCTATTAGGCCTGTCACAATAATTACGACTTATTGTTCCATACATGAAAGCTGGAACGATATATTTTGGGGCTTACTATTTAATCGCATGTACATTTTCTTTGCAGAAGTGTGGAGATGATAGCCATTTTTATGTAATTCAATAACATCTGAGCTTTAGATGGTCGAATAAGTGACTTTTCTATAGCTATTTTTATTTATTTGTTGCCGCTTATGGCCTCTAATTTGACTATGTTTAAATCCAGGCTCAAAATGGTGTCGGAGAAAGGAGGAAGAGGACAAACTGAGTCAACGGGCTGCTCTACCTCAGCACACTCCCGCATGAAAGTCCCAATCGAGGACTTTTGGAGCCGGATCGTAGGGCGACCCAACGAGCATGCGCTGAACGACCGGAATTATTTTAAAGAAGAATAAACATTTACATGATCAAGAAATAAATTAATTCAGCTTTAAAATCTGAATAAACCACCCACTTACTTCGGGATTAAGTGTTTACATCAGGAGTGTCAAACTCATTCTGGTCCGGGGGCCGTATCCAACCTACTTTGATCTCAAAGGGGCCGGATCAGAAAACTCATGGCAAGTTCAAATATTTGTGCAGAGAAACACAAACCTATTATAGAAGTGTTTTTTTTATTTGATGAACTCTTTCTTTTACAAAATATTATAATATTATAAACAACCTGAAACTTTAAGCAAACTGCAATTTCAACAAAGGCATGCAGTTTTCCCATTCACCTCTGTATGTAAACAAATAGGAATTAGTCCATTTTTCTTGTAAAATCCTGCACTCGGCGTCCACTTTTCTCATTTTTGACATTTTGCTGATGAGGGTGTCACGGTCAACAGTCAAAACGATGGTCCTTTAAGAGCGTTTGGAAAGAGGCGAGTCTTCATTTGTGCTGCTCTGGTGGGAGGGGCCACGCACAGAGGCACCGGAGAAGCTGCTATGCTAAACTGCACAGAAAAGAGGTGCAGAAAATTACCAATATTTTAATAGAAAATTAAATTATAATTCAAATATTTGAATAGAAAATCAGCCGAGGGCCAGATTAAAGGTCTTGGAGGGCCGGATCTGGCCCCCAGGCCGCATGTTTGACACCCCTGGTTTACATGGTCTTTTTTAAAGCGGAATTAATTTTTATTCAGAATTAATTATTTTTATTTGGAATTAAAGCCCTCATGTAAACGTGGCAGAAGCGGGTGACTTGTCTGTGTAGAATAGTAGTAAAAGCGTGTCCCCTTTGTTTGCTATGTAGATATTAGTTTAGTGTATTGATTGATTGATTGATTGGGGGTAGGATCTGGGCCAGTTGAGGCTGAGTGACGTTTCTCGTGGTACAACAGAAGAGAACAGAGGAAAGTTGTCTGGTGCGGGCAGATTTGGTGGTGGTGGTGGTGTAGTTGAAGCTGGGGGCTGGGTGTGTGCTGTTGTTTATCAGCGGCGGGCTGCTGGGCGCGTACATGTCCGGGCTTATCCTCGGTGCAGTGCGGGCTTTAGAGCACACTGTGTTTTCATGCACACATACACTGAAAGCTTTTGTCTTAGTATGCAAAAAATGTTCATGCTGCATTTTTAGAATTTTTTTTAACTCATGAATGCGCAAGCTCGGGAAATTTTTTTTTACGTCTAATCAGGTTAAAAGGTGCACTGTGTAACTCCGTCAAATGCTTTTCACCATGGAGATGTCATTGTCAGTATGGTATTACACCTTTATCTCCATGGAGACCAAACCAGACCAAGTTACAGGCCAGATCTGTGGAGAGGCGAACACCACACAGTCAGAATGTCAATGTTTTTCAAGATATTTTTGAGCTATAAAACCACCTGTAATTGAATACATGTAAAGTAGAGCCGTTTAATGTCATACTGTGGAACATTCCAGGAAAAGCACGGACATACCCATAAAAAAAAAAAACAGGTGACAGACCACCAGCCAAAAAGTTACACAATGCACCTTTAATCATTGCTAAACAAATAATGCTTGTTTTATTATGTCTACAAAGAGCACTAAAAGAAATTGCATTTTTAAAAAATATATACATATATATTTTTTTTTTAAATATATTTTCAGTCACAAGGTTTTCAGTTGTTTCTTAATCTAATAAACTGGTCAAATGTAATACAATTTATTTAAACAGGTGCAATATAAATAATGTGTAACCATCTGAAATTCTTAAATCACAAGATTTTTATTTGTAATTTTCCTTATTGAATTATCTGGTAAAATGTAATAAAATGTATTTATTTACACAGGCCCAATATAAATCATGTGTAACCATTTGAAATCTTTAATCACAAGATTTTCAGTTGTCATATTTTTTAATGTAATAATCTTTTAAAATTAAATTAAAATGAAATAAATTTAAACAGGCACAATATCTTTAACCATTATCATAATCATTTTAAAATGTAATTAACTGAACACTCTTGGAAAATCAATGGCATATACTTTAATTTGGATCATTTTATTTTTTATATATTTTATTTTTTTACATAATTATTTTTGTTCTGCAATAAACAAACATGATGCAGCGGCGTTACATAGTGGAGTTCACTAAAGTAACTTGTCCAGACATGTCCCTGAACAAATTCTTTTCCAGCCTTGACTTCGATAATAAAAGTCACGAGACAGTTTTTGAAAAGTAAAAAGTGATGACTGGGAGGCATTCTTTAATACAGACGTTTCTTCAGTTAGATTTCATGAACAGGATTTCTAGGCTTTTTTTTTTTTTTTTTAAAGCAGAATTCACACGCGTTGTGACATTTTGACAGCTACGCGCTCTTACACATCGAGGTGTGATATGATTGAGGTGCCGGATGAATCAATTTTTGATGTATATTTCCACGCTGACAAATTATATTCCATAAAAATGTTTGTAATTAGAGATGTCAAGCTTAAAGAGAAAAGTGTTATTCCAGTCAGTCAGTATTCCACTATTTTATGATCGCTGTTATGTAGTTTTCATCACAAACCGGCCTGGAGGTGTTTCATTTGTTTTGTTTCATTCACACATGTTTAACTCACAAACCCTGCAGATTTAGGTTGTGCTCTTTGAAACAAATTGGTAATACAAGAACTGCTCCACTGTGTTTTTACACTGCATACACCTTCACTAGAATCTAGGGATGCAAGATATATCGGCATTAACATCGTCCGACATTCCCAAATTTTTAACATATCGGTACTTCAAACCCCGACATGAACATTAATCCTGGTCTAGTCCTGGTTTAGTCCAGGTCTAGACCTGGTCCAGTCCTGGTTTAGTCCGCATTCTGTCCTGGTCTAGTTCCGGTCTGATCCTAGTACCCCCCCAATCGGCAAAGGTCCCTTAGCCAATCAGGACACAGAACACAATGTTACCCTATATTAAAAAAAAGTTACACTATAAAAAAAAAATTGAAATAAAAAATAATAAATAAAAAATCAGGAGTCAAAACACATTTTGAAAATAAAAGACGACATTCAAAAATTCATTTTGCATGATTTTCAGTCTGTATAAAATGTTATCTCAGAATTAAAAATAAATAAATATCGGTATCGGCTAAAATTTTCACATCGGTGCATCCCTACTAGAATCATTGATCGTTTCAGCCCTGGGATTTCCAATCTCTACTGAAGTGTTAATTTGAAGACTCCCGCTTCATGACATCACAAGGTGGAACAGAGCATTTTGAGCTATGGAGATGAAAACTAATAATAAAAGGTTACTCAAACATGCGCGAATGAAAAATAAAAAATAAAACATGATGAAGTAACAGCCAGTTCTAACATGGCTTAACGCTCAAGTCAGTTTGGTTTAATATAGGATCTGGATAGATAAATACTCTCTTTTTGCCTATGTATTCCAAGTTTAAAGCTGGTCACGTACAGTAAGCTTGATCTCTCAGACAATGTGGATGAAAGTGAAATAAGGATTTCACTGTTTTTAGGGTCAATATGGGGTAAATAATGGTCAAGTTAAATGTTTTTTCTTCTCCCAACAACATAGAACAACATCCTTTCTTGTATAGTGAAGCCACATTTTCACAGCAGGGACAAAGTGATAGACTTGACTGTTTTTTTCTTTCCACAATCCTAAAATGGCAACTGTTAACATTCCAAGTGATCCGTGACCACATTTCACATCCTACGTTCTCGTGAGCACCGGATTGAGTCAGCTCTTCCCAGCACCGACTCCCCTCCTGTCGGTCATGAAGGCAGCACACAATTCAAGGAAAAAACATCTTCCGGCACATTCACACCAGCTCCGCCGCACAGTCCTGCCCAGTCCGCGAGCATGTGTTATGTCATCTGACGTCAAACCTGAGTCACTTCATTACAGTATCCACGCCGTAATTTTCTCTGCTGAGAGTTAGCTTAGCGCACGCCCCGTTAGTGTACGCGGCTTATGGCTAATCAGTTTACACAGCGCGGTTTCTGTTAGTCAACACTTGTCAAATAAGACCTGAGGACAGATGGCAGGTTTAACGTGGATTCAAGGAACAAAATGGTCCTCGCATAGTCGTTATGTTGATGTTTTACAAATATATGACATTTTCCAAAACTAAAATCTTGTTTGAGTTTCGATCCCTGTGTACATGTAATCATTCAAACATTAGGCTGTTGTGCTAGCAAAACAGGTACTGCCGTGCACTCTTTGGAACGTGCTGTTTACATTGTGGTGAAACAGTTTTAGTGGAAAGGTTTTGTGTGGATTCAACAGGCTAACCTTCCATTCAGTTTAAACATGTACAATTACAATTTAAAGCAGATATCATTATTAGTAGTGCTGTCAGGCGATTAAAAAAATTAATCTAATTAATTACAGGATTTGTAATTAATCGCATTTTAAGAGTGAGAGAGAGATAGAGATTGAGAGAGGGAGAGACTGAGTGAGTGAGTCAGCGAATCCACTTTGCGATTGAGTTTGTCAGTTTTCATGTAGTCGCTTTGCTCATTCGTTTCTCAAATTCTGTGAGCGTGGTTTGGTGAAGTGCGCTCTATCACCGGTAACAATGGAACTTGTCCGGACGTATTTATCGTTCAAATGATCCGTCAGGCTGGAGCAGCTTCGCTGAATCGGAAAATTCTTTTTGACAAAAGCTCCAAATCTCGGCGTTCTTGTTGATCATCCCGTCTTCGTTCTTTTTTATAAATAAACTTGCCGTTCAAAGGCCCGAGCAGCGATTTGCTCGCCGCGTGCCAAATTTAAAATGTGCGCATTGAATTGCCGCTCATAATTAATTACGTTAATTTTTTTTTAACACATTAATTTGCAGTGTAACTAATTAACACGTTAAACTGACAGCCCTAGTTATTAGATATGCAACCTTTGAGGTGGAAGGTCAGCAATCTACTAACCTGGGAAATCCCAGGCTGCTTTCGTTCGTTCCGATCTGAAAGACAGCCTGGCGACTATGGCAAGCGAGCTCTCCCGATTCTGGGAGCCAATCAGAGAGCGGGAAGGGGTGGAAAGACGGTGACGCGTACTACGTGACAAACGGAAGCTTGTAGTTTGAGCTGACATGATTGGCTATGGGCTACGTATACGACAAATGATAGACATTCTTAACGCCCAATAAACGGCCGTTGGCGATCGTAAACCACACCTCCGCTACAAGAAGGTGGCTTCCAGGTGGAAGGTGGCTTCCAGACCATATATCACTTGTGATATGGTCAGGTGTAAACCAGGCAAGAAATCTACTGGTCTCCATGGTGACACTGCCTGGAATGCTCCACAGTATGGCATTAAACTTCAATAAGACAAGTAGGGCTGGGTATCATTCAGAAGTTGCTGATACGATACCTACCTTGATACACAGGCCAAAATATGATGCATATTTCAATACAGTGAGCTTTTATTTTGATACGATTCAGTACAATACATTTCAAATCAATTCGATTCAATTAAAAAAAAAAAGCTAAATCATGGCTGTGATACTAAAAGCCAAAGTGAATATGATTTTTATCGCCAAAACAGTGAAAATGTCAAATGTGTTGCATAAACAAGCTTCCTTCCTCTGAACAAGCAACAAAACTGTAGCGTGGTAACAATAATTTAGTAAAATACACCAAAAAATACTCACAATATCCACAATATCGACCAAGTTACAGCTCAGATCAGTGAAAAGGCAACCACACTCACAGTAAGAATGTGCGATAATCAAGGTGTGTTTTAGCATTGAAAACACACAATTTTGAATACACGAATAAAGGATATGTTTAATGCCCTACTGTGGGTGATTCCGGACAAATAAATGGCAAACACCACCTGAACATCTTTACATAACAAAAAAAGGATATTGTTGTATTTATTCTCAAATGTGAAAGTCTTAAACGTGAATATAAATTTTGGGGGATTTTTCCCTGTGTTTACAGTCTGAGCAGGTCTACAACAAAGTACATTTCTGGTTCCAAAATGTTCCAAGCTGGAATAGGTAATACGTTTCAAAAGTGTTATGTAAGCACCGGATCTGTGGAGGGAGGAGAAATCCAGTTTGGGGAGTGTAGCGGAGACTTCCCAGGCCACATGTCGGGACGTGTATGTGACGTGCGAGCGAGCGAGTGAAGCCATCTCTCAGACTGAGCGTGGAGCATCTTCGGAGGCGAGTGGCGTGTGACCCTGATGGACGCGTGGTGTTCCTTGTGCTCCTCAGCTGCTCACAATAAAAGCCCTGACCCGGACTGGCCCTGTGCGGCTGCAGCTAAACAAACACCGCGCTGCACTTGGACAGGATCACGATCTCTCCGTTTTCACCTGTGCCGTCCACATTCAACACATTTTAGTCCCAAAATATGTCAAAGTTAAAAGCGCACTGTGCAACTTATTGGTTTGGGGTCCGTCACCTGCTTGTTTCTATAGATATGTCACTGCTCTACTTGGAATGTTCCACAGTATGACATTAAACAGCTCTACTTTACATTTATTCAATTAAAAGATGGTTTTAGAGCTCAAAAATACCTAGAAAAACAGACATTCTGGCTGTGAGCGGGGCTGCCTCTCCACAGACCTGGCCTGTAACTTGGTCTGGTTTGGTCTCCATGGAGATACAAAGGTTTGAGGGCATACTCTGAGGCTACATTTACACGTAGCCGGGTATGTTGAGAAACATATTTCTCCCAAAAAAAGGGCCCGTTTACACATACACTGGTACATATACCTCACCTTACGAAATTAATTCGCTCCAGAAGTGGTTTCGTAACGTGATTTTTTTTGTAAGTAGAGTGGGGGATTCGGGCGGCCGTGCGCGCATTTTTTGAATTTTTGAGATTTCGCATTTCGTAACTTGAATTTTCTTTCGTATTCAGAGACGAAAATTTTACGTAAACGCGTTTCGTAACTTGAATTATTCGTTAGTTGGGTCTTTCGTAAGGTGAGGTATGACTGTATTTTTAAAAACGGAGACATTTCCCTTCGTTTGTACTAGGGGTGTAAATCAGACACTTCATGCCGATTCGATACGATATCAATTTCTTAAGCCAACGATTCGATTATTCTCGATACTTGAGAATTCCCCACGATTCGATACGATTCGATTCAATGGTGAATAGTTTTCACTTTATGTATTAATGATGTTTTAAATAAATTTTATTACAGAAAAATTCGATTTGATTCGATTCTCTTGTGGACGCATCGATGCATTTGGATCGTCGGCTGTAGGATCGATGCATTGATACGAATCTATTATTTACACGACTAGTTTGTACTAGGGATGTCAACAATTAATCGATTAACGGTTAATTGTCGATTAAGACGTTGGTCGATCAAAATGCATTAATTGTAATTAACCGCTAACCGCGGACACGCGGACATGCGCACCCGCGTGGTCATGAAACAAGGCAACCGCGCTGTGCCAAGATCGACTCACAGCCGACCGCAGGCGCCAACGGCACTGCTCAGCAGCCCCGGGTGTACGCGCGAGGCGAGATCTAACCCGGAATGCGTGCTGCTGCTGCTGGTTTCGCCGCAGCCCGCGCTCCGAGCCCCGCGCGGCTGGCCTGCAGCTCGGAGCGCGAGCCACGGCGAAACCAGCAGCAGCGGCACGTGGTGGTTTAATCCTGGTCTAGTCCAGGTCTAGACCTGGTCGAGTCCCGGTCCAGTCCAGGTCCAGTCCAGGTCCAGACCTGGTTCAGACCTGGTCCAGTCCACGTTCAGTCCTGGTCTAGTCTCTTAGCCAATCAGGACAGAACACAATGTTACTCTATTAAAAAAATGTTACACTATAAAAAAAAAAATTGGATAGAGCGAGGGATTACTGTATTTTGTTATTCAGCATTAATACATTTGTCTGTTTTTTACTAAGGAATAATTAATTGAGGAATATACAATATAATAATACTATGATATATTTATGACTCAGTGTTATGTATACTATAGCTTATATTCTTAAAGACCCTATTGAAACACTCAAATTCAGGTGAAAAACACCGCTTATCAGTTAATCAGTTAATCGTTAATCGACCGATAAGGTCAATCAACTATCAGTTAATGAATTAACCGATAATTTGCATCCCTAGTTTGTACCCATCTTTTACACGCATACGGCAAATTCGCCTCTGAAAACAAAGGAGAACGCTCTGCAAAAAACGAACTTTTGGTACCTCAGCTGCCTAAAACTATTTATCTCACTTTATACTCAAACGCAAAACCGCAGTTTTCCAGAATCTCCACTCTAACCAGAGTTTTTAGACAGATTTGTTTTCAGATGCAAATTCGCCGTTTGCGTGTAAAAGATGGGTACAAACAAAGGGAAATGTCTCAGTTTTTAAAAATACCAGTGTACGTGTAAACGGGGCCTGAAACATTCCAGACAAAACAGTAACATCTCCACGGACAGAAAAGTTCCACATTGCACCTTTAAAGCAGAACTAGTTTGCAGTGGTCCAGACTTATTCCTCACTTACCTAAGTGGATTCTAATTATTCAACGAGACGAGTTTATAAGCACTCAACTTTCAGAGGCCAAAGTGGAGGAGTTTTGCCATCACGCTAACAACAACTAGCACACTTCCTGATTTGCAGACCAAAAAAACCACAGGAAACTAAAAAGATTTCCATGCAGACAGTACACAGCCACACACTTATTTTGACCCCAAGAGCTGTTTTGACAACAAATGTGTACCGGGGCAAGACAAATTACATGAAAAAAAATCAGGTATAAGCTCAATTAAAAAGCAACATAGTAATAATAATCATTTTGCAGTATTTTGAGCTCCAATCTACTGGTCTAACCAGCTGTTTGCCTATCCATTTCTTCAGGCTATGCTGTTGCTCGGTTAGTTGGTTTAGTCAGTGTTGATACAAGCCGTAAAATGTCAACTGTCAGGGGGGCATCCTGAAATCCGACACGCCAACGGCCAAAAACTCTTCAAAAGGCTTTACATTCTCCCCTATAGATCTCATCGTAAAAAAAAAAAAAAAAAAAAAAAAAAAAAAAAGAATAAAATAAAGATTAGTATTTGACCAGTTTTATCCTCCTGGGACCTGAAGAAAAAAAAAGTGTATTTCAAAATTTTTATTTACTTTTTTTTTGTGTGTGATTTTCTATTTGGACGTAAATGAACACCTTCGCGTTTACATTTTGTCAATTTTATTTTTATTCATAATTTTTTAACATGTCCTCTGTAATGGACGCCGGGGAAATTTTTTTCTGTTAAAGTTAAAGGAATATTAACGTTTTTTACAATCTGAACCTTATTTCAGTAATAAAACAAGTTGTTTTAGTCACCCATAGCACTTTGGTATCCTTTGGTGGACTATCTCTACCACTACCTCTACCCGGTATGCTGTATGTGTGTATATGTGTCTTGATTTTGGCAGAGTAGTTTTATAGTTTTTAGTGCTATTTATTCTTTTATACTTGCGCTGAGTGCACTTTGAAGGGGGGCTTCAAATCTCATTGTACTGTGTATAATGACAATAAAGGCTTTCTATTCTATTCTATTTGGAGCAGTTTTGTAGATGTTGTAGTTTAGCGATATCCGATAACTTGAGTGCTTGGGGCAGGCGACTGCAGTCACCAAACAACACAAACTTTATCACTTTTCAAATTACAGAAGATAAATGCCTTAGTCTACACTTTCGTTTGAGCCAAAAGTGGCCTCTAATCTGAGATTTAGTCATAGTTTCGAGTAGATGACGAGGACAGTGCGCAAAACAACTTGTTTTATTACCAAAATAAGGTTCAGATTGTAAAAAAATGTTAATATTCCTTTAACAATCTAACAAAAACAATTTGTTTTGATGACTGACATCTCTGACAAGCTTCTACAGTCGCCTCAAAAAGTTTGACTTATTTATTTTTTAAATCATAGTGCAGCCACAATCTAGAGTCTATCTGAAAACTTTAGAGATAAACTGCTTAATTCAATGTCCACTATATAGGATATGACTAGCCAACATTTTGCATTAAAGTTTAAAGCTGCTGGAGTTAAATTTTTGCTTTTAAAACTTCTCACGATATAAATAATCTCGCCATCCTTCCTCTATTGACGTTTTTTTCCAACAGACTGCTATCTTTGTTGGCCAAAGTTCAACATAACAAAGTGGGGGTTTTTTCCGTTTGTTTTTTTTTTACTCTTGCTAGTGTTGACAAGTTTAGTTTTTTGGTACGGGTCCCCTAACAATCAGATTAAACCACAGCGAGAATCCACAGCGCTCAGACGTGTGAGTGTTCTCAGCCAGTGGCAGCTGGTTCCCCTCTGTATGTGCGTTGCATTGTGTGTGTGTGTTTTTTTTTTATGCGTGCGCGTGTGTGATTAAGCGTTACGTCAGAGCCGAGCAGCCACTCAGATGCGGAGACGGCGTGTGCGCTTATGTAACGCTCACACTCCCTCTGTTACACCATCTACTACAGGTCCTGCTGCGAGGGCTTATCTCCAGCCCTCCGCTTCAACAACAAACCGCCTCAACGCTCAACAGCCAAAACACAACGCCGCCATCTACAACTGTCACGCAATACTGAAAACGAGCATTACACACAAAGTACTTACACTTTTATTTATTATACTTCTAGTGAATTGTAGTAGGGTGGTCAAAAGTATAAAAGAAATCTGATAGTAATCGATTTTAAAACTGGAATTGAAACTAGATATGAATTTTTCGCAAGTATTGATACTAAAAAAGTCACTGACAGGACAGAAATGAAGCTTTTCTGGATAGTTTTAGAATGATCTTGATAGGTGTAAGAGCACTTAGACAAGTATACGCCCATGGACCTGGTTTAGACCTGGTTTAGACCTGGTTTAGACCTGGTTTAGACCTGGTTTAGACCTGGTTTAGACCTGGTTTAGACCTGGTTTAGACCTGGTTTAGACCTGGTTTAGACCTGGACCACTGAAGGATTACACAGATATAAGATCACATGGGAACAGAAAAGAAAATACTACCATTTAATGTTGAAAATCCCAGTATATTGTCTAAATAAAGTGTTTTTTTATCATCACTGTCATATTGGAATTGGTATTGAGCAGCAAGTCTATTCCTTGGCATCGTAATAGAGTTTGAAACGAGTCTTGGTACCGTTAAAGAGTGCCACAAAGGTACACGGACCGGTTAGAAAACTTTCTTCATGAATCCCGGAAGAGCAACTGTAGAGATTTATTGATTCAAAGTCACCACAAATGAATGACTGAAAACCACCGAACATTTGTTAGTTCGAGGTAATGATTAACTCAGGCATAGTCGTTAAAAATGTCAGTCAGTATTATAAAATATTATGGTACCCGTCCCTGCTCTTGAATGGAAACCTGTTTCTGGGAAAGGCGCTGTGCTGCCAGACAATATAAAACTATTTTATTTGTTTACGAGTTCCAGATAAGAATAGTATGAAATAAAATTATGTCGTAAGTATTTATTGCCAGTTTAGGTTTAGTTTATTTAAAAGGCACAGTGCAATTTCATAAAACACATGATTACACATGGTTAAAAAAGCCAGAATTAGCCAGAAGGATCAAATGTGTTTTAGTTTCGTTTTTTTTTTTACATTTATTTCTATTTTTAACCAGATTTTATTTTGGCGAGTTTGCTGAATCATACGACAATGGTATGGTATTTTAAACATTCAGAATTGTAATATTTTCGCAAAAAAACAAAACTTTAAGCTTTTGAACAAACCATAAAAGTGCTTTGTTCACGATGCGCTACTCTTAAACTTGGCACATTTTGTACCAACAGCTACAACTAGTTAAACAGCAAACGTTGTGCGACTTTAAGTAAGCATAAGCGACTGACCGAATTAACCCTGACGATTGCTCAGACTATTTCGCATGCACGGTGCTATTATCTTAAATAGCTAATTAGAAATGTGTTCTGTCCTGAAGCGCTGTGTTCTCTCCAGTTGAGTAGCTGCCAGTGATGAAGCCACAGCATTAAGTAAAAATGCCTCATGAATTATCAATGGCGCGGCCCATTGTTGCGCTGATGACTAATTCTTAAGCTTGGAAATGCGATCAGCTGTGTGTGGACCTTGTGTATAGACCGGCGTTGCCAAGACCTACAGAGAACGCATTACCCCCGGTCTTTCGGTGTAATGGTTCAGAAAAGTACCAGCGTTTGCCAATCGGCTTTAATAGTACAGAACGTTCAGTGCTCCTGGCTCGCCGTTTTCCTGACAACTTGACACGAAGATGAAGCAAAAATACAGCGGATCAATGACTTCAAGGTTTTAATTAGAGAAGAATATCTATGATGCCTAAACTTAAACACTACACAATCATTTATTAAACATTTCTAGCAGGATAGTACGTTTATGGCAACGCTGTTAGGCTAAAACTAATCAATATATTGGATATGTCAGTTCTATCTTGTATTATGGGGCTGCGATGATTGATCAGAAACATCTGGACTTATAAACTATTAAAAAGGTGCTAGCTTTGTGAAATCAAAATGTCAAACTAAAGCTATCAATCTCTCACTTTCATCAATATCACACTTATTAATTGTAAATCTTTTCAAACTAGCCTTCACCCACCTGGTAAAAAAAAAAAAAAAAAAAAAAAAATGGTTTAAATAAATCAAAATGTGTACAAAAGAAAAAAAATGCTCAACTAGTTGACTATTCCAAAAAAAAATCTCAAAACTAGTCTCAATAATGGAATTTTAGTGAGTCGTTAAAATTAGAAATGTATTAAAAAATATAAAATTGTGTAAAAATATTGATACATCTCATTGTCTAAATTGATGATACAGTATCGGTATTGTGGGCTGCTGTGTCAATACGTTGCCAAAAGTATTTTTCGGAATATTTTACTAAATTATTTTGCGCCCGAGCTACAATTATGTTGACATTTTCACTGTTCGGAGTAAAATGGGCGTTTTCAATATTAATTTTGTACAAACTTAGTGGATTAATAAAGACTTTTAGTATCGCAGCCATGATTTAGCCTTTGTTTTTCGCTGAACCACATCGAATCGATCTGAAATACATCATGTCAAAAGTGCAATGTATCGAAAAACGTATTGTATCGTGACCTATGTCTCGAGGTATGTATCGTATCAGCAATTTTTAAAATGATAACAAGCCCTAAAACTATCAGGTTGTAGATATGTGCAGGAAGTAGTCTGTGTTTTCCATGTTGTTAATGGGAGAGTTGGAAAAGCCAGTTCCTCGACTGTTCGCCCAAAGCTGTTGGATGAGATACAGCCTGCGTACAGGAAATCTGAACGTTATGTCACCATTTTAGATTCAACAAACTATTTTTGAGTCCTAACTAGGGCTGGGTATCATTAAGAATTTACTAATACCATACATAGGCCACGATACGATACATCTCTCAATACAGTGCACTTTCAGTTTGATGAGATACATTTCAAATTGATTTGATATGGTTCAATAAAAACATAAAGGCTGTCACACTAAAAGTCTTTGTTAAACCACTTTCTGTGCAACGTTAGTATGAAAAACACACATTTTAATCATCAAAATGTGAAAATGTCAAATGTGTTGCATAAACCAGTTTCCTTCCTCCAAACAAGCAAAACAAACCAATATACCAAAAAAATACTCTCACGATATCTATACTATAACATCACATTAAACAATACGATATATCAACATTTCAATATTTTTATTTATTTTATTTTTTTTAAATATGATGTATATATAGTGGTGTTTTGTGTTTTATCAATGCATACAAGCTGTTCAGGGCTATTATTTGGTTGTATTTGTTTATTTTATTTATTACTATTATTATTTTTATTTTATTTTTTTCTTTCAGTTTTTAAGAGCCCGTTAAAGATGCTAAAACTAAACAGAACAGCTGATTGACGGAAGTCGCTTTTAGACCCCGGAAAAGGACCATCTGAAGGCGATGTATCGATACACCAACCCACGATATTTGTACTGTATCGTCACATTAAACAATACAATATATCGACATTTCAATATTTATTTATTTTTTCATATATAGTGGTGATTTGTGTTTTATCAATGTATAAAAGCTGTTCAGGAGTATTATTTGGTTGTGTTTAATTTTTCTCAGTTTTTAAGAGCTAAAGATAAAGATGCTAAAACTAAACAGAGAACAGCTGATTGACGGGAGCCGCTTTTAGACCCCGGAAAAGCACCATCACGATTATACCCGAGGGCAAAAGGCGAAGGGGGCATAACTACCCACGATGACAGCTTTCGTCAAATTAAACTTACCCAAATAGATGTCTCCGAACGAGCCGCTGCCAATTTTTCTGCCCAATCTGTATCGGTTTCCTACCCTCAGCTCCATGGCCGGCGGTCTGGGGACGGCCAGCGAAAGCGCTCAGAAAGCTTCAAAACACAAAAAAACGATGTCTCTTTTAAAAAAGCTAAACTCGTGTAGAATCCGTCCACGCGAAAATCCGAACTCAGAAAATCCCGCAAAAACAACAAATAACAAGAGTCTTCTTCGCGACGTCTCCCCCCGGAATCGGCTCCCGGAATCTTTCACCGCTTGTTTTAAAGTGATAATAACGTCATATCGGTACAATACGAGGTTTGTCGGAAAGCTTGAAATGTGGACTTTATGCTCTGAGATGTTGGAATGTCCGGGAATGTAAAATGTCCAAGGATGAAGATGGATTTTGGGGAGATTGCCCACGGATCGGTCTGTTCCTGCGGGTTTCGGAGGCGCTCTGCTCTCTGCCTTGTTCGGCTCCCGGATCAGGCTGACGTCACTTCCGGGTTGGGGGGCGGAAGGCGGCGTCACCAGAGACGTTTACGGGAGAGATCACCTTTTTCTATTTTGTTTTTTATTTTACAATTATTATTATTATCGTTATTTTAATTTTACAACCATATCACATTTTTTTTACAACCATACCACATATTTTTTACAATCATATCACCCATCCATCCATCCATCTTCTTCCGCTTCTCCATTTCTGGGTCGCGGGTGCAGCAGTCCAAGCATATCTCCTGCCCAGAACACAATGCACCAGCCCCCATGAATCCTCCTGCGGGTGGTGGGTCCACGGGAGGATGGCCCACGTCACAACTGGCCTTGATGTAATTCTGCCATGGGGGCTACCAGCACCACACGTTCATACGGACGTTGCTGCCACTGCCCCACAAAACGCCATGACCAAAAACCTTGTCCTTCTCTTTCTCCGTCCTCCTTAAAACAAATAAGCTGTACATGGTCTGGCAATCATATCACATTTATTATTATTATTATTATTATTATTGTTATTATTATTATTATTATTATTATTATTATTATTATTATTATTATTATTATTATTACAGTCATACCTCACCTTAAGAAATTAATTTGTTCCAGAAGTGGTTTCGTAATGGGATTTTTTCGTAAGCAGAGTCACAATGGGGGATTTGGGCTGCCGCAAAGCCGAGCGTGTATCCGAGCGCAAATTATTTGAATTTTTGAGATTTCACGTTTCGTAACTTGAATTTTCTTTCGTATTTAGAGACGAAAATTTTACGTAATTGCATTTCGTAACTTGGATTATTCGTTAGTTGGGTCTTAAGGTGAGGTATGACTGTATTATTATTATTAGTAGTAGTAGTAGTAGTAGTAGTAGTATAGTAGTAGTAGTAGGAGTAGTAGTAGTTAGGGATGCAAATTATCGGTTAATTCATTAACTGATAGTTGATTGACCTTATCGGTCGATTAACGATTAACTGATAAGCGGCGTTTTTCACCTGAATTTGAGTGTTTCAATAGGGTCTTTAAGAATATAAGCTATAGTATACATAACACTGTCATAAATATATCATAGTATTATTATATTGTATATTCCTCAATTAATTATTCCTTAGTAAAAAGCAGACAAATGTATTGATGCTGAATAACAAAATACAGTAATCCCTCGCTCTATCCAATTTTTTTTTTATAGTGTAACATTTTTTTTATAGAGTAACATTGTGTTCTGTCCTGATTGGCTAAGAGACTAGACCAGGACTGAACGTGGACTGGACCAGGTCTGAACCAGGTCTGGACCTGGACTGAACCTGGACTGGACCGGGACTCGACCGGGTCTAGACCTGGACTAGACCAGGATTAAACCACCACGTGCCGCTGCTGCTGGTTTCGCCGCGGCTCGCGCTCCGAGCCGCAGGCCAGCTGCGCGGGGCTCGGGGCGCGGGCTGCGGCGAAACCAGCAGCAGCGGCACGCATTCCAGGTTAGATCTTGCCTCGCGCGTACACCCGGGGCTGCTGAGCAGTGCCGTTGGCGCCTGCGGTCGGCTGTGAGTCGATCTTGACGCAGCGCGGTTGCCTTGTTTCATGACCACGCGGGTGCGCATGTCCGCGTGTCCGCGGTTAGCGGTTAATTACAATTAATGCATTTTGATCGACCAACGTCTTAATCGACAATTAACCGTTAATCGATTAATTGTTGACATCCCTAGTAGTAGTATTTTAATTTTACAACCATCATCACATATTTTTATTATTATTATTAATTTAATTTTATTTTATAACCATATCACTTATTATTATTATTATTATTATTAGTATTATTATTAGTATTAGTATTATTATTATTAGTATTAGTATTATTATTATACAACCATATGGATGGAAATGAGCATTCTTGCTATAATCTGCAATGCAATGCAATGTCGCAGATGTTCATTAATATGCACTGTCCCTATTAAATAAAGAATAAATAAAAAATAATATCACTTTTTTTTTTGCAGAGATGGAAACAAACAACTCTCTAAATGATTGCACAAATCCCAAAGCCATGAAAACAAAAGCACTTTGTATGGAATTTGAAATATAAAATGTGAACGTACTGATAATTTCTCTACATTTGTATAATACACAATGCAGAAAGTGCACATGCAGTGGGTGGGTGGTAAGGGTAAAATGTATGAACATTTTGTACACATGTGCACATATATTGTTTGCTTTATTGTTTACTCTTCCACCCATAAATACTAAAAATCTAATAAAACATTGATCACAAAAAAAAAAAAGACTAGCAAAACTCTTTAGACGATCATAGTGTCTCACAATGTCAAAGTGAATATTTGTCCGTCTGCACGTCCTTTATTTTATCATGTACCCCACCTTAGGCCCTGGGCAGCTGCAGGCTTCAGTCCCTGACAATAACAATAACGTAAACAAAACACAATAGATGAACAAGGCTCTCTTTGCTTTGTTTCTCCACTTTAGCTCAAATAAACGAAATAAAAATGATTAGAGGCGGATAACCCCCCATTGCCCAGGGCCTAACCCCGTCCCCTGGGAATGTCGCATAGGCCTATTTCAACACACTTACAATGCCGTTTAGGGGGAATAAATATTTTTTATAATTATGCCACGTGTAATTTATGGTGGAATACATACTTGCAGCACTAATTTCCAATGTATGTTCCAAACAATGTAAATAACATTAATTGTTCTTTCCTTTTCTTTCTATTTGTGTTTAGCGGTGATCTCCTCAGCGGTTTAGTCTCTGGACATGCGCATAACAAAAGAGCAAACTGGTTCCTTTGTCCGCTGCCCTTCTCCGTCCCCTTTCACTTCAGTATTTACAACGGGAACGAGCAAGAAAGAAGGAAGTTAGGATGTTCCAAATTTTCATGCACTTAGTTATAAAAGACTGTTACCAAAATGCACGCTTCTACTTTTTTCATAACATGTAGGCTAAACTATTGAAAAAAAACAACAACAGTCAAAGCATTTTAATTTAATCTTAATTTTATTTGTTAGTTCATGTTTAAACTGTAACCATTTGAAAAAAAAAAGTGATACCAAAAAAAAAAGTACGAAAGTCGACAGAGGCCATATCCATAAGCAATGTTTTTTCTTCCTTGTTATCCCGAGATAACGAAATCATTAATTTGAGATCTCGAGAAAACAAAACAGTTATTCCGTGATCTCGAGAAAACAACTGAAACGTCTACCTCCACGTTGTGACAGTCTGACTTCGGGGCTATTTCTCATTCTGAATAGATGCCTTTTTGATCATTAGAATGTCTGGAATAATAATCGATCAGCTGATAAGGCAATATTTTTGATCAGGGGTTGACACGGGGAGATTGCATTACGTCTTTTAATTCGGGATAATTTCCAGATTAGTCCGCGGCACCTCTGCAGAAGACTGGCCCGTCTTTGTCTTTACCGACAGAGATACTCGGGATGGACAAAGTGAGGCTTCATGAAACACTGAAGCAGTTGAAGCGATTGTTGAAATACAGTTCGAAACTCTCTCCACAGATATGTTAGAACTACAACATCCAGAATGTTTCATGTTTTGAAACAGAATAACTCTTTGTTTTCTTGAGATCACAAATTAATTGTATAATTTTCTCGAGATCTCGAGTAAATTTTCTCGTTATTAAGGTGGAAAATAATCATTACAAACATGGCCTCTGTCGGCTTCCGTAAAAAAACTATTTTATTTTATTTCCCCTGATGCTTTTATTGTTTTATTTAAACTGAAACCATTTGGGGGGAAAAAGTGATATTAAAAAATTAAAAATAAAAAAATAAAAAATACGAAGAAGAACATTATTTTTTGTTTTATTTTATTTCCCACAGTGCTTTTATTGTTTTATTTAAACTGAAACCATTTGAAAAAAAAAAGTTATACAAAAAAAAAAAAAGAAAAAAAAAAGAAGAAAAAGAACATTATTTTATTTTATTTTATTTCCCCTGGTGCTTTCATTGTTTTATTTAAACTGAAACCATTTGGGGGAAAAAAAATGATACAAAAAAAGAAAAAAAGAAAAAAAAGAAAAAAAGAACATTATTTTGTTTTATTTTATTTCTCCCAGCGCTTTTATTGTGAAAAACACAATTTAAAAAACAGTAAACACACACAAAAAACAGTAAAAAACACAATAATAAAAAAACCAACGAAAAATAACATTATTTTATTTTTATTTTCCCTGGCGCTTTTATTGTTTTATTTAAACTGAAACCATTTGAAAAAAAAAGTTATACAAAAAAAAAGTTATACAAAATGAAAAAGAACATTATTTTTGTTTTATTTTATTTCCCACAGTGCTTTTATTGTTTTATTTAAACTGAAACCATTTGAAAAAAAAAAGTTATACAAAAAAAAAAAAAGAAAAAAAAAAGAAGAAAAAGAACATTATTTTATTTTATTTTATTTCCCCTGATGCTTTCATTGTTTTATTTAAACTGAAACAATTTGGGGGGAAAAAGTGATACGAAAAAAAAAAAAATAATAATAATAATTAAAAAAAAAAAATACGAAGAACATTATTTTTGTTTTATTTTATTTCCCCCAGTGCTTTTAGTGTTTTATTTAAACTGAAACCATTTGGGGGAAACAAAATTATACAAAAAAAAAAAAAAAAAAAAGAACATTATTTTGTTTTATTTTATTTCTCCCAGCGCTTTTATTGTGAAAAACACAATTAAAAAAACAGTAAACACAATTAAAAAAACAGTAAAAAACACAATAAAAAAACGAAAAAGAACATTATTTTCTTTTATTTTTATTTCCACTGGTGCTTTTATTGTTTTATTTAAACTCAAACAATTTGAAAAAAAAGTGATACAAAAAAAAAAGAAAAAGAACATTATTTTGTTTTATTTTATTTCCCCCAGCGCTTTTATTGTGAAAAACACAATTTTAAAAAACTGTAATAAACACAATTAAAAAAAAACAAAAACCCAAAAAACAATTAATTATTTTATCTTATTTTATTTCCCCTGGCGCTTTTATTGTTTTATTTAAACTGAAATCATTTGGGGAAAAAAGTGATTAAAAAAATAAATAAATAAAAAATAAAAAATACGAAGAAGAACATTATTTTTTGTTTTATTTTATTGTATTTCCCCTGGCGCTTTTATTATGAAAAACCCACAGTACCGGAAGTGTCGGGGCGGTGCAGCGGATCGTGCAGGCTGCCTCCTTCTTCATTCACTGACAGACTTTAGTGTTTGTAGAGTTTTTGCTAAATGAACACTGTACTTTAGTCTGAGAAAATGTCACAGCAGGTGCAAGAACAAGACAAAGTTCGTACACGAAAGAAACGACAAGAAGACAACGAGGAAAACGGCGTCGGGGCGAAAAGAACCAAAAGTGAAACTAGCAGGTTGGTATTACACTTTTATACACTCTTCTCAAGTAGCTAATGTAGCATGTGATTATCTTGGAAAAACACTTTTTCCACACATATTCTGTTTATGTACTCATATTATTTCAGTGCTCTCTTGCTTTAACTATCTTTTCAATCTAGCTTTTAATTGAAACTTACGTGTTTTAAATGAAATAATGATAATAATATATTTTTTAGTTTTGAATTAAATTATTATTGTTTTACTTTGTTTAGTCCATCTAATTTTAGCTCTCCATTTTAATTTTATTTATGTCTTTATCTTTTCATAGTCATTAGTAAAACTGAAATTTAGTATGGCTGTTTTTTATGTATAATATTTTTAGTTTTCTAATTCTCAAGCAGTTTGGTTTGAAAACACCTGTATGTATTATCTTAATATTATCTATTATCGTATTATCTTCCTGTCAAATGCAGTTATTATTATTATTATTATTATTTGTTCACGGTGTAACTTTTCTGGCAGGGTTTTTACTATGAGCTGGTCTTCATGAAGATGTGAATTCTTTACCGGAAATGTTACAGTATGGTGATAGACTTACTAAAATAAACTACTAAAATGTCAAAATCTAGCTCAATACTGAGGATTTGAAGGAATACTTATTGCCAAATCCAATTCCAATACCACAATGTTAATAAAACTTTCTTTAGACAACAGAATGTGATTTTCAATATTAAATCATAGTACTTTCTTTTCTATTTTCCTGTAGTTTTATATCTGTGTAATCCCTCAGTGGTCCACGGGCGTATGCTAGTCTGTGTGCTCTTATTCTTGTTCTGATACAGCTCAAAATCATCATCAAAGGTTCATTTCTGTCCTGTGAATGTGACTTTTTTCAGTATTGATACCATCTCAAATGAGTATCTAGTTTCCGTACTAGTTTTAGAATCAATTAGTATTTGATTTTTGATATTTTTTGACCACCGTACTTTAATTTGTACATAGTTAAAGTCACAATCCGGTCATAGACGGCCCCTGCTAAATTGTTAATCCCCTTTTTAATGTGTGCATACTTTGGCATTTCCAGTAACACATAAATCATATTCCTATATTTGGAGCTAATGCTTGTATTTCTGTGCAGGGAGTCATGCTTGGACCAGCCCATGGACGCGGGCAGTGTCCATGAAGTGGTCAAGTACGGTGACTCACATCTCCCAGGTGGGTCCCATCATCACGCTCTATTTCCAGTACACGATACAAATACATGTACACAAATGGGTTGCTATATTCGCATCCACGCCCAAGTTAGCCCCGGAAAAATATTTGTAGTGTCCATAATCGAGTTTGAAACAACATGGTACAGGGCGTTCAAGGTGCTTCCAGGTAGTAACCACCTTAACTTGAGTAAGTTTTAATAAAAGTGTACTTCTCTGAGTAGATCCTATACTTTCTACAGTGACAAAAGCTTCATGTGGCAATAAGAAATCATTTGTGTTTCTGGCAGCTCCATCACATATGATTTAGTGTCTAATTTTTGTGTCCTTTGAAAACACGGATTTTGTGCATTATTTATTGTTTTGTCTTGTTTTGTACAATTACATAAACTTGAAATTATAAATCAGATATTATATCCAGACAGTTACAGTTACACTCAAACTTACAGAAATATCTTGGATTTTACTTGACTTTTTACATGTTTTTGGCTATCAATCTCAAGGTGAAAGTACCCAAAAGGTTCACGCATAGACTGTTTCTATAAATGGACAGAGCGTTCCAAACAGGAAGTTCACATGTGGTTCTTCCGGCTCCTTCTGACTCTGGTTCCCGTTGATTTACTTATTATTGTCGTTCCTCTCTCTGTCACTGCTGCTGTCAGCCTCGTCATTTTGGTGTTAAAATGTTTGTTTTAACCCCGCTCTGCATGATCCTGTTGCATGGTCCTGTGTTCTTCGTTATTTTGTTAATCAGAAACCCTATTCATAATATAGAAACTGGCTCCAAATTCCAGCAGTTACCAGCTTTGTACATCTCAGTTATTCCATACTCAGTTATCATTCAGAGGTGATCAATATCTTTAGGCTTAAAGGGATGGTGGTTTTTTTTTATTTATTTATTTTTTTATGTTAATCTGTATGGCGTCCCCTTCACATGTCGTGAGATTAACTCTGACTTACCCATGACAGCGTGATCTGGTCCCGGTTCTCCTCCGGTAACGTAGCTCGTAAACGTAGTTCTGGTAAGTTCGCGGGGTCATTTAATAAAGCTTGTATTTCTTCTCAAAACATATGTCCGAAAAGTGATATATTTGCGTCCCAGACAGTTGTCCGCTAAAAATTCAGCAGCGTATTTCGCATTC
Source organism: Paratrypauchen microcephalus (assembly GCA_036785185.1). Lineage (NCBI taxonomy): Eukaryota > Metazoa > Chordata > Actinopteri > Gobiiformes > Gobiidae > Paratrypauchen > Paratrypauchen microcephalus. The sequence goes on along the minus strand of JAVJIX010000022.1, from coordinate 7,332,213 downwards.
GCATATTTTCTCTCTCGATTCATATCTTTTCACTTTTAGTGGATGTGTACGGCAGATGCGGTCCGCTGTAAGCGGAAGTTTACAAATGAACAGGCTAATAGAGCTAACGTGGGTGCATTGATATGAATCGAGAGAGAAAATATGCAAATGCGAAATACGCTGCTGAATTTTTATTTGAAGTGTCTGGGACGCAAATATGTCACTTTTCGGACAAATGTTGTTTTGAGAAAGAAAAACAAGCTTTATTTAATGACCCCGCGAACTTACCGGAACTACTTAAGTGAGCTCCGGAACGCGAGCAGAACCGGGTTGAGACGAGACTGTCAGAGGTAAGCCGGTGTTACCGCACGAAACTTTTAGAAGGAAACCCATACAGATTAACATAAAAAAAAGCACTATCCCTTTAACTCATTCAGTGCCGGAGACGTCTATTGACGTCCCCTCGAATCCAACCGTTGAGTGCCGTGACGTCTATAGACGTCAATTGCTTTTTTCAGCGGGGGTTGCTAGGTTACGGCCTGGAGCAACTTTTGAGGTGTAATTCACACCTCTCAACCTGTAGATGGCGATGTTGTATCATTATTAGCCGATCAGAGCCGGGGAAGAAAGGAGGAGTGCAGCGTGTGTATGGTGTATTGGCCAGAGTAGTAAGATGGCGAGGCCAGAGAACCCGGAAAAGCAGATAACTGTTGATCAGCGCCTATGGAGCGATCAGATCGCTCTTGGGACCCAGGATCCTGGATCAGAGGATCGCAGAGACAAGCCGGATCAAGCAGCGAGGTCTGAGCAGAGATCTACTGTGCCCGAGGAGGGGGCGTGTCATGTGTGCGCTGCGCGGATCAGGGAGTCTCTTCAGAACTACGACAGCGCCAAAGAAGAAGTTTACTGACTTGGAGCAGTGATGCTGCTGTGTGGTAATTGTAATGAATGAAGTTGTGTGTGTGTGTGTGTGTGTGCGTGCGTGTGTGCGTGCGTGCAATCCTTCTCTGAACTAAACGCTCGTTTTCTCCATTTCTTGCTCAAAAAACAGTGTTTTTGCTGAAACTTCCCTATGTTCTACTATCAGTTATTTGAGAACCGAAAAGGTTAGAAACATAATTTTTTTTCCAGGTGAAAGAAGAGAGTCGACACTTTATTTTGATGTGTCCCATGTTTATATAGTCAAAGAACTCAGTATTCTGTGGGTCTTGGAAAATCAGTGAAATTCTACTGAAACCTCTGGCACTCTGGGGTTAGAATTCTGAAAACAGGCCGGCACTGAATGAGTTAATATTTCGCGAATGCATTTTATTTGCACTAGTGAACCCTTTATTTCTTCTTCTTCTTCTTCTTCTTCTTCTTCATAATAATAATAATAATAATAATAATAATAATAATAATAATAATAATAATAATAATAATAATAATAATAATAATAATAATAATATTATTATTGTATTTATCTATCTATCTATCTATCTATCTATCTTTATTATCACCCCCCCCCACACACACACACACACACACATTCAAATGCGATTTTGAGGCCCTAAACGTGGACGAAAAGTCCCCAACCCGGGGTCCAGATCGACCGATCTGGCGAAAAATTGATAAAATGGGCATCACGGGGGGAAGGGGGGGGGCTTTAATTATTTTTATTTTTTATGGCATGTTAATAGTTAGAAAGTTAATAGTTTTCAAGTTAACAGCTACCTTTTACTTTAAGTTCAGCGAAGATTGGCAGTTCCAGGGCTGAAATGATCCAAATGCTTCTCGTGAAGGTGTGTGGATTTAAAAAAAAACACAATGGAGCACTTCCTGTATTACCACATGACATCACAAGGTGGAAGAGAGTGTTTTCCTTTTGAGAGAGCGCAGGATTCGTCTGAATGAAACAAAACACCACTGTAATGAGGAAACAACAAAACATAGATCAGAAAATACTGTAGTGTAACACGGGTCTTTTAATGGTGTTTATTGCTAAAAAAAAATGTAACTTGGGTTTTTGCCGTCGCCTGCTTGTATCCATGGCGAGAGGCAAGTATAATGCCGTTCCGTGAAGCATTACAGGCAAAGACTAGCAGACACTCCACCTGAACGCTCCAGAAAAGTTCCATACAGACCTCTCCGCTCCTGTTGCTTCATCATTTGTTGTGTTTTCCGAAACAGCCCGATGCTACGACCCGGACACCACCGAGCCCGTCATCAGTGGTCTGCAGACCCTGGAGGAGCTGCTGTCCTGGAAGAGGAGCGAGGCCCACCCCTTTAACGTGTCCACCGTCCCCCTGGCCCCCAGAGACCCGCCCCTGTCCCACTGCCCTTTAAGGACACTGATCTCCCACGACATGATGGGCGGGTACTTGGACGACAGGTACGGGGACTCTTATTGAGAAGTTGGTCTATTGATGACGTTTCAGATTAACTTAAAGGACAGTGCGTTTTTTTTGTTTTTTGTTTTATGTTAATCTGTATGGCGTCCCCTTCAACAGTGTCGTGCATTAACGCTGACTTACCGATGACGGCGTCGTCTGGGCCCAGTTCTGCTCCGGTTCTGTATCTCGGGAACGTAGTTCCGGTAAGTTAGCGGGGACATTTAATAAAGCTTGTTTTTCTTCTCAAAACATCATTTGTCCAAAAAGTTGGTCACAAACAGTTGTCTGCGAAAAATTCATCAGTCTAATTTGCATGGTGCTATTTTGTCTCGAGTCGTATCACTGCACGGCTATTACTTATTATGAGCCTGTTCACTTCTAAGGGGATGTTTACAAGTGAACAGGCTAATAATAACTAGGGATGCACGATATAGCGGCATTAACATCGGTATCGGCCGATATTGCCAAATTTTTAACATCGGTATCTGCCCGATGTGTAAAAGTGGGCCGATATTAACGACCAATATTTGTCAGTACAGTAATCCCTCGAATGAACGTTTTCTCACATTTCTCTCTCGTTTAAAGACTCAAACTTTCGTAGATTTTCAACAAAATGTATTAATAGTGAAGCGTGGGGGGGGGGGCACGTGCGCTCATCGTGCTCAAATCCGTGATAGCGCAGCATGACCGGCGCAAGACTGCGCGTCCCACCCGGGGCTGCGAGCACGAGACCCGTGCCCAAACCGGCACGCAGTCCGAGCACATCAAACCTCGACATGAATGAATGCAAGAGCCGCACGAAACCAGGCAAAGAGCCGCACGCGGTGGTTTAATCCTGGTTTAGACCTGGTCTAGACTTGGTTTAGTCCGCGTTTAGTCCTGGTCTAGTCCCGGTCCAGTCCTGGTCTGCCCCCCCCCCCCACCCCCCCCTTCCGCATCCCCATATATAACATCAATTGGCAAAGGTCCCTTAGCCAATCAGTACATCAGTACACAATGTTACACTATTAAAAAAAATTGAAATAAAAAATAAATTAATAATAATAATAATCAGGAGTCAAAACACGTTTTGAAGTTAAAAGACATTCAAAAATTCATTTTGCATGATTTTCAGTCTGTATAAAATGTTATCTTAGAATTAAAAATAAATAAATATCGGTATCGGCTGATAACAGCAACATTAATATCGGATATCTGTATCGGCTATAATTTTCACATCGGTGCATCCCTAATAATAACTAATAGGTGCGCAGTGATACGACTCGAGAGAAAATAGCACCATGCGAATTAGGCTACTGACTGTTGTGACGCAAATATATCACTTTTTGGACAAATGAAAAGAAAAACAAGCTTTATTAAATGTCCCCGCTAACTTACCGGAACTACGTTCGTGAGCTACCGGAGCAGAACCGGGCCCAGAGGACGCTGTCATCTGTAAGTCAGTGTTAATGCACGACACTGTTGAAGGGGACGCTATACAGATTCACATAAAAAAAAACAAAAAAAAAAACGCACTATCCCTTTAAAGCAGTCTATCAGTGTGAGTGTACAATCAGTGTGTGTGAGAAAGCCGACTGTCCCATTACAGAACGTTTAAAGGGAACGGTCAGATCAGAATTTACAGATGAGTGAGATGTTCTTGTCATCTGCTCCGATCTTAACTAAAGAAGCCTCTTAAAGGAGGGGGAGCAGCATTGTGGAGAATTCTGGAGCAGCCTTATTTCGGTGATAAAACATGTTGTCATTTACTCACCCATTGGTGTCACTGGGAGCATTTCCGGAGATTTTGGAGTTTAGCGATATTCGTTTAATCAAAAACATTGAGGGCTTGCTGAGTGAAAGATGAAATGATATGAAAGAAAGTCACTACATAGTTTTCAAATGACAAAAGCTCAATGTGTTACTCTGTGCGTTGACACGTTTGTTGTGAGTAAATCCAAGTGGCCTGTAACCAGAGATCCAGTTTGCATTTCAGAACCCCGTTTTGATTGGCCGTTCCATTGCACTTTCTCGAGGTGGAGGTCAGAATGCAGCAGCATTAGCTTCACACGCCCAAGGAATGTCGATAAAATCAGCTGCAAAGTATCAATAAGTCACATTTTAGAATTTGTTGTTGTTTCAGATGGAGGGCAAGGGGCTTACAGTATATAACCTTATGGAAGATTCACAGTTTTTGCAAGAAATCTCCAAATTTGCGATCTACAGATGTTGAACCTACTCATCATTTGTCTGGGATTGGCTTCACAAAGTTTCATTTTACCGGAATTGTATGACGTAAAGTCCTTTCAGCTGACAAAAATCACACTTTTGGAGCTGAATAATGGTACTTTTTTTTAATTAATTTATTTTGTTTAATGTGGATAGGCCCAGTAATGACGGCGATATGAACCATAAACCAGGTCAACAAATCTGTAATCTGACAGTTAGATCGCAAACTCCACCTGAGAACTCTAGAGACTCGACTATGTTGTGACGTCACTTGAAAAAAACGCAATGCTCAAGCTACAGCGATTCCAAAATAATTTAAACAGGTTATCAAATGAAAGTGCCCTGTGTCGTGTTGAGATTCTTACAGGGCACGGACTCGGCGCTGCCTTACTCCTTCTACCACTGGCACCACATCGATATCTTCAACTACTTCACCCACAACCTGGTGACCATCCCCCCGGCCGGATGGACCAACGCCGGGCACAGGCACGGCGTTCTGGTTCTGGGTACGTGAAAACCTGGTTCTCCCTCACCGCTCTTCTCTCCATGTGGTTTAAACGTCTTACATATGACTTGTTTTCATGTTTTTCTAATACTTGTGGTCAGTATTTATGAGAGATTTACATCGGTTAAGTGGCAGTTTCTGGTTGGAAAAAAAAGAAATAAAAACAAAAATACAGGAGGTAACGCGGCGGTAACGAGTTCTAAAACAGAATTGGCGGTTTTAAGATTCTAGAGCGACGACAACCTTGTGTTTTGCCGTGAAATCTCCAATCAATCAATTCACAAATGTTGATTTTTGGTCTCTAGAATGTTGTAATGTCGTCTGAAAATTCCAACCAAAATGCAAGAACAGTTTACGCACAAGGAAGAGGTTGTTTCTGGCTGATGAAACGTTGACTTTACAAAAAAAGTTGTGGCAATGTGTTCTTATTAGTCTAATCCAAACTATTGTGTAATACAGGCAAGTTATGGCCCTTGTTTACAGTGTGGTTGTACCCCTTCATGACATCACAAGGTGGAACAGAGCGTTTTGAGCTTTGTAGATGTTACTCAGATATGTCTGATTGAAACAAAACACCACTCCAGATATCTTTTTGTTTAGGTAACATTGTAACATGGCTGAAAAGTTGTATAGAAGATTGTCCAAGGAACGAGAAATCCAGCGACTGTTTTTCCTTTTTCAAATGTTCCTCCTGCGTGAAACCACCCCCTCCCCCACAGCTTCCTAAGTAGAAATCATTTGTTTACAGCTGGTGCTTGTTCAGAATCGCTGTTGCTACTGTAACTCTACTGTACGTTTTCAAATAATTAGGAAAAGTTTCCTGTCCAGAAGTAATTTATCGACCAACGCGTCAGTCTTTAGAACCTTCGTCTGCTTCGGTGCACGCCATCGCTGGAAGGAATCTCCGAGACTCACCTTTAGTTTGGCTTCGCGCCTTTCCCCCTTCTCTTCTTCTTTCAGCGACCTCAATAACGGACTTCCTTTCGCGGCGAACTAGTAGTGAATTCTTGTCCGCCATCGCGACAAACTTTGTGCAAACCGCGAGGAAGCTACAGTTGATAAAAGCCGCTAAGAACCGCTGCGTTGGTCGAGTAAACGGCATTAGGTTTAGGTTGTTAGGTTTGATTGACAACCTAACAGCCAATAGATAATGAAGTGGCCTCGTTATCTATTGGCTAATGTTTATCTGGCCCTACCACGTCCACAGCTGATGGATTTTGATTCTTTTTTTTTTGGTCATCATAATCACAAGGCTGATACATCTCTATAATGCTATCAGTGACAATTTTAAACAAAAACAAATCCTCCAGACAAATTTTAAGACTCACAGGAGTCCATGGGTAGTATAAAGGGCGTTATAAGTCCAATCTTAAAAATACAGTATGTTTTTTGTCTGTTTGGGTTACAGGCACGTTCATCACAGAGTGGACAGAAGGGGCTAAAGTGTGCGAGGACTTCCTGAAGGACGAGGAGTCGTACCGGGCTGTAGCGGACAAACTGGTGCAGATCTGTCACTGCTACGGCTTTGATGGCTGGTTGATTAACATAGAGAACGAACTGAGTGTGAGTACTGGCAATAAGATTTTACCTACAGGCTAGAGTTGGGCGGTATCCAAATTTTGATACCGTTAAACCGTCTCCACATTTTCCCGGGGTATACGGTATTACCGTTGCTAATGCTAAAAAAAACAAAACAAAAAAAAAACACTTGGTAGCACTACAGTGGAGTCGCCTCGCCAAATGGCAGCTTGCATCTATACCGTTCAGAAACAGAATAGCAAGCATTACATAGGCCTAATGATACTGAAAACATAACAAAACATGTACAAAATTAGTAACTTTTATTAAGAAATGTTTAAAGTGCAAATACAGCAGCCAACCGATGGAACGAAATATCAAATTGTCTGTGGGCTAAAGCTAACAAACCAACAGGAATCATTATCAGAAGCAGTGACTTTATAACCTAGTGCTTAACAAAGAACTGAGCAAAACCCGCATGGCAAAGCTGTAACAACACAGTTAAAGGGATATTCCAGGATTTTTGACATGGGGGCTCATTTCCGAGTTAGCCAAGCTTGCTCCTGTCGTTTTGTTGGCGTGCTGGTCAAAAGGCATGCACGCTCATAAAGTTGTTGCTAGCCCGTGAACATTCATGTTGAGCACGGAACTGAAAAGACAGCCCCGCATTGATCGTTCATTCCAACAAACAATGCAACAACCCGGTTTTCTGTAGCTGTAGCGGGGGCTAACTCACCGACACTCTCTCGCGTTCTGCCCTTTCAACATCCATCCCTCTCAACTCTTCATCTGTATATTCCAAGCATCGGGGAGACCTCCAAACGTGGCCATGTCTGGATTGTAGAACAGGGCAGGCTACTGTCCTACTACTGTACTGTACTGCTACGGCTAACGACGACAGCTGAAGGTAAACAAATATCAGCTGGAAACCTAACTGCAAGGTGATATCACTCCGCCCATGCCTAGCTAGATCGGGGGAAAAACGCGCTGTTGCATAAGGACATAAATCCTTTAAATTACAAGGTTGATTATATTTCTAAAATTGTTCCATCAACACAGACATTTGCATCGACAGTCTGGCGTTATAGTTGACTTGTTTTGGGTGCACTATGGAGTGGGTAACCCTGATTAAAATCAGGCTACCATTTACCATTGACTTGCGCTAGCCTAGCAACTGAAAACTCTGCAGCTGGAAGGACTGCATGAAATTCACTAAAGTGTCTCCACATCTCTGCAGCACTCTGGCTAACTCGGACATGAGCCCCCATGTCAAAAATCCTGGAATATCCCTTTAAATTAATTATAGTTAATATTATATTAGGGCAAGATTTTTTTTTTTAAATGACGGTAATGAATCTGATACCGTTGCTATTTTTAGATACCGCAGTATACCGTATTACCGTATTACCGCCCAACCCTACTACAGGCCCTAAATTATGCAACAAAAATATGCAACACACAAGCTCTTCCTTTGATTTAAACTTACCCCTTCCCCTTAATTCATAGTGTACTTCTTGTGTACTGAACAGTTTGTGGATATTGAATGGCTGTACATTTTTGTTTGCTTTATTCTAAAGCAAAGCAGTGTAAAATTTCACTAAATCAAAACATTTTTAATAATTTCGATTTGAAAAGCAAGTCGTTTGTATGGCCCAGATAAACAACCTTATGTATTATTCTCACAGCACATGAGTACCTAGTCCCATTAGTAAATTTTAGTATTCAAAGTTCAAAGTCAGCTTTATTGTCACAAACCATATGTACAGGTTGCACACACAGGATTTGAAATTGCAGCGCCCCCTAGGCCCACAGTGAACATAGAACATCTGATAAAGACAAGAAACACCATGACTAAAACATCACATATACCCGTAGCAAAAGTGCAGTAAACTTGTATATAATACAAACAGGTAAAACACACAATGTGGAGCGGAATAAAGCTCAAATGGTGTCATTTAAAGGAATAGTAACGTTTTTACAATCTGAACCTTGTTTCGGTAATAAAACAACGTCATTTACTCAACAAAAGTACTTTGGTGTCATTTGGAGCATTTCCGGAGATTTTTTTAGTTTAGCGATATCCGTAACATGAGTGCTCGGGGCACGGTGTTGCGGTCACCAAATGACACAAATTTTAGCACTTTTCAGGTGACACAAGCTCAATGTTAGCCTACAGTTTCGCTGGAGTCCAAAGTGGTCTGTAATCCGATATCCATCCATGTTTTCGTGTTTGGGTCCATTCTCAAAGCAACTCGCCACAGCTTCAGTAACTCCGGATTGTGATGAGGAATCCTGTGAAAACTCAACTTCGCCCAAGCTGTCATTTTGTTATAACAACCAGGATAAATGCATGTTCGCACCATTTCGGGTTTTCTCAAGCGGAGATGTTTATGACTGTAACCGAGAGCTGAGAGCGTCGTGTTATCTGCAAATCAGATGTGAATGCACGCATGCGCACTGTCCTCGTCATCTACTCGAAACCACGGATGGATATCATATTACAGACCACTTTGGACTCCAGCGAAACTGTAGGCTAACATTGAGCTTTTGTCATCTGAAAAGTGCTAAAGTTTGTGACTGCAACACCGTGCCCCGAGCACTCACGTTACGGATATCGCTAAACTACAAAATCTCAAGTACAAGTACTTTTGGTGAGTAAATGATGTTTTATTACCGAAATAAGGTTAAGATTGTAAAAACGTTACTATTCCTTTAAGCAGCAGTGTCAGTGTCATTTAAGTGTAATTTAAGCAGCAGTGTCAGTGTCATTTAAGTGTCAGTATTCTCTAATGCCAAAATTTGTATTGGTCATTTTATTGAGATTATGAGGATTTCTATGGGTCACAGCTGAAGGGATTTTTTGGTATTTCAATGTAAAAATGCAGATAAAACTCATGATTCACAAGTTTAATCTGTCTTTATATAAATACATATAAAACAAACACACGTTTTGACTTCATTTTGGTTCAAAGTCGAGTACTTTTCGTCAGATCATATTTACATACAGGACGTGGGTACTGTGGTTTTATTTCCACAAATGTTTCAGCTCTTCAAAGATGTTTTGGTAAATCTATATTGAATTTCCTACAAGTTCTGACTAGACTGTTGTGTTCTCTTTACCTAACCTGACCTTAAGTCCTCACTTTGGAATCCATGCCTCGTTTTCCAAAGAGGAAGCATATATTTTTATCATTAAAGACGGTGTGTTTTACTTCTGTGGGGTATTAACGGCTAACACATATTTAGATCACCGTGTTCTGAAAAAGCTTCGCCGAAAAACAACAGATGTGATTATTTTGAGTTGAGTTTTGTTTTTGGGTGAAGCTGGTGGTGCTGTGTTCCAGGCCTCTGCGGTGGAGAAAATGCCCCTGTTCCTGCGCTACCTTACGGAGCAGATCCACGAAAGGGTGTCCGGCGGTTTGGTTCTGTGGTACGACAGCGTGGTGCAGACGGGGAAGCTCCAGTGGCAGAACGAGCTCAACCAGAACAACAGGTCGGAACGCACGGGGGTCAGAACTCATGGGGGTCAGAACTCAGAACGCACGGCGGCCGGAACACATGGGGTCAGAACGCACAGGGTTCAGAATGCACGGGGGTCAGAACTCAGAACGCATGGGGTCAGAACGCACGGGGGTCAGAACGCAGAGGGCACGGGGGTCAGAACGCACGGGGGTCAGAACGCAGAACGCACGGGGTCAGAACTCAGAAGGCACAGGGGTTAGAACGCACAGGGGTCAGAACGCAGAACGCACAGGGGTCAGAACTCACGGGGGTCAGAATGCAGAAGGCACGGGGGTCAGAACTCACGGGGTCAGAACGCAGAAGGCACGGGGGTCAGAACTCACGGGGGTCAGAATGCAGAAGGCACGGGGGTCAGAACTCACGGGGTCGGAACTCAGATTGCACGGGGGTCGGAACACAGGGTCAAAACACACGAGGATCAGAACACACGGGTCAGAACACACGGGGTTCAGAACACACGGGGGTCAGAACACACGGGGGTCGGAACACACAGGGGTCAGAACACACGGGGGTCAGAACACATGAGGGTCAGAACACACGGGGGTCAGAACACACGGGGGTCAGAACACACGGGGTCGGAACACACGGGGGTCAGAACACACGAGGGTCAGAACACACGGGGGTCAGAACACACGGGGGTCAGAACACACGAGGTCGGAACACACAGGGGTCAGAACACACGGGGTCAGAACACACGAGGGTCAGAACACACGGGGGTCAGAACACACGGGGTTCAGAACACACGGGGGTCGGAACACACGGGGTCGGAACACACGGGGATCAGAACACACGGGGATCAGAACACACGGGGGTCGGAACACACGGGGTCGGAACACACAGGGATCGGAACACACGGGGGTCGGAACACACGGGGATCGGAACACACGGGGGTCAGAACTCAGAATGCTTTCAAGGTTCCCACGATCATGGAAATCTTGGAAAATTCATGGAAATTGATTGAATTATCCAGCCCTGGAAAAGTCATTTTGTAAATTCAAGTTTTGGAAAAGTCATGGAACTGAAGTATCTCTTTCACACAACTACAGCATTTTGTTAAGATTTCATTAGATTATTATGATTATTTCCGAACGTATGCACCAGCCGGACGTTAACGTTTCACATTTAGCCCTAAAAGTTTGTGAAATTCTACTCATGAAAAATTCACTTTAGGTCATGAAAAAGTCATTGAAAAGTCAATGAAAAAGAGTGGGAACCCTGTGCTTTGTCTGGAATGTTCCACAGTATGGCATTAAACCTTTCTATCTTCATGGAGACCAAACCTTTTCAAGTTACAGGTCAGATCTGTGGAGAGGCGACCCCACTCACAATCAGAACGCCTGTTTTTCTAGGTATTTTTGAGCTCTAAAACCACCTGTGATTAAGCAAATGTAAAGTAAAGCTGTTTAATGTCATACTGTGGAACATTCCAGGCAGAGCAGTGACATCTCCATGGAAACAAGCAGGTGGCAGACCCCCAACCAAAAAGTTACATAGTGCACCTTTTAAAATAGATTCACTTGTTGACGTGAGCATTTTCAGAGAGAATGAAAACAAGAGTTATTTGTGTTGAGCATCTGTCTGAATTTCTTTCTCTACGTGAATAATAAAGCATACATGTGAATAATAAAGCGTACATATGAATAATAAAGCGTACATGTAAATAATAAAGCGTACATGTAAATAATAAAGCGTACATGTGAATAATAAAGCGTACATATGAATAATAATGCGTACATGTAAATAATAAAGCGTACATGTAAATGATAAAGCGTACATGTGAATAATAAAGCGTACATGTGTTCTCAGGCAGTTCTTCGAGGTGTGTGACGGCTTCTTCACGAACTATAACTGGACGGAGCAGAACCTGGAGTGGATGAAGGGCTACAGCGCGGTGCAGGGCAGAGAGGCAGATGTTTACATTGGGGTGGACGTGTTCGCAAGAGGAGACGTGGTCGGGGGAATGTATGACACCAACAAGGTACGGGACTCAGCTACAGCGTTTAAAGCGTGTGTAGAATCCCTCAGTCGTCCAGGTAGAATCCACGGCAAAAGGAGAAATTCAATTTGTCAAATGGACGAAAGTTTATTTGGTCGAATCCGTTCCTCAGCTCATCCAAGCTGCTTCTTCATTTCTGGTCAGACGCTGGTGGACACTGCCTATATCTGCCTGAAGAATGAAACTACCACACCTTTTTGTTTACAGTTTGTGTTAGTTAGGTGGACCTATTAGATCTGCAGTGGGAGTGGAGTGTGGGTCTTGTTAGCAGAACCATTCAACCATTCTGACCTGCTGCCCTATTGTTTTCTTTGTTTGTTTTGATTTAGGTTTGAGGATAGAGTTATAGAGTCTGAGCCCTCCATTTCTGTTCAAGGAAGGATTCTCTTTCTTCTTTAACTCCCCTCTCAAACCAGTTCTTTTCTCTGGCCAAGATCTGGACCTCACTGTCCTCAAAGGAGTGGCCCGTGGCTTTTAGGTGGAGATGTACGGCAGACTGAGGTCCTTTTTAGGTGGAGATCTACGGCAGACTGAGGTCCTTTTAGGTGGAGATGTACGGCAGACTGAGATCCACTCTGGCTCTCTCGTCTATGTTGGTACATCCTCTTGTGAAGTGGCTATTTTGTTTCCCCAGTGTAGCGCTCACTGCAGTCTTCACTACACTGACTGGAGTAGACCACATTGCTTTGTTTGTGGCTCGGTGTTTGGTCCTTTGGGTGGACCACAAACACTTAAAGTGTTTGTGGGTTTGAAATAGACTGGGATTTCATGTTGTCTGAAAATCCTCTGTAGTTTTTCAGAAACACCGGCCAGGTAAGGTCTTGTTGTCTTGTTTCTTGTCCTTGTCTCTCTTAGTTTTGTTGAAAGCCCATTTAGGATATCCACAAACAGAGAGGGTTTTCTGCACATGTTGTTCTTCTTTCTCCTCTGGTGGGTAACACGGAGCACCACATCGATAACACAGCCGAATTTGTGAGCAAAGTCAAGCATCTCCAGTTTGGCCTTGATGAGACGATGGTTTCCTTTGACGTGACCTCTCTTTTCACTTGTATCTCCACATCGGTAGCGGTGGAGGCAGCAAGAAAGCAAAGGCTGCAGCCGTCAAACTAGCCTTCGCAGACCACAAGGCCGTTGTTGAAATGGGACAGGTCCACCCCACAGAGCCGCTCCCGTCGCCGAGCAACCAACGCTAATGTTAACAACATGCACCACGCAGATTATGCACACGAATCAATAACCCTTGAACTGGGACAGGGCTAGTGTGTGTTGAGCAGTGAACAACATGGACGGAGAAAATGTTACAGACACAGAGGAACTTATATCGAAAAGAGGAGCCGTGTCAGTCGTGCGGAAGAACTTCTGCTTTAAAAAATCCGACGCCGATCAAACAACCCTATTCTGTAAATGTCGTCGGGCTAAAGTTGTAGCCGCAGGAGGCGACACGAGTGATCTGCTTCACCACCTCCGTCACAAACACGTCCTGGAATATGAAGAATGCACGACACTAAGATCTGGATCCTCTTTCACGTCTGCGGGGAACGTTCAAGTCGGCGTCGCGACACAAAACGCCACTCAGACGTCACTCAAAGACGCGTTTGCTAAGGGGACTGCCTACGAAAAGCAAACGGTGGAACGATATTACCAACGCTGTTACTGTCCACTTCGCCAAAGACATGGAACCACTTAGTCCTGTTGAGAAAGGAGCTTCAAGGAGATGATTAAAGGTCCCATGGCATGAAATTTTCACTTTCTGAGGTTTTTGAACGTTAATGTGATCTCCCCTACCCTGTTTAGCCCCCCCCCCCCATGGTTAAAAGTTGCAAAATGTCTAAACTGAGCATTTGCGATCCTTTTCTGCGTTAGAAAAAATCAGAGCTCAAACGGGCAATTTTGAACAAGGAAACTTATTGACGTCAGCTCGAAAAAAGAAATGCAAATGCAGTTCCACCCCCGTTTGTCTGTACTCAGCGTCTCTGTAAATCACGGCCAGAGAGTTTGGACTGCGGAGGAGCTACGCAATGCGAAATACGTTTTTTTATTTGCCTGGAGGAACTTGCGAGTGTTTCTAGGCTCGAAAGTCCTTTATCTGAGCCTGTGGATAGCTGAAACAGCAGTGGTTTAATTTTATTTTCTGTGGAAATGTGTTTATTTTTCAATGGAATGCTTCTCATCTCTCCCCCCGTGCAAAAACACAGAAGTGGGTCACAGAGCGGAGCAGAGAGCTTGGCCACGCCCCCACCCCCTACGATAGGCCATCTCTGTCCTCCTCATTTGCATTCAAGCAACAACGCCCATAATGGAGTGTTCCAGAGTGACATTTATGACTCTTTCTCATCTTATCTCTCTTTCTCATGCACTGAGTCTTGATTTTGAAGAAGGATTCATTTACAGTATTAGGGAACCATTAAGGAGCCATATAAAAGCATCAAGAAGTACCATGTCATGGGATCTTTTAAAACTCTGGACACAGATATGTTTTACCAAGTTGAATTTACTGCAGTATTATTAAGTCATAATTTATGTAGTAGTTCAGAGGATAATTATAAAATATTTATTCTCTAAATTATTAGGAAATGGGTTTATGACACCATTATAATTTTGAAAAATACCGTGATATCATTTTTTGGTCATACCGCCCAACTCTAGTGCAGGCCTTATTTCCTCAGGTAGGTCATTCCAAATCCGAGGAGCCCGGACTTTACACAGGACAGCTTTAACCTCCTGTCACCTCCATTCCCAAATAGTGAACCTTCTGATGACATTACGTTTGAAAAGAATCTACTGGGTGCGCATAAAGGTAGCAGAGTGGTTAGCGCTCTTGCTTCACAGCAAGAAGGTTCCGGGTTCGATCCCCGGGTCGCCCAGACCTTTCCGTGTGTGTTCTGTGTGGGGTTTGCATGCATGGTCTGGGTTCGATCCCCGGGTCGCCCGAGCCTTTCTGTGTGGAGTTTGCATGTTCTCCCCGTGTCTGGGTGGGTTTCCTCCGGGCACTCCGGTTTCCCCCACCAACCCAAAACATGCACCATAGGTACCTCCAGCTTAGGTCCTGACCAAGCCGAAGCAAGAAGATCATGGAGATGGTCCCCGGGCGCCCTAATGTGTGCTGCCCACTGCTCCTAATATATGTATATATATATATATAGGATGGGTTAAAATGCAGAGAAGAATTTCTCCAGTGTGAGATCAATAAAGTTCACTTCTTCTTCTTCTTCTAAAGATTAGTAAACCACGTCCCCTGTTAATCATTCCATATGTTTCCTTCACCCAGGCTGCTGTAGGTCTGACCACGTGACCTCTCTGTCTGCGTTAGCATTTTTGTTGCTCTGCCGCTCTGACCGTTCCACCCACGGCTCAGACCCAAACCCGAACCCAGGCCTTTGTGAGGGAAATGTGCAGAGAATGTGGCTGTGGACGCATGAATGCTCCTCTGTCCGCCCCCCTGGTTCTCAGCTGATGTGTGGGGCCTGAGGGACAATAGGCTTCAGCTCCAGGACCCTCCAGGACCCTCCAGGACCTCCAGGAGCGAGGGGAGGAGGGCGTTTAGGATTAGTCTATAGGGGATTTATTAGAAACTTCTACTAACTGCTATAGCCAAACAAACATCTATCTGTCGGTGTTGAAAATTAGTCACTTTCCATTGTTGTCGGAATATAGGTCAACCCATACATTATTTTAAACCAGGGGTGCTCAACCTTTTGTTAACCAAGATCTACTTTTGAGGTTGATGGTGTGCCGAGATCTACCAAGAGGGAGGGTTTGGGGGGGGTTCCTAGTCCATTTTCTAGTCCATTTTAGAATGACCTGCTAGACAAATGTGGGCTTTTGGAGTGAGATTATTTTTAAAGCCGCATAGGGGCAAAAAAATCGGATTTGGGTCACTTCAGGCTGCAGTGTGAACGTAGCCCAAGATACACGTACCGATACATATCCGATCTTTTGGCATGCAGCTTCAGTCTGAACGGCCAGGTCGCGTTCATCCGACCTGGGCGTGTTTCCTCCAGAGAGAGTGGAACAAGTAGGTGCTCACAAATGTACACAAACGTTCTTCTCGTCATGCGAAAATAGTATATGAACTCTGTGTCAGTGAAGCAGCGAAGCATGTAGCGATCCCACCACTCTTGGCTGCGACTCCGCACCAACACGTTCAGTTCATTCAGACGTTGCTGCTACTGCCCCACAAAACACCGTGGCCAAAAACCTTCTTCTTCTCCGTCTCCTCCTTAAAACAAATAAGCTGAGCATGTTTTGGCTGCGGTACGACGGCAACTTTAGGCGACTTCCGTAAACACTGAGCACGCTCACTGCACGTGACATCGTGTCCTCCAAGGCGCATGCGGGACACTTTTGGTGTGTTTAAAGTTCACACTGGAGATCACATACAAGTCGCATTTAATTGGAAATGTGAATGACCTCGCAAAAAAATCGGATTTCACAAAAAAAACAAAACGGAATTGAGCATTAAGCCCTGCAGTTTGAACGTAACCATACGCGATTGACTGACACTCTGCCTGCGATCAACTGGTTGGGCACCCCTGTTTTAAACTATACAATGCAGTTTTAAAGATGGATGTATGCAGCGTGTAACTTTCCTGAAGATGCTGCTGTTTGTTTATTAAAATTTATAAAAATAGATTGCAAATTTCAGTGGTAATTTTCTGGTTAAATACAGATTCTAATAAATAAATACATTATTATTTTTATTATTATTTTTATTTTTATTATTATTATTACAGTCTTACCTCACCTTACGAAAGACCCAACTAACGAATAATCCAAGTTACGAAACGCGTTTTCGTAAAATTTCAGAGACGAAAATTTTACGAAAACGCGTTTCGTAACTTTGATTGGATACGAAAGAAAATTCAAGTTACGAAATGCGAAATCTCAAAAATTCAAATAATGCGCGCTCGGATGCGCGCTCAGCTTCGTAGCAACTCGAGCGTCATGCATGCTTTTATTTTTTCTCGTCTGGACTACTGCAACGCACTTTATTCTGGAATGAATCAAAACGCACTTTATCGACTGCAGTTAGTCCAGAATGCTGCTGCGCGCCTTTTAACAGGACGGAAGAAATATGAGCACATCTCCCCTGTTCTTGCGTCTTTGCACTCGCTTCCTGTTCGTTTTAGGATTGATTTTAAGATTTTATTATTTGTTTTTAAAGCTTTGAATGGACTGGCCCCAAAATACATCTCTGACCTGATCCAAATCTACAGACCGGTGCGCGCTCTGAGGTCAGAGGGCCAGCTCCAGCTCGTGGGCCCTAAGACTAGACTTAAAGCTCGGGGACCCAGGGCTTTCTCTGTGGTTGGCCCCAAGTTATGGAACGCTCTGCCCCCTCATGTCAAAACAGCCCCCACACTGGAGAGTTTTAAGTCTTGTCTTAAGACCCACTTTTATTCTCTGGCTTTTAATACCGCGTGAGTTGTGTGGTCCTCTGTGTTTTTATAAATTGCTTTTGTTTTTAGTTATTTTATTATTATCACTTTATTTATTGCTATTTTAGTAATTTTTTTTAATAATTGCTTTTGTTTTTAGTTATTTTATTATTATCACTTTATTTATTGCTATTTTAGTAATGTTATTATTAAGTTCTATTGATTTTTATGTGCAGAACTTTATGTGCAACTGTCTCTGTTTATAAAATGTGCTATAGAAATAAAGTTGGATTGGAATCCCCCATTGCGACTCTACTTATGAAAAAATCACGTTACGAAACCACTTCTGGAACAAATAAATTTCGTAAGGTGAGGTATGACTGTATTATTCTTATTATTATTATGAATAATAATAATGCACAAAAATACATAGATACATACTTCATTCTCAAATGCCTTAATAATTAATTCGAAGAAATGCCATACTGTGGAACTTTCTGCCATACTTTGGAACTCTCTGGGCAAAGCTGTGACCTTTCCATGGGGGCAAGCAGCTTGACTTGTATTAATTACTTATACTTACAGAATTAAAAACTTGGGTGATTTTAGCTGATGTAAATTCTGTCATTTTGTTTGTGAAAATTTTGTGTTTTAGGACAATTTATCTAGGAATGCACCTTTTTTTTTTTTCAATTGGGTACCATTGTCG
The DNA here is from genome assembly GCA_036785185.1 of Paratrypauchen microcephalus. Lineage (NCBI taxonomy): Eukaryota > Metazoa > Chordata > Actinopteri > Gobiiformes > Gobiidae > Paratrypauchen > Paratrypauchen microcephalus. Next base: position 7,314,026 of record JAVJIX010000022.1, on the reverse strand, counting down.
ATACTTTGACTGTAACTGCCTATACCCAATATTAACCGATTTCCTTAAAACAGAGTTAACTTTATTTAACCTTCAAATCACTCTAGAGCAGTTTTATATGAATAAAAGTTCAAATATTATGAGACCCTGTAAATCAGGGGTGTCAAACATGCGGCCCAGGGGCCAGATCCGGCCCTCCAGGACCTTTAATCTGGCCCTCTGCTGATTTTCTATTCAAATATTTTAATTATATTTTAATTTTCTATTAAAATATTGGTAATTTTCTGCGCCCCTTTTCTGCAGTTTAGCATAGCAGCGTCTCCAGCGCCTCTGTGCGTGGCCCCTCCCACCAGAGCAACACAAATGACAACTCGCCTCTTTCCAAACGCTCTTAAAGGACCATCGTTTTGACTGTCGACCGTGACACCCTCATCAGCAAAATGTCAGAAATGAGAAAAGTGGACTCCGAGTGCAGGATTTTCCAAGAAAAATTGACTAATTCCTGTTTGTTCACGGAGGTGAATGGGAAACCTGTACGCTCGGTGTGTTTGCAACAAGTGACGGTGCTCAAGAAATATAATCTTAAACGCCACTACGAGACACGGCATTTCGAACTATACAATAACTTGAACGGAGAATTGAGAAGACAGAAGATAACTGGGACTGAAGAAACCGCATTCTGTAATAGATTTGTGTTTCTCTGGACAAATATTTGGACTTATTGCTATTTTTGGGGTATATTTGCCATGAGTTTTCTGATCCGGCCCTTTGGGACCAAAGTAGGTTGGACACGGCCCCCGGACCAAAATGAGTTTGACGCCCCTGATGTAAATAGTCTAATTTTGTCCAGTTAAAGGCCCATCCAGGATATCGCAGGGCTCTCAAGTTTTGAAGATTGCTAGGAGTGAGATTTCTGAGGAGGGTGGGGCAGAGGCAGGGCAGGGCAGAATTAGAAGGTACTTTGTTAATATGGAAATGCTTTTATAACTAAAAGTCCATATTATCATTCAATAATACACAGGATAATATGTTATCACACACAGTCTTGGTTTAGTCTTGGTTTAGTCCTGGTTTAGTCCTGGTTTAGACCTGTTTTAGTCCTGGCTTAGTCTTGGTTTAGACCTGATTTAGTTTTGGTTTAGTCCCGGTTTAGTCCTGGCTTAGACCCGGTTTAGATCTGGTTTAGTCTTGGCTTAGTCCTGGTTTAGACCTGGTTTAGTCCTAGTTTAGACCTGGTTTAGTCCTGGTTTAGTGCTGGTTTAGACCCGGTTTAGACCCGGTTTAGATCTGGTTTAGTCCTGGTTTAGTTCTGGTTTAGTCCTGGTCTAGTCCTGGTTTAGTTCTGGTTTAGTCCTGGTTTAGACCTGGTTTAGTCCTGGTTTAGACCCGGTTTAGATCTGGTTTAGTTCTGGTTTAGTCCTGGTTTAGTTCTGGTTTAGTCCTGGTTTAGTCCTGGTTTAGTTCTGGTTTAGTCCTGGTCTAGTCCTGGTTTAGTTCTGGTTTAGTCCTGGTTTAGTTCTGGTTTAGTCCTGGTTTAGTTCTGGTTTAGTCCTGGTTTAGTCGTGGTTTGGGGGGGGGGGGGGCGCGCCACGTCGAATTGCGTGTTGAGAGCCCTGTTTGTCTAAAGAGCAAAGTTATTACCTGATGGTTCTCAGTTTGTTTTATCATCACCGCACTTTGTCAGTGCGCGCTGAGAGGGGCGGGGAGGAGGGACCGGGGCGGGGGGGAGCGGGACATTTTTAACGGATTCATGTAAGAGTCTGGTTAATGCACTGGGCCCGCGTCTCACCGCGGGCAGTTCGGCTCTGGGCCGCGCGTAAGCCGTCGGGGGGGGCACGTTACGCACAGACGGAGACACCAGGACTGAGGCTCAGCACGTGCCCGGGGGACGGCGCGTCTGCTCCGGCCTCGCTCGGACCGTGCGCCCGGAGCAGGGGGAGTTTTTTTTTCGCTGAAACCGCGCGAAGCCTGCATAAACTAAGCCACACAGACCGATTTTCTGGGCACAAAAAATAAAAAAATAAAAAAAGACATCAGCGTGAGAAATACCATGTGTGGCGTGTGAGCGTGTGACACACTCTCAATGTGTGAGACTTGAGAGCCCTGATATCGGCTGGTCTGACTTCATGGAACCAATACGCGATTCAGATCATTTTCCAGTATTTGCACTGATATTTTAGAGCAGTATCGATATCAGTACATTTTTTTCGTGTATTTGAGCAAAATGTGTCTGATATATTGTATTTCAGCTCAAAAACAAAGTGAACACCATAAAAACCACGTACAGCGCCTCTGAGTATACCGCTGTTCCTCACTGTCCTCATTGTTTGACAGCCCTTGGAGATGATCCGAAAGCACAACTTCTCAGCGGCCATCTTCGCTCCCGGCTGGGTGTACGAGACTCAGGAGAAGACCGAGTTCCGACACAACCAGGACAGGTCAGGGCTGAATGTCACTGTGATGATGGCGGACATTTTACTGAGTTCTAGTCGTGTTTAAAGCAGTATGTGTTTTATTGTGCTGTGTGCAGGTTCTGGGCTCTGCTGTCCGACCTCCTGCCCCTCCACAGACCCGTCTCCTCCCTCCCCTTCACCTCCACCTTCTGCCAGGGCTTTGGAAAGAGCCTCTACTGGAGAGGGAAGGTATTACACCGGGAATGGGCTCTGTTTATCAAGGAATGATGGCACATTTCCCATTTGTAGACACTGAAGACTTAACATACATAATTCTAAACACACATAATTCTAATTAATTCGCTGTTGTGTTTGCGCCTGTTCACCGATCAGCTGTGAGCGAGCCTCGTCAATATGTACATGAGGCATTTCATGAAACTGGAGAAAATCCTTAACTTGCTATGCTAGTCTGTGGATATACGCGACCCGCGCATACACGTGAATACGCAAATTAACACGGCAAATTGTTAAAACGGAGTGACCGCGTTCTTATGGGGTGAGTCATATTATCGTATTATTTCTGCATTAAAGGGACAGATTAGCTGACAGCAGGGGCCTAAAACTAAACCGGAACTAAACCGGAACTAAACCAGGTCTAAACCAGGTCTAAACCGGGACTAAACCAGGTCTAAACCGAGACTAAACCGCGACTAAACTAGGTCTAAACCAGGACTAAACCGGGACTAAACTAGGACTAAACCCAGACTAAACCAGGTCTAAACCAGGACTAAACCGGGACTAAACCAAGACTAAACCAAGACTAAACCGCGACTATACCGGGTCTAAATCTGGACTAAACTAAGACTAAACCAGGTCTAAACCAGGACTAAACCGGGTCTAAACTGGGACTAAACTAGAACTAAACCAGGTCTAAACCAGGACTAAACCGGGTCTAAACTAAACTAGGACTAAACCAGGACTAAACCGTGACTAAACCAGGTCTAAACCAAGACTAAACCAGGACTAAACTGGGTCTAAACTGGGACTAAACTAGAACTAAACCAGGTCTAAACCAAGACTAAACCAGGACTAAACTGGGTCTAAACTGGGACTAAACTAGAACTAAACCAGGTCTAAACCAGGTCTAAACCAGGACTAAACCGGATCCCAACTAAACTAGGACTAAACCCAGACTAAACCAGGTCTAAACCAGGACTAAACCAGGACTAAACCAGGACTAAACCGCGACTAAACGGGTCTAAACCAGGACTAAATCAGGACTAAACCGCGACTAAACCGGGTCTAAACCAGGACTAAACCAGGACTAAACCAAGACTAAACCAGGACTAAACCGGGTCTAAACTGGGACTAAACCGGGACTAAACCAAGACTTTTTTAAGGTGAATTCCAACTCACTCCTGAATTATCATAACACGGCAGTAATTTACTGACTGTAGTTCTGATAAAGATTTTCTTGTGAATCTTTATCATAGACTAGGTTCAAGTTGTGTATGTACAGTTTATTTCAGTGATTTGGACCATATGAAGCACTGTTCTGTTTGTGTGTCAGATAGAGAGTGAGAGGCCGTGGTTCGATCTGAGCGCTCAGCAGATACAGCCCGAGTTGTGCAGCTCTAAAGAGGGCCGGGGCTGGCTGAAGTCCAGGGCGTGTCCAGAGCTCGTGTGGAGCGGCGGCTCCTCGCTGCTGCTGGAGGGCCTCATCCCCGCGGAGCGCACAGGGGCTGTGGCTGTGAGGTGAGATCACTGTTACTGTAATACAGTTAGGTCAGGGCGGTGCTCATGTTCTCCTCGTGTTCCCCCAGAGTCCTGTCTCTCCACGTGCCCTTGGCCTCCTCCACCCTGCTCTGTGTGGTGTATAAAGCCTCTCCTGGAGTGTCGGTGTCTCTGGAGAACACCGTACAGCATACAGATGACGACAAAGGTGAGTCACTCTGGAGATGGAAACAACTTCCATCAGATTGTGGAATCATCAAATACTATTTTTATTTATTATTTTATTTAATAGGGACAGTGCATATTAATGAACATCTACAACATTGTAGAACAGTGTAAATTTCATTCATTTCCATCTGTCGTCCCTGGGTAGGTGACGCCACAGCAAAAACAAAAAAAACAAGTGACAACAGCAGCAGTTAAACATTAAAAGTGTCACAGTCTGGTTTTCCTTTAGCCGCTGTTCCAAGTGTGATTTAAAGGGATATGCCACCCCCAGGTCAAATTTGGGCATCTCCCCACAGTCCAGAGACTAAAATAAGTGGTGGAAAGCGTTTTCCTGCTCACCCAGCCATTGTCCGAGTCTGTCGCCACTGACCGCCGCGGTATCTGGTGCTCCTCCGCCTTAGACTGGAGTCTAACGTAGCCAGAGAAAGATTTCGGCCAAAAGGAATTAATTTGCTCGATGCGTTTCCCAATTACTTTGTGTGTAGTGCGCATTCATATCGAGTGCAAATAAATGTGCAAATCAACACGGAGAGCTTGCCTTGGTCATTTTGGGTGGGAACTATTTTCCAGTGCGTAAGAATACAGCCGAATCACGCACCACGTTGTGCAACAGGGGAACTCCCTTCCCGGTGCGTAACAGGGATTCCCCTGGCACCGTGCTGCGTGATACGGCTGTATTCTTACGCACTGGAAAATAGTTCCCACCCAAAATGACCAAGTCAAGCTCTCCGTGTTGATTTGCACATTTATTTGCACTCGATATGAATGCGCACTACACACAAAGTAATTGGGAAACGCATCGAGCAAATTAATTCCTTTTGGCCGAAATCTTTCTCTGGCTACGTTAGACTCCAGTCTAAGGCGGAGGAGCACCAGATACCGCGGCGGTCAGTGACGACAGACTCGGACAATGGCTGGGTGAGCAGGAAAACGCTTTCCACCACTTATTTTAGTCTCTGGACTGTAGGGAGATGCCCAAATTTGACCTGGGGGTGGCATATCCATTTAAAGTGTCCAGTGTTGGAGTCTCTCTTATTGATGATGGGAGAAAGTTCCAGATTAGAGCCTCTGACTGAGAGACACTTTGTCCAAAATGTAGAGCGTCTATGTGGACCTCACAGTTCCCCCGGGGTCTGTGTGGACCTCACAGTTCCCCCGGGGTCTGTGTGGACCTCACAGTTCCCCCGGGGTCTGTGTGGGACCTCACAGTTCCCCCGGGGTGTGTGTGGACCTCACAGTTCCCACTGACAGTCTTTGTTTTAATAAAATCTAGGGATGCATGATATAACATTGGTATCGGCCGATATTGCCACAGGTTTTAACATATCGGTATCGGCCCGATGTGTAAAAATGGGCCGATATTAAAGACCGATATTTGACAGTAGGCACGCGGTGGTTTAATCCAGGTTTAGACCTGGTCCAGTCCAGGTTTAGACCTGGTTTAGACCTGGTCTAGACCTGGTTTAGTCCGCGTTTAGTCCCGGTCTGGTCCTGGTCTAGTTCCAGTCTGGTCCCGGCCCCCCCCATCCCTCATCTATAACATCAATCGGCAAAGGTCCCTTAGCCAATCAGGACGCAGAACACAATGTTACACTATAAAAAAATGTACACTATTAAAGAAAATTGAAAAAAAAAATTAAAAAAAATCAGTAGTCAAAACACGTTTTGAAAATAAAAAAAGACATTCAAAAATTCATTTTGCATGATTTTCAGTCTGTATAAAATGTTATCTCAGAATTAAAAATAAATATTGGTATCGGCCGAAAACAGCAAACATTAATTTTCACATCGGTGCATCCCTAGTAAAATCCTGTAGTGGAGGAGGAGCAAGTCCATGTCAAACTTTATATATAAAACGACCATATTTAAAATGAACAACATTATTAAAATTAAGCTGATTTGTAGCTTGAAGTCTTGGAGACCTATTTTCTCAGGCCACATAAAACTGGGGTGCCTGACTTTATTCTTGCACATAAGTACATTTATTTCCCCCCACAGAGTAAACTGTGAAAGTCCCACCCAAGCTTTAATACAAACACTAATAATATACACGTGCCTCTATTTTTAGATTCTGTATGTTTGTACTTCACTCCTCATGATATCACACAGTAATACAGGTCTGACTGTAGCCATTTGTATCTAAAGTGGTCGTAATGTGTCCCTGTCCTCTGTGTCCATAGTAACGAGTGTGTCTCCTGCGTCTCTGGAGGAGGGACACGATGTCGTCTCGCAGTACACTCGGCTGTGCGGCCTTCACGATGAGAAGGACTGGACTGTCATGTAAGTATGCTACGGGATTTCTCTCCAGCTGGTCTGTGTTTTCAGTTGTACACTCATGGTGGATGTACATATAATGTGCCTTATACCGTGCACTTGACAAAGGAGGTTACTAGCAGATACTCGATGTGCGATGTGAACAGTAAATCGTCTGTATGTGTGTGTGGTAGGTGTGTGTTACTGGAGGCACAGGGCTGCTCTCTCAGGGATGTGTCTGTGAAGATCCGCAGCGAGGCAGAAGATCAGGACACGGCCTTCTCCCTCAGACTGGGACAGATCACGGTAGGAGGTGTTCATGTACTCCAAGTATGACAGTTGAGCCTAAAACTGCTGCAAAAGCTTTTTCCCTGCAGTGACAAAGTGTTCTAGCGATCCAAGACTGAAGCTTGGTCTTGACTAACCACAGAAATATTCAGAGTGAGTTTAAAAATATTTCCAGTGGTGAATTAGATGTAATGATATAATAACAGTAATGATTATATTATCATCGACTTAAATATAAAGCCCTGTACCTGTGACATTTAGGCGACGTTCAGACTGCAGGGCTTAAAGGAGAATTCACATTTTTTACAATCTGAGCTTTATTTCAGTAATAAAACAAGTTGTTTTACTCACCCATAGCACTTTGGTGTCATATGGAGCATTTCCGGAGATGTTTTAGTTTAGCGATATCCGTAACGTGAGTTCTCGGGGCACATGTTTGTGGTCTCCAAATAACACAAACTTTAGCACTTTTCAAATCATAGAAGTTCAATGTCTTTCGTTTGAGTCAAAAGTGGCCTGTAATCCGAGATTTAGCCATAGTTTCGAGTAGATGAGGAAGACAGTGCGCATGTGCGGAGTCACATCTGATTTCGCTCTCAGCTCTCGGGACCCTAACATGAAACGCAAAGCTGTAAATTATGGATAAATCTCGGATTACAGGCCACTTTTGACTCAAACGAAAGTGTAGACTAAGACATTGAGCTTCTATGATTTGAAAAGTTTGTGTTATTTGGAGACCGCAAACATATGCCCCGAGAACTCACGTTATGGATATCGCTAAACTAAAACATCTCCGGAAATGCTCCATATGACAAATGGACCAAAGTGCTATGGGTGAGTAAAACAACTTGTTTTATTACCGAAATAAGGCTCAGATTGTAAAAAAACGTTAATTCTCCTTTAAAGCGCAATTCCGATTTTTTTGTGAAATCCGAGTTTTTTTGCGAGGTCGTTCACATTTCCAGTTAAATGCGACTTGTATGTGATCTCCAGTGTGAACTTCAAACACCCCAAAAGTGTCCCACATGCGCCTTGGAGGACACAACAAGTTTATTCCTACTTTAGTCCTGGTTTAGTCCTTGTTTAGTCCTGGTTTAGTCCTAGTTTCAGGGATGAAAGACTTTCGCCTTTTAGCGGATCTCCACTTTTTTTTCAGCCGCATGTTTTTTGTTTTTTTTTCTGTGCAAATGAGTTAAGAAAGATTTTGGGTGTATATATACGTATAGTTGTGTTTAGTGTCACCAACCGTCCCTTGAAAAATGGAATCGTCCCGTATTCAGAAACAAGTACACGTCGTATTAAAAATGTGCCGTGCGAGCCCATGTGAGCCGCGGGCGGACACCGCACGTAGCGGCACCCGCGCGCAGGTCCTTCGCAACAGCGTATATCACAGGGGCATACCAACGCGGCTGAAAGCCCCCCCTCGGTCGTAATCTTTTTTTTGCGTGACTTTCAGCTTTTTTTATGACGGGACACTTTCATCCCTGTAGTTTAGTCCTGGTTTAGTCCTGGTTTAGTCCTGGTTTAGTCCTGGTTTAGTCCTGGTTTAGTCCTGGTTTAGTCCTGGTTTAGTCCTAGTCGACGTCACGTGTAGCTTAAACATGGACGCTAGCGTTGAGCGCCTGGAGATGTTAAAGTTGCTGTCGTACCGGAGCCAGAACATGTACAGCTTATTTGTTTTAAAGAAGAGATTGAGAAAGACGAGGTTTTTGGCCACAGCGTTTTGTGGGGCAGTGGCAGCAACGTCCGTAGAAATGAACGTGTTGGTGCGGAGAGTGGTGGGATTGCTATGTGCTTCGCCGCATTATGAATAAAAAAATAAAATTTACAAAATGTAAAAATGTAAAAAAAAAAATTGAAATATACTTTTTTTCTTCGGATTCCAGGAGGATATATATTGGAAATATTCAATATGGTATTTTTCCTGGCTGAAAGATGTTCATTTTCAGTTTTGTTTTCATATTAAGAAGAAAGTTCCACTTAACTAGTTTCCAAATAACATGCTTTTACTGACTGGACCGCTCCATTATTGAGCATTTGAAACAGTTGGATCTTAGTTGTTTTATCTTGTATGCACATGCTCAACACTTCACTAATAGATCTTGTTTTTTGAATCTCGTGTCTCAGCTGGTGGACGCCTCCAGTCTGCGTCTCCCCTCCGAGCGTATCGAGGGCCTGTGCATCTACGACGTGGTGTGGTTCCACAGCCCCTCCTCTACAAACTCCCACCCTCGCAAGGTGCTCCTGAACGCCACGCTGCGCTGGAGCTTCAGACCCGAGCTGGCCTCTCACTACAGGGTGCACTGGAGGAGGCTGAGGGGCCCGGACCCTCGCGTCACGGCGGGGCCTCTGGTGTTTTTCTCCCGGGCGTACTCCCTCCTCTTCAGGGTCACGGAGCTGGCTGTCCCTGCTCCGCCGGGCCTGCTGGAGGTGCTGGTGGAGCCCGTGCTGAGGAGCGGGTTTGTCCTGCCAGAGAGTCAGTGGGGCAGAGTGCGCCTCAGCTACTCCCGGGACCACACACAGGGGGACCAATGAGCTGGACATACAGTATATTCATGTTTTTTTACTTGTCCAAGTCCTGTAGAAAACATATTATACCGTTTTAAATTACCTATTAACCCTATATTACACAAAATGGACTCTCGTGCGCTTTTACGTCATGTTATAATGTTGTTACCTCATCAAAAACAGACCTGGAATTGTGTTTTGATTCATTCACACATTTATAAAATCAGAGGAATGTGATTTAGACTGCGTCCCTTTACTCTGTCTTACCCCTTCCCCTTTACCTACGTCTTTGTCTTGCCCCTCGATACCGAGCTGAGAGGGCTCGGGGTACGAATGTTCCCCTAAGAAATGGGACGCCACTCGATTACCGTTTGCGTCATCGTCCCTCGCCTCTACCTGAGCTGCTACGTCTACAGAGGCGACAACGACTGACGCAAACAAACGTAAACAAATGTCAAGGATTATCGGGTACCACAGCTTGACTAAAAACTAGCTTGTTTATACATGAAAGTTCGATGAAAACAACGTCGTCAGCTAAACAGACACCGCGACAACAGTTCACTAAAAGTAACGTAGAACATAAGCGTCATAATTGTAAACCTGCTAAACTGTTAATCGATAATTACAACTGCTGAAAATACATTTATGAGACTCCTCGGCTGGTCGATGTGACGCTGCCATCCTGATCCCAAGAGTCTTGGTTTAGTTCTGGTTTAGTCCTGGTTTAGTCCTGGTTTTGTTCTGGTTTAGTCCTGGTTTAGTCCTGGTTTTGTTCTGGTTTAGTCCTGGTTTAGTCCTGGTTTAGTCCTGGTTTAGTCCTGGTTTTGTTCTGGTTTAGTCCTGGTTTAGTCCTCGTTATGTTCTGGTTTAGTCTTTGTCATGTTCTGGTTTTGTTCTGGCTTAGTCCTGGTTTAGCCCTGGTTTAGTCAGTTTCTCCAGTTAAATCCTGGTTCAGTTATAGTTAGTCCCGGTTTAGTCCTCGTTGTCCTGATCCCAAAACCTGCCTGAGCTTGTAGGCGTACCCCTTCGTTTCAAGTCTGGTCGAGAGCTTACTTCGTTTCAAGGGGTATGTAGCCCGAGGTCGTGGCCCGAGCCCTTGATCAAAATTAGTATGGGGACACCCCTTGTTCTCACATGAATGCACAAAGCCAAAGGGGTAGGGGTAAGACGAAGGGGTAAGACAGAGGAATGGGACGCAGCCTAAGGCCAGCCAAGGAGTCTCATAAATCTAAGTATTTTCAGCAGCTATAATGATCAATGAACAATTCAAAATTCAAAGCTTTTATTGTCATATGCACAGTAAAGAAACACATTTCCCTGTACAATGAAATTCTTACTTCGCTGCCCACCCTGGATGCCAAGAGCAAAAAAATTAAAATAGATAAATAAGATAAGGAGAAGCATGTAAAAAAGTATAATCAAATAAAACAATCTTTACAGAAAAGTATAGGTTAGGTGTTATGTACATATTTAGAGATGTGCAGCTGTTTAGCAGGTTTACAATTATGACGCTTATGTTTTTTACGTTACTTTTAGTGAACTGTTGTCGCGGTGTCTGTTTAGCCGGCGTTATCGTTTTCATCGAACTTTCACGTATAAACGAGCTAGATTTTTGTCGAGCTGAGGTACCTGATAATCCTTGACACGGCAAAGGGACGATGACGCAATCGAGTGGTGTCCCATTTCTTAGTGGAACATTCGTACCCCGAGTCCTCTCAGCTCAGTATCAAGGGGCAAGACAAAGATGTAGATAAAGGGGAAGGGGTAAAACGGAGTAATGGGACGCAGGCTTAGACTTCAAACTGCACAGAATTAATAAGATAAATAGAAAACCCTTTGCATGACGTGTGATTTTTCCTTCTCTAGTCACTGATAAATAACTGTAAATGGCGCAACTAACATAAAGCTGTTTAAATTCACTACATGATAATACAACCTAATTGGACCGTGTAATGAAATATGTTACAAAATAAAGTCTTAATTTATTCTATAACTTATGATCAAAGTAGTACTCTGAAAACTGCGCTTGCACAGATCATTATTTTACATTTAGTTCACTGTAAAGCGTAATATTGATCTAAAACGGTTTAATAACAAAAACGGGTCCATTGACTTTCTGTTCAAAAGGACAGAACTGACAAACCAGTCATTTTTTACTATAACAAGCAGATTTTCATTTAATTTCTTTGTTTCTATGTGCGAAAACTCTCATTTTTGAACACATTTAAGGCATAATGAGACTTTTTTTTATGTCTATAATTGTAATAAGTACAGGGCTGTGGGCGGGGATAGGGGGTAAATGAAAACCAAAGTACTCCAAGTACAACTCTTGAGTAAACTACGGTTATATTATCTTAATTAAATCGAACTCATGAGCTGTTACATTATTGTTCAGTTATTATTTGTATAAAAGTCATATTTAGTGCCTCACAAACTGGTCTTCAAAAAATTTAAATATGAAGTTAGTTAATTTTGTAGCAAAGGTTTAATTTGTCATGTAACGTAAATAAGAAAGAGGTGATTTTACGTAAAGGTTCTGTGTAAATGCTTTGTGTACCTTTTATAACTTTGCGTAGATTATAAAACATTTGGTTTCTTTGTTTACATATTATTGTCATTAATATATGGTATTTAATTTGGATATTGTAAAATGAAGCCTAAACCCAATGCCTTAATGCACTTTCAAATAAATAAATTGCTTATACAACTTATATTTTGTTACTGTTTTCCAAATAAAAGTATACAAAACATTTATCTACCATGACAGAGACTTCATGGGTCTCAGCGTCCTGTTACAGGCGCCGTTTTGAGGACTTTTCATCATTCAGAAGATTTTTACTGTTTTAAATAGTTCATAAAGCAGATGGCAAAGGTCTAAGTTTTACAAGCTTTAGAAACCCGTGGACTCTGGACTGCTCCTGAAAAAGGACGGGTCAAATGAAGAGAAATAATTTCCCTACGGGGATAAATAAAGGACTTTCTTCTTCTGTCCTCCTTCTTCTGCCCTTCTATCCTTCTGTCATCCTATCCTTCTTATATCCTTCTTCTGTCCTGTGCTTCTATCCTTCTTCTGTCCTATCCTTCTGTCTTCTATCCTTCTGTCCTTTTGTCCTTCTGTCCTTATATCCTTCTGTCCTTCTTCTGTCTTTCTTCTATCCTTCTGTCCTTGTCATTCTTGTCCATGCTTCTTCTGTCCTTCTGTCCTCTCCTGTCCATCCTTCTTCTGTCCTATCATTCTGTCCTATCATTCTGTCCTTCTATCCTTCTGTCCTTCTATCCTTCTGTCCTTGTCTTTCTTCTATCCTTCTGTCCTTGTCATTCTTCTGTCCTTCTGTCCATCCTTCTGTCCTATCATTCTGTCCTTCTGTCCTATCCTTCTGTCATTCTTCTATCCTTCTGTCCTTCTCTCCTGTCCATCCTTCTTCTGTCCTATCATTCTTTCCTTCTATCATTCTGTCCTATCATTCTGTCCTTCTGTCCTTCTGTCCTTCTGTCCATCCTTCTATCCTTCTGTCCTTCTTCTCGACTGTATAATTCTAACATATAGGCCAGACGTGCAATATCCCCCTTTTTCATGTTGATGCTTGTCGTTACTATTATCATTATTACTATTTTCCATTATTATTATTATTATTACGTATTACTATTTGTATTATTTATTACTTACTTTATCCCCTCCCTGCCTGCATGCAAATGTCCTGGAGCTACTGTGGCGAGTAAATTTCTCCTGTGTGAGATCAATAAAGGCTTGGCTTATCTTCTTGATCTGGTTCAGTGAGTGTCTTGCTCGAGGACACAACAGTATGCACATGGAGCTGGGTTTGCACTGGCACTTTTGGGGCTGAGGCTCCACCGTCCTGAAGAACTAAACCATCTGATCTTTGTATTCTTTCTTTTTGCTCCGTTACAGGTGAATTTTACTCGTCCTCGTCTTGTCAAACTATAAAACTTAAATACAACTCTAATCCTGCTGAGCCTTTCCTTCAGTTTAAAGACGCACTGCCACAAAGCGTTAATAAAAACACTTTTATTGATCCTTTGGCTAAAATCATTGATTTGGTGTGAGAAGAAAATAAAAGTGACGTGATTGTCAGTGCTGTTCCAGACAGCAGGGGTCACTGTGGCTCAGAGGTCAGAGGTCAGGAGGTCTGAGTGATCATCCGCAGCATCTGCAGAGCCATGGCGCCCTGGTCTGAGGGGATCTGCACACACACATCAGGTCATATTTATATCGGGACGAGCCCCCACACATTAAAACATGTCAAACATGCGGCCCGGGGTCCAGATCCGGCCCTCCAAGACCCTTAATCTGGCCCTCAGCTGATTTTCTATTAAAATTATATTTTAATTTTCTATTAAAATATTTTTTTTAACATAATTTATAATAATAATTTCCTGCGCAGTTTAGCATAGCAGCGTCTCCAGTGCCTCTGTGCGTGGCCCCTCCCACCAGAGCAGCACAAATGAAGACTCGCCTCTTTCCAAACGCTCTTAAAGGAGCATCGTTTTGACTGTCGACCGTGACACCCTCATCAGCAAAATGTCAAAAATGAGAAAAGTGGACGCAGAGTGCAGGATTTTCCAAGAAAAATTGACTAATTCCTATTTGTTCACGGAGGTGAATGGGAAACCTGTGTGCTTGTGTTGAAATTACATTTTTCTTAAAGTTTCAGGTTGTTCATAATATTATAATTTTGTAAAAGAAAGTTCTGTAATAGATTTACATTTCTCTGGACAAATATTTGGACTTATTGCTATTTTTGGGGTATATTTGCCATAATAATAATAATAATAATGCATTTTATTTAAAAGCGCCTTTCAGAACACCCAAGGACACTGTACAAGGTTAAAATGAATAAAAAGCACAAACAAACAATACAATAAAACATATAAAACATATAAAACAAGATAAAAACAAAATCCGAGTGGAGTGATTGGCTATGAGAGGTAGGACAGTCTGAACAGGTGGGTTTTGAGTCTGGATTTAAAGAGTGGGAGAGAGTCTATATTACGGAGGTCAGGAGGGAGAGAGTTCCAGAGCTGACGAGCAGAGCGGCTGAAGGCTCTGCTCCCCATGGTGATGAGACGGGCAGAGGGGACAGAGAGCTGAAGAGAGGAGGAAGAGCGGAGGGTGCGGGAGGGAGTGGCGATGTGGATGAGGTCACATATGTATGGTGGGGCTAGGTTGTGTAATGCTTTGAATGTGGTAATGAGTATTTTGAAGTGAATTCGCTGTTTTATGGGGAGCCAGTGGAGTTGTTGTAGTACGGGGGGCCATGAGTTTTCTGATCCGGCCCCTTTGGGATCAAAGTGGGTTGGATACGGCCCCCGGACCAGAATGAGTTTGACACTCCTGCATTAAAATCATGACATACTGATGAATAAATACTGACATGTTTGTTTTTCGTAATTAATGTAGATACCCCTCCTTGAGATGCATCGGGGGTCCTATCGCTAACCCCCAGAGTTATGAATGTAACTATGGTTCTATGAATTGTGGAAGACAGCAGAAGTCAGTAGCCATTTCTCAATTCAGAGAGTGCACAGTTCGGAGCGTGGTTTGAAGGGGGCTCAGACTGCACTCAAGACTGTGCATACTTGCTCAGCCCTGAGTGCAGTCCACAGACCGCGTGGCTGTTTGCGAAATGCGACAGGTCTCGCAACTACGGGAAGCAGCCACCGACTCCATTTTCTCCCGTAGAAGAAGTAGCCCGCGGTGCATGCTGGGATATATGACTGCGTGAAGCGTGCATTTTTGCACGCTTGGTCCACGCCCCGATTTCCATAGAAACAACTGCGGTCTTCGGACCGCGCGTTAACTGTGCATGGGACAAAAACGAAATGGGACGGCAGTCGTCGTGCCGGATGTGACACGCATCCCCTTAAAACCACGCTCCGAACCGTGCACTCTCTGAATTGAGAAACAGCTAGTGCTTGGCCCCTGCACATGTGTGAAGAGTCATTCACTTTAAGCACTGCCCTGTGGTCACTACAGATCAAATACAGCGGGTACGGAAACCCAACTGAGCATCTCTGGAGAGACCTGAAAACGGCTCCACCAACGTTCACCGTCCAACCTGACAGAACTGGAGAGGATCTGCAGGAGGAGCGGCAGAGGATCCCCAAATCCAGGAGTGAAAAACTTCATTCCCAAAAAGACTCATGGCTGTATGAGCTCAAACTGAGCTTCTACTAAATACTGAACAAAGAGTCTGAATACTGACGACCATGTGATATTTCAGGTTTTCTTTTTAGTAAATCTGCAAAAATGTCAACAATTCTGTGTTGTTCTGTCAATATGCGATGCTGTGTGTACATTGAGAAAAAAAAAAAATTAAATGATTTTGAAAAAGAGTGAAAACATTTAAGGGTCTGAATACTTCCCGTAACCACTGTAGAATTTGATTAAAACTGAATTCTTACGTTTGTTTAGGCGATCATTTCACAAAACAGGATTACTGAGAAGACCCATGAACTCAAACCCTTACCATGTGTCCGGCCTTGAGGATCCAGTAGAAGGAGAAGTTCTTGTAGTTCTTGTAGAAGGCTCCAGTGACCCCAGGAGACGAGGGGTCATCCAGAGGAGTCCAGTGCAGTTTGTTAAAGTACGGAAGCCCTGCCCACTTCAGGGTCTTCACCCACTGCTCCTGACCTACAACACACACAATACACACATACACACTCCGGAACACGTCTCAGTATTCAGATATCCATCTCCTAAAATAATCTTAACGTCTCATTGCTCATTTTGCAAATCCAGGAGAACCATTCAGACATTAGGAGACTAAACAGGTTCGGATTTGTGTGTAAACCAACTCTGGGTGTTCGTAAACTAAGGTGAAAAGTTAATCATTCGCAAAAGCTTCTTGTCATTTGAAAGGACTTTAATCCAGGAGATGAAAAAGACTCCATAAATCCAATATGACATGTTTGTGGGCACCGTCCCTGACAAATGACGTTATGGTTCATAGAGTTCTGTTCGCCCCTGCACTCCTTTTCAACATGAATTCAACAGATTATACAAAGAAACATGTAAAAAGAATCACTTCAGAACATTTACTGATGTCTAAAAATATCCAGATAATTGCATTTTATTTTAGGTTACGTTTACACATAGCCGGGTATATTGAGAAATTAATATTTCTCTCCCTCCGTGTTCCAAAATAACACTGGGCACATAGCATCGTTTTCAAAAAAGATGTCGTTCACCAGCCCGTTGGCGTTTACATACGCCATCGAGCGCCATCGTAACTACGCCGAGCCTATGGGCGGCAGTGTAGGGAGAAGGAGAACGCTCTGCAAGACAATCAGAATCACACTTTTGGTGCGTTAGCTGCATAAAACTAAGTTGTTGCGCATAAAAATGAAGCTTTCTGTTTACAATTGATTAATAATTGTGATTGAAATGGAACGTATTGGTGAAATGTTTTATCGTCACTGTCGGTGTGGCTATATTTCCTATTGTCTGGAAAAGATCACATAAGATTACTCTTCTTTCTGTTCCTTTCATTACATGTTTTTGTATCGTTATCACACTGTTGATGTCTTTTTACACTTTATTTCATTCATAAACAAACAAAAAAATAAATAAATAAAAAATAAACTAAAATAATACTGTTTATCTCACTTTAAAAGCAAACGCGAAACCGTAGTTTTCCAGAATCTCCACTCTAGAGTTTTTAGAAAGATTCGTTTGCGTGTAAAAGATGGGTACAAACGAAGGGAAATGTCTCAGTTTTTAAAAATGCCAGTGTACGTGTAAACGGGGCCTTAGAGCCAGAAGGCAAACAGACACAAACGTACCCATGGTGTCCACGATGAGGTCCAGCTGTCCGTTGTACACCGTCACATTGACCCCTGCAGACAGCAGCTGGTCCACTATGTCCACCACTGGTCTCATGAAGTCTCCTTCCATGTTCTGGAACACTGCACCAGCCTGTCCTATAACACACCACACATATATATATTCTATAATATATACTCACACACT
Source organism: Paratrypauchen microcephalus (assembly GCA_036785185.1). Taxonomy (NCBI): domain Eukaryota; kingdom Metazoa; phylum Chordata; class Actinopteri; order Gobiiformes; family Gobiidae; genus Paratrypauchen; species Paratrypauchen microcephalus. Next base: position 7,296,653 of record JAVJIX010000022.1, on the reverse strand, counting down.
GTCCTATAACACACCACATATATATATATTCTATAACAGAGGTCTTCAACAGGGGGGTCGGGACCCCTAGGGGGGTCGCGGAGGTACTGCAGGGGGTTCGCGAAATCTTTTGATTTCACTTTAAAATAATACAATTTTATATTTTATAGTGTAAAAGACAGTATTAACCTGTGTATTATTTCCTTGTATTGGATGTACCATAACAGAGTAGCAATGTTTATACATGACACTAAGCTCAATTTAATATAAAACACAATTCTATACCATATATAGTAGGGGGTCCACTGTCCTATAACACACCACATATATATACTCTAATATATACTCACACACTGTCCTATAACACACCACATTTGTGACCGACCGCGGCAAAACCAGACACAAGTCGTCCTGGAGGCGTTTTGAGTTATTCAGATTCTGAAAGTGTAAATTCCAAACTTTCCAACGATGCCTTACACATGGAAATCTGAGAACATTTGAAGAATTTGTGGCCATTTGAAAGCGGCAGATTGTGAAATCGACGAGCTGAGAAAAAACGCGTTAAAGATCCTCTTGTCCAGCCCTTCAGCGCTCATTTGCACGACATTAAGCTAAGCCCTCCCCCATCACTCACTGCGTGCATATGGACGAGTGTAATCCGATTGCAAACGGATTGGGATCGTATCGGATTCATGTGCACAGGCTAAGGATCGTATAGGGATTGGTTTTGTGAATCCGATTGGAACCCCTGGCTTATGCCGATAGTAATCCGCTCGGTGCCATTTTATGCAGGATATCGGATCGGATTGGCGTACTGCGCATGCGAGGGAATTTTCGCCAGGGATTTCACCCGGAAGTGGCAAGAGGCGCAGACGCCGTCATAAGTAGCGATTGTTGTCGGAAAAGTCAGATGAAATCATGGCTGCGAAGAAAGAATGCACAACATGTACACCAATGCTGCTCCGTCAAACTCCTCGAGCGCCATCTTTGTATACCGCAACATGGTTTGTTGTGTTTTTATTGAGTAGCCATCACCCGGAAGTAGTTGGACGACAGCGCCACATAGGGTCGCTGACAATTATCCGATTACACGAGTTTCATGTGCACTGGGACAATTATATTTTGTTAAAATGGAAATGCTTTTAGAACAAAAAGTCCATATAATCATTCAATAATTCAATAATTAAGTTAAATTAAGTTAAAAATCACCTGTATTGTCAATTTAATACAATACAAAATAGTACGTATAGGACACTACTGGTTTATTCCTGCTTTAGTGTATAATATATACTCACACAGACACTGTCCTATAACACACCGCACACTCAACTATATACTGTCTCCTCAGTGATCATTAGCTCAGATTACAGCTCAGATTACAGCTCGTCACAAAATAAATCTGTGTAATGATCAGAGTGTATTCAAGAAGGATAGAAGGACAGAAGAAGGAGAAGGACAGAAGAAGGATAGAAGGACAGAAGAACAACAGAAGAAGGACAGAAGGACAGAAGAAGGACAGAAGAAGAAGGACAGAAGAAGGACAGAAGAAGAAGAAGAAGGACAGAAGGATAGAAGAAGGACAGAAGAAGAAGGATAGGACAGAAGAAGGACAGAAGGATAAAAGAAGGACAGACGAAGGACAGAAAAAGAAGGACAGAAGGAGAGAAGGACAGAAGAAGGACAGAAGAACAGAAGAAGAACAGAAGGATAGAAGGACAGAATAAGAAGGACAGAAGGATAGGACAGAAGTATAACAGAAGAAAAACAGAAGGATAGAAGGACAGAAGAAGGACAGAAGGATAGAAGGACAGAATAAGAAGGACAGAAGGATAGGACAGAAGTATAACAGAAGAAAAACAGAAGGATAGAAGGACAGAAGAAGGACAGAAGGATAGGACAGAAGATGAAGGACAGAAGAAGGATAGAAGGACAGAAGCACAGAAGAAGGATAGAAGGACAGAAGGAGGACAGAAGAAGGACAGAACAAGAAGAAGGATAGAAGAAGCAGGACAGAAGAAGGACAGAAGGACAGAAGAATGACAGAAGAAGAATAAGAAGGACAGAAGAAGGATAGAAGGACAGAAGGATAGAAGGAGGACAGAAGGACAGAAGAAGGACAGAAGAAGGATAGAAGGACAGAAGAAGGATAGAAGGACAGAAGAAGAATAAGGACAGAAGAAGATTAAGAAGGACAGAAGAAGAAGGACAGAAGGACAGAAGAAGAAGGACAGAAGAAGAAAGACAGAAGAAAGAAAAAATAAAGAAAAAATAGGAGAAGAAAGACGAAGAAAAAGAAAGAAGAAGATCACTGTGTCGTCTTGTGTTTCTGTAACTGAAATGGCTGCTGCCTCTTGACCAGAACTTTCACACAAAAAAAGTCATCTCAGAGTTTTTTTTAATCCTGGTTAAATAAAAACAGGTTGAATTTGTATTTAGTGTGGAAAAATACAGATGTGTTTATTGTGGAATCCCCAAAGATGAAAGAAATGTAAGTATTTTGAAGTAAATGTAATATCCAGAGCTACACTTCCCCTCCCTGCCCAGAAGGAGCCGTACCTCCCCAGGTGACGTTCTCCGGGATCACGCCCAGCTTCTTCCTGACCGGTCCGTTCATCAGCTCACTCAGTGAACGTTTGTGGAGACGGCCGACGTGGCGACGGAACTGAAGAGCTGTCAGAGAGCACATCTCACACACCGTTCTCATTTTACACAGTCACAACATCTCAGACAGAGTGGCTTCCTCACACATGAAGTCTTCTCCTGGGCGTGCTGTGACCTTCTCGTCTGCGTCTTGGGTCAGGATGTTGTAGAAGTTCACGTTGTTGGTGTTCTATCAAAAACATTTTAGATTTAAGTGTTTTTGAATGAACAGAACATACAAATCTGGACATTTTTAAACAGTAAAACACTGTGCTGTCCAGATGGAATAGTGAATAAGGAGGAGGAGGAGTAGTAGTAGAAAGAAGATGAAGAAAGGAGAAGAAGAAGAAAGCAGGAGAAGGAAGGTGAAGAAGAAAGGAGAAGGAAGAAAAAAGAAAGAAGCAAGACGAAGAAAAAGAAAGAGAAGGAAGATGAAGAAAGAAGAAGATGATGCAGATGAAGAAGAAAGAAGGGTGACGAAGAAGAAAGAAAAAAGGAGAAGAAGAAAGAAGAAGCAAGAAGAAGAAGAAAGAAGGAAAAGGAAGATGAAGAAAGATGAAGAAAAAGAAAGGTGAAGAAAGAAGAAAGGTGAAGGAAGATGAAGAAAGAAAGGAGAAGAAGAAGAAAGCAGGAGAAGGTGAAGAAGAAAGAAGGAAGAAGAAAGAAGGTGAAGAAAGAAGGAAGAAGAAGAAGAAGAAGAAAGAAGGTGAAGGAAGAAGAAAAAAGAAAAAGAAGAAGAAAGAAGAAAGAAGGAGGAGAAGGAAGATGAAGGAAGAAGATGAAGAAGAAGAAAGAAGGAGAAGAAGAAGAAAGAAGGAGAAGGAAGATGAAGGAAGAAGAAAAAAGAAAGAAGAAGAAGAAAGGAGAAGAAGAAACAAGGAGAAGGAAAACGAAGACAGAAGGAGAAGAAAAAGAAGGAGAAGATGAAGAAAGAAGAAGAAAGGAGAAGAAAAAAGGACAAGAAGAAACAAGATCAAGGAAGGAGGAGAAGAAGAAGAAAGAAGGAGAAGGAAGACAAAGGAAGAAGAAAAAAGAAAAAGAAAGAAGAAGAAAAAGAAGATGAAGAAGAACAGAAACATTGTGTCGTCTGTGTCTTGTTCGTCTCTGTACTGGAACAAACTGGTCTAAACCTGTTTGTGTCTCACCTTCTCCACCACAGACTCGGCGAGGGACCAGAGCTCTGTGGCCTTGAGGAAGTGCCCATTCTCCACGGCGTCCTGCACCTCCTGCGCCACGGCGTTCACCTCGGCGAGCCCCACGTCGTCCAGGAGAGACTGCACGAAACACAGCGAAAAAACAGGAAGAGTTTATTTTGTGCTAAAATGTGCAAAGTTAAAGGTACACTGCATGACTTATCGCCACGGAAATGTTATTGCTTTGCCTGGAATGTTCCACAGTATAGATTAAACCTGTCTGTCACCAGGGAGACAAGCAGGTTAGAGCACTACGCTGCATCACGGGTCAGATCTGTGGAGAGTCGCCCTTATTCACAGAAGGAATTCAAAATAAACTGTATTTTTGAGCAACAGAGACACACGTGATGAATAAATGCTGCTAATGCTAATATGTTTAAAGTCATACTATGGAACATTCCGGGGAAAACAATAACATCTCCATGGAGACAAGTAGAAAGTGAAAAGTGCGCAGTGCACCTTTAAGTTCAGAATATGAAGAAGAAAGGAGAAGAAGAAAGAAGGAGAAGGAAGATGAAGATGAAGAAGAAAGACAAAGAAAGAAGAAAGAAGAAGAAAGGAGAAGCAAGACGAAGAAGAAATAGAAGAAGAAGAAAGGAGAAGAAAGGAAAAGGAAGATGAAGAAAGAAGATGAAGAAAGAAGGAGAAGAAGAAAGAAGGTGAAGAAGAAAGAAGAAGACGAAGAAGAAAAAGAAAAAAGAAAAAGAAGATGAAGAATGGAGAAGAAAGATGAAGAAGAAAGAAGAAGAAAGAAGATGAAGAAGAAGAGAGAAGGAAGAAGAAAGAAGGAGAAGAAAGAAGGAAGATGAAGAAGAAGAAAGATGAAGAAGAGAGAAGGAAGAAAGAAGGAGAAGAAAGAAGGAAGATGAAGAAGAAAGAAGATGAAGAAGAAAGAAGGAGAGGAAAGAAGGAAGATGAAGAAGAAAGGAGAGGAAAGAAGGAAGATGAAGAAGAAGAAAGATGAAGAAGAGAGAAGGAAGAAGAAAGAAGGAGAGGAAAGAAGGAAGATGAAGAAGAAAGAAGGAGAGGAAAGAAGGAAGATGAAGAAGAAGAAAGATGAAGAAGAGAGAAGGAAGAAGAAAGAAGGAGAGGAAAGAAGGAAGATGAAGAAAGAAGATGAAGAAGAAAGAAGGAGAGGAAAGAAGGAAGATGAAGAAAGATGAAGAAGAGAGAAGGAAGAAGAAAGAAGGAGAAGAAAGAAGGAAGATGAAGAAGAAGAAAGATGAAGAAGAGAGAAGGAAGAAGAAAGAAGGAGAGGAAAGAAGGAAGATGAAGAAGAAAGATGAAGAAGAGAGAAGGAAGAAGAAAGAAGGAGAGGAAAGAAGGAAGATGAAGAAGAAGAAAGATGAAGAAGAGAGAAGGAAGAAGAAAGAAGGAGAGGAAAGAAGGAAGATGAAGAAGAAAGATGAAGAAGAGAGAAGGAAGAAGAAAGAAGGAGAGGAAAGAAGGAAGATGAAGAAGAAAGATGAAGAAGAGAGAAGGAAGAAGAAAGAAGGAGAGGAAAGAAGGAAGATGAAGAAGAAAGAAGATGAAGAAGAAAGAAGGAGAGGAAAGAAGGAAGATGAAGAAGAAGAAAGATGAAGAAGAGAGAAGGAAGAAGAAAGAAGGAGAAGAAAGAAGGAAGATGAAGAAGAAGAAAGATGAAGAAGAGAGAAGGAAGAAGAAAGAAGGAGAGGAAAGAAGGAAGATGAAGAAGAAAGATGAAGAAGAGAGAAGCCGCTCATCCGTTTCGCCGCTCATCCGAGAGGCTTCGTCAGAGCTGACGAAGCCTCTCGGATGAGCGGCGAAACGTTGAAGAAGAAAAAAGAAAAAGATGAAGAAGAAGAAGAAGATGAAGAAATAAGAAAGGAACGAAGGAAGAAGAAAGTATAAGTTTGATTGTGGGACATAACATCTCCATGGTGACACAACCGCCCCACACAAGAAAAGTTACGCATTGCTTCTTTAAATTTGCTCTATAAATGTTTTTGTTTTTGTTCAAATGAATGAAACTGTTCAAAAGAAGCAGACATGTACTTACGGTGGTGTAGAGGTACGGCCCCCACGTCATCACAGAGTCTAATGGAATGAAAATATTAATACAAAATATAAAAGAACACTTTAGTAACAAGTTAAAATAAATCTGTTAGAAACTCGAATCTCAAAGTGAATTTCTCATTACGACAACAAACAAACACTGGACTAATGAACAAATATGGTTCATTACGTCATGATATCTTTTTTGTGTTTGTTTGTTTCATTCCTAAAGTATAAAAAGACAACAGTGTGAAAAAAATACAAAAAATTGAATGAAAGGAGCAGAAAGAAGAGTAATCTTACCAAACATTTCATCAATACATTCCATTTCAATCACAATTATTGATCACTTGTAAACAGAAAGCTTCATTTTTACACGCAGCAACTTAGTTTTCTTTTTCGTACATACACATTACACTGGATTTTATGTGTTTTTTAAATGTCGTTATTGGACTTGATTCTTTGATTTCTTTGTCAACACTTTTCACAGAAATAACCATAACTTTGGTTCCTTTTAAATTGTAGTTCTTGTTCTCATGTCATACAGTCTGAATATTTACAGGAAACACTCTGCACTTTGCTTTATACGTGACTTTGAGGAGACTTAATTCGACAAAATCACACATTTTCAACACTTTAAGTTGAACAGATAATGGGTTGGACGCTCTGACTGTTGGTGATGATTCTCAAAACCCTTTTCTGTAAAATAAATAATGTCTGTAGGTGAGTTTTACATGTTGACCTCCACATTTCCACACAGGACATCAGATATCCAACCCATTTGTCCAACTTAAAGTGTTGAAAATGTCGCGACCTGAAGGTTGAAAAATGCTGCATTAAACAAATCTCGCTTTTATTCATTACGGGGGTTTCTTTCGCTCAAAAATACAGTAATTCCTTCAGTGAAGTGGTTCCTCCACCAAAAAAAAAAAAAGTGAAGTATTCCTTCACTCGCTTTTCTATTTACTCAACAAAACTAAACATTTTAACTTAAAGGGATATGCCACCCCCAGGTCAAATTTGGGCATCTCCCCACAGTCCAGAGACTAAAATAAGTGGTGGAAAGTGTTTTCCTGCTCACCCAGCCATTGTCCGAGTCTGTCGCCACTGACCGCCGCGGTATCTGCAGCTCCTCCGCCTTAGACTGGAGTCTAACGTCGCCAGAGAAAGATTTCGGCCAAAAGGAATTAATTTGCTCGATGCGTTTCCCAATTACTTTGTGTGTAGTGCGCATTCATATCGAGTGCAAATAAATGTGCAAATCAACACGGAGAGCTTGCCTTGGTCATTTTGGGTGGGAACTATTTTCCAGTGCGGAAGAATACAGCCGAATCACGCAGCACGCTGCCAGGGGAATCCCTGTTACGCACCGGGAAGGGAGTTCCCCTGTTGCACAACGTGGTGTGTGATTCGGCTGTATTCACGCACCACCGCATTTTTATGTTTTTGATGGAACTAACTAAAACTTGATGCAAAAGGACGACAAAAGCTTTCAGAGGCGATAAAAGCAGACGCTCGGAACTTGAAAACGTTCTTGAAGACGTGGACACCTGCGGCTTATAGACCGGTGCGGCTTATATATGTACAAAAATAAAATTCTTTGAAAATGTTCTTGTAGTTGATGCAGCTTATTCAGGTGCGCTCAATCGTACAGAAATGACGGTAATAATACAGATGTTTTTACGTGATACTGACCCAACGGGGAAATCCAGGAGTCTCCAAGAGCCACTCCAGCAAAGTTACACTTTATAGATCCTTGTGCAATAGCCTGGAACAAAAAATACAGTTAATCATTTTCTACACTCGTTTAGTCTGGAGTTTTCCGTCACCACATGATTTCAGCGTGTCCGCAGTGTTACATGGTATATACAATACTTACACTTTATCTGACACTGGTCTCTATTCTTGCTACTTAATTTGAATTTCTTATGAACAATTACTGTATATTCTTGCCAAATAATTTCTCTTGTGGATCAATAAAGTTTTCCTACGTTTATTAAAAAGGTGCACTGTGTAACTTTCCCTAAAGAAATGATTGTTTTTCCTTGGATGTTACACAGTTTTTACACAGTATTTGGGTACAGTAGCTCACTCGTCATAATATAATAATATAACAGTGGGTAACAAAAAAGAGGAATAGACCCGTGTCAAATGAGACATAATTATGAAAATAAAAATAAGTGAATATGTACAAGTCAAAATAAAATAGAAAAAATCAAATCACAGCTATAAACAGGAGACAAAAACAGCAGTGCAATAATGTACAGACAGAATAAGGTTATCCGTTACTTAAAGGGACAGTGTGTAAGATTTTTACCTGTTAATTACTGAAATTGAAGATACCCATTCAAAAATACATTGTTTTCCTAGCCTTTTCACTTCCATCATGAAATCAAAGTATTCTTTTGGACTTAGATATAGTCACATAAAAGGGGGATCTTCCCCATATAGAGGCAGCCATTTTGAATACGAGAGCCACAGAAGGACATTTGGGCTCATCCTTCGCCTCGGCTCCTGCTAACAGCTGCTTAGCCGCGCTGCGTTTGGGAGTGAAGGACAGAAGGAGAGAAGGGGAAGGGGAGGGGGGAAGGGGGGAGCCTGTGTAAAGAAGCATGCTGCCGGATCACACATCGTAATGGATACAACACGTATTTTGGACTAAATTGTTTTACTGGATTTTATTCGCTGGATCCTTATGGACAGATTGAGACCAAGTTTATGATGAAATACAGAGTTTGACCTGTGCAAAGCCTTCAAAGGTAAGCTAAGTAAGCTAAGTTTTGTGCTTTTCTGTATAAAAGCCCCATGTGCTCGGGGAGTGATTGTTTTGCAGGGAAATGAATTGCATAGTCAAAAAGAGGAGACTGTAAGGTTTCATTTGATGTGTAGATTGTCATGAATCATGATCGGGATTGTGTGTTTTCATGCGAAAAGAAAAAAAAAAAAGTGAACGGGGGACCGCGCTTTATGTATACAGCGGTGCGCGGTTCGTGCGCGGGCACGCGAGATCTCGGCGCTACGTCGCGTCCGGGTGACCCTCGAGGTCTGCCATAGCCAAAAGAGGAAGTGGAATAGCTAGTAACCACCTATGCGCCACGAATCCTACACACTGTCCCTTTAAAGGAGAATTAACGTTTTTTACAATCTGAGCCTTATTTCAGTAATAAAACAAGTTGTTTTACTCACCCATAGCACTTTGGTGTCATATGGAGCATTTCCGGAGATGTTTTAGTTTAGCGATATCCGTAACGTGAGTTCTCGGGGCACATGTTTGCGGTCTCCAAATAACACAAACTTTATCACTTTTCAAATCATAGAAGCTCAGTGTCTTAGTCTACGATTTCGTTTGAGTCAAAAGTGCCTCTAATCCGAGATTTATCCATAGTTTGGAGTAGATGAGGAGGACAGTCGCATGTGCGGAGTCACAGCTGATTTCGCTCTCAGCTCTCGGGACCCAAACATGAAAGGCAAAGCTGTAAGACGTTTGGACCATCGTGTTTGCAGTACCCACTTCAGTCAGGACCATTTTTTACCAGCAAAGGAAAAGAAAGAAGGCCAGCGGATTCAGCGCACAATTCTGAGAAGTAATGCGAAACCGACAGCTGTTCTCATCTGAAGTCCTCTTCAGCCTCAAAGTCCCAATCTTCTGCCATGTGTCGCTCGCAACAGAAAAGTTCTGAGCGTTTTCTTATCTGCAAAATCAGCTGTGACTGAGCACATGTGCACTGTCCTCCTCATCTACTCGAAACTATGGCTAAATCTCGGATTAGAGGCACTTTTGACTCAAACTAAAGTGTAGACTAAAACTACTTTCCTTCCTTCTTTCCTTCTGTACTTCTTTCTTTCCTTCCTTCCTTATTTCCTTCCATACTTCTTTCTTTCCTTTCTTCCTTCCATCTTTCTTTCTTTCCTTCCTTCCTTCCTTCTTTCCTTCCTTCCGTACTTCTTTCTTTCCTTCCTTCCTACTTTCCTTCCCTCTTTCCTTCCTTCTTTCTTTCCTTCCTTCCTTCCGTACTTCTCTTTCCTTCCTTCCTTCCTTCCTTATTTCCTTCTGTACTTCTTTCCTTCCTTGCTTCCCTTACATAATTCTTTCTTTCTTTCCTTCCTTCGTTCCTTCCTTCCTTCCGTACGTACTTCTTTCTTTCCTTTCGTACTTCTTTCTTTCCTTCCTTCCTTCCTTATTTCCTTCTGTACTTCTTTCTTTCCTTCCTTCCTTCTATCTTTCCTTCTTTCCTTCCTTCCTTCCTACTTTCCTTCCTTCTTTCCTTCTGTACGTCTTTCTTTCCTTCCTTCCTTCCTTCCTTATTTCCTTCTGTACTTCTTTTCTTTCCTTCCTTCCTTCTTTCCTTCTCTACTTGAAATTATGGCTAAATCTCGGATTAGAGGCACTTTTGACTCAAACAAAAGTGTAGACTAAGACATTGAGCTTCTATGATTGGAAAAGTCCTAAAGTTTGTGTTATTTGGTGACTGCAATCGCCTGTCCCGACCACTCACGTTACGGATATCGCAAATCTAAAACATCTCTGGAAGTGCTCCATATGACACCAAAGTGCTATGGGTGAGTAAAACAACTTGTTTTATTACCGAAATAAGGCTCAAATTGTAAAAGACGTTAATTCTCCTTTAAGATTGAGCTGTTAGATTATTTCTTATATGATGAAAATTTGATCGATTCCATTTGATTTTATTCACTGTTCTGTTTGAACGATGTTGTGGGTCCAGTGTAACTCTCAGATACTTCACTTCATGGACCAGTTTCAGTTTTGATCCAAGAACAAATACATCTGGGTCTGTATCCGCACCAGGGTTTTTTAAGAAAAACATACAGATTTGGAGATATTAAGATGTAATTGTGAATTTTGTACCTCTGACATATCACCCGACAGGTCCTGTGTTTTTAGAGTGAACGCACAAAACTGCACCTTCAGCGTACGTCTACGGAAGCCCACAGAGGCCATGTTCGTAATGATTATTTTCCACCTTAATAACGAGAACATTAACTTCAGATTTCAAGAAAACAAAGAGTTATTCCGTCTCAAAACATGAAACATTCTGGATGTTGTAGTTCTAACATATCACCACTAGATGTCACTGTGGAGAGAGTTTCGAACTGTTTCAGCTCCGACACAATCGCTTCAGCTGCTTCAGTGTTTCATGAAGCCTCACTTTGCCCGTCACCATTATCTCCGTCGGTAAATACGAAGTCGGGCCAGTCTTCTGTGGAGGTGCTGCGGAATAATCTGGAAATGATCCTTCCTTCTTTCCTTATGTACTTCTTTCTTTCCTTCTTTCCTTCCTTCTTTCCTTCCTTCCATACTTCTTTCCTTCCTTCTTTCCTTCCTTCCATACTTCTTTCCTTCCTTCCTTCCTTCCATATTTCTTTCTTTCCTTCTTTCCTTCCTTCCATACTTTTCCTTCCTTCCTTCCATACTTTTCCTTCCTTCCTTCCTTCCATACTTCCTTCCTTCCGTACTTCTTTCTTTCCTTCCATCCTTCCGTACTTCTTTCTTTCCTTCCTTCCTTCTTTCTACAGTTTTACAGAATTAAAAAACGTAACACAATCTCCCCGTGTCAACCCCTGATCAATATATTGCCTTATCAGCTGATCGATTATTATTCCAGACATTCTAATGACCAAAAACGCGTCTGTTCAGAATGAGAAATAGCCCCAAACTCAGACTGTCACAACGTGGAGGTAGATGTTTACGTTGTTTTCTCGAGATCACAAATTAATTATCTAGAAAAAATATTGCTTATGAATATGTCCTCTGTCGACAAATTTGGGGTAAGTTAATAATGTTCATGTTAAACAGCAACGTTCCAGGCAGAGCAATAACATCTCCATGGAGACAAACTGCCAGAAAAGATACACAATGCGCCTTTAAGTCTAAATTTAGAATCACGGTGTGACGCTCACCTTCGTCAGCTCCATAGAGATCGCAGCGGCCATCTTACCTCCGTAGGACTCGGAGAAGATGTAGAAGGGAACGGTCTGCAAAATGACATTTCGTTATTAAAATACAGCGCGTTTACGAGTTATATTTGTGAAGTTTAAGCGCAGCAGACCTGAAATTCCCTCTGCGAGCTGAAGAAGTTCCTGAGCAGCACCAGCATGTCCGAGGCCACGGTGGACACATTGGTGGCGTATGCGCCCTCTGTGTCGGTGTAACTAAAGCCGGTGCCCACGGGGTTATCCACGAACAGCACGCTCGCCGACTGCACCTGAACGCATCACAGAGAGAGAGAAGAACGTCAAAAACACAACGACCTCGTATCCTTGGGCAACACACTTCATCCAACTGTCTGTGTGAATGAATGCCCAACTGTGGAATAATCAGTGGTAAAAAATATTGAAATATTGAATCATTTAATGTGATGATACAGTATCGATATCATGGGCTGCTGTATTGATACATCACCAAGAGTATTTTTTGGTAGACAGTAATCCGTCGTTTATCGCGGGGGTTAGGTTCCAGAAATAGCCCGCAATAAGAGAAATCCGCGAAGTAGGACAACTTTATATTTTACAATTATTCTACATGTTTTAAGGCTGTAAATGCCTCACCACACACATTATACGCTTTTCTCAGACTGGAATTAATGTTTTCTCACATTTGTCTCTAGTTTAAACACTCAAACTTTCATAGATTTTCAACAAAATGTATTAATAGTGACGCGTGGGGGGGGACACGGCCCCGGGAGCCCCGCCGTACACACGAGGAGCACTGCCACGTCCCGAGACGCAACGCGCACCAACCCCTTGGAGAAGTGTGCGACACGTGCTGCTCTGTCACGGATTTGTCCACGATGAGGGGTTAATCGTGGACAAATCCGTGACAGAGCAGCACGTGTCGCGCGTACACCGGGGCTGCGAGCACGAGAGAGAACCGCGGCGCCCGGACTGCATGCTCTCAGCCCGAGCCACAAACCGAACACCCACAAACGAACGCAAGAGCCGCACGGAGTGATTTAATCCTGGTTTAGTCCAGGTCTAGACCTGGTCCAGTCCTGGTTTAGTCCAGGGCCAGTCCAGGTTTAGACCTGGTTTAGACCTGGTTTAGTTCTGGTCTAGACCTGGTTTAGTCCACGTTTAGTCCTGGTCTAGTCTCTTAGCCAATCAGGATGCAGAACACAATGTTACACTATAAAAAAAATTTGAAAAAAAATTTTTTTTTTGAAAAAAAAAAAAATCCGCAAAACAGCGAGAGCGCGAACAGTGAACCGCGATAGAGCGAGGGTTCACTGTATTTCACCAAATTATTTTGTTACAGAGCTATAGTTTTGCTGTTTGTTTAGACCAGGGGTGTCAAACTCATTCTGGTCCGGGGGCCGTATCCAACCTACTCTGATCCCAAAGGGGCCGGATCAGAAAACTCATGGCAAATACACCCCAAAAATAGCAAAAAGTCCAAATGTTTGTGTAGAGAAACACAAATCTATTACAGAAGTCTTTTTTATTTGATGAACTTTCTTTTACAAAATTATATCATTATGAACAACCTGAAACTTTAATAAAGGGATAGTGCGTTGTTGTTTTTTTTATGTTCATCTGTATGACTTCCCCTTCAACAGTGTCCTGAGATTAACACAGATTTACCCATGACCGCTTGATCTGGTCCCGGTTCTCCTCCGGTAACGTAGCTCATAAACGTAGTTCCGGGAAGTTTGCAGGAACAATTTAATAAAGCTTGTTTTTCTTCTCAAAACATCATTTGTCCGAAAAGTGATATATATGCGTCCTGTTAACTTTAAGCAGATGTTTACGGCGGCATCTGCCGTAAGCGGATGTTTACAAGTGAACAGGCTAATAGAGCTAACCTGAGCGCCGTGATACGAATCTATAGAGAAAATATGCGAATGCAAATTATGCAGCTGAATTTTTAGCGAACAACTGTTTGTGATGCAAATATATCACTTTACGTGTTACGTCTTGGCCGAGGGGAAACCAGGGCACAACATTTAAAGGAAAAATCCCAAAAACCACCAGCAAACTCACAATAACTACTAAACTAAAATACTAAAACTAATAAACTACATCGGCCCCTAGGACTGTCGGCCCACCGGGAAAATGCCCGGTATGCCCGATTACCAGTCCAGGCCTGACTTCAAGGCAATACATTAATATTGCAAGTTTTGGGTTCTGTTTTTTCCTTTGTAATACTTTGACAACATTATATCTGTACACAACTGCTCGTCATTCTGCCTCAAGACAGTTTGATTAGAATATACGAACTTACACCCGTTAATTACGACATTACACAGCATTAGATCGAACGTCCTCCATACCCATGTGGTGTCTCTGGGCTTCAGGTCTCCATCCAGAGGACCGATCTCCGCAAAGTTCCCGAAACCTGTCCCAGAGCCTCCGGGACCACCCTGGACACACAAGCAAATGTCAACACCCCCAAACCTGAGCAGCCAAAACACACATTTACTCACAGTCTAACGGATTCAGGGAGACGGGAGTTCAGAGCGACCGTTCTATATCGGTCAGTTCCGCTTTTTGAAGCTAAAATAAATCTAGCACACTTAGTCATGGTAAATGTGAGAAAATATCACATGTTGGGAATAGTATTTTGGGCTCGTTCATCAATCTGAAACCCCTGAGTAAATACTGCTATAAATATATAAGATTTTGATTTTAAATTCCACAAACATCCTGACCTAAAGTGTCCCCAGATACGAGGTGAAGACAGTATGTTCAGATCAAATATAACTTCTACTGATACTACCTTGTAATGCTGAATTATTCTTAGCTACAAAAACATTGAACGTGATGGTCAAGTTGTTATAATGTGGTTTCAAAAGTTCAAGACTCCATGCACAGCTTCCAGGTGCTGGTAAGAGCAGGAACATTCAACAATTCCAAGAAAGAAAAAAAACACTTGACTTTCTTCTTTATTAGGCTAGAGCGAACAATGCATTTTCGCCTCAACAGCGTCATCAGGTTAACTCAGGTATTATCTGAGTCGTGCCAGGTGCGACTAAATACCATCATGTTTTTTTCCTTAAAGTCATATTCTTTTTTTTATGCAATATATAATACATATATAATGAAAAAAGTGCAATTTTTTTTATTTATTACTGCACTTAAACACTCTGTGCCCCGTTTTTAGACCCTCACCCACAGTTTGAGGACCCCTTCTTTGATTTAAAATTTTTTAAACATAAATTTAGATTACTTTTTGCTTTGCACTTAGTTTTGCTCTTCTAATCAGAGGCATTGAGGAGGAGCTTATGTGCGCTATGAGCAGGAGGAGCGAGAGCCTGAAAAGTCGAGGAGCGGCGCACTCACTTGAGGCACGGACAGGTAGGATGTTTTCTAAAGTTTAACCTGCCCTGTGATACACGCTGGTACGCAAAGGTACACGCGAACAAGCTCCAGACGAGCACAAGAGCTCGCGCGGCCCGCACACCGGTAGAAGTTTAAAGGTCACATGACATGGTACTTCTTGATGCTTTTATATGGCTCCTTAATGGTTCCCTAATACTGTAAATGAATCCTTCTTCAAAATCAACACTCAGTGCATGAGAAACAGAGATAAGATGAGAAAGAGTCATAAATGTCACTCTGGAACACTCCATTATGGGTGTTGTTGCTTGAATGCAAATGAGGACAGAGATGGCCTATAGTAGCGGGTGGGGCCGTGGCCAAACTCTCCACTCTTTCCTTTTCAGCTGTGCGCTGTGACCCACTTCCGTGTTTTTGCGCGGAGGGAGAGATGAGAAGCATTCCATTGACAAATAAACACATTTCCACAGAAAATAAAATTAAACCACTGCTGTTTCAGATATCCACAGGCTCAGATAAAGGACTTCCGAGCCTAGAAACACTCGCAAGTTCCTCCAGGCAAATAAAAAAACGCATTTCGCATTGCCTAGCGCATTCGCAGTCCAAACTCTCTGGGCGTGATTTACAGAGACGCTGAGTACAGACAGACGGGGGTGGAACTGCATTTGCATTTCTTTTTTCGAGCTGACGTCAATAAGTTTCCTTGTTCAAAATCGCCCGTTTGAGCTCCGATTTTTTCTAACGCAGAAAAGGATCGCAATGCTCATTTCGCAACTTTTAACCATGGGAAGGGGGGGCCTAAACAGGGTAGGGGAGCTCACATTAATGTTCAAAAACCTCAGAAAGTGAAAATTTCATGCCATGGGACCTTTAATACGAGACGCGTACTTTTGTTTCTGAATACTGAATTCCGTTTTTCAAGGGATGGTTGGCAACCCTAAACACAACTATACATATATACAGGGTGTCCATAAAGTCCCTTTACAATTTAAAAAAATAACTGAAAAGGCAGTTGATGACATACTATCTTAACCAGATTTGTTTTATTTTAATCTTTTAATTAACATTTTAATTTTATTTTAATTAGTGTTTATTAAAGTTTTTATTAACATTAAAGCAAGATGGTGCATTGGGGACTGCATGTTCGTCACTTCCTCAATCAAACATTTCCAGACCGATGGATTGGTAAGGATGGGCCAATTCCATGGCCACCGTGTTCACCTGACATCACTCCTTTGGACTTCTTTATCAAACAAAGGTACGGGACATTGCTAGCTTGAAGCAAAGGATTTGTGAAGCCGTTGCCACCATTAGTGAGACTATCCTACAACTAATGGTGCCCATATAGAGGTCTATTAAAAGAAGGGAAAAAACTTTAATAAACACTCATTCAAATAAAATAAATCTAGTTAATATATCTCAACAACTGCCTTTGTAATAAATTGTTAGATTGTAAAGAGACTTTATGGACACCCTGTATATATACACCCAAAATCTTTCTCAACGGATTTGCACTGATATAAAAAAATGACCCCGACAGCTGACAAAAAAGCAGAAATCCGCTAAAAAGCAGAAGTCTTTCATTCCTGTGGATTAAAAATGCTATTACTGCAAAATGAGGCTAAATACAGACCAACATATTATGTCAATTGTGCTCTATGGAGTCTGATAGGCTCACATCCAGTAAAAATAAAGTTTTAGTGTGAGAATTTTGATATCTTCTATAATCTTCATTGTTACACCACCTGCATTTGTGTGTCATATCATATTTCTTCAGTAATGAAAGTGACATTTGATACTGACTGACGGAGAACAGGAAATACGAACTTAACAAAACATCACATGGCAAAAGGTCAAAATCTACTTTTGGTTTCACCTGTATTTGAAGAATACTTTGCTCATAGTGAACAATATTACACAACTTTACTCAGATCAGGTTATGCTACCCTTTTATTCTGACTTTTCCTTGTTCTCCTGAGACCTTCTTGACTCCAGACCCACTTTTCTGCCCTCTCACCTGCAGCCACATGACCAGGGGCAGGTCCTTGTACCCTGCAGATGGAGAGTCCGCGTAGTAAAGCCACCAGAACATGTGTGCCCCATCTCGGACCGTCACGTAACCCCAGGCCTCCTTGCCCTGCAGTGGACTGGGGAGCCCTGGGCCAAAAATCAATCAATCAATCAAAGTTTACAGTATTAGTAGGACACATTTGTGCTTATTGTGAGTGAGATTGCATAATTTGGCAGTAGAAATCACGATCTGTTATTATTATTTATTATTATTTGCATTATTTATTATGATTTTTTATATATATTTGCCTAATGCGTCATAAACATTCTTACACATTAATAAAACGTGTGCACGTGGCTAAGATATAAATTGGTATATAACACACACAAACAATAACTTAATAAACAGTACCTTTTGTAAATAAAGTAGCGAAAATGAGCAGTAGGAAAGAAGAGAATTGTAGCCGGTCCATTGTTGATGAAAAATGTGGCGCTTCACTTTAATGGGGCAGGTCACATGACCACTCCCAGGTCTGGTCAGCTGACTAACTATTTTTATTTCTCTTTCTTTGTTTTTGTTCAATCCTTCTATTCTTTCTTCACATTTTGTATTGAATATGTAATATAGCCTACTGTGGAAGCCGTAATGTTATATACTAAAGATACATCTAACTTAAACAGTGCTGTATTTGTTTGTCAATAAAAAAGTTATTAATTAAATATTTTATCAATTATTAAACGACATAGCGGATACAATAAATTAAACATCGTTAGTATAATAATAATAATTATCTCTTCTTTTTTTTTAAATCAAATTTGTACTAAAATCGAGTTCTCGTTCAAGGCACCGCGAGATACACTTGAAGTTTCCAGAAAACTCCTGACTTTCAAAATAAAACAGACAGTTACATTTTCCTATGTTTGTTTTCCAATTTCTTATCTTAAAACTCAAATTAATTTGCATTTTAGTTTATACTTTTTCCATAAATGTTAAAATAATTTGTCATAATGTTTAAATTAAAGCTGTGTTGAAAAAAGTAAAATCCCTCAGCATTACTTTGAAAGCGTCACCGGAAGCGCGTCCGGCATCCTCCTGTACCCGCTTCTATGTCAGGCATGTTTTTGGGCATGAAAAAGCTCCGTGCAGTCGCTTTAGTTTTCTAGTTTTTAGACCTAAATGTAACTCGCCATGGCGGCCAGCTTCATCCGTGTGCGGCTGCACTTTGACTACGCCCCGCCGGCCGCGCTGGGCTGCCGCATGTGCTGGCTCCTGGTGGACCTGCGCTCCTGCCGGGTGGTGGCCGACCTGGAGGGCGTCATCCGGGACAAGTTTGAGCTGAGCCACGGGAGCATCGTCAGCCTGTTCATCGAGGACTGTTACCTGCCCCACACCGAGAGCGTCCAGGTGGTGCGGGACAACGACTGTGTGCGGTGAGACTCTGCGGGGAGAGTGTGTGAGGAGATAAGATAAAATAAGATGTGTGAATAATCCCTCAGTCGTCCAGGTAGAATCCATGGTAAAAGGAGAAATTCAATTTGTCAACTGGACAAAGTTTTTTGGGTCGAAGACGTTTCGCAGCTCATTCAAGCTACTTCGTCAGTTCTGTAGCTTGGATGAGCTGCGAAACTTCTTTGACCAAAAAAACTTTGTCCAGTTGACAAATTGAATTTCTCCTTTTACCATAAAATAAGATAAGATTTTATTGATCTCACACAGGAGATATTCACTTGACACATTAGCTCCAGGTAGTTTAGTGCAAAGAAAGTTAGAACAAAAAAAGTGCATGCAGACAAGATAGGTAGTAATAATAAAATAAGTAAATAAGAGAATGTAGAAAAAGAAAATTGCATGTTTAGACTATATAGTGGAGTTATACAGTGGGGGATGAAGGATCTGCGGTCAGGAGAGACTTTAGACTTTTATTGTCCCAAGGGGAAATTCATTTTCACGCACACAAAGCTTGTTTGACATAGACAGCAACAACACAACAAACACATAAACATCACAATCAAGATTCAAGATTTTTCAAGGTTCAAGATTGTTTATTTGTCATACGCAGGATCAATACAAGGTCAACAATGCAATGAAATGCTTAGGATCAGAGGAACCGTTGACTCGCCAAGATAGTCGAGAAGTGCTAATAACAGCAATAATAGTACATGGTAAAAAGTGTTGCAGAAAGTGCAGGGGAAGAAGTAAACAATATAATAAAAAATATGTAATAAAATACAAGGTACAGGTAGGATTAAATAAGGTGTAAATAGAGTATTTCACAGGTTGCACATAATATAGTATAGTATAAATATTGCACAGGTAACAGTAGTTTACAGTGAGGTAGTGACGAACATGATACATTCATATGGAGCAGCAGCAGTAAACATATTATGCATAATAATGAAAAGTAGTTTAGTGCAGTATTATTGAGAGTTCAGTATTATTTAGAGTATTACCCAGAGTTCAGTAGTCTGACAGCTTGGGGGTAATGGCTGTCTTTGAGTCTTTTTGTGCAGTGAGACTCTGGGGGGAGAGTGTGTGAGGAGCAGGGCTGGGAGGGTTACTTTAGAAGTGTATTCTGGTACAGTTACTAGTTCCCCCTTAAAATATGTATTCAGTAACGTAATCCAAGAACCATAATATTAAAGTAATGAAACTTGATTACTTTCAATTACTTTGGGATGACTTTACCACCAAATATCCTAAAACGACAACAACAACAAAAAACAATTTTGTGCATTATAAAAGAAACTGAGGAAATCTAATTTGAACAGTAACTTATAGTCCTACAGTGAAAGTGCACAAGTGTTGACCACATAGTTCAGTTTATTAAGAAAAAAAATCCCCTTGTCTTCTTTAAAAATAAAATAATGTTGAAATTTCCACCCGCTAAATGTGTTCTTCTCGGTCAAAGCCATGCCAGGTGTGAGTTTGTTCCATAGAACTGCCAATTGATGACGTGAAGTGTTGCAGTGCATGGGCATGTCTGTACGACAGTTTGTTCTGTTTTCCCTCCATCTCCAGCTTTAAATGAAAAAAAACAAAAACATAAAATGCTTTCAAATTGTAATCCTGCTAAATAATCCCCATTTTCACTAAATGTACCTGTAATCTGAGTACGTCTTCTTTCCTTGTAACTGTAGCGGAATACAGTTACCTTTTTTGGGATCCTTTTACTTAACGATGTTCCATGTATTCAGTTACTCCCCAATAGGGATGCAAATTATCGATTAATTCATTAATTGATAGTTGATTGACCTTATCGATCGATTAACGATTAATTGATAAGCGGCGTTTTTCACCTGAATTTTAGTGTTTCAATAGGGTCTTTAAGAATATAAGCTATAGTAACATAACACTGGGTCATAAATATATCATAGTATTATTATATTGTATATTCCTCAATTAATTATTCCTTAGTAAAAAGCAGACAAATGTATTGATGCTGAATAACAAAATACAGTAATTCCTCGCTCTATCGCGGTTCGTGGATTTTTTATTTTTTTTTTTCAATTTTTTTTTTATAGTGTAACATTGTGTTCTGTCCTGATTGGCTAAGAGACTAGACCAGGACTAAACGTGGACTGGACCAGGTCTAGACCAGAACTAAACCAGGTCTGGACCAGGTCTGGACCTGGACTGGACCTGGACTGGACCGGGACTCGACCGGGTCTGGACCTGGACTGAACCAGGATTGGGCCGCTGCTGGTTTCGTGCGGCTGGTTTGTGGCTCGGGGCCAGCCGCGCGAAGCTCGGGGCCCGCGGTTTGATCTCGCCTCGCGCGTACACCCGGGGCTGCTGAACAGTGCCGTTGGCGCCTGCGGCCGGCTGTGAGTCGAGCTTGGCGCAGTGCGGTGCGCGGTTGCCTTGTTTCGTGACCACGCGGGTGCGCGTGTCCGCGATTAGCGATTAATTACAATTAATGCATTTTATTCGACCAACGTCTTAATCGACAATTAATCGATTAATTGTTGACATCCCTACTCCCCAAGCTTGGTGAGGAGACTGTGTGAGGACAGAGTGTGTGAGCAAAATATCACCATAAAAACTGTTTTCTAATGAAACTCATGGGGACCTAGAATATGCACTGAACAGGGTCGACTTTTGCTTTCTTCTTGCTCATACTCACACTTAAAGAGGCGCTATGTAACTTTTCAGGTTTTGATATCTGTTTGTCTCCATGGGGATGTTACCTTTTTTGTCTGGAGTGTTCCTCAACATGGAATTCCACTTCCATATCTCCATGGAGACAAGCCGGCGACACCATAAGGCCAAGTTACAGGTCAAATCTGTGGAGAGTCAGGCCTGTTCACTGATGAAACGCTAAATTACAATCAGTAATGTGACCATTTCCGTCCAGAAATCTTAGAGGCGATTTATGTTTTTATTATGGATGGACCGCTAAATGCTGCTGAAATATTTAAAGAGTTAATTTGTTATTCTGAACTGAAATTACTAATGCTAATTACTGACTTTTGACCATTTGCATCTGACAGGGTGAAGGTGGACAGTGTCTCAACAACTTTGACATGTCCAGAAGCTTCCGGTAAAAACAAACGCAAGAGACAAAGACCTACAGAAGATGAGGGATCGGTTGAAAATTCATCGAGCTTGGAATTCAAAAAGAAAAAGCGGAAAAGGAGCGTTGTAGAGAGCCCTGCCGTGAACGGTCCTCAGACAGAGACTGAGCAGACGGATACAAACGCGACCAAAAAGGACAAAAAGAGACAAAAGAAGGAGAAACCAAAACCGAAAACGAAAAGTACTCCTCCTCCAGTCAAAGCAAGTCCAAGTGTCAAGAAATCTGCTGAAAATACTCCAAAAATACTTCCTACTACTACTACAAAGAAGCTTCAGAGTAGTTCTTCTTCAAGTACAAGTAGCAGTGAGGATGAAGAACCGGTAAAAAAGATTCCTGCTCCTAAACCGGTATCCAAACCTGCTGTTAATTCCACCCTTGCGTCTCCCAAAACGATCCAAAACGGTCGACCGCCTTCCAAAAAACTCCCCCCTCCATCGCCCTCGTCATCCTCGGACGCGGACTCGTCCTCGGAGGAAGAAGCCAAAACCTCAAAAGCGAAAACGACAAACGATAAGTCGAAATTAGGCGAGGCGTCTTCCAACGACCTGATCCAAAACGGGGGCGATGAAAGCGAGGAGGAGATCCAGTTGGTGATCAAGAAGCCCGTGCAGCACCCCCACGGACGCATCGTGGTGGGGCAGACGTGGCAGCAGGGAGGGAGGGGCAGGGGGAAGCCGGAGGTCAGGGAGCCGCAGGGCAAAGGGAGAGGGAGAGGGAGAGGAAGCAACTGCATCCGGTACGACTATCAGGAGAACGACGGGGGCAAGAAGGAGGCGTCGTACAGCACGGACTCGCTCACCAACGTGTCTGTGGTCCTACAGGTGAGTGATTTTCTTGTAATACTTTTCCTCATCAAAACACTCCTTTGGTTTTAGTTTTTTTCACGCAATTTCAAGTAATCATTGAATACAAACTTACGAGATGTTTATTTATCGTTCCGTTGCTGCTTTGAGCCTGCCAAATGAAAATAAATAAAAGGTTGTATAGAGGATTTTCCAAGGAAAGGGAAACACAGCGACCTTTTTTCCTTTTTCAAATGTTGCGCATGCTTGACACCACCCCCTCCTCCACAGCTCCCCGAGTAGAAACACCTCCTCCCGCCTCCTCCTTAAGCTAGAAATCATGTTTGTTTACAACCGGTGTGCTGTTGCTGTTGAAGTTTCCTATCCAGAAGTAATTTATCGACCAACGCGTCAGTCTTTAGACCCTTCGTCCGCTTCAGTGCACGCCATCGCTGGAAGGAATCTCTGAGAATCACCTTCGTTTGGCTTCGCTCCTTTTCCCCAGTGAGCTCAAAAACGGACTTTCCTTTGCGGCGAACTGGTCGAGGATCCTTGTCTTCCGTCGCAACAAACTGTGTGCAAACTGCGAGGATGCTACAGTTGGAAAAAAAACAAAAACGCTGTGTTGGTTGAGTACGGTTGGATGGTGGCCAGACCATGTCCACAGTTGATGGATTTTCATTCTTTTTTTTGTTGGTCATCATAATTACAAGGCTGCTTCATCTCTATAATGCTATTTTGAACTTTCACTGATAATTCGAAACAAAACAAAAAATCCTCTATACAACCTTTAAGGTACCTGAGAAATAACATTTAGTTTGCACTGCTTTCAAACATTTGTACATTTAGTAACATGAAAGTGGAGTGTGCGTGAGTGTCGGTGGTGCAGACTGGCTACTACTACTCCTACTACTACTAGTACTGTTACTGCTACTACTACTGCTACTGCTACTACTACTGCTACTCCTACTATGACTACTACTGCTGCTACTAATAATACTATTACTACTACTACTACTACTACTCCTACTACTACTGCTACTACTACTGCTACTCCTACTATGACTACTACTGCTACTACTATTATTACTTCTACTACTGCTGCTACTAATAATACTATTACTACTACTACTACTCCTCCTCCTACTACTACTACTACTACTACTACTACTACTACTGCTGCTACTAATACTACTATTACTACTACTACTGCTACTACTACTCCCCCTACTACTAGTACTGCTACTGCTACTCCTACTGCTACTCCTACTATGACTACTACTATTACTACTGCTACTACTACTACTATTACTACTACTACTATTACTATAACTACTGCTACTACTACTATTACTACTACTACTGCTGCTACTACAACTATTACTACTACTACTACTACTACAACTATTACTACTACTACTACTACTGCTACTAGTACTGCTACTCCTACTGCTACTCCTACTCCTACTATTACTACTCCTACTACTACTACTGCTACTACTACTCCTACTACTACTACTACTACTGCTGCTGCTGCTGCTGCTGCTGCTACTACTACTACTACTACTCCTACTACTACTACTACTGCTGCTGCTGCTGCTGCTGCTGCTGCTGCTACTACTACTACTCCTACTACTATTACTACTACTACTATTGCTACTCCTACTACTACTACTACTACTGCTACTAGTACTACTACTCCTACTATTACTACTCCTACTACTGCTACTGCTACTACTACTACTACTTCACTTGTACGGCAGTCGGCCTCTGGCATTCTTGTGGCTACTATGAAGTTTTAGAAAATTAAATTCAAAGTTGTTTCATAGCAAATGTAAAAACTGAATGTACTTTGAACAGAACGTCCCGAGTCTTCCCAGACGGGACTACAGCAGCCTGCCTCTGCTGGCGGCTCCTCCACAGGCGGGGCAGAACATCGCCTTTAAGGTAGGCCCGGCGTTCCTACATCATCTGCACCGTCAACACACACTGAACACTTCTACAGAAATGTGAATACGTTTACGTTTCTTTTTAAAATAGCTGCTGGAGCTGACGGAGAACTACACACCAGAGGTATCAGATTATAAAGTAAGTCAAGTTCATTATTTTGTAGCTGTTTTAAGTTTGACAGATTTGTTTATAACCAGTGTTATTTTTAGGAGGCAAAGATTTTAAGTTTTGACCCAAACACCAAACAGATTGAGCTGGAATTACTCACTTCTTTCCAAGGTATAATCCCGTATTCTGGGATTAGCATCACAGCATCACAGCTCACATTCAGAGTCTGCAGAACATGTTCTCACGCTGATGTTTTCCTGTCCCACAGCTCCGGTCGAGCCCGGGAAGTTTGACCTGGTGTATCAGAATCCAGACGGGTCTGAGAGTGTGGAGTACGCTGTGGACAGAGGATCTTTAGTAAGTACATTTAGTATTATCAGTATTTTATTTATTATTAGTAGTATTATTCTATTAGGAGAGGGAGAGAGGGAGACAGGGTCAGAAGGAGAGAAAGAGAGAGAGAAAGAATGAGAGGGAAGGAGAGAGAGGGAAGGGGATGGAAAGAGAGATGGAGCCAGAGAGGACAGGAATAGAGGGAGAAAGGGGAAGAGGGGAGAGAGAGAAAGAGAGAAGGAGGGAGAGGGAGAAAGGGAGAAGGAGGGCGAGAGGGAGAAAGAGCGGAGGGAGAGAGAGATAGAGAGGGAGGGAGAGAGGAAGAGAGGGAGGGAGAGAGGGAAAGCAAGAGAGGCAGAGAGATAAAGGGGGAGGGAGGGATGGAGATGGGGAGAGAGAACGAGAGGGAGGGAGATGGGGGGAGCGCGAAAGAAAGGGAGAGAGGGAGGGAGAGAGAGGGGGTGGAAAGAGAGAAAGAGCAAGAGAGGACAGGGATAGAGGGAGAAAGGGGAAGGAGAGAGAGAGGAAGAGAGAGGGAAAGCAAGAGAGGGAAAGAGATAGAGGGGGAGGGAGGGATGGAGATGATACTATACAGTGCCGTGAAAAAGTATTTGCCCCCTTCCTGATTTCTGTGTTTTTTGCATATTTATCACTCAAAACATTGTCAGATCATCAAACCAATTTTAATATCACACAGAAACAACCCAAGGAAAGACAAAATTCAGTTTTTGAATGATGATTCCATTTATTAGTGCACAAAAAAAATCTAAACCTATCTGGCCCTATGTGAAAAAGTAATTGCCCCCTTAATCTAATAGCCAGTTGAGCCTCCTTTGACAGCAATAACTGTAACCAAACGTTTGCGATAATTGGTGATGAGTCTTTCACACCGCTGGGGAGGGATTTTGGCCCACTCTTCTATGCAGAATTGTTTCAATTCTGCCATATTGGAGGGTTTTCTTGTATGAACTGCCCGTTTAAGGTCACACCACAGCATCTCAATCGGATTTAAATCCGGACTTTGACTTGGCCACTCCAAAACCTTAATTTTGTTTTCTTTGAGCCATTCAGAGGTGGACTTGCTGGTGTGTTTTGGATCATTGTCCTGTTGCATGATCCAAGAGCGCTTGAGTTTGAGGGCACGAACTGATGGCCGGACATTCTCCTTCAGGATCTTCTGGTAAACAGCAGAATTCATTTTTCCGTCAATCACAGCAAGTTGTCCTGGTCCTGAGGCAGCAAAGCAGGCCCAGACCATCACACTGCCACCACCATGCTTTACTGTGGGCACCATGTTCTTTTTATCAAATGCTGTGCCATTTTTACGCCAGATGAAACGGGCTGCAGACCTTCCAAAAAGTTCAATTTTAGACTCATCGGTCCACAAAATGTTTCTCCAAAAGTCTTGAGGGTCATCAAGGTGCTTTTTGGCAAAGGTGAGACGAGCCTTTGTGTTCTTTTGTGAAAGCAGTGGTTTTCTCCTGGGAACTCTTCCATGGATGCCATTTTTGGCCAGTGTTTTTCTAATGGTGGAGTCATGAACACTGACCTTAACTGAGGCCAACGAGGCCTGTAGTTCTTTCGATGTGCGTCTAGGTTCTTTTGTGACTTCCTGAATGAGCCGTCGTCGCACTCTTGGAGTAATCTTAGTTGGTCGACCACTCCTGGGAAGGGTTGCAACTGTTCCCAGTTTCCTCCATTTTTGAATAATGGCTCTGACAGTGGTTCGCTGGAGCCCCAGAGCTTTGGGAATGGCTTTGTAACCTTTTCCTGAATTATAGACTTCTATCACTTTTTTTCTCATTTGTTCTTGAATTTCTTTGGATCGTGGCATGATGTGTTTGTTCTTGAGATGTTGTAGCCAACTTCACTTTGTTTGACAGGAACTATTTAAGTGATTTCTTGATTCAACACAGGTGGTGACAATCAGGTGTGGGTGTGGCATGTAGAACTGAACTAAGTTTTCTCAAAACTGTGGTTAGTCACAGTTAGTTTGTGATTTAACAAGGGGGGGCAATTACTTTTTCACATAGGGCCAGATAGGTTTAGATTTTTTTTGTGCACTAATAAATGGAATCATCATTCAAAAACTGAATTTTGTCTTTCCTTGGGTTGTTTCTGTGTGATATTAAAATTGGTTTGATGATCTGACAATGTTTTGAGTGATAAATATGCAAAAAACACAGAAATCAGGAAGGGGGCAAATACTTTTTCACGGCACTGTATATTTAAAAAATAAACTAACCTTGGACTTGGGTATTTGGATACATAATTCCAGCCATCTCAGTCCCACAGGCAACATATCGGGTTAGAGACATGAACAAGTTAACATAGACGGTTATAAACTTAGACTTGGATTTAGACAAACTTAACTGATCCAGAAGGGAAATTGTTTTGTGTACGGTAGCTCTCATCAAATATAATACATAATATACAGCAGAGGGTAAAAATAAAAAAACAATAGATGGAACAGCAACCAAAGAGCAATAGACCTGTGTCAGATGAGACCTAATTATATACATAAAAATAATGATAAGTATAAGATGTGTACAAATCAGATTTAAATAGAAAAGTAGTAGTCAAATATAAAATACAATATCAAATATGATGTACAATATCATATATATGCCCAAAGAAGTCTTTTCTTAAGTTACTAAAAATAAAACAAAACACTTTTTTGTACATTTAATAATGTATTTTATTTCTTAATAACTATACAAAGCATTTCATTATCATGGGGCATAGTTTTAATTTGCTCCACTGCAAACATCCATCCATCCATGTTCTTCCTCTTATCCGGGGTCGGGCCATGGGGACAACAGTCTAAACAGGGACTCCCAGACTTCCTTCACCCCGGACACTTCCTCCAGCTCCTCCGGGGGGACCCCAAGGTGTTCCCAGGCCAGCCGGGAGACATAGTCCCTCCAGCGTGTCCCGGAAACTACTAGAAACATTTCATAAATATCAACATGCCTTTTTGTTATGATGTAAATGTTCATCCTCTTTAACCTTTTGTGTTACTTAGCCAACTGTAGTATGTGGCAGTAGTAGTAGTGGTAGTAGCAGCAGTAGTAGTAGTAGTAGTAGTAGTAGTAGTAGTAGTAGTAGTAGTAGTAGCAGTAGCAGTAGCAGTAGTAGTACAAAATGACCTTTGTTCAACAGCCTGTATTCAGACTAATGTGAGTGTATTTGTCGTAGGTCACTGAGCGGTGGGATTCTCTGCTTGAACCAAGACTTGTCATTTAAAGTGAAACGAGTGAATCCTGGATTATCCCAGTCTGAACAGCTCATCTGGTTACAGTTCAGTTTAAATGTTTTTAATGGTCTTTAATTTGCTTTTATGAACCCTGATTTGTTGATGGGTGTACAATGATGACATTCTTTTATTTTTGTACAAATATGTGAATGTAAATGTTTCTTAATTAAACTATAAAATCGCAACAATACCTGGTTATACATACTCTTCATACCAGATTATTTATCAAAATGCATACTACAGGAGAAACACACAAAAAAATTCCATTTTAAAAATGATGTTTTGAAACATAACTTGTCTGATAACAAATTATTTGTTGTAGTGTCAGGATTTACTACAAAAGAGAACTAGTTCAAGTTTCAGGAGACATTTACCTGTAATAAAACCTAATTAATGAATTCATCAAAGTCGTAGTCATGTCTTAAAAATACCAAAAAAGAATGCAGGTGGTACACTGGTAGAGGACAGAGCGTTTCAGTTTTCTGTTTATAGACGCCATTTTGAGTTCATGATTTAAAAGATATTCTATATTTTGATATATTCTGTTTAGAATTTTTCATTTCTGAAACCCTGTTCAGTGCACGAGGTCAGCCAAAGTGTAGCCACAAAACAAGTATGAGGTCCAAGTAGCAGGTCTAAATATGAACTCTGAGTATGAGGTCTCAGTATGAGGTCTCCTGTGAAAGTCCCTGGAATAAGTGCAAAAGGACAAATTGAATTTCTCCTTTTGTCATGGATTCTACCTGGACGACTGAGGGATTCTACACAAAAACCCCAAAGATCAAAGTCAGCTTTATTGTCAATTCTGCCATACGTGTTCAACATACAGTGAATCGAAATTTTGTTTTGCTGTGGCCAAGTAGTGCAAGAAAGACAAGACAGTGTACAAAATACAATATAAAGACAAAACACAACAAAAACTATTTAAGACGGAAATCTAAAACTAAAAATCTGAAAGCAGTACAACATAATAAATAAATACCCATTTACAGATGTCCAAAAATGTGCAATGGAAGATACAGCTGTGAGATGATAATGTGTATTAGAATGTGCATTGAAGTTAAGATAAAAATAAATGAGCAACAGTAGTAAAACCAGTGCAATAACGATAAACAACAGTACAACAGTAGTAAATTCCAATAGTAACAGCAACAGTCGTCCTTAGCAGCAGATTTTTCCCTGGAATAAGACAAAGAAAATGTGACAAGTACATAAACGTAAACATGGATAACGTGTAGCGTAACTAATTAACACCTGGATTATTAATTAGCACCTGTCTCGCGACGCAGGGCCTCGTGTGTTTAATCCACCAATCAGCTCCCACCGTCTGTCCTTGCGCACTGACGTCATAGCAACAGCAGCAGCACGCGCGCACACACACACACACACACACACCACCTCCATCCTTCATCCTCCATCAGCAGAGACGCGGAGGATGGCGCCGGATCATCAGCCCACATCCCCGCGGCTCTTCTAACCCCAGACCCGCTCATCGCACCGGGGCACGGGCTCGGGACATGGAGGACCACCAGGACCACCAGCACCACCAGCAGCCCCAGCCCGAGGAGCAGGAGCAGCTGCTGCAGGTGCTCCGGAGGCTCCGGGAGGTCTTCGACATGTGCGCCCGGGACGCAGACGGCTTCATCCGGGTGGAGCACCTGCTCAATCTGGGGCTCCAGTTCGGACAAGGGGACGAGGTGAGACCCGGATCGGTTTGATTCTTAGATTTTAGCGACATTTTTTCCACATTTTTACACAAATCTGATGAGAAAAACATGGGCAATAAAACGTGTTTAGGCTGCCTCAATGTCACAGGTGTTTGGAAATGCCATAGGATGAAAACACGTACAGGAATCTTATAATTAGTCGTTTTTAAGCCTCAATTAGCACTGAAAATAATGAGCTATTGATCCACTAGGCCTACATCAATACAGTATTACATGGCATAATAACTCACTTCTGTCTTTTACTGAAATGATCGTTTTAATAACATTTATAATCTAAATTCTGCCTTTTAAACCTATTGGCTAAGGCCCACTGCTTATAATGCACCATATTTTTGTGTATATAACTCATTATTTTCAGTGCTAATTGGGGAAAAGGCTTAAAAAACCACTAATTATAAGCTTCCTGTATGTGTTTTTCATCTTATGGCATCTTCTTAGACCTCAAAATGGCTCCATCCTTTCATTATTATGACAAATATTATTTATTTTGGATACTTTCTGGTGGTATTTAAACGCAAAATCTTACTTTAATTTGTCAAAACTGCTGAATAAATAGTGGGGTTGTCAAAAGTAAGTACTGAAACTATATTTTCGTTTGAGCAGGTGCTAAAATAGTCACGTTCGCGGGACAGAAATGAAGCTTTAGAATGATCTTGAGCCGTATCGGGATAAAAATAAGAGCACATAGACTAGTATACGCCCATGGAGCATTATGGAACCTACTAGAGCACATTTATTGTTTTAAATCACGTTAAATGATACTATCACAAGCTTAAAATTGCAAACTCTATTTAAATATTAAGGTATAGACTGACCGATTCTGATTCTACAATTATAATAACAATAAAAACACTTTTTTTAGACAATAGAAGGTGATTTTCAGTATTAAATTGTAGTACTTTATTTAATTTTATTTAAATTTAGTGCTCTATTCATTTATGTGCTCTTATTCTTGTTCTGATACAGCTCAAGACATTCAGGAAAGCTTCATTTCTGTCCTGTAAATGTGCTTTATTTAGTATCGATACCCGCAGAAATGAGTATCTAGTTTTGATACTAGTTTTAGCATCGATTTTTTTTTTTTTTTGGACAACCCGAGTTTACAATGAACCCGCATTCTTCTGAACTAAAACCATATTTTCTTTTCATTCGTTCTGTCTTCTTTTGAGGTGAGAGCTTTACGTCGCCATGGCAGCGGAGGCGTTAAAGTCGCACGTCAAAAAGATGTGAAAATGAGAATTCGTTTTAATCCGGAACGAGCCGTATGCATGATCTAGACCGGGGAGTGGATTTTCTGCAAAGCTGTCATGGCGCCCGAGCTCTAAAAATAACCCATTTTCTAGAAGCAGTTACATCCTCCTCCTCCTCCTCCTCCTCCTCCTTCATCATCTCTGTGTTTTTCTCACTATGGAAACAGGCGCTACACTTCGCCTGATTGGTGGATAATAGTTGATGAGGCACTGAAATTAAGAAGCTAGTAAACGGAGAACCTAATTAGACGATGCTTCAGATCTTAGTGGAGGCCTGTACTGTCAAAATATTAAACAGCTCTGACCTGGACAGATTAAAGTCTTAGGTGTTTTATATTTATTTTTGGTAGCTATCTTATTTTTTCCATGAAGTTAAATAAGTTAAAGGGATCGTGTTTTTTTTTTAAAGATCCCATGACATGGTACTTCTTGATGCTTTTATATGGCTCCTTAATGGTTCCCTAATACTGTAAATGAATCCTTCTTCAAAATCAACACTCAGTGCATGAGAAACAGAGATAAGATGAGAAAGAGTCATTTTTCTCTCTCTGAACAGGCCATAATGGGCGTTGTTG
Source organism: Paratrypauchen microcephalus (assembly GCA_036785185.1). Classification (NCBI taxonomy): domain Eukaryota; kingdom Metazoa; phylum Chordata; class Actinopteri; order Gobiiformes; family Gobiidae; genus Paratrypauchen; species Paratrypauchen microcephalus. Next base: position 7,264,963 of record JAVJIX010000022.1, on the reverse strand, counting down.
CTTGAATGCAAATGAGGAGAAAAGAGATGGCCTATAGTAGCGGGTGGGGGCGTGGCCAAACTCTCCGCTCTCAGCTCTCAGCTGATCCATTTCCGCGTTTTTGCGTGGAGAAGAGATCAGAAGCGTTCCATTGAAAAATAAACACATTTCCACATAAAATAAAATTAAACCACTGCTGTTCAAAGGTCCAGAGGCTCAGATAAAGGACTTCCGAGCCTAGAAACACTCGGACGTGCCTCCAGGCAAATAAAAAAACGCATTTCGCATTGCCTAGTGCATTCGCGGTCCAAACTCTCTGGGCGTGATTTACAGAGACGCTGAGTACAGACAGACGGGGGTGGAACTGCATTTGCATTTCTTTTTTCGATCTGACGTCAATAAGGTGCCTTGTTCAAAATCGCCCGTTTGAGCTCTGATTTTTTTTGTAACGCAGAAAAGGATCGCAAATGCTCAGTTTAGACATTTCACAACTTTTAACCATGGGGGGGGGGGCTAAACAGTGTAGGGGAGCTCACATTAACGTTCAAAAACCTCAGAAAGTGAAAATTTCATGCCATGGGACCTTTAAAGGGATCGTGTGTTTTTTTTATGTTAATCTGTATGGGTTTCCTTCTAAAAGTTCCGTGTGTTGACACCGGTTTACCTCTGACAGTCTCAGCTGATCCCGGTTCGGCTCGCTTTCTGGAGCCCCCGTAAGTAGGTCCAGTAACTTCCCTGGAACATGAAATAAAGCTTGTTTTTCTTCTCAAAACAAAACATTTATCCGAAAGGTGACATATTTGCGTCCCAAACAGTTGTCCACGAAACATCCAGCAGCGTACTTGGCGATCACGTATTGTGTCTCTCGATTCGTATCACTGCACGCATATTAGCTGTATTAGCCTGTTCACTTGTAAACTTCCCCTTACGGTGGACCGCATCTGCCGTACACTTCCGCTAAAGGTTAACAGGCTAATACAGCTAATATGTGCGCAGTGATACGAATCGAGAGACACAATACGCGAACGCAATCTACGCTGCTGGATGTTTCGTGGACAACTGTTTGGGACGCAAATATATCACCTTTCGGACAAATGTTTTGTCTTGAGAAGAAAAACAAGCTTTATTTCATGTTCCAGGGAAGTTACCGGACCTACTTACTAGGGGTGGGTATTGGCAAAGAAGTCACGATTCAATTCGAATCACGATTCATATGCCACGATGCGATACTATCACGATGCATCACGATACTTGAATTATTGCGATGCATTGCAATATATTCGACATACTTCAGTGAAAATGTACCAAAAAAAAAAAAGAGGATAACTTAAATATCAGTGGCTGTGTATCTGGGTAGTGTCTTCAATTGATACATAACTCTGAGCAACTCAATTCAGAACTGAATTTATTGAATAACAAAAACAAATAAACCAAACCAATAACAAAAAAAGTGCATAGGATTTTTTTCTAAAACAAAAAATGATGTTCAAATATTTGCCATTTTGGAGGTAGCTACCATCATAACAAACAATACCCTTTCACAAAGAAAAAAGTGCATAGGATTTATACAAAAATAAACTAATAATTAATTAATTTATTTATTCATATTAAATATTTAATTATTAAAGATCCCATGACATGGTACTTCTTGATGCTTTTATATAGCTCCTTAATGGTTCCCTAATACTGTAAATGAATCCTTCTTCAAAATCAACACTCAGTGCATGAGAAACAGAGATAAGATGAGAAAGAGTAATTTTTCTCTCTCTGAACAGTCCATTATGGGCGTTGTTGCTTGAATGCAAATGAGGAGAAAAGAGCTGGCCTATAGTAGAGGGTGGGGGCGTGGCCAAACTCTCCGCTCTCACTCTGAGCTCTCAGCTGATCCATTTCCGTGTTTTTGCACGGGGGGAGAGATGAGAACCGTTCCATTGAAAAATAAACACATTTCCACATAAAATAAAATGAAACCACTGCTGTTCAAAGGTCCAGAGGCTCAGATAAAGGACTTCCGAGCCTAGAAACACTCGGACGTGCCTCCAGGCAAATAAAAAAACGCATTTCGCATTGCCTAGCGCATTCGCAGTCCAAACTCTCTGGGCGTGATTTACAGAGACGCTGAGTTCAGACAGACGGGGGTGGAACTGCATTTGCATTTCTTTTTTCGATCTGACGTCAATAAGGTGCCTTGTTCAAAATCGCCCGTTTGAGCTCCGATTTTTTCTAACGCAGAAAAGGATCGCAAATGCTCAGTTTAGACATTTCGCAACTTTTAACCATGGGGGGGGGCCTAAACAGGGTAGGGGAGCTCACATTAACGTTCAAAAACCTCAGAAAGTGAAAATTTCATGCCATGGGATCTTTAAATATTAAATTATTAATTAATAATAATTGATTTTTGGCATCAAGAATCGATGCAGTATATTGTGAAAGTTAGTATCGCGATGCATTGTCATGACGATTATTTTGCACACGCCTACTACTTACGTGGGCTCCAGAAAGTGAGCCGAACCGGGATCAGCTGAGAGTGTCAGAGGTAAGCCGGTGTCAACACACGGAACTTTTAGAAGGAAACCCATACAGATTAACATTTAAAAAAAAAAAAACACACTATCCCTTTAAGATGTGTGTAGAATCCCTCAGTCGTTCACGGCAAAAGGAGAAATTCAGTTTGTCAACTGGACAAAAGTTTATTTCGTCGAATCTGTTTCTCAGCTCATCCAAGCTGCTTCTTCAGCTCTGGTCAGACGCTGGTGGACACTGCCTATATCTGCCTCAAGGGGGCGCTAACTACAACAAAATTAGTTTGAAACTACCACACCTACTTGTTTACAGTTTGTGTTAGTTAGGTGGGCCTATTCACACCTCTGGACCTGACCTGCTGCCCTATTGTTTTCTTTGTTTGTTTTGATTTAGGTTTGAGGATAGAATTATAGATGGAGACAAATGATGTCTGAGCCCTCCATTTCTGTTCTCTTTCTTGACAAAAACAGCCTCTTTAACTCCCCTCTCAAACCAGTTCTTTTCTCTGGCCAAGATCTGGACCTCACTGTCCTCAAAGGAGTGGCCCGTGGCTTTTAGGTGGAGATGTACGGCAGACTGAGGTCCTTTTAGGCGGAGATGTCCGGCAGACTGAGGTCCACTCTGGCTCTCTCGTCTGTGTTGGTACATCCTCTTGTGAAGTGGCTGTTTTGTTTCTCCAGTGTGGTGCTCACTGCAGTCTTCACTACACTGAATGGAGTAGACCACGTTGCTTCGTTTGCGGCTCGGTGTTTGGTCCTTTTGCCGTATTATGCAACATTCTCGGCAAAGCAGTAACATCTCCCTCATCTTAGGCAAAATAAGATTTTTTTTTGGAGCTTTTGACCATGTTACAACATTCTCTCATTAAATACATACTTGAGGAGGTTTTAAATGTCATCCATGCAGGTTTGAGTAACCTAGCGATCTCTCCCTGGCACAATTTGAACCCTTCATACGGGCAAAACTCAGCCCACAAGGCTACGCCACCGAATTCTCCATAAATATACAAAAGGATGATACAAAACGATACACTACAACTTCACAAACCTGATACAATGTGCAGTAGTTTTCTCTGAAGGGAAGGGGGAACTATAACTATAACTATAACTATAAAACATGTTGTTTTTGGCCGTTATACTGTAGCATTTTTCATACAATAAAAGGTAATAAAAGCGAAATATGTTGTGTGTTATCAATTAATACCCCAGAGAAGCGTAATACCCCTGTTTAATATTTGGGTCGTACTAAAATGTTGGCATAATCCAATTAATAAATCTAAAATAATGATGTTAAATGTCCTCCTGTCTCAGATCAAGAGGCTGACCAATTTCCTGGACCCCAACGCTCACGGCAAGATCAACTTCAGAGACTTCTGCCATGGAGTGTTCGCCATTAAAGGTGAGACGGGACAATTTAATTTAAACCTGCCTGTGTTTTGTGTGGGGCTCAGAAGGAGGGAGTCACAGGCGGCGGTCTCGGGCTGACATGGGGCTGATTGTGCTTGTATTGAAACGTGCAGAGGAGACGTTTACTGGTGTCTGGTCTGAAGGTGTCCAGGATGACCCACACTCAGGTTTACACTGATTTGTGTCTCCATCTGCTGCAGGCTGTGAGGAGATTCTGAAGATGCCCGTCACAGCTCGCTCTCGCTCCTCCAGCCAGGCTTCAGTCACTGACAATGGATACATCTACCAGGTCAGACTAATACTACTGTCACTTTTTTACAGAGACTATGACTTTATTGCCTTTAGAAGACCCACACCTTGGCCTGTTTACCTCTTTTGTTTTAGATTAGCTTTCAGATTGTGTCCAAGCAAATAAGGGCTTATATCTAATAACTTTGATCATACTCTAAAAGCATTGTGCATTGTGTTCTGGGCAGCAGAACACTGCTTGGACTGCTGCACCCGCGACCCAGAAAATGGAAAAAGCGGAAGAAAATGAATGAATGAAGGATACTCTTAAAGCACAAAATGGAATAATAGTTTTCTTAAATTCCATTGAATACTTTTTTTTGTTGTTACCAAAAAGTCTTGTTGCTTGTAGTAACTACATTTCTGTGCTTTGAGTTCCATAATTATGTCATAATTTGCTTTGTATCTTCCATTACTCAGCCACGTCAGAAACAATACTGCCAGGACATCTGACCTTGGCGCCATCTTGAACTAAAGTGCCTCTGTGCTCGCTGGTTTTATGTCTCTGTAATCTGAGAGCTTTTATATTTGAAGTGCTGCTCAGCACACGGTCCGTTTAGTGGACATTACCAAATGTTTTTCATTTACACTCTTGTGGTCATCCCATAGTGCTTCTGTCTGCTGAATGATAAAGTGTGTATTCCCAGTCAGCCTGGTTCTCCATGTTGAATGTAAATGGGACTGGTTGCTAGGCAACAGCAGAGCGAGTCTGATGGAGGCGTGGCCTCCTCTGGTCCTGAGGAGTCTGGAGGACTTAGTGTAAAAGACCCTGTTAAAGGGATGATGGCTGAGAGTGCTTCCTCATGGGATATCCTCATGAGGCCTCCTCTTGGAACCTCCTCATGAGGCCTCTTCAGAGGACCTCCTCACAGGACCTCCCCACGGGACCTCCCCACGGGACCTCCTCACGGGACCTCCTCACCGGACCTCCTCACGGGACCTCCCCACGGGACCTCCCCACGGGACCTCCCCACGGGACCTCCCCACGGGACCTCCTCACGGGACCTCCCCACGGGACCTCCTCACGGGACCTCCCCACGGGACCTCCCCACGGGACCTCCTCATGGGACCTCCTCATGGGACCTCCTCATGAGGCCTCTTCAGAGGACCTCCCCACGGGACCTCCCCACGGGACCTCCCCACGGGACCTCCCCACGGGACCTCCCCACGGGACCTCCCCACGGGACCTCCTCACAGGACCTGCTCACAGGACCTCCCCACGGGACCTCCTCACAGGACCTCCTCACGTCCTGGTCACATATGGACCTGAAGTCTGTGCTCAGACACTGATCACTGTCCTGCTTCCACATGTGTGGAGGATCTGCTCTTAGGATAATTTATTCATCTTACCCTTTCTAGAGACATCAGAGCAAACTGCCAGCGTGTCACCTTCACAAAACTGAGATTTATACCCACTTATGATGTTCACACCCCTAATCCTGCTTTATACCAGGATTTAGAGCTGCAGTGTGAGCGAAATGGAGCAACCCACACAAATGTCCCGTGTGACTTTCCCCCAGCAGATCCGCCAGCCCCTCGCCTCTGTGTGACACGTCTGTTTTCTCAGATATTCTCATAGACCCTCATGTGTTTGTGTTCAGAACGGTGAGGCGAAGCTGGGCCCTCCCAACATAGTGTGCACCTCTGAGCCCACACGCCAGCGACGGTATGACCCACACACACACACACACACACACACACTTGTACATGTATCTCTATGATTATTGCGCATGTGTATGTAAACCTCCTCCTCCTCCTCCTCCCAACAGCAGCAGTGCGTCTGCCTCGCTGCTCTCTGGAGAGGAGCAGTTCGAGGACTACGGTGAAGGTGAGGACGTGGAGTTCAGCTCCAGCAGCCCGTGTCCAGAGGAGGACTCCCCCCACACACACGGATTCTCAGAGATGGGCTCCTCTCTGCCCTCCAGGTGAGCTCTGTGGAAATGCACCTCTCCGAACAACAACTGCATTATTTTATTTTAAGAACTGCACTAACCGCATTTGGATGGAACAGTTCCCTAAAGGCGTGTTACCCTGCAGTGTCCGTGTGTGCGTACAGTCCAGTAATGTTACAAACTGCAGCTCATGTTGTTTGATGAGACATTTGCCCATTTGCCTTTCTGCCCTTATGTGTCCATTTTCTCTCTATCTCATACCTGGTGTACAGCTGTTACACCACCCATCAGGGCTGGACTCGGACAAAAAAAACACCCTGGCATTTTTGGCTTAGACCGGCCCCTCATAATTAGCGGAGCACAACGGACTAATTTATGTTTGTGTTCCCCGAAGCAAAGTATTTTACTATTGTTACGTCTTCGCCGAGGGGAAACCAGGGCACAACATTTAAAGGAAAAATCCCTCAAAACCACCAGTAAACTCACAGTAACTACACATTCAAGGGTTTATTTAAAGGTCCCATGGCATGAAATTTTCACTTTCTGAGGTTTTTGAACGTTAATGTGAGCTCACCTAGCCTGTTTAGCCCCCCCCCCCATGGTTAAAAGTTGTGAAATGTCTAAACTGGGCATTTGCGATCCTTTTCTGCGTTACAAAAAATCGGAGCTCAAACGGGCGATTTTGAACAAGGCACCTTATTGACGTCAGATCGAAAAAAGAAATACAAATGCAGTTCCACCCCCGTCTGTCTGTACTCAGCGTCTCTGTAAATCACGCCCAGAAAGTTTGGACTGCGAATGCGCTAGGCAATGCGAAATGCGTTTTTTAATTTGCCTGGAGGCACGTCCGAGTGTTTCTAGGCTCGGAAGTCCTTTATCTGAGCCTCTGGACCTTTGAACAGCAGTGATTTAATTTTATTTTCTCTGGAAATGTGTTTATTTTTCAATGGAACGCTTCAAATCTCTCCCCCCGTGCAAAAACAAGGAAATGGATCAGCTGAGACCGGAGAGTGGAGAGCGGAGAGTTTGGCCACGCCCCCACCCTCTACTATAGGCCAGCTCTTTTCTCCTCATTTGCATTCAAGCAACAATGCCCATTATGGCCTGTTCAGAGAGAGAAAAATTACTCTTTCTCATCTTATCTCTGTTTCTCATGCACTGAGTGTTGATTTTGAAGAAGGATTCATTTACAGTATTAGGGAACCATTAAGGAGCCATATAAAAGCATCAAGAAGTACCATGTCATGGGATCTTTAAAATAAAAACAAAAAAACAACAAACAAAATTCTCATCAAATCTACACGATTCACGTAGGTCACTTGTTTTGGCTTCAAAACAGCAAATTTTGCTTAAAGGTAAGCGATTTTCATGCCTGTTCATCACCTAAAAGTCCCAGTATTACGACCTGCTGACCTGCTGTGCCTGTGTGACACTTCCCTGGTTACTCTGTCCCTCGGGTTCCCTCGGGTTCCCTCGGGTTCCCTCGGGTTCCCTCGGGTTCCCTCGGGTTCCCTGTCCCCCTTCAACCTGCAGAGGACGTGGAGGCTCCAGCCCCTCCAGAGAATACGTCTGTTATTTTAGAACATTTTGCAGCGTCTAAAGTGAGATTTTTTAATTTTTTAGCCCGTAACTTCTCTGCACCCCCTTTTTTCTGCTGCTTCTCCATGTTTCCACCCTCAACACTGAAACTGGCGGAGATCAGAGCAGAGAAAGGGGCGGGACCGCTCTCGTAAGCTTCTGTATCCTGATTGGTTTAGTCCACTGTCTGTATTGAAGATGGACCAATGGGACGCCTCTTCTAAATTTTGGGCCAGTCTCTAAGTAAAAAAAACCCAACAGCATCGGCCCCTGGGACTGTCGGCCCACCGGGAAAATGCCCGGTATGCCCGATTACCATTCCCGGCCTGCCACCCGTTGTGCTTCTTAAAGTCACTCATTCTCTGTCTGGTTTTAAATTAATTTCCAGTTTATTCAGTATCATGCATGTATCATATACAGTATGTGCCTGTTTTTATAATTTAAATGAATTTCAAAATAAGAAATGTCCCGTCCCTCATTCAATGGACACTGGCGTCAAGGAGGGTAAAGGGTCTTGCCCAAGGACACAATGACCGTATTCACTGGTCCAAACAGGAAAATGCCCCGTCTGGACACGGTGTTATGGGTGGGTGGGTTATGAGTAGTGTTAACCTAAAATACTTGTCTGTAGTTGTCAGGAAGTCTACCCCAGGACAGGGCTGTAGTTTACCACCACTGTGGAGTGTAGAGTGAATAAATAATTTGGCTTTTGCTGAAAGACGCTACATAAATCCACTGCATTATTATATAAACTACACTTTGGGTTGTTGTGTGTTGATTTGTGTTGGACAGTAAAACGAGTGGTAATAAAAGTGTACTCTAAATATGTCTGCTGTGTGACTGTTGCAGCGGCGGTGAGACCCCTCAGAAGATGCGACAGCTGTGTAACAGTGAGCTGCTGGATATTTACTGCTCTCAGTGCTGTAAGAAAGTCAACCTGCTCAACGACCTGGAGGCACGGCTCAGGAACCTCAAGTCCAACAGGTACCGCCCCCTACTGCGCTCTACTGACCGACCTACGAGCGCTGTACATTTCACATGCAGGTCATTTTATTAATCCCACCAGGGGGAGTTAGTTTGAGCAATAAAACCAACACAGAGAGAAGTGATTCTGGTCCATGAAGCACACATTAAAAACACATTACATCCACATAGGATTTATATTTAAAAGGCCCAGTGGCTAGTTCAGTTTAGACAGTTTGCAGTGGTCCTAATTATTCACCACACTGAGAATATAAATATAAGTACGGAAGCCGACAGAGGACATGTGTAATGATTATTTTCCACCTTAATAACCAGAAAATTAACTCAAGATCGAGAAAACGACAGTTAATTCGTGATCTCGAGAAAACAAAATTATTCCGTCTCAAAAACATGAAACATTCTGGATGTTGTAGTTCTAACATATCGCCACTAGATGTCACTGTGGAGAGAGTTTCGAACTGTGTTTCGGCGCCGGCACAATCGCTTCAACTGCTTCGGTGTTTCACGAAGCCTCACTTTGCCCGTCCCGAGTATCTCCGTCGGTAAAGACGAAGCCGGGCCAGTCTTCTGCGGAGGTGCCGCGGACTAATCTCGAAATTATCCCGAATTAAAAGACGTAATGCAATCTCCCCCTGTGTCAACCCCTGATCAAAATATTGCCTTACCAGCTGATTGATTATTATTCCAGACATTCTAATGACCAAAAACGCGTCTATTCAGAATGAGAAATAGCCCTGAAGTCAGACTGTCACAACGTGGAGGTCGACGTTTCAGTTGTTTTCTTGAGATCACGGAATAACTTTGTTTTCTTGAGATCATGAATTAATTGTGTTGTTTTCTCGATCTCGAATATCTCGGGACAACAAGGAAGAAAAAATATTGCTTATGAATCCATGGCCTCTGTCGACTTCCCTATACAAGCGCTCTTCAAGACTTATTTATTTATTTCAGGGACAGTGCACATTAAAGGAAAAATAACGTTTGAGCCTCTGAGCCTTCTTTCGGCAATAAAACAATAGCAGTTTGGTGTCAATTGGAGCAGTATCGCAGAACTTATGTTGAGCCGTTCTGTTCTACTAGACCTGGACTAAACCCGGATTATCCCGTTAGCGTGGCAGTGCCGTCGGGGCATTACTTTGCGGTGTCCAAATAACACAAACTTTAGCACTTTTCGCGCTAAATCACAGGCGAGAAAGACGCTCTTTCAGCGGGAATAAGAGCGGGGCGGGCTCTGGTTCTATGTGACTTCCAGAGCCGGGGGGCTGACACTGTGAGCTAAGAGGCCAAGAAAGGTGCTCTATCTGTGGGCAGACCTGGACTGGACCTGGACTAAACCAGGACCGGACCAGGTCCAGGCCCGGACCAAACCGGGACCAGACCAGGATTAAATCACCCCGTGCTTGCCCACGCTTGCTTGGCCCTGAGGGGGAGGCACAGCCCGGGCGCCGCGGCTCCATCCCGCTCCCGCAGCCCCGGTGCCTTGCGCCGTGTCGACGTCGGTTTTTATCCTTCGATGTCGGCTCTTCCTATCATTGTGAAGCAGAATTCACCAAGCGTTGGATTGTTCACTCACTAATAGAGAACGTGAGCGGGGTTTAGACCGTCGTGAGACAGGTGAGTTTTACCAGACTGATGATGTGTTGTTGATAGTAATCCTGTGTCTCTGCTCCCCTCGTGCGTTCGGCGCTATATTGAGCCGTGCCCCCCCCACGCTTCACTATCAACACATTCCGTTGAAAATCTATGAAAGTTCGAGTGTTCAAATGAGAGAGAAATGCGAGAAAAGCCCAACTCCAGTCTGAGAAAAGCGTAGAATGTGTGTGGTGAGGCATTTACAGCCCTAAAACATGTAGAACAATTGCAAAATACAGTGGTACCTCACCTTACAAACGACCCAACATAACTTCTACGATACTGCTCCAATTGACACCAAAGTGCTATGGGTGAGTAAAACTACTTGTTTTATTGCCGAAAGAAGGCTCAGATTGTAAAAAACGTTAATTCTCCTTTAATAAACATTTGCATGTAAATGTGCCAGAATTAGCCCGAGAGCTATTTTTCATCTGTAGTCCCTGGACAGGTGTAAAGTGTCGATCTGCAGGAAGTAAAATCCAATAGAATAAAAACAAGTAAGTAGTAAGTAAATTTTATTTATATAGCACATTTAAAAACAGTGAAAACTGGCCAAAGTGCTGTACAATGTCAAAAAACTAAAATTAAATAATACATTTGCCAATAGCAAAACAAAATTCAGCAGCATTTGACATGGCACAACAAGTATACATAAGATGAAATAAAAGACAGGATAAAAGATGGAGATAAAAAGAGCTAAGAGGCAAAGGCCACAGTGTACAAATGAGTTTTTAGTTTGGATTTAAAAGTGGTGATTGTTGGAGCAGATCTGATGTCAGTGGGTAGACTGTTCCAGAGACGTGGAGCTGCCACAGCAAAAGCACGGTCCCCTTTGTGCTTGAGGCGGGAACGGGCAACACAAAGGAGACCTTTGTCGGCAGATCTGAGGGACGCGGGTGCAGAGTAATGTTGCAGCATGTCGGAGATGTACTTGGGGGTGGGTGTGGCCATGAAAGGACTTAAAAACCAAAAGAAGCATTTTAAATTGGATTCTGAAACAAATGGGAAGCCAGTGTAGAGAGGAGAGGACAGGAGTGTTAAAATCATCCTTACATACAGTCGCATACAGCTCCATGCAGTCATCTACAGTCATAAAGCCACATTCAGGCACATATGTTCATTTTCAGCCACAAACATCACATACCGTCGTGTGCAGTCACATACAGACTCATACAAACTCAGTCAGACAACAGTAACACACAAGAGGCATCAGGAGGTGGATGTTAGTCGTGACAGGACTGATTCTCAATGAAGCATTTCTTTAAAGGAGAATTAACGTCTTTTACAATCTGAGCCTTATTTCGGTAATAAAACAAGTTGTTTTACTCACCCATAGCACTTTGGTGTCATATGGAGCACTTCCGGAGATGTTTTAGTTTAGCGATCTCCATAACGTGAGTTCTCGGGGCACATGTTTGCAGTCTCCAAATAACACAAACTTTAGCACTTTTCACATCATAGAAGCTCAATGTCTTAGTCTACACTTTCGTTTGAGTCAAAAGTGGCCTGTAATCCGAGATTTATCCATAATTTCGAGTAGATGAGGAGGACAGTGTGGCTCCCAGGACCCAAACATGAAACGCAAAGCTGTAAATTATGGATAAATCTCGGATTACAGGCCACTTTTGACTCAAACGAAAGCGTAGACTAAGACATTGAGCTTCTATGATGTGAAAAGTGTTAAAGTTTGTGTTATTTGGAGACCGCAAACATGTGCTCCGAGAACTCACGTTACGGAGATCGCTAAACTAAAACATCTCCGGAAATGCTCCAAATGACACCAAAGTGCTATGGGTGAGTAAAACAACTTGTTTTTTTTTTTTACAGAAATAAGGCTCAGATTCGTGAAAAGTCCCTCAGTCGTCCAGGTAGAATCCATGATAAAAGGAGAAGTTCAATTTGTCAACTGGACAAAGTTTGTTTGGTTGAAAACGTTTCGCCGCTCATCCGAGAGGCTTCGTCAGCTCTGGTTATTGTACTTGTTAGACTGACGAAGCCTCTCGGATGAGCGGCGAAACGTTTTCAACCAAACAAACTTTGTCCAGTTGACAAATTGAACTTCTCCTTTTATCAAGGCTCAGATTGTAAAAAAACGTTAATTCTTCTTTAACTGGAATTTAAATGAGATGTAAGTGGGGAGGCTTGTGATTGCGGTGGGGGTGGTGTGACGGTCAGAAACCAGAGTGGGCTTTGGCGTCACTTTAATACTAACAACAACTAGGATGCAGACGGAACACAGCGGTCCATATTCTACCCTAAGAGCTTTTTTTATCAATATACTGTACACGGATTAAGTTATTCTGTTACTGTTGTGTTTCAGTCCTCGGAAAATCTCCAGCCGAGCCTTTGGAAGGTAAGGTCCCTCCGTCACGTGTAGTACGAGAGTCATTAGTGTTTCTTCTGTGGCGCTGCTGCTGCTGCTGCAGTGTGCACAGTACAGTCCAGTGTGTCGTGTGTGCAGGCAGCTGATCCAGGCCAACCACAGTGTGTTTGGCACCAGTCCTCACAGCAGCACAGAGGACCTGTTCACCGACAGCATCGACTGCTGTGACCTGGACATCGCCGACAAGGTCTGCCCCACACACTCAACATAAGGGTTTATATTTTATATATCCTCCTGAGACCCATTCATTTGTGTCCTTTATAGTGCACATTGAGTTAACAGTCTATCTTTTAAGTGTATAAGGATATATTTTATATATCCTCCTGAGACCCATTCATTTGTGTCCTTTATAGTGCACATTGAGTTAACAGTCTATCTTTTAAGTGTTTTGAGGTAGACTCTAGTTTGTGGCTGCGCTGTGATAAAAAAAAAACAACAACTTTTTAACAATAATATTTGCATAATCATAAATAATACATGAATAAGTAAATAAATACATAAATAAGACCATAAGTGTCCATACCTGTGGTGTGTTTTAGGTGAGTTACCTGGAGAAGAAGGTGACGGAGTTGGAAGGGGACTGTCTGGCCAACGGAGACCTCAAGTCCAAACTGAAGCAGGAGAACACTCACCTGGTGCTCAGGTACAACACTAGGCCGGGTCAGACTTGCAGCCATCAACAGATCTTTGCTATTTGTTATTAGCATCTTGACCAGGGACGTCAAACTGTTTTTGGTCCGGGGGCCGTATCCAACCTACTTCGATCCCAAAGGGGCCGGATCAGAAAACTCATGGCAAATATACCCCAAAAATAGCAATAAATCCAAATATTTGTCCAGAGAAACGCAAATCTATTACAGAAGTCTTTTTTTATTTGATGAACTCTTTCTTTTACAAACTATTATAATATTATGAATAGGGGTGTGCAAAATAATCGTCATGACAATGCATCGCGATACTAACTTTCACAATATACTGCATCGATCCTTGATGCCAAAAATCGATTATTATTAATTAATAATTTAATATTAATAAATAAATTAATTAAAGGAAAAGTAACGTTTTTTTTTTACAATTTGAGCCTTATTTCGGTAATAAAACAAGTTGTTTTACTCACCCATAGCACTTTGGTGTCATATGGAGCACTTCCAGAGATGTTTTATCCATAGTTTACAGCTTTGCGTTTCATGTTTGGGTCCCGGGAGCTGAGAGCACAGTCCGGACATGCGCACTGGCCTCCTCATCTACTCGAAACTATGGCTAAATCTCAGATTACAGGCCACTTTTGACCACACGAAATCGTAGGCTAAGACATCGAGCTTCTATGATTTGAAAAGTGCTAAAGTTTGTGTTATTTGGAGACCGCAAACATGTGCCCCGAGAACTCACATTATGGAGATCGCAAATCTAAAACATCTCTGGAAGTGCTCCATATGACACCAAAGTGCTATGGGTGAGTAAAACAACTTGTTTTATTACCGAAATAAGGCTCAGATTGTAAAAAACGTTACTTTTCCTTTAATTATTAGTTAAAAAAAAAAAAAAAATCCTATGCACTTTTTTCTTTGTGAAAGCGTATTGTTTATTTGTTTTTGTTATTCAATAAATTCAGTTATGAATTGAGTTGCTCAGAGTTCTGTATCAATTGAAGACACTACCCAGATACACAGCCACTTTTTTATCCTCTTTTTTTTGGTACATTTTCACTGAAGTATGTCGAATATATTGCAATGCATCGCAATAATTCAAGTATCGTGAAGCATCGTGATAGTATCACATCGTGGCATATGAATCGTGATTCGAATTGAATCGTGACTTCTTTGCCAATACCCACCCCTAATTATGAACAACCTGAAACTTTAAAGGAAAATTAACATTTTTACAATCTGGACCTTATTTATTTATTTATCTTTTATTATTAAAGTTACATGTTTTAAAACCACAGTAACATTCGCAAAATACTCCAGAAGACACATTGGGGGATGTGGGCACGGGAACAAACACTACTGGGTACAAGGGCTAAGGGACTTGAAGGTACCTAGAATTAAAACATAATTTACTCACCCATTGTACTTTGGTGTCATCTGGAGTATTTCCAGAGATTTTGGAGTTTAGCGATATCCGTTTAACGCGAGTTGTCGGGGCATATTGTAAAATTGTAAAAACGTTAATTTTCCTTTAAGAAAAATGCAATTTCAACACAGTGTTTTAACATGAACTTATATGCATTTCACAGAATTTAGTCAAGCTTTCTTTTTGCTCCTGAAACTTGGCATTTTTTATCCTGCAGAAAATTGCCAATATTTTAGTAGAAAACCAGTCAAGGGCCAGATTAAAGGTCTTGGAGGGCCGGATCCAGCCCCCGGGCCACATGTTTGACACCCCTGATCTTTCCCAGCAGAGGAGGATCCTCCAAACACAGACTAGGGGTTGTGCAGCTGAGATGGTCCCTGTAGTTTTATCACTCTTATCTGTGTGTCAAACTAAATGTAGTTGTGACAAAACAAAGGCCTGGTTAAACGGTGAAATGTCCTCTTGTTAATCACCACAAAAGTATTCTAGTTTATTTGTTGTATGTGGTGTTCTCAGCCTCTATAGAGAGTTTTCACGAACCCGGAAAAACAGGAAGATTTCCCGGATGTGCGGCCATCTTAGGGGGGGGGATTACGCGCTCAAAATGACATGTGTTTATAAAGCAACCGTGCAGGAAAAAGTCAAAATTTCGCGAGAAACCTTCCACATCGGAATCCAAAAGTTCTGACAGTTAATCAGTTGTACAGGGATAAGTTGGAGGCCAAAGAAAAGGAGCGTTATATGAACAAACTCAAATTAATTGTGCGAGAAGATCCGTATGAGATGGATTCAAGTTTGTTCAGTGACAGCGGGAATTTGTCGATTCTGCTGCTGTAAGAGATCCCGATATTGTCAAAGACCTGGTCTTCTTCCCAAGTCCTGATACAGCACAAGACCTTCAGAGATCTAAAGGTCTGGAGGAAACAACCAGTTTGTTTGTGGCTGGTACGAGAGCGAAAAGTGCGGAAAACTGGAGACTAGGGTGGAGCTTATATGGGGTGATTTCTTAAAAGTTGATTTTTTGTAAGTCTTACCCCTCAAATGTGTTCCTTTTAATGAAAAAACGATGTGTATTGAGTTTGATTACTTTATCTTGATAATTAGAGGTAGCTCAATGGCCTTCATTTTTTTTTTAATTTTGACCAAAAATTTTAACCAAAAAATTTAAAAACGATTTTGATTAGTTAATGTTTTTAAGTTAATTGTAACTTTCATTTCATTCATTTTAGAACTAAATTAGAATTAATGCAGATAAGGAACACATTTAGGGGGTAAGAAGATTCAATTTTGAAAGTCAAAAAATAAGCTCCACCCTACTGGAGACAAGCGTATTGTAATGGCAAAGGTCGGCATACTTGTATCACATGTGTAACGTCTTTAAGTATGAGTATATTGCTTTTTATTATTCACGTTTTGCAAAGACTAAAATATTAACATTGTAATACAATTTACTGTAGAGGCTAATGAAGCAAATGAACATGTACAAGTATTTACAACTAACATTTATGTCTTGGATCTAGTTTAGTCGGTGTTTGTTTATGTAAACATGGTCACTACAAATTGGTTCAAAATTAGCAATCACAATGCACAGTATGACATACGTACCGGCTGCGAAATGAGCTGAGCATATGCAAATGTTGTCAAGATTTTTCCCATCCAAGTTCTATTTGAGACTGGTGATCCACAATCGCCTCCTTCCCTTTGATAATCGCTCTGTCTGTTCACCCTGGCTCGTCACGACTTTAGGTAAACGATAGAACTGCAGGTGTTTTTCTCTGTCTGGTCTATTGTGACAGCCTAGGACCGCGCAATGCTTGACCAGTTTGCTTTTTTTTTTAACTTTGCGGCATTAATGCCAAATGTTCACGGTGCTTTGAATCCCCCCAAAATGGACGACTTCCGGATTATGACGTCTATAAATTCACTGTCTCATGTGGGTACTACAGATGG
Source organism: Paratrypauchen microcephalus (assembly GCA_036785185.1). Lineage (NCBI taxonomy): Eukaryota > Metazoa > Chordata > Actinopteri > Gobiiformes > Gobiidae > Paratrypauchen > Paratrypauchen microcephalus. The sequence continues at coordinate 7,248,275 of JAVJIX010000022.1, read as the reverse complement.
CCTACATTTCGTGCACATGATGACCGCTGTGCATCACGTTGTAGAATATGAATAAGCAATTTTTTAGTGGCGTATAATGTTTAATGTTAGATCCGACTCTGCCTGCGAGCAAGGAAATATGTTCAGCTGTATTTATCTGAGAGCGTGTTCCTCCTCAGGGTGCATGAGCTGGAGGAGCAGGTGAAGGATGTTGCGAGCCGAGCAGATCAGAGCCTGGAGGATGAGTCCAAAAGACACAGGGAGGTGTACGGCAAAATGGAACGAGACCGCAACCACGAGATCGAACTGCTCTGCTCCAGGTACGCAGGCGAATCACACAGATCGCACAGAGGAGCGGTGTGTAAACTTGTGTGTGCGACAGGATACAAGAACTGGAGGAGGAGAATGGGGACATGCAGTTAAACGTGCGCAAACTCCGCTCCCAGACCGAGAAACTGGATCAGGTGAGGGGACAGTTCACAGACCAGCACTTGGCACACGACACAATTCTACATTTAAACCAGAAATTGTGTAGGAAAATCAAGTTAATGTTACAGAGTGAGGTTATTTTGAATAGAACAGAACAGAATGCCTTTTATTGTCACTGTTCATATGTACAATTTATATTATACATACTCACAATGAGAGCGAAAACACACATTTAAGTACAATATTTACAACACAGAAGGATATTTACAACATGGTATCGAAAAAAAAAAATTGTGCAAAAAAAAAAGTCCTCTACGAGCTGGTACTACACATTGGTTATCCAGGTTACTGCAGTCTTGCTCAGATATTGCAGTAGGGGTGACACATACAACCATATATACACACACTAGAGCAGACCTGGGCAAACAAAAGGGCCGGTGTGGCTGAAGGTTTTCTTTCCAACCAAGTAGCAGCACACCAGACTTGACTAATTTAAGTTTAAGTTTATTTATTTAAATGGGACAGCATGTATTAATGAACAGTTAGCGCTGTAAATACACCAGATTTAGCTCAAGGCGAGTTTCCATCTGTAGTCCCACAGAACGGGGGTGAAAGAGGCTGTGAATTTTATACCGGTGCGCCGTTCCGGTGCGCACCGCTTTACTTTCACCACTGAGTATTGCACCACAGGATATTACACTGTAATTAGGTATTACACAACAACAGGTGGATATTCTACAAAACCCAGTTCAAGATATTACACAGTCATAAATATTGCCCAGGTGGATATGCTACAAAAACTATATTATTACACTGTTATAAATATTGTCCACAATATTGCACTGTGTTTGTAATTGGGTGACAGAGGACATACTGTCTTTGGTTGACCGTTTGTTTGTCTAAAGAGGTATCCTGTAATGTTTTCTATTAATAATAATTATTATTATTTTAACCTAATCGCTTAAACTAACAATTATTCCTTAGATTAATCAATCATTTGTTGGATTGTAAAAAGTGTGATTTATGAGATTTTTTGCTACATTTGTTTGCACCTCACAGCTTTGTCAGCACCTAATATGTTTTGTATTTGTGTATAGACCATACCATAATTGACTATTAATCAATTAACTTGCTTGCTAACTTCAGCCCAAACAATAATTTTAGATTAAATGGGCATGTTAACCACTTAAATCACACCCCCGCACCACATACGGCCTTTTTGTTGACTCTGACCGGCCGTTTAAGCTCATTTGGAATTAGAAAATAAACATTTTATAATTTTATCTCATGCCTGGACTAAAGCTGCATTCCTTTTATTTTAGAGGTGTTTTTAAATTACATTTTACAATTTTTGTAAGACAACTTCACTTTTTCATTGCGTAGTCATGACATTTACGCTTACCAGTCTTACCAGCGCGTCAAAACAATGATATTTACAGCTTTTTATAAAGAAATACAATTAAGAACAGCAGTTGCCACATTGATCAGTAACAGGCAGATTAACCGGCATTCATAGAGAAAAAGAAAATGGATAACTGTCCCAGAATATCCCTTCTTCCCAGAAAGGAAAAACTCAGTGGGAAAACCTCATTACCACACGTGTTTGTACAATATTGCATTTTATCACAAGCCAAAGTTTGGGAATTGAAGGAATTTAGTTGAAGGAATATTATTTTATTTTATTTTTTTTATATTTTATTTTCCCTCTACAAAATTTTATTTCATTTTCCCTTTACAAAATTTTATTTTATTTTATTTTCCCTCTACAATATTTTATTTTATTTTCCCTCTACAATATTTTATTTTATTTTATTTTCCCTCTACAATATTTTATTTTATTTTCCCTCTACAATATTTTATTTTATTTTTGCTCTACAATATTTTATTTTATTTTCCCTCTGCAATATTTTATTTTCCCTCTACAAAAGTATAAAAAGACATAAACAATGTGATAACAGTACAAAAAATTGAATGAAAGGAGCAGAAAGAACAGTAATCTAGAGTGAAGAATCCCTCAGTCGTCCAGGTAGAATCCATGGCAAAAGGAGAAATTCAGTTTGTCAACTGGACAAAGTTTGTTTGGTCAAAGACGTTTCGCCGCTCATCCGAGAGGCTTCGTCAGTTCTGGTTAGCGTGCTGAAGGACACTGCTTATATCTCGCTGCAGGGAGGAGCTCACTACAATGAAATTATTCTGAAACTATCTCACGTCTTTGTTTTGAGTTGAGAAACTTAAACCAGAACTGAAGAAGCCTCTCGGATGAGCGGCGAAACGTTTTCGACCAAACAAACTTTGTCCAGTTGACAAATTGAATTTCTCCTTTTGCCAAGAGTAATCTAGAGTAATTTCCTCATGTGGCTCGATGGGGAAAAAAAATAAAATAACCCCCCTCACTGTCGCGTTTCCTCATGTGGCTCGATGGGGAAAAAAATAAAATAACCCCCCTCACTGTCGCGTTTCCTCATGTGGCTCGATGGGGAAAAAAATAAAATAACCCCCCTCACTGTCGCGTTTCCTCATGTGGCTCGATGGGGAAAAAAATAAAATAACCCCCCTCACTGTCGCGTTTACATGTAGGTAGTTTCTGTGTCTATATGCCCCACTCCAACCGACCTCCTTCTGATGTGTGCAGGAGAAACAGAGGATGTCGGACAAGCTGGAGGACACCAGTCTGAGGCTCAAAGACGAGATGGACCTGTACCGGAAGATCATGGACAAACTGTGGCACAACCGCCATGAGTTCCAGAAGGAGAAGGAGGCCATGCAGGAGGTGAGACGCCTTTCCCGGATAAAGGACGCGACAGCAGAACGTGACTAATATACGCGTTTGTGTGCGTGCAGTTGATAGACGACCTGCGGCGCGAGCTGGAGCACCTGCAGCTCTTTAAACTGGAGGTGGAGCATCCGGGCCAAGGGAAGAGTCTGTGCGAGTTAAACGCCCGGACCAGAGAGATCGAGATGGAGCACGAGGTCAAGAGGCTCAAACAGGTGCTCCGCTTTACACTTCTAATGCTTTAAGTGCATTTCACAGATTCATGTTTTTCTAATTCTGACCCGGTTTGGTGGGATAGTAGCTGTGGTCAATATTTATCATAGTTTTACATCAGTTCAGCTGCAGTTTGTGAAGAAATTTAGAAATCAAAATGTTGAAAAATACAGAAAGTAGCGCTGAGTTCTCAAACAAAATCTCTTCACCCATGTCCTCAACATTATCAATTCCATCCAAAATGTTTTAAATGCAAAGGAAGGCATTTTTCTGATAGTTTAATGCATTGTAATGTATTTATTTTTTTGTCAAAGCAAAACTGTGTGTAATTTTGTCATGTTGATACGGAAGTCGACAGAGGCCATATTCATAAGCAATACTTTTTCTTTCTATCCTCAGATAACAAGATTCGACATCTCGAGAAAACAACACAATTAATTTGTGATCTCGAGAAAACAAAACGGTTATTTCGAGATCTCGAGCAAACAAAACTATTATTCCGTGATCTCGATTTAAAAAACTGAAACGTCTACCTCCACGTTGTGACAGTCTGACTTCGGGTTTATTTCTCATTCTGAATAGACGCGTTTTTGATCATTAGAATGTCTGGAATAATAATCGATCAGCTGATAAGGCAATATATTGATCAGGGGTTGACACAGGGGGAGATGGCGTTCTGTCTTTTAAAGGAAAAGTAACGTTTTTTTTACAATCTGAGCCTTCTTTCTGCAATAAAACAAGTAGTTTTACTCACCCATAGCAGTTTGGTGTCATTTTGAGCAGTTTCGTAGAAGTTATGTTGTAGCGTATCCGTTAACTTGAGTTCTCGGGGCATTACTTTGCGGTCTCCAAATAACACAAACTTTAGCACTTTTAAAATCATAGAAAGTAATCCGAGATTTAGCCATAGTTTCGAGTAGATGAGGAGGCCAGTGCGCATGTGCGGACTGTGCTCTCAGCTCCCGGGACCCAAACATGAAACGCAAAGCTGTAAACTATGGATAAATCTCGGATTACAGGCCACTTTGGACTCAAACGCAATCGTAGACTAAGACATCGAGCTTCTATGATTTGAAAAGTGCTAAAGTTTGTGTTATTTGGAGCCCGCACGGGGCATATTACATGCTTGGGGAATATATTATATGCCCCGAGCTATGGCTAGAAGTTGCGCTAGGCTAACCGCAAATCTAAAACATCTCTGGAAGTGCTCCATATGACACCAAAGTGCTATGGGTGAGTAAAAGTACTTGTTTTATTACCGAAAGAAGGCTCAGATTGTAAAAAAAACGTTACTTTTCCTTTAATTCAGGATAATTTCCAGATTAGTCCGCGGCACCGCCACAGAAGACTGGCCCGGCTTCATCTTTACCGACGGAGATACACTCAAAATCCAAATCTGATCCCGTTATTCGGCGGGTGGTCTGTCCTTAGATCCCAGTGCACATGAAGCTCGTGTAATCGGATAATGGTCAGCGACCTGGCCGGCTCCGCTACGCTATGTGGCGCTGTCGTCCAACTACTTCCGGGTGATGGCGACTCAATAAAAACACAACAAACTATGTGGCGGTATATAAAGATGGCGCTCGAGGAGTTTGACAGAGCAGCATTGGTGTACGTGTTGTGCATTCTTTCTTCGCAGCCATGACTTCGTCTGACTTTTCCGGCAACGATCGCTACTTATGACAGCAAAGGCGCCTCCTGCCACTTCCGGGTGAGATCCCTGGCGAAAATTCCCGCGCATGCGCAGTACGCCAATCCGATTCGATATCGTGCACAAGGCGGCACCAAGCGGATTACTATCGGCCTAAGCCAGGGGTTCCAATCGGATTCGGGAAACCAATCCCTATACGATCCTTAGCCTGTGCAAATGAATCCGATACGATCCCAATCCGTTTGCAGTCGGTTTACACTCGTCCATGTGCACGCAGTGACTGTTTTCTCGAGCAAATTAATTTTCTCGTTATTAAGGTGGAAAATAATCATTACGAACATGGCTTCTGTCGGCTTCTGTAGAAAGTAGCACTGAGTTCTAAAAAAAAACATGTCATCAACATCATCAATTCCATCCAAAATGCAGAGACGTTTTAAATGCAAAGACTGATTTTTCTGATAGTTTAATGTGTTGTAAATTATTATTTTTTGTCAAAGCAAAACTGTGTGTGTATTTTTAACACGTTGAACCGATTAGGCAAAATGTATAATAAAGTAGTTGTCATACGCTCTTAAAATACATATTCAAAAACATGTGTCTGATTGCGTCTCTGTTTAGGAAAACTTCAAACTCCGAGATCAGAACGATGACTTGAATGCCCAGATTCTCAGTTTGAGCCTGTACGAAGCGAGGAACCTCTTCTCCTGCCACAGTAAGGCCCAGTCCCTGGCAGCAGAGATCGACAGCGCCTCCAGGGACGAGGTGAGTCTCCCACACTTGCGTCTGTAATCGCTGCTGTATAACGCTGCTGGGGCACTCAGAGCTGCCTGTGTCTGTGTCTGCAGCTGGTGGACGCTCTGAAGCACCAGGAGGAGATCAACCTACGTCTGAGGCAGTACATGGACAAGATCATCCTGGCCATCCTGGAGCATAACCCGTCCATACTGGAGATCAAGACCTAACTCCTCTATGTTTACACTAGAGTTTAGACATGCACCACGAGCATTCCGCCAACAGAGGGAGCCAGGGTCTGTCTGTCGTGTCGTTACAATCGTCCTTATTCAGCCCACTGTGGGGAGTGGGAAGCACTTACACACCACAGCTCTGGACTGCCACTCAAACAGGGCTTAAAGTCACATGTTCATTTGCCAAAGCTCACGTACGGTAGTAACCCATCCTTCAGTTGTAATTACTCAGTTGTGACATTTCCTTCCATCCTCTATATCTTCTAATTATTCTGTGTAGAGATGTTCTGCACAGGTTCCTGTGGTCCAGACTCAATACTAACACTGCTTATGTGACACGTACTGTAAAGATGACAGAATGTTTGACCATGTGCTTCAGAAGACACGTCTCTGAGCGTCTTACATGAGGCTGGATTGTGCACATCATAACCTGTTTAGCCCATAGACTGTATGATTTAGCCTCATGACCACAGCTCTTTGTCTGGAGATGAAGAGCATCAGTCTGTCTGAAGCACTTGAAGTGAAGAGCAGAGCTGCTGTGTGTGTCTGAGGACTCTGTGACCTGTGGCATCTCATGTGATGTAAAAACGTATGATCTTATATGATCTTTTTCAGTGTCCCACGCTTATGCTAGCCAAACACCAATGTGGTCTGAGAGGAGGCAGCAGGGGGCTGCTACACTGCACTAAAGTACTGTGTAGATTAACTAGTTTTGCTTTGTTGCACAAAGTGTATTTCTGGTAGTTTTGCATCTTCTGTTTACAGTGTGTAATATGGTATGTATTTATGCACAAATATAGTGTTCTGTTCAGATGTCACGTTTGATTTAATCACATATATATTTATTGACACATCACAATGTAAATCATATGTAAATTATTCTAATTACAATGTGCTGGTTTCACCAGTGTGTTTGGACATGTGTGCGGTTATAGCTTCACAAAGTGAATGACATTTGACATAATAAAGTCACTTCATACAAGCGCGGGCTGAATATTTATTTGAGAATGCTCTTTTGTTGAATTGTTTTATTGCTCTTTTGTTGAATTGATGATGCTTTGTTGTTCTTTTGTTGAATTGTTGATGTATTTTTCTTTTGTTGAATTGATGTATTGCTCTTTTGTTGAATTGTTGATGTTTTATCGCTCTTTTGTTGATGTTTTATTGCTGTTTTTGTTAAATTGTTGATGTTTTATTGCTCTCTTGTTTAATTGATGATGCTTTGTTGTTCTTTTGTTGAATTGTTGATGTTTTATTGCTCTTTTGTTGATCTTTTTGTTGTTTTATTTCTAAACTGTGTTTGTGGCTGCAGTTCCCCTCCGGCCCGGCAGGTGGCCGCAGCTCGGCGCCGGGCCTGCCGCCAAAAGCCCTGTTTGACAGAGGCTGTTTTCTTTGGGCTGAAGCTCCGACAAAAGCGGCGCAAACATCTCCTCATTTTTCTACTCCAAACTGCCCCACAAGAGCCGCCACAGCCGACATGTACGCCAGCTCCAACCCGGGCAGCGCGCACGGAGACTTCCAGGACCGGAACGGCGTGAACTACGTGTCCTCCGCCGAGTCTTTCGGACACTGCTCGCAATTGTTCTGGAAAAAGGACCCCAGTGATTCCGGAGTAAGAGCCCGTCCTCCCCGATAGTTAGCGGGGCTACAAACAAACCCACTGCACCCGCCACACCAAAATGCACCCACGGGGGACACGAAGCACCGGGGACAAATGTTTAAAAACGCGGACACGCCACTTTGTGCAGAGGGAAACTGAGGAGGGGGGCGTTATGTCAACAAATAGCATCGTTAGCGCCTTCGTGCTTAGCGGCTAATGGCCTAGTTTGACTTTTGCGTAGCACACAACAGTTTTCCATCACAACAAACTTACAAACGGTGCAAAGGGGTTTAGATGTGTGTGCAGAATGTAAATAACGCAGCCTCGAGCCTGTCCCCGTGTCCTCCGTGTCCACATCCGCAGCCTCCACACGTCCAGCAGCGCTCGGATCAATGCTCGGGATCGGTGTGATCGTCCTCCGTCCTCTCTCCGTGTGCGCACAGACTCGGGGTGTTTTGCCGTCTTGAACCGTAGATTATCCGTGTGCGTAAGGCCCGTCCGGGGGTATTGTGGTATTGTTCGGAGAGGCTTGTCCCGCAGGAAACCCGAGCGGAAGACGCCCCGTGGAGGACTTTTCAAAGACCTCTTTGTGATGCCAGACTCGTGTGAAGTTCAGCCAGGCTGGACAGAGACAGGACCGGGGGCATTGTTGACCACACCGCTCCACACACGCGCCGTACGTTTAATGCTGCACCGCGTTAACGTAAAAAAAAAAAGCTCTGTAGCAACACTTTGTGTCTCGAAAAGTGGCTGTGAGCTTTGGTGGATACCAGGTCACAAATCAGAATCAGAAAGACTTTTATTGCCATTGTCAAGTGAACACAATCCACAAAACTAGGAACTTGTCTCGGTGATAAGCTGCGAACATAAAACATTAAATAATAATAATAGTAATAACTAGAGTAGACCCTTTTCTCCAAACCAGCCTCTTTCCTGTTGAGTATTTTCATGTCTAATCAGCTAATTGGGCTGAATTATTTCAATAAATGACTAACATGAATAGACGTTTAGTTTAGTTTATTTGATTTGTTTAACAGGGACAATGTACAGGAGCATTAATCACAAAAAATGAAAAGACGCTTTGTACTCGACTTTAGATCTCTGAGCTAATTTCCATCTGCAGTTCCTGAGACAACATTACAAACAATGAACATAAAGCATTAAAAAAAATGCAGTTTATAATTTGTACAGTGGCGGTGATACATTTCATCAGTTCCCATCCCTGTACCCCCTTCTCGTGACTAGTTTAACTTTAACGCTGACACGTCTGCACTCTTAGAAACTGTTGTTTAATTTCTTTCTTTTTTTTAAAGCATTTGCAAAATTTTAGCTCAGTTGGAAGTTCTGAGATTGTTTTAAATGTATTTAAATGAAAACGCAGATTGTCCTAATGATGTTGTTTATAAGGTTGTTTATGTAAAACGTAATATTGAAGCCAGTGCTTAACCGTTAGAAAGACTTTTATTGCCATTGTCAAGTGAACACAATTCACAAAACTAGGAACTTGTCTCAGTGATAATGTGCGAACATAAAACACTAAATAATAATAGTAATAACTAGTGCATAGACACTAAATAACTAAAATATAGCTATAATATAGTAAAAAATAGTAAACAATCCAAATAACAAAAACGGTCAAAACAAAATACATGTTTTTATTTAATTTTGGATGCAAAAACAAAGTAGAATGCATCTTTGCTGTGAACGCACTTACATCTCCACCCACCTGAGCCACCTGCTCGTTTCCATGGAAATTATTTTTCAACTATTATAATCCAGAGTATGGCAGGTATGGTTTTCACTTTGTTTCTGTAGAATCAGGCAGGTGACGTGCCAGGTGCAGAATGTTACAAGGTGTTGCATTAACTGACAGTTGTTTGATTAATTTAAAGTCTTTCTAGAGATGGAAAGTCACCTGCATGAATCCATTGGAATAGAAACCATGCTTTGGAACATCCTCCATGGAGATAGACGTGTGTTATGCCCTACTGTGGAGCTTTACAGCCAAAGGAACAACATTTCCATGGAAACGAGCAGGAAGATGCAAAATAAGAGTCATGTTTGTGGATATGCAAGCCCGCTCGTTTTATTTATCGCTGTATTTTATTTGTTTTTCAGTGCAATGGAAATGTTCTTATGAAAAACCTTTATTTTTTAGTCTCTTTTCAAGGGAATAAACACTCTGCCCTGTCTATATAGAATGTCCGCCCAGTTTCATATTCATATTTCATTCTTGTATATTCTTTCTTGCCCCCTCCTCAACTTACCGTTTCGTTTACCAAACTAAAAAGACGCCTCATGTTTACCTGTCCCATTGTTTTTGTTGTAACATGTCTCTGCTTGGCCAGGGAGAAACGAAATTTCGATTCACCGTATGTCGTGTACGTATGGCGGAATTCGACAATAAAGCAAACTATGAACTATGCACTATGAATTTGCATCCCCAGTTTTGTGCGTCCTACTGAAAACCTTCTCTCTTCCTCGTTCTAGCCGAGTTCGACCATCAGCTGGTGCGAGCAGCTGCCCCCCTCCTCTGCGGCCCTGTCCGGCTCCAGCCTGTCCCCCGCCTCGCTGTCACTGGAGCCCTCTGCCGCTCCGCCCGCCCCCTCCGCTCCACCCACGCCGGCCTCGGACATCACCCCTTCAGCTCCAGACGACACGGAATCTGACGAGCGGCCCTATGTCTGCGACCTGTGCAACTGCGCCTACAAACACGCCAGCTCCCTGCTCAACCACAAGCTCACGCACAAGATCGGAGACTTCAAGTGAGAATAACTTTTACTGTCAGGATGTTGGAGGTCGATCGCTGGTTTGATCTTCATTTTTAAACAGGCCATGGGTCATTTTCATATACTGTATTTTCCGTACTATAAGGCGCATCGGATTATAAGGCGCACCTTCAATGAATGGCCTATTTTAAAAGTGTTTTCATTATAAGGCGCATAGAATAGAAGCTACAGTAGTGGCTGACTACGGTAGCCATGATTAACCAATATTGATCCATATATAAGGCGTATCAGATTAAATGAAGGCTTTTAGGTGCGCCTTATAGTGCGAAAAATATGGTAATTTGATCAATAACGGTAAAGACGCTTCCAATTTTTTTTTTTCCAATTTTGCAAATTTTTTACAACCAATACATTTTATATAGATAACTGTCTCCTACACTGAAACAGCGAAGCGGTGAATCCAATTTCAATTTTTCAGAAATATGACTGGCTGAAAACTATCCATTTTTATATTTTGCAAGCTATGCACTTTTTCAATATAGACATATATATAATTTATAATCCACTCCCATTATCATTTAGTGCTCACATTAGTCTTTACCGTTATAATGGGAAAGACAAATGTGCATAACTGTAAAGACATAAACTGCTTTAAAGGGATAGTGCGTTTTTTTAATGTGAATCTGTATGGGTTCCCCTCTAATATTGTCGTGCATTAACATTGGCTTACCGCTCACCATGTTTTCTGAGGCCGATTCTCCTCCGTTCCGTAGTTCCGGTAAGTTAGTGGGGACATTTAATAAAGCTTGTTTTTCTTCTCAAAACAACATTTGTCCAAAAAGTGATATATTTGCGTCACAAACAGTTGTCCGCTAAAAATTCAGCAGCCTAATTCGCATTCGGATATTTTCTCTCAATTTGTATCACTGCGCCCAGGTTAGCTCTATTAGCCTGTTCGCTTGTAAACATTCGCTTACGGAGGATGTCGCCGTATCGCATCCACCGTAAACATCCGCTTACAAGTGAACAGGCTAATACAGCTAACCTGAGAACAGTGATACAAATCGAGAGAAAATATGTGAATTACACTGCAAATATATAACTTTTTGAGAAGAAAAACAAGCTTTATTAACTGTCCTGGCCTACGTTCACGAGCTACGGAACCGGAGAAGAACCGGGCTCAGGCGACGCGGTGAGCGGTAAACCAGTGTTAATGCCTCTATTAGAGGGGAACCCATACAGATTAACATAATAAAAAAAACCCCGCACTATCCCTTCAAAGAAGCCATGTGATTTGCACAATTTACTTGTGGAACCTACCAAACTCGGCAGAAACAACTGCATTAATGATCATGACAACTCCTTAAACTTATTTCACTGTATCCTCTATATATTCATAATAACGGTAAAGACACTTCCCTAAATTCACGCATATCTCAGAAATACAATCACCGACCTTGGAGTCTGTTATGTGTGAAGGCGATATGGCGCTGCTACATCCTGACACTTCAGAACACAGAAATAAAGCTCCCTCTTCTGGCATCAACGGTAAAGACAGCTCAATTTGTTAAGTAGGACCACTCATAAATTAACAAAAATATAGGACTTCTCATGATATTAACAAGTATTTGTTATAGGTTTCGTGAAAAAGTAATATTGGCTAATAGGAGAAGTTGTTGTTTCTGCCCATCAATGAACTGTGTGGTTTTACTTGAACACTGTTTTTAAAGAGACAGTGTGTAAGATTTTTATCCATTAATTACCGAAATTGAAGATACCCATTCAAAAATACAGTGTTTTCCAAGCCTTTTCACTTCCATCATGAAATCAAAGTATTCTGTTGGACTTGGATATAGTCGCATAAAAGGGGGATCTTCCTTGCCTGGAAGAATCCATGACTCATCGCTGTACCAGCGAGTGAGTCTGGTAACGCTTGGTCCAAAATGCGCTGCGGTTGCGCGTAGACAGACAGCTAAGTGAACCAATCAGAGATTGCGCCATCTTGATTCAAAACTGAGGCGGAACTTCCGCTGCCTAAGAGTGACTTTGCGGGCAAAGGCGGGTGCACTGACGTCACCATCTTTGAACGAATCAGAATTGCGGAGTCCGTTGTTAACCGGAGGAGCGAGGGTGGATGGAGGGTGTCCAAATGGTATCGCGGTGTATAGGAAATACAGAGAGATATCATTTGGCTGGCCAGGTAAGGATCTTCCCCATATAGAGGCAGCCATTTTGATTACGAGAGCCGCAGAAGGACATTTGGGCTCCGCCTTCGCCGTTTTTCTATATACAGTAGTTGTTGGCAAGGGCTCGTGGTTTTCACACAACGAGAAGTGCGCGTTTGGATAAACAACGACAAGCATGTTGCCGGATCACAATTACTCCGCACATACATCGCAGGAGCAAGCGCCTTCATCTAAGAGGAAAAGAAGAAGGACATAGTACCTACCGCAGCTGGGGCTTTGTCACAGCGCGGGCCCGCACCCCGGGTTCAGAACGACCTCTGCCCTCCGCGGTCCGGTTCCCGATTTCCCCCCCGCGCCGGGTGCGCTTCACATGTGCACGTGGTTCGTGCGCGGCTGCCGGTGAACCCACCTCCGGGTACGCCGAGCTGTCCGCGTTACGGCGAGCCTGGGTGACCCTCGAGGTCTGCCGTAGCTAGAACAGGAATTGCAATACCCACCATCCACCAATGCGCCACCATCCTACACACTGTCCCTTTAAGCTTCACTGCTGTATCCCAAAAACAACTGATGAACTCTGAAACTTACTCAGGCTCACAATCGTTTTCTGTTGGTCAAAGACTCAAACACATTCGCCCTCTACACTGTAAATCCACATACCAGTGTAACAAGTAAACCGACAATTTTTCTGACGCTCAAGCTAATTTATATTCATTCTCTTCACCCAGCATTGTTGTCTCTGTCCCAAACCCAGGTGCGACTTCTGCAGTAAGCCCTACACAAACTACATGTCCCTGAGGAATCACATGCGGATCCACGGACAGAAGCGTTACATGTGTGACCTGTGTGGGAAGGCCTTTCGCTTAGCCCGCTACCTGCGCAACCACCAACGTATCCATGACGACGGGCCCAACCGCTTCGACTGCCCCTCCTGCTGCAAGAGCTACAGGACCATGCTGGAGCTCGCCCAGCACCGCTGCAGCGCTGCCGCCAACAACCAGGTACGTCTCCTCACAGCCTGGGTAACGCCATAATAGACTAGGATCTGTAGCTGACGGTTAGCACACGTTTTCAGATTTTTTTTGATCAGTTGTACTACATTTGTGATTTGTCAAATGTAGGGAGTATTATGCAAAATTGACTTTCTGAAGCTTTACACCAGACCTGGGGAAACTGTTCCACAAAGGGCCAGTGTGGCTGATGGTTTTTGTTCCAACCAAGAGCACTGTAAAAACTCTTTTTTAAAAGACTTTTCCCTTCGTTTGTGCCTTTCGTTTAAACAGAGATTTTTCCTCTAAAAACTCTGGCAAAAGTGGAGATTTTGGAAAACTCCGGTTTCACGTTTGCATGTAAACTGAGGAAAACTGAGTTTTAGGCAGCTGACGCACCAAATGTGCGATTCTGATTGGCTTGCAGACCGTTCTCCTTCGTTTTCAGAGGCAAATTCGCCATTTGCGTGTAAACGATGGGTACAAACGAAGGGAAATGTCTCCATTTTTAAAAATACCAGTGTACGTATAAACGGGGCTTATTTTGGAAAATGGAGGGAGAGAAATACCGTACTTTTCGAACTATAAGCCGCTACTTTTTTCTGACACTTTGGCCCCTGCGGCTTATAATCAGGTGCAGCTTATGTATGGATTAATTCTTTATCAAGACAGCGAAGGTAGTCGTCATCTTCAGGATAACCCTGAAGATGACGACTTCAGTGGTTTCAGTGCACAGGAGGAAGAAGAAGACGGCGATCAGTGACTTTTCTGGTAGGTGAAAATACCTACGGTAAATAAGTGTAATTAACAAAGCCTTGTTTTAGCCACTTAAAATCTCCTACGGGTATCAACAGTTCCGTGAGATTGAGTTCAGGTGCTTTACCCTTAAAGTTAAATTTGAAACTTTATTTTAAGGCTTCCAGAGGCTATAGGCTGGCCATTTTACAGTTGTTTTACTGCCGTGTTTGTGGCGCTGTTTGAAAAAAAGCATGTACCGGTGTTTACGTTAATTAAAAAAAAAAAAAAATCCTTTTGTATACCATCATTCTGTGTAAATATCTAAAGATACAATGTGAACACCTGTGGCTTATATATGTACAAATCAGATTTTAAAAAAAAATTTGGTTGGTGCGGCTTATAGTCAGGTGTGCTCTACAGTACAAAAAGTACGGTATTCGTTTCTCAAACTACCCGGCTACATGTAAAACGTAGCCTGAGATCAGTTGATTAAATGAGTCAAGTCTGGTGTGCTGCCGCTTGGTTGGAAAGAAAACCTGCAGCCACACCGGCCCTTTGTGCCCAGGTTTGTTTTACACTATGTTTTTGTTGTTCCCTCCTCAAAAACCTGGTTGAAGAAGTTTTAGATGTCATCTGTGCATGATTGAGTATTTTAGCGATCTCTGCCGGACCCTTTTCGAACTCTCCTCACGGTTACCTGTACAATCCTGTTCAAGGCTCCGCCCATGAGTCTATGTCACCCATGATGCAAAACAACTGACAAACCTGATGCCATGTGTAGCTTGCTGAATGCGCTCTGAAAGGGTAGAGGCTTAGCACGGGGAGCAAAACAGCCAAGCAAAAACTGAAACTAAACATTTTAATATGTTGTTTTTGGCGAATATAATAGTTTCACAACTATAAAAGGTAATGTGCTGATCTAAATGTGCTAGCGGAAGTGTAATACCTGGTTTTATTTTGACAGATTTCTATGAACACCTTGTGCTTTGTAGCCCAGGGTCAGGAGAGGTGTTAGGTTGAGTTTAGGGAAAGAGAGGGATGGGTATTAAACCAATTTTTATCACACCTGTAGTAATCCAATTGTGTGTGTGTGCGTGTGTGTGTGTGTGCGTGCGCTCGTGTGTGTGTGTGGGCGTGGCTCTTAAGAACAAGTTCAGCTGCCCGTCCTGCTTTAAGAGCTACAGGTCCATGCTGGAGCTGGCCCAGCACCGCTGCAGCGCCGCCGCCAAAAACCAGGTTGGTGTGAGCGCGACTGATGGTGACTGATGGTGTCTGATGGTGACTGAGGGTGGCTGATGGCGACTGAGGGCGGCTGATGGCGACTGAGGGCGGCTGATGGCAACTGATGTTGACTGAGGGCGACTGAGGGCGACTGATGGTGACTGATGGCGGCTGAGGGCGACTGAGGGCGGCTGAGGGCGACTGATGGCGACTGAGGGCGGCTGATGGCGACTGAGGGCGACTGAGGGCGACTGAGGGTGACTGTGGGCGACTGTGGGTGACTGAGCGCGACTGAGGGTGACTGAGCGCGACTGTGGGTGACTGATGGCGACTGAGGGTGACTGAGCGCGACTGTGGGTGACTGAGGGCGACTGTGGGTGACTGCGTGTGTGGAGACATTGGTTAAATTAGCAGTGAGGGAATCCAGGAGCTTATTTACAATCTATCTGCAGGAGGTTCATGTCTAGGAAGGTCAAACATGAGTTCATTTCAAGGCAAACAGATGATATACAGAGGCTTTAGGTAACTTTTTAGCCAAAACTAGCTGTTTTTATTGCACTGAAAAATATAGAAATATGTCCTAACGCTGAGCAGGCTTGCATCTCCACAAACCTGGCCTCTTTGGCCTGAGGGAGGGCCCCTTTCTGCTTGTCTCAATGGAAATGTAGTTCTGTAATCTTCCACATTATGGTATAAAACTCCTCTATCTCAAGAATGTTCTGAAATACGGTTTAACGTTGTATTTCCATGGAATCTTGCAGGTAACATGCCACCTACAGACAGTAGTGCTGCTTTAATTAATACTTGATGATAAGACTAGACCACCTAGATGGGGCCATGGGGATTAGGATGTCCAACTCTAGGTGGCAAAATAACAAAACATTGTCAGAGCTGTTTTATTTGACACAATGTTAGTCCTGAAATACACAATAATCTGTTCAAACATGTGGTCTCTGGGTACAGAATACTGGTGATACTAGTTAGTGGTAGTGCAAACACATAACATTAAAGAATGCAGACGTATGTAATCCTTCTGGACAGTTTGGTGTGAGTCTGCACAGGGCTAAATGTGTGTGTGTGTGGGGGCGTGTGTGTGGATGTACACTTGTCCATCGTCTCCATGCTGACGGCTCACACCAGCGCACTGTAGTCCCGTTCTCACCTCACCTCTGTCACTACGCACAAATGTATTTTTGTGATTTCTCTCCGCTGTACGTGCTGAGTCACACTGCCCTCCTGTGCTCAGAGCTCCAGTCGACGCTCCAACTTCTCTGGTCCTCGGCGTCACCATTCCCAGCAGCAGAGCCAGCAGCAGCAGAGCAACAACAGCTCCCTCATGCAGCACCCCGCCCACGGCCCCCAGGAGGCGCTCTCCTCTCACTGTGTGTCCCCCATGCCCCAGGGAGCTCCAGGCCTATCCAACCAGACAGTGCCCGACCACCAGGTACCAACACCACGGCGCTATGTAAGAGTATTCACCACACAGACCGTGCCCCAACACCACTGGGTACGAACACCGCGGCGCTATGTAAGAGTATTCACCACACAGACTGTGCCCTAACACCGCGGCGCTATGTAAGAGTATTCACCACACAGACCGTGCCCCAACACCAGGTACCAACACCGCGGCGTTATGTAAGAGTATTCACCACACAGACTGTGCCCTAACACCGCGGCGTTATGTAAGAGTATTCACCACACAGACCGTGCCCGACCACCAGGACCGTGGCGTTATGTAAGAGTATTCGCCACACAGACCATGCCCCAACACCAGGTACCAACACCACGGCGTTATGTAAGAGTATTCACCACACAGACCGTGCCCGACCACCAACACCACAGCGTTATGTAAGAGTATCCACCACACAGACCGTGCCCGACCACCAACACCACGGCGTTATGTAAGAGTATTCGCCATACAGACCGTGCCCGACCACCAGGTACCAACACCACGGCGTTCTGTAAGAGTATTCACCACACAGAGCTTGTGACAAAGAACTACAGTTTAGTGTAGGGATCAAAACATGACGACGGCAGAGAGCCTAAACACAACAGTCTACTGTAACACGACACAACACAACACTTTTCCAAGCTACTTCATGAGCTGCGAAACGTCTTCGACCAAATAAACTTTGTCCAGTTGACAAATTTAATTTCTCCCTTTACCTTTGTGAAACTTGATAGCTTATATCTGAGAGAGTGTGTTCAAAACATTATTCAAATCAATTTCAAGAAAAAATATAATCCTATAAAAATTACTCAGTAATTTGACTCATTTAATTTATAAAATGGAAAATAGAAGTAGTTTATTAACAATTTGCAGTGGTCCAATGTTATTCCTCACTTACATCTTAATCATTCACCATAATGAGTTTTTATATACCGGTAAGCACTTTTCACAACTCTGAGCGGCATTTGACTGTGACGGTAAAGATAATAACAACTAGCACGATGATGCACACTTCAGATCATCAGACCATAAAACACTTTTGTAATTAGATGCAGACAGTACACAGCAGAGTTATGTTGACCTCTAAAGTTCCTTTTACAATATATCTGTATTGAGACGGAACAAATGTAGGTAGAATTCATGGAAAAACATGGGTTAGAAGATTAATGATCTCTTTTTCAAGGACAATCTGGTCAAGAGGCTCTAAGGGACATTTTAAAATTGCATTTACATTTTCCAAATCATTCAAAGGACAGTAATTACAACTGGATATTGAAGGGCAGGTTAATAGGAGTTATATTTTACTAAATGGAACTAGATCAAGTAATTTTAAGGACACATTTTTTGCTTGACATTTTTTGGTGTACTCACTGTCCTTCAGAGTCTGAATGCTCCAGGGAGTTGGCTCTAAATTCATTACAGATCTTTCAGTAATAGGTTCTAATTCTGGAGACCTTCTTCCTGAATCTCCACTTGCTGTTGACTGTTGCAGGTGTGTCCCAGCGTGGTGTCGTCCCAGAGCGCCCCCCAGAGCATGAGGAGCTCGTCCAAACTGGTGTCTTCTTCGGCCAGCCCCGCCCCCTCCTCCTCCTACTCTCTGCTCCAGCCCCTGGTGCCTGAGGTAAAGGAGATGAGCCAGGGATACACTAGGCTGAGCGCCAACGTCATGGTAGGAGAGACCACTCCCCTTTTGTGTGCCCTAGTGTAGTGCTTCTGTCCACTACTAACACCAATCCTGCAGAGGGCTTCACTCTACTAACCCTGTCTCTACACAACCACATACCGACGCTAAACGAACACCCCAACAACCACATACTGACGCTTAAAGAACACCCCAACAACCAGATACTGGCGCTAAAAGAACACCCCAACAACCGCATAATGACGCTAAAAGAACACCCCAACAACCACATCCCGACAACCACATACTGACGCTAAAAGAACACCCCAACAACCAGATACTGACGCTAAAAGCACACCCCAACAACCACATACTGATGCTAAAAGAACACCCCAACAACCACTAAAAGAACACTCCAACAACCACATACTGACGCTAAAAGAACACCCCAACAACCACTAAAAGAACACTCCAACAACCACATACTGACGCTAAAAGAACACCCCAACAACCACTAAAAGAACACCCCAACAACCACATACCGACGCTAAAAGAACACCCCAACAACCACTAAAAGAACACCCCAACAACCACATACTGATGCTAAAAGAACACCCCAACAACCACTAAAAGAACACTCCAACAACCACATACTGACGCTAAAAGAACACCCCAACAACCACTAAAAGATCACTCCAACAACCACATACCGACGCTAAAAGAACACCCCAACAACCACTAAAAGAACACCCCGATAACCACATACTGACGCTAAAAGAACACCCCGATAACCACATACTGACGCTAAAAGAACACCCCAACAACCACATACTGACGCTAAAAGTTCACCTCAACAACCACTAAAAGAACACCCCGATAACCACATACTGACGCTAAAAGAAGACCCCAACAACTACATACTGACGCTAAAAGAACACCCCAACCACCTCATACCTACGCTAAAATATGACAAACATTCTTGAATCTTGAATCTTAAAAGAAGACCCCGACAACCACATACCCACGCTACAAGAACACCTCGACAACCACATACTGATGCTAAAAGAACAACCACATACTGACGCTAAAAGAACACCCCAACAACCAGATAGTGACGCTAAAAGAACACCCCAACAACCAGATACCGACGCTACAAGAACACCCCAACAACCACATACTGATGCTAAAAGAACAACCACATACTGAGGCTAAAAGATCACCCCAACAACCACATACCAACGCTAAAAGAAAACACCAACAACCACATACTGACGCTAAAAGAACACCCCAACAACCACATACCGACACTGAAAGAACACCCCGAGATAGCTCTAGTACAAGCTTTTGGCAGTTTGAACGTCGTCAAAGCTGATGACGTAGCGTAAATGTTAAATGTTCGTAACGCAACAGAAGAAGAGTCCAGAGTCTGGAGCGGGAACACTGGACACGTTTATTTACATCAGTCCAGGACCAAAACTTGAACAGGAACTTGAACCCTCGGAACACCGTGATGGTGTCCAGTCCAGTGTCCTGCAGTCTGGCTATGCTTCTGTTGTAGGGAGTATTATACCTCTGGTGACCCAGGCCAAGATAACGAGTGAGTGCTCTCAGTGCAGCACAGAAATACAGTTTCTCTAAAAGAGGGCATTTGAGATCTCACCAGACCAAATGACTCTAAGTCTGTGCACACTTGGCACGGGCCTGAGCGGGTTCGGCCGCGCTCAAGATCCGGAAAGTTGCGTACTTTTGCGCAGCTGAAGCTAAAAGAAGCTCCACATAGCGACTTGGGACTTTAAACTCCATCCCAGTTTCAGTTTCGGACCAATAAAGATGCAAGTAATACTAAGTAAGGGCTAAAGTTTACAAAATGTACAAATGAGCGAGAAAAAATATGATGTGTGTCATAGGCGGCGTGCACTGATGCAGGCTAGCAAGCTTCCTGTGTTTCAAAGCCAGCACTCACTTTTGGTAAAGGAGTAAAATATAAAATAAATAACCTATTAAAATGAATTAAAAACTACCTGATAGTGTTTATACGTAGATTACATCAGTTTGTGGTAGGGATGCACGATATATCGGCATTAACATTGGTATCGGCCGATATTGCCAAATTTTTAACATATCTGTATCGGCCCGTTGTGTAAAAGTGGGCCGATATTAACGACCGATATTTGTCAGTACAGTAATTCCTCGAATTAACGTTTTCTCACATTTCTCTCTCGTTTAAACACTCAAACCTTCGTAGAGTTTCAACAAAATGTATTGACAGTGAAGCGTGGAGGAGGAGGCACGCAGTCCGAGCACATCAAACCTTGACATGAACTGAACGCAAGAGCCGCACGGAACCAGGAAAAGAGCTGCACGCGGTGGTCTAATCCTGGTTTAGTCCAGGTTTAGACCTGGTCCAGTCCTGGTTTAGTCCAGGTTTAGTCCTGGTCCAGTCTTGGCTGGTTTACACCTGAACACATCACAAGTGTTATATGGTCTGGGAGCCACGTTCGAAATACGATCGTGTGGTTTACGATCGCCAACGGCCGGGCGTTACGAATGTCTTGTCATTTGGCGTATACGTAGCCCATAGCCAATCATGTCAGTTGTCAGTTCAAACTACAAGCTTCCGTTTGTCACATAGTACGCGTCACCGTCTTTCCACCCCTTCCCGCTCTCTGATTGGCTCCCAGAATCGGGAGCCCTCGCTTAGCCTAGTTGCCAGGCTGTCTTTTAGATCGGAACGAACGAAAGCAGCCTGGGATTTCCCAGGTTAGGTCCAGTCCAGGTTTAGACCTGGTCTAGACCTGGTTTCGGCAAAGGTCCCACTATTTAAAAAAAATTGAAATTGAAGAAAATAAAAAATAAAAATCTGGAGTCAAAACACGTTTTGAAAATAAGACATTCAAAAATTAATTTTGCATGATTTTCAGTCTGTATAAAAATCTCAGAATTAAAAATAATTAAGTATCGGCTAATATTGGTATCGGCTGATAACAGCATCATTAATATCGGTATCGGCTAACATTTTCACATCGGTGCATCCCTAGTTTGTGGTGTTTTATTATACCTCAAAATTAGCATTGATTCAAGGTTATTTGTCATATGCAGAATCAACAGAATCAGAAGAACCGCTGACTCGCTAAGATAGTCAAGAAGTAGTAATATGCAATAAAAATACAAGGAGAAAAAAAGGAAGCAATATAATAAAAAGAAGACTGCGCGGACACGTGTGCGCAGCATGACCCGGTGCGGGGCTGACAGCAGGTCTAGACCAAGGTCTAAACCTGGACTGGATCAGAACTAAACCAGGACTAGACCAGGTGGATTAAAGCGCCGCGTGCGGGTCTATTTCCTGGTTTCTCACGAGTCACAGCTGAGGCGAGGAGGAGACCGCAGGGAGGAGGGGACCGCACACAGTGTGAGCGCATGTGAGCGAGAGCCATGCAAGAGCCGGTGGTCTAGAGGAGCCGCGGTGGTCTGGACTAACCCAGGATTAAACCTGGTGTTGTGAGATGTGTCTATATTGTGTCTATAGCTCAGTGCAGAAGAGAGAGATTGAGTGTGTGCGTGCGCCGGGGGCGCTGTATGTATGGCTCCGCGGAGCCGGTTCGGTCTGGGTGTGTGTCCGCGTGTGCTCTCTCAGGGGAGAGACGGAGACGGCGATCGGGCAAGTAGAGGGTAAAAAGGTGCTACTCCTACAGTGTAGTGAGCTAATAAAGCCCCACTCTGCAGCAAAACCACTCCCTTTTATTTGCATTCTCATCCACCGCAAGCGCACGAGGTCCACAAGGGAGTTAACCCCGGAGGGAACGCTGTCTCCGGCCCTGGAGAAGACGATCTCCCCTGTGCTCCCCAACCACGGTTAGGGGACGAGAACAGGAAAGGTTAACACTGGACTAAACCAGGAGGAGCCGCGCTCACATGCGCTCACACTGTGTGCGGTCCCCTCCTCTCTGCGGTCTCCTCCTGTGACTCGTGAGAAACCAGGAAATAGACCCGCACGCGGCGCTTTAATCCACCTGGTTTAGTCCAGGTTTAGTCCTGGTTTAGTCCTGGTCCAGTTCAGGTTTAGACCTTGGTCTAGTCCTGCTGTCAGCTCTGCGCGGGGTCATGCTGCGCACACGTGTCCGCGCAGTTTTCTCCCCCCTCCCGCTTCCCCCCACACTTCAATATTGATACGTTTTGTTGAAAATCTATGAAAGTTTGAGTGTTTAAACGAGAGACAAACGTGAGAAAAGTTTAAATCCAGTCTGAGAAACCAATCAGGACGCAGAACACATTGTTACACTATAAAAAAGTTACACTATAAAAAAAAAAAAACTTTGATCGGGGCCTTGGAACGAATCAGGCTTTTTCTATTGAAATAGCTACTCAACTTACAAATTTTTCACGTTACGAAACCACTTCTGGAACGAATTAATTTCGTAAGGTGAGGTACCACTGTATGTAATAAAATATGATAAAACACAAGGTACAGGTAGTATTAAATAAGGTGCGTTGAGTTGGCACTGTGACATAAACAGCTAAACACGGAAGTGTCTTTGACCTCATTTGTAAAGTTTTTTTTAACCTGCTGTCAGTGACATCCACCTACAACTCGCTGTCCACCGTCTTATCTTTAAATATAAATTTGAGCAGCACAGCTCGGCCAAAGCCCCATAGAGATATAATTAGACAGGAAGTGGTGACGCTAACGGTGCAGTTGCCAGGTGCTGTAGTGCACAGAGCCAATTTACCTCCGACTGCACAGAACCTGCTGTTTATCTACAATGATTAAACATTGTTTGAAAAAGGTCCAATGCTCACTGGTCTACAAATTTTTGGACTTAATCTGCTTCTGAGATAAAAGTGGCTAAATCTAATTTATATTGATAAGATGAACTGAAAATCAGTTGATAACTGTGCTGTTTAGCTAATGTATTCAAGATATTTAATTATATTGTTTTACATCAAAATCGCATCTGTTTATACAATAGATTTAGGCATTTTTGCTTAAAAATAATATTTATATTTTGAAAGTATTTAACTTGCACTTCTTTATCCGTCAAGAAATAAACAAGAAATATCTTAAGACATCAGGTGCACAATTTTGAGGCATCTCTCTTATGTGAAATCAAATATTTGATGTTAAAACTGTAGACCTATTAAAGTGAATGTACAGTATGTGAATGTGCAGACAGGATTTCAGATGGAACTGTTGCTTGTAGACACACTGTACCTTCTGATAAACGCCTTGCCTTATTTTGCATACATTTCCTATTTTGACCCAATACTATATCTTGGAAACTATAGCCATCAGCACTTCTGACTTACTTTTTCTTTATTAGTGACCTAAACCAAGAAAAATGTCACTACTTTTGTTCCGGAAGCATTTTGCTTGTAGACCAGTGTTTTCTGTTGTCTACATTGACTACACTCTGTTAAATACATTTAGTCTGTTATCCAGTTATTTACACCATGACCGGTTTTAAATCCATTTTTAAAACAAAATTACTGTGAAATGTCAAATTGAAAGTCTCATTTTACTGCCAGAAGTACGGAACCCGACAGAGGCCATGTTCATAATGATTTTCCACCTTAATAATGAGAAAACGACACAATTAATTTGTGATCTGGAGAAAACCCAGTATCTCTGTCGGTAAAGATGAAGTCGGGCCAGACTTCTGCAGAGGTGCTGCGGACTAATCTGGAAATGATCCTTCCTTCTTTCCTTCCTTCCTTCTTTCCTTCCTTCCTTCTTTCTTTCCTTCCTTCTTTCCTTCCGTCCGTCCTTCCTTCCTTTCTTCCTTCCATCCTACCTTTTCTTCCTTCTTTCTTTCTGTCTTTCCTTCCTTCCATCCTTCCTTCTTTCCTTCCTTCTTTCTGTCTTTCCTTCTTTCTTTCCATACTTCCTTCCTTCCTTCCTTTCTTCTTTCTTTCCTTCTTTCCTTCTGTACTTTCTTTCCTTCCTTCTTTCCTTCCGTACTTCCTTCCTTCTTTCCTTCCGTACTTCCTTCTTTCCTTCCTTCCGTACTTCTCTTTCCTTCCTTCCTACTTTGCTTCCTTCCTTCTGTACTTCTTTCTTTCCTTCCTTCTTTCTTTCCTTACTTCTTTCCTTCTGTACTTCTTTCCTTCCTTCCTACTTTCTCTTTCTTTCTTTCCTTCTTTCTTTCCTTCCTTCTGTACTTCTTTCTTTCATTCCTTCCTTTTCTTTCTTTCTTTCTTTCTTTCTACAGTTTTACAGAATTAAAAGACGTAACACAATCTCCCCCTGTGTCAATCCCTGATCAATATATCGCCTTATCAGATGATCGATTATTATTCCAGATTATTCTAATGACCAAAAACACGTCTATTCAGAATGAGAAACGGCCCCGAAATCAGACTGTCACAACGTGGAGGTAGACGTTTACGTTGTTTTCTCAAGATCTTGAATAATTGTTTTGTTTTCTTGAGATCTTGAATTAATGATCTCGTTATCTCGGGATAACAAGGAAGAAAAAATATTGCTGATGAACATGGCCTCTGTCGGCTTCCGTACAGATGTTTTCATTCAGAATTTTAAAAAAAAGTAAAATATTGACCCAGGTTATTGAAATAAAACAGCGAGGTCGTGTCTCTTAAGTTTTCTCCGTGTTCTGCAGAGCAAGCACCAGGACACGTTCTCCCTGGCGCCGCAGCGACCGCTCAGCGCCATCAACCCCCTGGGCCACAGCCTCCACCCCAACGGCGCCGCCAGCCTCAAGCCCTCCCCCGTACCGCGCTCCATCCAGCCCATGCCCTGGGAACAGCGCTCCCTCTACAACCAATGAGACCAGTAAACGTCCACCTGACCACCACCACACGCCACAACCCAACCCAACGCCAGCCTCAGGACGGACACCACTGCCCTCCCCTTCCTCCCCCTCCACCTCCTCGGGAACACAGCGGGGACCAGGGCAATGTTAAGAACTAGTGATTACCGAGTAGTTAGTTCAATTGTGTTGCCTTGCCCCCCCCCCCCCCTCCACGTATGAACCTACGCCATGTACCGCAGCAAAGTTCTATGTTACCCTCTAGTTACGGACTATATCTATGAGCTCTTTATGATCGTGTCTTCATTCTTCCCCCCGTTTTTTGATGAAAAAGACCCTATTTTTATCAGGAAAAACTCGACTGCCGAAATCCTGTTCCCTCTTGTATGTTTTCGAACATAACTCCGTGTTTGTCTGTTATGGTTTCTATGATTAGAACGAAAGCGAAATTGGGACACACGAACTCGTAACTTTGTTTGTATCTTTTTTACTTGCCCTGTTCAATGTGCTCCTGAATGGACTTGTGTATACTACCGTGCACTGGGGGATTGCCTTCTCGATTCTTTTTATTCTTTAAATTTTTATCGATTTTTTTTTTTTTTGTAAACCCCACCACCATACCTCCGAGATTCAAGGACCAGAAAACACGGCGGCCGCGCACATTTCAAGACTGAAGCACTGCTGAACTCTCAAGGACCTCTCCGAACCGAACCCGGCACCGTTTTTTAGCCGTCCGGTCTGTTTGCTCTTGTTCCGCACTGACTGTTACTTGTTGTGTCACTGTTGTAGCACTTTAAAGCAAGTGCTGTTTCCAATACTCTGCCCCTTATCACACGTAACCGCCCGATATCGATACGTCAAAGTGCACACGTCGGGTTAGACTCCTCGTTTCTCTAAAACATCGTTAGATTTAAGACTTTACAAAAAGAAGTCCCCAACTCTTTTTCTTGTTTTGCAATTTTAATTTAATTATGATTTTACTTCTGGATGGACCCAGACCGCAAATATGACATACAGTACGTAGAACACCAAACTTGTTTAAATTACACAATAATCATGATTTGACAAATGCAAATAAATAACAACATTTTTCTATCCAATCCTATTCTGTTTTGGAACTCACTGTTACTTCCTGTGTTTTTTACATTTTTTAGGGGGAATTTTCAACTTTTCTTCACAAACTCTAAAATTACGATCAATATTTCCCATTGGTACGATCCCACCTTAACAAGTAATAATCAGAAAACTACTCGTTTCTCTAAAACATCGTTAACATCGTTAGATTTAAGACTTTACAAAAAAGAAATCCCAAACTCTTTTTCTTGTTTTGCAATTTTGGTTAGTTAATCATTTTAATTTAATTATAATTTTACTTTTTGATGGACCCAGACCGCAAATATGACATACGTAGAACGCCAAACATGTCAAATCATAATTATCGTGTAATTTAGACAAATGCAAATAAATAACAATATTTTTTCTATCCAAAATTACAGCTGATGACATAGCTAGAGGTACTGTATTTTGTTTTGGAACACGCTGCTTCTTCCTGTGTTTTTACATTTTTTAGGGAGAAGTTTTCAACTTTTCTGCACAAATTTAAAAATTACGATAAATATTTCCCATTCGTATTATCCCATCTTTCCAAATAATAATCAGAAAAATGATATCAGTCAAATAAAATTGAAAGGAAAAGTACAAAAATGCAAGAAGTAGCGTTAAGTAAAGCTGAATACCTCTACGTGTGTCATCAATGCAGAAAATTAAATCCAAGGAAGACGTTTTTCTGGTAGTTTTAAGCAATTATTTTCATTAGTTTAATCATAACTATTGTGTAATTTGACATGTTTTACCATTTTGGGGGGGAGTTTTAAAATTTCCTTCACAAATTATAAAATTACGATCAATATTTCCCATTGGTAATATCCCACCTTACCAAGTAATAATCAGAAAAATATATTAATCAAATAAAATTGAAAGGAAAAGTACAAAAACGCAAGAAGTAGCGTTTGTTAAGTAAAATTTAATACGTCTACGTGTGTCATCAACGCAGAAAATTGGATCCAAGGAAGACGTTTTTCTGGTAATTTTTGTTATTTTCATTAATTTAATCATAATTTGACATGTTTTACAATTTTTAGGGGGAGTTTTCAACTTTCCTTCGCAAATGATAAAATTACGATCAATATTTCCCATTCATACTATCCCATTTTACCAAATAATAATCAGAAAAATGATATTAATAAAATAAAATTGAAAGGAAAAGTACAAAAACGCAAGAAGTAGCGTTAAGTAAAACTGAATACCTCTACGTGTGTCATCAACGCAGAAAATTAAATCCAAGGAAGACGTTTTTCTGGTAGTTTTACGCAATTATTTTCATTAGTTTAATCATAACTATTGTGTAATTTGACATGTTTTACCATTTTGGGGGGGAGTTTTTAAATTTCCTTCACAAATTATAAAATTACGATCAATATTTCCCATTCATACTATCCCATTTTACCAAATAATAATCAGAAAAATGATATGAATCAAATAAAATTGAAAGGAAAAGTACAAAAACACAAAAAGTAGCGTTAAGTAAAGCTGAATACCTCTACGTGTGTCATCAATGCAGAAAATTACATCCAAGGAAGGCGTTTTTCTGGTAATTTTTCTCAATTATTTTCATCAATTTAATCATAACTATGTGTAATTTGACATAAAAAATTCTGGAATTGCTTCTACGTACAGTATGTCACATCTGCAAGCAGAAACTCAAGTTATAAACGTCAACAAAATTCCAAAACTACAAAAATCCGTCAAGATTTTTTTGTGTAAAGCCGTAAATGTAAAATTTTTTTACTTTTTAATGAAACGAGCGGTCTAACCTGTCATACGCACTTTAACGAACGGTTTGAAAAATATGTCAGTTAACGCAATTTATGATTCAAACTGGAAATTGGTGATGGCCACAGTTTCCAGTCTATTTTCTGTAGAAATAGAACCACATTACACTTTGGATAGATGTAACCAATATTAAAAAAAACGTTTAAAAACCTGCGTATATTTAGTTGAATATAAAAGAACCCAGACGTGAATACTGGGAATATCAGGTTCAAACTATTGAATTAAGGATGCAGCATGTAGTTAGTGTTTCTTGCTAACTTGGTGTTTACTGAAATAGGCTACCCACAATTCTACTGACATTGTATTGCTCTGTTTAAACTCGTATCCATGACCTGTCATTTTTGCTTTTACTCCTTGTAAGGTGTCTTTGAGTATTTAGAAAAAGTGCTATACGAATAAAAAATGTTTTATTATCACCAACAGACCCGACTTTCTCACTTGACTGTGCATTGCGTTTTGCTTCTTGTGCTTGTAATTTATAATTTAATGTTAATACGTGAACAATCTGGAGTTCAACATTTTATAATTTTGAAAGAAAGCACTTTAGCGGAAAAAATCTCACTAAAAACACTCAGAACGGAGTAATATAATGTATAACAGCACACACAAACGAAATGGATTGACAACAAAACAAGAGAATCTGATTAATTAACAAAACAAAACTGGTTAATTATTTTTGTTGTCAGTTAACCAGTTTTGTTGTCAATTAATCCATTTATGTTGTCAAACAGATTAATTGACAACAAAAATAAACTGGTTAATTGACAAAAATAAATGGATTAATGAATAAAATGAGTATTAAAACGGGACTAAAATGAGGACTAAAACAAGACTAAAACGGGAATAAAATGAGGATTAAAACAGGATTAAAACAAGACTAAAGACTAAAACAGGACTAAAATGAGGATTAAAATAAGACTAAAACAGGACTAAAACAAGACTAAAACAGGACTAAAATGAGGATTAAAATAAGACTAAAACAGGATTAAAACAAGACTAAAACAGGACAAAAACAAGATTAAAACAGGACTAAAACGTGACTAAAATTAGGATTAAAACAGGATTAAAACAAGACTAAAACAGGAATAAAATGAGGATTAAAACGGGACTAAAATGAGGATTAAAACAAGACTAAAACAGGAATAAAATGAGGATTAAAACAAGATTAAAACAGGACAAAAACAAGATTAAAACAGGACTAAAACGTGACTAAAATTAGGATTAAAACAGGACTAAAATGAGGATTAAAACAGGATTAAGCTTTGTGCATTACTTTGAGGATACTTAATTCAACAATATCACACATTATGACTAAGTCTTTCTTCATGTCTTTATTAAAGGTTCTGTACATTTTCACATTTTCTGTAAATAAATGCTCTAAATGATAATATTTTAATTTGGAATTTGGGGAAATTTGTCAGTAGTTTATAGACTCAAACAAAAATGTTCCTTTTGCCCAAACACAGACCTATAAGTAGTAAAATCAGAAAAAAGTGATCATTTTGCAGTGGTCTCTTATTTTTTTCAGTGCTGTACATATAACATTGCCTAAATAAAGAGCAGTTATGCCTTAGTGTGTTTGAACCAGTAAAGATTCATATTATGCTGCACGTGATTGCTTTTTACACCATACACCGTGTCAGAAGACCTTCCAGAAGAAACACTTGAAAGAACGGACCCTTTCGTCACCAACCGAAACACCAGAGCGGAGTAAGTTCGCTGTTGTGTTCACCTGACGCCCCCTGGAGGCTGCTGTGATGCTACAGGACACAGAGGAGGGACACTTCTGCTGACCATCCCTGACCAGTCCTGCAACCAAACGTGAATTTCCCTCGGGATCAATAAAGTATCTTGGTTGTACCAGTAACGGTTCATATTATGCTGCACGTGATTGCTTTTTACACCATATGTGTCCGAGCACCACTTGTCGGGATTGAGGAGACGGAGATATTTGCATGAGAAGTGGTTTTTTTATTTTTTATTTGTGATTTTCATTTTTTTGCAGAATGTGCAAGTTGAGATCATGAAGAAGCCTCTCCATGTATCAGATAACAGCATTAGTGACATTAAAAACATTTTAAATTTGAAATTGGCTTGTTTTTCCTGTTTTAGTCTTATTTTAATCCTCATTTTAGTCCTGTTTTTGTCTTGTTTTAATCCTCATTTTATTCCTGTTTTAGTCTTGTTTTAGTCCTGTTTTAGTCCTGTTTTAGTCTTATTTTAATCCTCATTTTAGTCCCGTTTTAGTCTTGTTTTAATCCTGTTTTAGTCTTATTTTAATCCTCATTTTAGTCCCGTTTTAGTCTTGTTTTAATCCTGTTTTAATCCTCATTTTATTCCCGTTTTAGACTTGTTTTACTCCTGTTTTAGTCCTGTTTTAGTCTTGTTTTAATCCTCATTTTAGTCCCGTTTTAGTCTTGTTTTAATCCTGTTTTAATCCTCATTTTATTCCCGTTTTAGACTTGTTTTACTCCTGTTTTAGTCCTGTTTTAGTCTTGTTTTAATCCTCATTTTAGTCCCGTTTTAGTCTTGTTTTAATCCTGTTTTAATCCTCATTTTATTCCCGTTTTAGACTTGTTTTAGTCCTGTTTTAGTCTTGTTTTAGTCCTCATTTTAGTCCCGTTTTAATCCTCATTTTATTCATTAATCCATTTATTTTTGTTGTCAATTAACCAGTTTCTTTTGTTTTGTTGTCAATTAATCTGTTTATTTTTATTGTCAATTAACCAGTTTATTTTTGTTGTCAATTAATCTGTTTCACAACATAAATGGATTAATTGACAACAAAACTGGTTAATTGACAACAAAAATAATTAACCAGTTTTGTTTTGTTGTCAATTAATCAGATTCTTTTGTTTTGTTGTCAATCCATTTTGTTTTTTTGTGCCGTTATACATTATATTACTCCGTTCTGAGTGTTTTTAGTGAGATTTTTTCCGCTAAAGTGCTTTCTTTCAAAATTATAAAATGTTAAACTCCAGATTGTTCACATATTAACATTAAATTATAAATTACAAGCACAAGAAGCAAAACGCAACGCAGAGTCGGGTCGGTGAGAAAGTCGGGTCTGTTGGTGATAATAAAACATTTTTTATTCATATAGCACTTTTTCTAAATACTCAAAGACACCTTACAAGGCGTGTATAAATCAACATATTTTCCCTCGCTCGTGCGCCCGCCAATCCCGTTGCGAGAAGTGCCAAAGGGGGTTTACCTGTTCGCCGATCAGCTGTGAAGAGCTCGTGCATATGTAAGCGACACTGCAGGACACTAATGGACTTTTAACTTCTACTTGGACACACGACACGTTTGGGAGACCTTCGGGACAGGTTCGGGACACGTCCGTTTCTCCGGAGCTCGTGTACAGAGTGCGATTTATATATGCATCATATATATATGTGTCAGGAGACCTTCCAGAAGAAACACTTGAAAGAACGGAGCATTTTTTCACCAACCGAAACACCAGAGCGGAGTAAGAACGAAGCCTTTCCTGTTGTGTTCACCTGGCGCCCTCTGGAGGACACAGAGGAGAGGCACTTTTGGCTCTTCAACTTGAATTTCCCTCTGGATCAATAAAGTATCGCTCTCTTTTATTTCGTTTTTTTACAACTGCAAGATGAACCAACATAGACTTACCTGTAAACCTGCTCTTTATTCTTTCTTTAGTGAACTAACTGCAGTTTAACAACCCATAATGTCATCATTTTGACCAAGGTTGAAGTCCTATGACACGTTAGACTGTGTTTTATTTTACTAAAACACAGTGAAGATCGTTATATTTAAGGTTTTTGCAGAAACATCCGCACTCGCTTTCCCAATTTGGTCATTTTTTACGTTGACAGAGGAAAATCCCAACACACAAACTTCACAATTTGCAAGTAAGACGTTGTACGGGGTTTTTCTCTTAAGTTCTTGGGCTACTCCCTTCAATGCATCTCAATAAACTGATCTACGAAGTTCTCATTCGTTTCATTTTTTAGGTTTAAAATTTGACTTCGTGGTTGGAAATTTTGAAGTCACACTCCATTCCATAACTCTGACCTGGTAAAACCCCTCTAATGTACACAGAAATAATTATCTGACGATCACAAATATGAGAAAACACCTTTATTTTGCTGAAATCATGTTAAAAAAATCATAAAAAATGTGTTTCTTGCATGTAAAAGTGTGACATCATGTTTGAACTCTCTACTTTCTGTAATTTTCAACATATTGTTCAGCTTTTCTTTGGAAAGTGATTCTTGATAATCCCACCAAATTAAGTCAAATTTAGAGCATCATAAAAATCCGTCATACACACAGACAATAACATAATCACGTCAATCAATCAATCAATCAAACATTATTTATAACACACTTCTTCTATAAAGCGATGTCTTTCCAATAATGTAAGAAGTCAGGGGCTCTCAAACTTTCACACCACGTTTAACCGAAGAACGTCTATCAGAATTGGTCTGATCTAGGTCTAATCCAGGTCTAATCTAGGTCTAAACCAGGTCTAATCTAGGGCTAAACCCGGTTTGATCTAGGGCTAAACCAGGTCTAATCTAGGACTAAACCAGGTCTAATCTAGGGCTAAACCCGGTCTGATCTAGGACTAAACCAGGTCTAATCTAGGTCTAAACCAGGTCTAATCTAGGGCTAAACCAGGTCTAATCTAGGGTTAAACCCGGTCTGATCTAGGTCTAAACCAGGTCTTTAAAAGGACTATCCAGGTCTAATATTGCCTGGTTTACACCAGCCCATATCACAAGTGATATATGGTCTGGGATCCACTTACTGAATATCTCGTAGCGGAGGTGTGGTTCACGATCGCCAACGGCCGTTTATTGGGCGTTACGAATGTCTATCATTTGGCGTATACGTAGCTCATAGCCAATCATGTCAGTTGTCAGTCACCGTCACCGGCTTTCCACCCCTCCCCGCTCTCTGATTGGCTCCCCAAATCAGGAGCCCTCGCTTAGCCTCATTGCCAGGCTGTCTTTTAGATTGGAACAATCATGCAAAGCACTGGGATTTCCCAGGTTAGGTCTAATATAGGGCTAAACCAAGTCTAATTTAGGAATAAACCAGGTTTAATCTAGGTCTAAACCAGGTCTAATCTAGGGCTAAACCAGGTCTGATCTGGGTCTAAACCTACATCATTTCCACTGCATTTCTAAACAAGAAACAATCCAAACAAGGACCAAAAAGTGGATCAAATGAACTCCAAAAGAAGCAAACACACAAACCGAAGAGCTGTCGATGAAATTGAAGGAATTACGGTGCCTTATTTGACATGGGTCTCTTGCAAATTTTTTTATTGGTACTTATTTAGAAGTTTTATTACCATTTTTTACCACGTTGTTTTTTTTTATTGTAATATAGTGTGATGTGTGAGCTCCTGTGTCCAAGTAATTTCCCTTGTGGATCAATAAAGTTTGTCTAGGTCTAAAATGACACTATTAAGATTTATAAATGACAAAAACAGTGTCATTTGCACAGAAGTGTCTCTGATTATGCAGATTATTCACATGGATAAGAATAAAAAGACGTTAAAGTGACTTCGTTTTACTATATCATTAAAGAAGTTTTTATAAATGTGGTTGTGCAGATTAAATAAATAAAGAACGAATAAATCCATGTGGACAGACTGTAACAGTAAAAATGTCACATTTTTGCACATGAACGGCGTACAGACTGGTATAACAATAGTTTTATTTTAATATTTTTGGTGTCAAATGAGACATAATTATAAAAATAAATGTATATGTCAAAATAAAACATAAAAATAACAAAATACTGTAACAAATTTTAACATAAAAATTAAATATAAAAATAAATACAATATTTTATGATGTAAATATATAATAAAAACGTAGCCCAAAGATTGAAGTAATTAGGGTACTTATGGATGCCTACTGGACATACATTTATATTATTTATGTCTTATTCATACCAATCTCTTGCTGTTTATTATTGCTATTTATTTAGACGTTTATTACCATTTTTATATATTTTTTTTTACTCTGTGTTATTGTAATATAATGTGATGTGTGTGTCCAAGTAACTTCCCTTATGGATCAATAAAGTTTGTCTAAGTCTACCCACATACATGACATAAACTGTAGTTCTAAACAAGAAATGATCCAAAGAAAAACAAAATCGTGGATAAAATGGACTCTAAATGAACTGAAGAGCCGTCCAAGTACCAACCGAAGGAGCGACAACAGCTTGAGTAACACGATGTACGGCCTATACCGGGATGGGGGGGGGCAATTATTTTTCCCCAGGGGCCAAATGAGAAGCAGAAAATATTGTGGAGGGCCAAAAGTTTGAAGTCTACTCTGGTTATTCATTTTATTTCTACGTTGAAATCAGTAAATGTCATTGTTTACAGAAGCTGGTAAGTTCTGTTATTATTCAGTAATGAGAGAGTGAGGTTTTACAAAAACTGAATTTATTCAGTAAAATAATTCAAAACAATGGTAAACGTGAAACATTTGTAACTGTTTTTCAGTCACATTAAAGGGATAGTTTGGGTTTTTTGATGTGAATCTGTACGGCGTCCCCTTCAGCAGTGTCGTGCATTAACACTGACTTACCCCTGACAGTGTCCTCTGAGCCGAGTTCTGCCCCAGTTCTGGAGCTGATGAAAGTAGGTCCGGCAAGTTATCGGGGACAGTTAATAAAGCTTGTTTTTCTTCTCAAAACAAAACATTTGTCCGAAAGGTGATATATTTGCGTCCCAAACAGTTGTCCACGAAACATCCAGCAGCGTAGATTGCGTTCGCGTATTGTCTGTCTCGACTCGTATCACTGCGTGCATATTAGCTGTATTAGCCTGTTAACCTTTAGCGGAAGTGTACGGCAGATGTGGTCCGCCGTAAGGGGAAGTTTACAAGTGAACAGGCTGATGGAGTTAACATGGGCGTAGTGATACGAGTGGAGAGAGACAATACGCAAATGCGAAATACGCTGCTGGATGTTTCGTGGACAACTGTTTGGGATGCAAATATATCACCTTTTGGACAAATGTTTTGTTTTGAGAAGAAAAACAAGCTTTATTTCATGTTCCAGGGAAGTTACCGGACCTACTTACGTGGGCTCCAGAAAGCGAGCCGAACCGGGATCAGCTGAGACTGTCAGAGGTAAGCCAGTGTCAACACACGTAACTTTTAGAAGGAAACCCATACAGATTAACATTTTAAAAAAAAGCACTATCCCTTTAACAAGTGCATCAAAGTCAGGTTCATGTTTGAGGTGGAGATGTGAAGTCCGACAGATGATCATCAGTACAAATGAATTATGTACAATTTTGAAAAGTAGGTTTTATTTTCTTAATTACAAGCAACCTTTCGTGGGCCGGTCAGAGTCGGCTCGCGGGCCGTAGTTGGCACCCGGGCCTTGAAATGCCCAGGTCTGGCGTATAATGACATACAGACCGGTACAAGTCTGAGTGTTATTGTATTGTACTGTGTTATTGTAATATAATGTGATGTGTGTGTCCAAGTAACTTCCCTTGTGGATTAATAAAGTTTGTCTAATTCTAAGTCTACCCACATACATAAACTGTAGTTCTAAACAAGAAATTATCCAAAGAAAAACAAAATTGTGGATAAAATTTACTCTAAATGAACCCACATACTGAAGAGCTGTCCAAGTACCAACCGAACACGACGTACGGCCTACAACGACGTAAGGACCGGTACAAGTCTGAGGAACTAGTTTTAGTTTAATTTATTTGAGCAGTTTCAAAGCCCAAACGGTGTAGGTTGAAGTTATTATTTATTAACGCCTACCCACCTAGTTTTTAAAAATTATTATTATTATTATTATTATTTACAACTTTAAGACTCGCCAGCATAGACTCGCTCATATATGTTTACTTCTTTAGTTTACAGACAGCAGTTTAGTCCCAAACAACCAATAATGACGTTATTGGTACAGTATGGGCCAGTACAAGTCTGAGTAATTAGTTTTAATTAAATTTATTTTGGCAGTTTCTTATAAACACACAGCCCAAACGGAGTCGGTTAATAAGTAATTACTTATTAACGCCTATTATTTTTATTTACAACTTAAAGACTCGCCAGCGTAAACTCATTTTGTATTTTACTTGTTTTTATTTTACAGACTTTAGTTTACAGACTTTAGTTTACAGATTTTATTTTACAGACTTTAGTTTACAGACTTAATTTTACACACTTTATTTTACATACTTTACAGACTTTAGTTTACAGACTTTAGTTTACAGATTTTAGTTTACAGACTTTAGTTTACAGACTTTAGTTTACAGACGTTAGTTTACAGATTTTATTTTGCAGACTTTAGTTTACAGACATTAGTTTACAGATTTTATTTTGCAGACTTTAGTTTACAGACATTAGTTTACAGATTTTATTTTGCAGACTTTAGTTTACACTTTAGTGTACAGATTTTATTTTGCAGACTTTAGTTTACAGACATTAGTTTACAGACTTTATTTTACACACTTTATTTTACACACTTTACAGACTTTAGTTTACAGACTTTAGTTTACGTGAAAAGTC
Source organism: Paratrypauchen microcephalus (assembly GCA_036785185.1). Lineage (NCBI taxonomy): Eukaryota > Metazoa > Chordata > Actinopteri > Gobiiformes > Gobiidae > Paratrypauchen > Paratrypauchen microcephalus. The sequence continues at coordinate 7,211,547 of JAVJIX010000022.1, read as the reverse complement.
CCTCAGTCGTCCAGGTAGAATCCATGATAACAGAGGCTTTGTCAGCTCAGAGCTGACGAAGCCTCTCGGATGAGCGGCGAAACGTTTTCAACCAAACAAACTTTGTCCAGTTGACAAATTGAACTTCTCCTGTTATCAGACTTTAGTTTACACATTTTATTTTACAGACATTAGTTTACAGATTTTATTTTGCACTTTAGTTTACAGACATTAGTTTACAGATTTTATTTTGCAGACTTTAGTTTACAGACATTAGTTTACAGATTTTATTTTGCAGACTTTAGTTTACACTTTAGTTTACAGATTTTATTTTACAGACTTTATTTTACAGACTTTAGTTTGCAGACTTGATTTTACAGACTTTAGTTTGAAGATTTTATTTTACAGACTTTATTTCAGACTTTATTTTACAGACTTTATTTTGCAGACTTTATTTTACAGACTTTATTTCAGACTTTATTTTACAGACTTTATTTCGCAGACTTTATTTCACAGACTTAAGTTTACATGTACAGACTTTATTTCACAGACTTTATTTTACAGACTTTATTTTGCAGACTTTATTTCGCAGACTTTATTTCACAGACTTTATTTCACAGACTTTAGTTTACAGACTTTATTTTACAGACTTTATTTCACAGACTTTAGTTTACAGACTTTAGTTTACAGACTTTATTTCACAGACTTTATTTCACAGACTTTATTTTACAGACTTTATTTTACAGACTTTAGTTTCCAGACTTTATTTTACAGACTTTAGTTTGCAGACTTGTTTTTACAGACTTTAGTTTGAAGATTTTATTTTACAGACTTTATTTTACAGACTTTATTTTACAGACTTTATTTCACAGACTTTATTTTACAGACTTTATTTCACAGACTTTAGTTTACAGACTTTATTTCACAGACTTTATTTTACAGACTTTATTTCACAGACTTTAGTTTACAGACTTTAGTTTACAGACTTTATTTCACAGACTTTATGTTACACTTTATTTCACAGACTTTATTTTACAGACTTTATTTTACAGACTTTAGTTTGCAGACTTGTTTTTACAGACTTTAGTTTGAAGATTTTATTTTACAGACTTTATTTCACAGACTTTATTTCACAGACTTTATTTCACAGACTTTAGTTTACAGACTTTATTTCACAGACTTTATTTTACACTTTATTTCACAGACTTTATTTTACAGACTTTAGTTTACAGACTTTAGTTTGCAGACTTGTTTTTACAGACTTTAGTTTGAAGATTTTATTTCACAGACTTTATTTTACAGACTTTACTTTACAGACTTTATTTCACAGACTTTATTTTACAGACTTTATTTCACGCGCTGCACGTTGGTCCCAGCCCGTGGTGCGCGCGCGCAGGCTGCAGAGCCCCGGATGTCCTCGCGCTCTTCTCGGCCTGATTAACGGCGCGCGCGCGTGAGCCGCACGAGCCCTCCCGCGCGGGGTGACGTGCACTCACGCGCTCTCCCCGCTGGCGGGACGGCGCGCGGCGGACGGCTCCCGGTTATCCGACTAAAATCGTTTCACGTTTCGTTTTGTCGGAGTTTAGGCCCGAGCGGGAGGCCGCGGCCCCGCTGCGCTTTAAAAAACCCTTCGTTTGTTTCCGTTCGTTTCCGTTCGTTCACGAGGGACGCGAGGAAACGGCGCGATGCGTGACCGGAAGTGACACGCGCGCAGTCGGTAAATGTGCGCGCGCGAGCTCGTTTAAAGTAAAAATACGTAAATATATAAATAAATATATAAAAATAAATATATAATAATAATAATATATAGGGCCTAATTAATATAATTATATATAGGCTTATATATAATAGTAAAATATATAAAACAAACCAATTACGCGGTTTAGTTTTATTATTCATTTTGTGCTAAAGTTGTTGTCAAAATTGGAACTTAGTTTATTTACGTCCACAAATTCACTTCCGTGCCAAAACCTGACAGTGTCCAGTGACCTGACCTGTCCAGACAGTCCCACTTTTGAGCCCTGTGTCCCCTGTCCCCGCAGATTTATCAAAAAAAGAAGGAAAAAAAACACTTATTTGTCCCAATTTAATAAGTTGTCCCAATTTTTGACCCATTTGCTACCCACTCACAGTAAAGAGGCCAATATATTGTCTTTTCTTTTAGCTAAAATACAGAAAAACATGCTTAAAAATGAGCATAAAGCAAAAATAAATAAATAAAAACTACAACAGAAGTCCTTCAGATTAAATACTGACACGTGTGAGTCGAGTAAGGACAATGTAAACTTTTTACTATTTTACCAGGTGTGTCCCAGTTTTTAATTTTGAATATCTGATTATTATTATTATTATTATTATTATTATTATTACTATTACTATTATTATTATTATTATTATTATTATTATTATTATTATTATTATTATTATTATTATTATTATTATTATTATTATTATTATTATTATTATTATTATTATTATTATTATTATTATTATTATTATTATTATTATTATTATTATTATTATTGAAAAGAACAGAGAGATGAAATCGATGGAGTGTCCGTGTTGCTGATATTTCCAGAACCGGTGTTGTTGTTGGGGTCAATAGCCTGGTGCTGTAGAAGCCCCTCGGCCCCGGGAGAGGCCCCTGCAGACCGGGGGCCCCGGGAGAGGCCCCTGCAGTGGTCGGTTCGAGCCGCTGGGTGGAGCTGTCCGTCTTGTAAGAGCAGGATCTGGGGAAGGTTTTAGCTTTAACCATAAACCCACAGTAAAAATGTGCTGTTTGGATGGTTTTGAAACGCGTTTCACTTAAACACTGATGTTTAAAATCCTCAAATCTCTCTTTTAACGCCCCCTACCTGCCCACAGTCCATTTCATAAAAAAACTACTCTATATAAATGTTGGTTTTTTGGGTTTAAATGTAATACAGTACTTCAATTCTCATTTCTCCAGTGGATTTGGTGTGAAATGGTTTCTTTCTGTTTGGTTCTGTTTCTCTTTAAAAGATGGATTTCTACTCATGAGCAGCTTTAGAGTTTTTAAATCTTATACAGTATTTAAATCAAGTAGAGTGGTAGTTAGTTTGCTTTGTTTGTGTTCAAAATGACTCTAAACTTTTCAACTACTGTGGAGAAATCTTTGTAAAAAACTTTCTACATTCCAGGACAAAGACAAACAGAGGCAAATGTTAAATGGAACGTGCTTAAATGAATGGAGAATTTTAGATTAAACTCAGAATATCATCACAAAATATGAAGTGATACCAGAGCCCAGTTTAAAGACTTTTTTACAGCTTATATTGTCTGTAATGTTGATTTAAAAGGAGATTATGATAGACAAAATACAGATTTTTTTACATTTTACTCAGCCCAAACAAACCTTACTTGATCGTTTTGGAACTGGAGTTATGTGAGTTTATGATCAAATAAGATGTGGAAGACACCAGAAATGTTACATTTTTCATTTTATTTACAGATATATTATACATTTTACTTACTTTACAACTTTTTCTATCTTTTCCCTTTGCTGTAATGAGTCAAACTAACATTTTCATCCCTGGAAATTGTTTATTTTGTATAATTTGTGTTAGAAACTATCCCTGTTAATCACTAAAATATATTTTCCAGTCACCTAAGTTCTGTTTTTGAGATGTTAAATACCAAATACTATTTTTAAATTAGGCTAAACATGTCACTTATTGCCTCTGTTGGGCTAATTAGAACCGATTGATTAGAAATATTTAAAAACTTACTACAACAAGGATGGTTTTAAAGCCAATTTCTTCCTCAGACTGTTTCAGACTGAACATAATTTGAGGGGGGAGGGAGCACCGTGGTTTTCTCCGTATTTCCCTTTGTTTTGTGCAGCTTTTCGGGTTTTTCCACGGTTCTTTTAATTGGTTTTAATCGTTTTTTTCTCGTGCATTTCTCCGGACGCTTCGGGTGCGTTTAAAACAAACGGAAAGTGCAGTGTTTTCGTCCGCGTTCTTGTTCTTTCCCCTCCCCCTGGGCTGCGCAGCCGGGGCGGGGAGCGGCCGGGCCAGGGCCAGGACGCACCGCCTCCGCCTCCAACCAACAACCGGCGACTCCCTCCGGCTCCTGCGGACAAAAAACAACCGAGTAACCGCAGAAATAACGGCGAAACAACACGTCGTAATCGCGGAAAATGCGGAGGAGCGGACCGTGCTTCCGAGCATTACTTTTACGCACTGCGGAAGGCAAACAGAAGGCCATTACGCACCATTACGCACGGCACGTTCAGGAGAAGTGCTCTTGTTCTTGTGTCCTGACTCAAATATCCTTTCACTTCTTTGTTTTTTTATTTTTCAGACTCAAATTCATCCAATCAAATGTCTATGATCCTGATTTGTCCACATTTATTTCACTTTTAGCCCAGTTTATTTCACTTTTTATGCTTTTTTGACCTCCAAACCCACTGTTTTTATGCCAGTCACTTATTTTACCACTTAAACAAAGGTGTTAGAAATTATAAACCATCTTAAATTATTTGTTTTCTGAAAGATGAATGCATTTGTGAAAGCAGCAGTCGCTTTTCTCCATGAAGAAGCTTTTGTTTTGATCCTCCATTGAACATATTTTACATTATTTATCCTTTCACTTCTCTGTAAACAAGTGAACCTTTATGTTTTTTTTAAACTTTTTAGACTTAAATACATCCAATCAAATGTCTATGATCCTGATTTGTTCACATTTATTTCACTTTTATGCTTTGTCAAACCAAGAATAGTCGACCTCCAAACCAAATGATCGGGTTACAAATGATAAACCATCTTAAACTATTTGTTTTATGAAAGATAAGTGCATTTGTGAAAGCAGAAGTCGCTTTTCTCCATGAAAAAGCTTTTGTTTTGCTCTCCCAACACATTATATTGAAAATATTTGACATTATTTATCCTTTATCCTCATGTTTTTTTAATTTTCAGACTCAAATTCATCCAATCAAATGTCTATGATCCTGATTTGTTCACCTCAATTTCACTTTTAGCCCAGTTTATTTCACTTTTTATGCTTTTTTGACCTCCAAACCCACTGCTTTTGTGCCAGTCACTTATTTTACCACTTAAACAAAGGTGTTAGAAATGATAAACCATCTTAAACTATTTGTTTTATGAAAGGAACACATTTGTGAAAGCAGAAGTCGCTTTTCTCCATGAAGAAGCTTTTGTTTTGCTCTCCCAACACATTATATTTACATGATTTATCCTTTACCCTCATGTTTTTCATTTTTCAGACTCAAATACATCCAAATGTCTCTGATCCTGATTTGTTCACCTATATTTCACTTTTAGCCCAGTTTATTTCACTTTTATGCTTTGTCAAACCAATAATATTTTCTTCAAACCCACTGATTTTGTGCCAGTCACTTATTTTACCACTTAAACGGTGGTGTTAGAAATGATAAACCATCTTAAACTATTTGTTTTATGAAAGATAAGTGCATTTGTGAAAGCAGAAGTCGCTTTTTCTCCATGAAGAAACTTTTGTTTTGCTCTCCCAACACATTAAATTGAACATATCTTACATTTTTTTATGCACAAAAATGAAAATATTAACTCTGGGGATCATGTTTGATACAATGCCATACTGTGGAACATTATAGGTCAAGTTTTAACATTTCCGTGGAGACAAAGAGGCAGCAGACCCTCCAGAAAATGACATAGTGGATGTTAAATATGGTTAGGAGTAGAAACTTAAACTTAGACAAACTTTATTGATCCACAAGGAGAATTATTTGGGTTCAGCAGCTCAAGAATCAAATATAATATCTAACAGAGGGGAACAAAAATAGATGGAATAGCAAAAAAAGGGCAAGGGACCGGTGTCAGATGAGAGATAATTATAAAAATAATAAGTGTATATGTACAAATCTGAATAAAATTGAAAAATAAGTAATAAAATACCAAATAAAATGTCAAATCACAGTTGTAGGGAGTATTATCTGTCCCCAGGCCTGGACTGGTAATCGGGCATACCGGGCATTTTCCCGGTGGGCCGACAGTCCTAGGGGCTGATGGTGTTCTTTTTTTTTTTTTTTTTTTCTTAGAGACAGGCCCACAATTTAGGACTGAACCAGAACTAAACCAGGACTAAACCAGGACTAAACCAGGATTGAACCAGAACTAAATCAGGACTAAATCAGGTCTGAACCAGGACTAAATCAGGTCTGAACCAGGACTAAACCAGGACTAAATCAGGTCTGAACCAGGACTAAACCAGGACTAAATCAGGTCTGAACCAGGACTAAACCAGGACTAAATCAGGATTGAACCAGGACTAAACCAGGAGTAAATCAGGATTTGAACCAGGACTAAATCAGGTCTGAACCAGGACTAAACCAGGACTAAACCAGGACTAAATCAGGTCTGAACCAGGACTAAACCAGGACTAAATCAGGTCTGAACCAGGACTAAACCAGGACTAAATCAGGTCTGAACCAGGACTAAACCAGGACTAAACCAGGTCTGAACCAGGACTAAACCAGGACTAAATCAGGTCTGAACCAGGACTAAACCAGGACTAAACCAGGACTAATCAGGTCTGAACCAGGACTAAACCAGGACTAAACCAGGTCTGAACCAGGACTAAACCAGGACTAAATCAGGATTGAACCAGGACTAAACCAGGAGTAAATCAGGATTTGAACCAGGACTAAATCAGGTCTGAACCAGGACTAAACCAGGACTAAACCAGGACTAAACCAGGTCTGAACCAGGACTAAACCAGGACTAAATCAGGATTGAACCAGGACTAAATCAGGATTGAACCAGAACTAAACCAGGACTAAATCAGGTCTGAACCAGGACTAAATCAGGACTAAATCAGGTCTGAACCAGGACTAAACCAGGTTTAGTCCTGGTTCAATCCTGGTTTAACCCGGATTGAACCAGGACTAAACCAGGACTAATTATGAGGGGCCGGTCTAAGCCAAAAATGCCAGGGCGTTTTTTTTGTCCCAGTCCAGCCCTATCTGTCCCTCTATGGTCTGGTGCAGTGGGTGAGCAGGAGTGTCCAGTGTCCTCCTGTGACAAATGTCTCCACCTCACAGCCGATCACGTGACCTGCTTTACCGATCAGTTCATCAATCCGTCCGACGTCCCTTTTCCTGGTGCTGCTCCCCCAGCAGAACCACAGCGAAGTCCAGGAGGTCTCCAGGAACTCGCTGCACAAGAACCAACAGTAGAATCAGCTCTCTCCTGATTGAACACTGGCCTACATAGAGAAATAAAAATAAAATCTCTTCCTCACCCTCTGCCGGCGACTTTTAGCATTGTTTTTCTAAGTCTGTTGGTGTTATTTTTGGACTAAATGATGTTTTTATGTGTCCTAGTTGTCCCGGATCGTCCCGAAGTGAAAACGTGGCAGAGGAAGTAGGACGTCAGGCGCCAAGAGTTTCCCCGTTTGCTCCTGTCTGGTTCATCTCCAACATTTATTTTTTTCTATTTAATTCTGATTTGTACATATCCTCCTGGGACCTGAAGAAAAATGTGTATGTAATTATTATTATTATTATTTTAATTTTCTATTTGGAGGTAAATGAACACCTTAGCATTTACATTTTGTTAATTTTATTTTTATTCATAATGTTCTAACATGTCCTCTGTAATGGACGTCATAAAAAAAAACAAAAAACATTTTTTTGTTGATGACCAACATCTTAGTTGATAATATAACACAGTTCTTAGACTCCCTTTTAATTTCTTATTTATTTTTTAGATATTATGTATTTTATTTACGTATTTATTTATTTTTATTTTTTATGTATTATTTTTTTTATTTCAGTATTTATTTATATATATATATATATATATATATATATATATATATATATATATATATATATATATATATATATATATATGTAAATAAATACTCAAATAAAAAAATAATACATAAAAAATAAAAATAAATAAATACGTAAATACTCAAATAAAAAATAAATCATTCATTATATATATATATATATATATATATATATATATATATATATATATATATATAAATTTTTTTTTTTTTTAGTATTTACGTATTTATTTTTATGTACTATTTATGTATTTATTTTGATGATTATGGTTTTTTTTTTTTATTATTTGAGTATTTATTTACATATTTCTTAATTTTTTATGTATGTTTTTTTTTTTTTTTTTTTTTTTTTAAATCATAGTTCAACTACAAACTAGAGCAGGCATGGGCAAACTAAGGCCCGGGGGCCATATGCGGCCCGTTATAATTCTAACATATAGGCCAGACGTGCAATATCCTCCTTTTTCATGTTGATGCTTGTTGTTACTATTATCATTATTACTATTTTCCATGATTATTATTATTACTACGTATTACTATCTGTATTATTTATTACTTACTTTATCCCCTCCCTGCCTGCATGCACTTTTTCCCTCTTGTCCAAATGTCCTGGAGCTACTGTGGCGAGTAAATTTCTCCTGTTTGAGATCAATAAAGGCTTATCTTATCTTATCTTAAGCTTTTTAATCCGGCCCGCACTGAATAGAAGGAGCAGGACAAGTAGATCTGCATCTCCTTCTGTTTTTGAAAAAAAGACAGTCAGAAGGAGAGTGGTGATGATAAAAACCTGAAAATAACATAACTTTCAGTGCTTTAAAATAGTAACTGTTAGTAATTTTAAAAAAGCTGTTAATTAAATGTTCTTGTTTTTAAAGGTCCCATGACATGGTACTTCTTGATGCTTTTATATGGCTCCTTAATGGTTCCCTAATACTGTAAATGAATCCTTCTTCAAAATCAACACTCAGTGCATGAGAAAGAGACATGTACACAGTCAGAGTCAGAAAATCTCTCTCTGAACACCTCATTCCGGGCGTTGTTGCTTGAATGCAAATGAGAAGGACAGAGATAGGTTAGAGGAGTGGGTGGGTGGGGGGGGGGGGGCAAATACGCCGCTCTTTCCTTATTTTAGCGGTGCGCTGTGTGCAGGCCCCACTTCCGTGTTTTAAGAGCGGAGGAAGAAAGGAGAGGCTTTTCAATGCAAAAAACACATTTTCACAGAAAATAAAATTAAACCACTGCTGTTCAAAGGTCCAGAGGCTCAGATAAAGGACTTCCGAGCCTAGAAACACTCGGACGTGCCTCCAGGCAAATAAAAAAACGCATTTCGCATTGCCTAGCGCATTCACAGTCCAAACTCTCTGGGCGTGATTTACAGAGACGCTGAGTACAGACACAGACGGGGGGTGGAACTGCATTTTTCGATGTGACATAACATAATTGCCTTGTTCAGAATCGCCCGTTTGAGCTGTGTTTTTTTACTAACGCAGAAAAGGACCGCAAATGCTCAGTTTAGACATTTCGCAACTTTTAGCCATGGGGGGGGAGGGGCTAAACAGGGTAGGGGAGCTCACATTAACGTTCAAAAACCTCAGAAAGTGAAAATTTCATGCCATGGGACCTTTAAAGAATCATTTCAATAAATAGCTAAATACCGTGGAACTTGAAAGATGGACATTTTGTTGTAATGCTTTTGTTAATTTTTAATTGAAACGTTTTCTACATATCCCATGTTATTTTTTGCTCTTATGAGGTGGATTATCAAATCACTAAATCCAGCTGCTCCTGGTCCGGCCCTTCTGTCAAATTTTAGAACCCTTTGTGGCCCACGAGTCAAAAAGTTTGCCCACCCCTGAACTAGAGTCTCAAAACAATTAAAAGATCGACGGGTTAACTCGACGTCCACTATAAAGGACACAAATGAACGGGCGGGTCTCAGGAGGATGCACACTGCCTGACAAAAGTATTAGGACGATTGTGTGTTTCTGAACTTTCATACAGAATGATAACAAGACGTATTGGTAATGACAACAAATCAATTTATTTATATAATAAAGCAGATTTCATCACGTGTAAAGGCAGATTATTGCAAAAATGTAACAATATCAAGTTAAATATTATAATTTTTCATCAAAATAACCACCTTTGGCCTTAATCACAGCTTTACAAATTCGGTCTGTCCTTATATTATTTTTAATGGTTTATTTATTTTATTATTTATTTTACTGACTTGTTTATTTATTATTTTTTATGCTTTATTTTATTCGATGTGTAAGTTGAACCTTCTGTGCAGCACTTTGGAGACTGTGTTGGTAAAAAAAAGTGCTTTTTAAATAAAGTTGGATCGAATAAGAACAAGATGTACAACTTTAATGCCATACTGTGGGACATTCCAGGAAATCACCATGGAGACACACAAGTCGTACGTCATCAAAAAAGCTATATTCTCCTGAGACCCGCCCATTCATTTGTGTCCTTTATAGTGGACGTCGAGTTAACCCGTCGATCTTTTAATTGTTTTGACACTCTAGTTTGTAGTTGCACAATGATTAAAAAAAATAATAAATCATACATAAAAAAATAAAAATAAAGAAATATGTAAATAGATACTCAAATAAAAAAAATAAAAAAATACATAATATATATAAATAAATAATACATAAAAAATAAATAATACATTTTATATATATATAAATACATAAATAAATAATACATAAAAAATATAAATAAACACTCAAAAAAATACATATCTAAAAAATAGATAAGAAATTAAACAGGAGTCTAAGAACTTTTTGAGGCGACTGTAGAAGCTTGTCAGAGATGTTGGTCGTCAAAAAAAAAGAGAAAAGTTTTTGTTGGGTTGTTAACTTCACGTGGATTTAACACCAAAATGTCCCTGACGTCCATTACAGAGGACATGTTAGAACATTATGAATAAAAATAAAATTAACAAAATGGAAATGCTAAAGTGTTCATTTACCTCCAAATAGAAAATTAAAATAATAATAATAATAATAATTTAGATACACTTTTTTTCTTCAGGTCCCAGGAGGATATGGTGCTTAAAAAAACAAAACAAAAAACATTCATTCATCATGATTCCAGTTAATCACAGCTTTACAAATTCTGTCTGTTCTTTCAGTCATGCACATGGGGGATTCCAGAACTCTGTGATATGAGCTGATTTAAAAATATTATTAATTGAGTGTTCAAACTATTATTTTCATAATGAAAGGATGCAATGAAAACATGAGTAATATTCGTCCACACATGGATTTGCGCACAATGATCTGAAAATATGAGAACGTGTGATAATATAATTGAATAAATGTGATGAAATAGTATTAAGTTCACCAGTGTTTCCCAACCTTTTTTGTCTTGTCTACCCCCTGAGCCCTTTTGTCATACCTCGGATTTTTTAATGAAAATCATTTTATTTCATCTCCTTAAAGGGACAGTGTGTAGGATTGGTGGTGCATTGGTGGATGGTGGGTATTGCAATTCCTGTTTTAGCTACGGCAGACCTCGAGGGTCACCCGGGCGCGCCGTAACGCGGACAGCTTGCGTACCCGCGCACGAACCGCGCGCACGCGGCAACTACTGTATAAATAAAACACGGTCCCGTTTTTCTTTTCGCATGAAAACACACATTCCCGATCGTGTACCATGACAATCTACACATCAAATGAAACCTTACAGTCTCCTCTTTTTGACTATGCAATTCATTTCCCTGCTCAACAATCACTCCCCGAGCACATGGGGCTTTTATACGGAAAAACACAAAACGAGGTTTGTTACTTAGCTTACCTTTGAAGGCTCTGGACAGGTCAAACTCTGTATTTCACCATAAACTTGCTCTCAATTTGTCCGTAAGGATCCAGTGAATAAAATCCAGTAAAACAATTTAGTCCAAAACACGTGTTAGATCCATTACGACGTCTGATCCGGCAGCATGCTTGTGTTGTTTACCCAAAACCACGAGCCTTGCCGAAGGCGGAGCCCAAATGTCCTTCTGCGGCTCTCGTATTCAAAATGGCTGCCTCTGCATGGGGAAGATCCCCCTTTTATGTGACTATATCTAAGTCCAAAAGAATACTTTGATTTCATGATGGAAGTGAAAAGGCTTGGAAAACAATGTATTTTCGAATGGGCATCTTCAATTTCAGTAATTAACGGGTAAAAATCTTACACACTGTCCCTTTAATTTGAAATTTTAATTCTCTGGCATTTTCTCTCTTTTCTTTAACTCAAATTAGTTAAACATAAAAATAAAGAATGTTTCTTTGAATATAATTTACCCAAATAAATACTAAATCAAAATAATCTTCCTTTGTTGTATGTAACTCTTGTAACACAACTGATTATTAAATGAAAATCTTTTTATTTCATGTCCTTAATTTGCCGCGTACCCCTAGGAGTACGAGTACCCCTGGTTGGGAAACACTGAAGTACACCACATTTAAATAACGCTTGATATCCTGAATTACAAATAATCACTGATGGATAAATTCCTAGGAGTAATTATGGACAGTAAATGATCATGGAAAACCCACATGAGGCACATAAAAACAAAAAGAGCCAAAAGCCTCTCAATTATAAATAAAGATAAGCATAACCTTGATCACAATGCACTTTGAATTCTATATTGTTCTTTCATTCTTCCCTATTTTATATCCTCCTGGGACCTGAAGAAAAAAAGTATATCTGAATTATTATTATTATTATTTAAATTTTCTCTTTGGAGGTAAATGAACACCTCAGCATTTACGTTTTGCTAATTTTATTTGTATTCATAATAATAATATTCATAACATGTCCTGCGTAATGGACGTCGGGGACATTTTGGTGTTAAATCCACGTGACGTTAACAACCTCACAAAAACTTTTTTTTTTTGATGACCAACATCTCTGACAAGCTTCTACAGTCACGTCAAATAGTTTTAAGTCTCCCTTTTAATATCTTATTTATTTATTTTATTATATATATATATATATATATACTCAACAAAAATATAAACGCAACACTTTTGTTTTTGCTCCCATTTTTCATGAGATGGACTTAAAGATCTAAAATTCATTCCAGATACACAATATTACCATTTCTCTCAAACATTGTTCACAAATCTGTCTAAATGTGTGATAATGAGCACTTCTGCTTTGCTGAGACAATCCACCCCACCTCACAGGTGCGCCACATCAAGATGCCGATCCGACATCATGACCAGTGCACAGGTGCACCCCAGACTGCCCACAATAAAAGGCCACCCCGAAATGTGCTTTTTTTTTTTTTTGCTTTATTGGGGGTCTGGGGACTCAGAACCAGTCAGTATCTGGTGTGACCAACATTTGCCTCATGCAGTGCAACACATCTTCTTCACATAGTTTATCAGATTGTCAATTGTGGCCTGTGGAATGTTGGTCCACTCCTCTTCAATCTTTTTTTGCTATACCATTTATATTTTTTACTCTTTATTTTTACTCTTATTACTCTATTTTTTAAATTAAATTAAATTTTATTTATTTATTTATTTTATTTTTTAAATTATTTTTTTTATTTCTTTATTTTTTATTTTTTTCTCTTTATTTTTTACTGTTATTACTCTATTTTTATTTTAATTTTATTTAAATTTAAATTAAATTTTAATTTATTGATTTATTTATTTATTTTAATTTTTTGTATTATTTTTTATTTCTTTATTTAATTTTTTTTTTACTCTATATTTTTACTCTTTATTATTATATTTTATTGTGATTCTTGAGCTACTGTATCCAAATAATTTCCCTTGCGGATCAATAAAGTTTGTCTAAGTCTAAATCTTAACTTTAATGGAGTGTGTGAAAGTTGTTTGTGTAAAATATGAACGAGGTTTTTAGGGGATTCGGAGCTTTGAGAGTCGTCGGGTGGATTCTGAACGCCGCCGTCTGCTCCTCTGTGACGAAGACGTGACCAGTTCAGCGGGTTTTATTTTCACTATAATCTTGGAAAGTTGGAAAAATACGTAAATATGAACTAGTAAACAGATACACATCACATTTTACACTTGAATGCAATTTATTTTTTATAATTTTGATTCATCATTAGGGACGGGATAAGATCTCGTGCTGCAAGATCTCAAAATTTCCACAAACAAACATGAAAAAAAATGAAGTTGTGACATTTTTCTTTGTGTTTAGTTTAGTTTTGAACAGAAAAGGTTCTGGTTCAGGTTCTGGTGAGTTTTTCCTCTTACAGTTACAAAACGCAGTGTTGGAATGACAAAAAAACATGAAAACAATCAACAATTCTGAGCTTAATTGGATGATTTATACAATACGTATATATATTTTTTGGTGTCTCCTTATGTCCCTGTATGGCAGGGGCGTTAAACTCATTTTGAAGCTGTGACATTTTTCCTTGTGTTTAGTTTAGTTTTGGACAGAAAGGGTTAAATTCTGGTGATTTATTCCTGTTATAGTGACAAAACGCAGTGCTAGAATGACAAAAAACATGAAAACAATCAACAATTCTGAGCTTATGTTACATTTTTTGGGGGAAAAAATGGTAATTTTGAGATCTCGCGCCACAAGATCTCAAAATTTCCACAAGCAAAACATGAGAAAAATTAGGATGTGAGATTTTTCCTTGTGTTTAGTTTAGTTTTGGAAAGAAAGGATTAAGTGTTAATGATTTATTCCTGTTATAGTTACAAAACGCAGTGCTAGAATAATAAAAAAAACATGAAAACAGTCAACAAGTCTGAGCTTAATTGGACAATTTATACAATATGTATAATTTTTTTTGGTGTCTCGTCCCATTCTTATGTCCCTGTATGGCAAATATACCCCAAAAACAGCAAAAAGTCCAAATATTTGTCCAGAGAAACACAAATCTATTACAGACTGCTCTTCTTCAGTCCCAGTAATAATTCGTTTATCTTCTGTCTTCTCAATTCTCCGTTCAAGTTATTGTATTGTTCGAAATGCCGTGTCTCGTAGTGGAGTTTAAGATTATATTCCTTGAGCACCGCCACTTGTTGCAAACACACCGAGCGTACAGGTTTCCCATTCACCTCTATGAACAAATAGGAATTAGTCAATTTTTCTTGGAAAATCCTGCACTCGGCGTCCACTTTTCTCATTTTTGACATTTTGCTGATGAGGGTGTCACGTCGACAGACCAACGATGGTCCTTTAAGAGCGTTTGGAAAGAGGCGAGTCTTCATTTGTGCTGCTCTGGTGGGAAAAGCAGAAAATTGCTGCAGAAAATTACCAATATTTTAATAGAAAATTAAAATATAATTAAAATATTTGAATAGAAAATCAGCTAAGGGCCAGATTAAAGGTCTTGGAGGGCTGGATCTGGCCCCCAGGCCGCATGTTTGGCACCCTGGAACTAAACTCTGAATTCATATAATAATAATAATAATAATAATAATACATTTTATTTATAAAGCGCTTTTCAAGACACTCAAAGATGCTGTACAAGAGGTAAAATCAGTAATAAAACAAGTAACAAAACAATAAACAATCAGAAAAACATTAAACATTAAGAAACATTAAAAGCAGTTTGAAAAAGGTGAGTCTTGAGCAGTTTTTTGAAGGTGGGGAGGTCAGAGCAGTCACAGGCCGTGGGAGTGAGTTCCAGAGGGTGGGGGTGGGAGCTTGGTCCTGTAGGGGAGGGACAGGAGGTTGGTGTCGGAGGAACGGAGGGAGCGGGATGGGGTGTGGCGGTGCAGGAGGTCAGAGAGGTATGATGGGGCCAGGTTATGGAGGGCTTTGTGGGTCAGGAGGAGGACTTTGATTTGGATATGCTGAGGGATGGGGAGCCAGTGGAGGTTTTGGAGGACAGGAGCGACGTGGTCTCGGGAGCGCGTGTGGGTGAGGAGGCGGGCAGCAGAGTTTTGAATGTATTGGAGTTTGGTGAGAGTTTTGGAGGGTAGACCATAGAAAAGGCTATTGCAGTAGTCGATTCAAGAGGTGATGAATGCACGAATGAGAGTTTCGGCAGCAGAGAAAGAAAGGGATGGGCGGAGTCGTGCAATGTTTTTGAGATGAAAGAAAGCAGTCCGGGTTATGTAGTTTATGTGTTGTTGGTATGAGAGTGTGGTGTCAAAAAGAATGCCAAGGTTTCGGATGAGTGGGGATGGAGTGAGGGTTGTGTTGTCTATGGTCAGGCTGAAGTCTTGAGTGGATTTGGTGATGTTTTTGGGGCCAATAATGATTAAAGGAACAGTAAATTTCTTTTTTTTTACAATCTGAGCCTTCTTTCGGCAATAAAACAAGTAGTTTTACTCACCCATAGCAGTTTGGTGTCAATTGGAGCAGTATCGCAGAACTTATGTTGAGCCGTTCTGTTCTACTAATGATCCCGTATCCGTTAGCGTGAGTGCTCGGGGCATTACTTTGCGGTGTCCAAATAACACAAACTTTAGCACTTTTCAAATCACAGAAGATCGCTGTGTCAGGGTAGACTTTTAGTAGATTCCAAAACGGCCTGAAACCCGATATGCAGCTATAGTTTCATTTGATGACGTCATCAGAGAGGACAGTGCGCATGCATGAACTCAGCTGTTTTGTAAACACCGCTAGTCCGAAAGAAGCTAACACCGCTCTGAACTTTACTTTTCTGTTGCGATATCGGGTTTCAGGCCGTTTTGGAATCCACTAAAAGTCTACCCTGACACAGCGATCTTCTGTGATTTGAAAAGTGCTAAAGTTTGTGTTATTTGGAGAGCGCAAAGTAATGCCCCGAGCACTCACGCTAACGGATACGGGATCATTAGTAGAACAGAACGGCTCAACATAAGTTCTGCGATACTGCTCCAATTGACACCAAACTGCTATGGGTGAGTAAAACTACTTGTTTTATTGCCGAAAGAAGGCTCAGATTGTAAAAAAACGTTACTTTTCCTTTAAGTCGGCTTTGTCACAGTTTAGTTTTAGAAAATTGTGTTGCATCCATGTTTTGATTTCAGAGAGGCAGTGGGTGAGGGAAGAGTGAGTTGATGGATTTGGTGGTTATGTAAAGTTGAATATCGTCGGCGTAGCAGTGGAAACGGAGGCCGTGGCGGCGAATGATGCTTCCGCATATGAGGTAACATGTTTATAAAATTATTCCCAATTAATCTATTTTCTTAAACGCGTAGAATACACAGTGATATCCAAGTTGTAGATGTTTTCTGTGGTCGTGTTGTAATTATGTTTGATTTTATGTAAACGGTAAAGTTTAATCATCTTAAATGTGCGGTTAACCCGTGTGGAAGTACAGCCTGATCATCACTTGGAATTTTAAGCACAATAAATAAATGTGTAACCCCTCGAACACTTCTTACTTATTCATCATTTAGTCTGCCGTTTATTCATTATTATTCATATTTCCCCGTCATAATAACTGTCTTTCCTCGCTCATTCCAAGTTACAAACTGATATAATTTGGTACCAAACAAAACCATTTTCTTTTTTTTAACCCTGACAGAGACAAAATATAAAATCGCAAGAGACAAGAAGGTATTTCGTACATTTTAAACCGCAATATTGACCTAAAATAACTTAATAAAAGTCCACTGAGGAGGAATTAGGAGCCGATTCCCACCTGAATCGTGCAGCGAATCACAAAAGCGAATCGTTATATCGAGACTTTTTTTCACATTACAAAACGCCGCCGCACTTTTGTACTATTTAACATTTTAGTGTAGGTTTGTAAGATTGGAATTGTTCAGATTTTTACCAGTTTTTGAGGTTTGCTTTGAATTACATTAGACATTAGCTCAAGAATTAAATATATAACAAAAAATAGATGGAATAGCAAAAAAACTGTGTCAAATGAGACATAATTATAAAAAAATAAAAGTATATGTACAAATCAAAATAAAATAGACAAAATAAGTAATAAAATATAAAATCACAGCTATAAACAAGAGACAAGAACGTATTTTGTACATTTAAAATTGCAATATTGACCTAAAACACTTTGAATTACATTAGATTTAGACTTAGACAAACTTTATTGATCCACAAGGGAAATTATTTAGGTACATTAGCTCAAGAATTAAATATAGTACAGTGGTACCTCACCTTACGAATGACCCAACAAATGAAAATTTCAAGTTACGAAACGCCTTCACGGTAAATTTTTGTCTCTAGATATGAAAGAAAATTCAAGTTATGAAACGCGAAATCTCAAAAATTCCAATAATGCGCGCTCAGCCACACACATTATACACTTTTCTCAGACTGAATTTAAACTTTTCTCACATTTATCTCTCGTTTAAACACTCAAACTTTTATAGATTTTCAAAAAAAAAGTATTAATAATGAAGTGTGGGGGGAAGGAGGAGGGGGGAGAAGACTGCGCTCTGACACGTGTGTGATAGCGGCATGTGTGACAGCTGACCCGGCGCTGCCAGCAGGTCTAGACCTGGACTAAATCAGGACTAAATCAGGACTAAATCAGGACTAAACCTGGACTAGACCAGGTGGATTAAAGCGCCGCGTGTGGGTCTATTTCCTGGTATCGTTTCGAGTCACAGCTGAGGCGAGCCACTGCTCGCCTGCAAGAGCCACGGTCTAGACCTGCTCTCCAGGGCCACTCCAGGCACGGAGCCCCAGACATCCAGGGACCCAGGGGGACACTGCCAGCCCGCCTTAAGAGCTCCCTAAGCGGGCATGGGTCCGGGGATTGTCCCGGTCACCGGCCTGGAGGTCTTGAAGAGGCTGACCTCACGGTTCTATCCAGGCCGCTCTGTGAGCACCTTACGCGGGCAGGTCTGGAGCGGGTCTGGACCGCCACGGCTCATGCGTGCGAGCGGCGGCTCGCCTCCAGGAATACCAGGAACCAGGAAATAGACCCACGCGCGGCGCTTTAATCCACCTGGTCTAGTCCTGGTCTAGTCCAGGTTTAGTCCAGGTTTAGTCCAGGTTTAGTCCAGGTTTAGTCCAGGTCTAGACCTGCTGGCAGCGCCGGGTCAGCTGTCACACATGCCGCTATCACACACGTGTCATAGCTACTCAACTTCAAAATTTTTCACTTTACGAAACCACTTCTGGAACAAATTAATTTCGTAAGGTGAGGTACCACTGTATATAACAAAAAATAGATGGAATAGCAAAAAAAATTAGCAAAAAAAACGGTGTCAAATGAGACATAATTATAAAAAACAGTAAAATTAAATAGATGAATAAGTAATAAAATATCAAATCACAGCTACAAACAGGAGACAAGAACGTATTTACATTTATTTACAAAATGTAAGTGAGTAAGAGTAGGAACCTGGGGAATATTAGCTGTGTTCTTTGGAAAAAACATTCTTATTTGAGCACGATTTAAATCAAATACAAATGAAAAAATGTGTATTTCTGGCAACTTTTTTTTTATCAGGAGCAGTATGGAGGTCACAGGTCAGGGCAGTTGCAGCATGTGCGCGAGGCTCGACTGATTAAAAACGAGAGAAAATGTCGGTGAGCGGCGGCGTGGAGGACTTCGAGCTCACGGGAACAGCAGCGTATTAAACATTTGCAGCGTTAGAGAATGTTTTATGGTGTAAAACTGCCTTTCCCGAACTCTAAATTATATTTAAATTGAAATTGTGATTTATTTTGAAAAATGTAGCGTGAGGTTTTATCAAAGGATTATTCTTTTTTTCTAAATCAGTGTGGATATGACGGCACCTCGAGCTAATTTTCGTCTATACACTTGTAATATTTGAATTGTTTTTAAAGGTGCACTACAGAGACGTGCACAGGAATTTTGAGGGGCAGAAAGGGCAAACCAACCCCCCATATAACCAAACACAGGCGATATGAAGCGTCTGGAGGAGGCTCGTGGCTGCTCCTCGTCTTAAATGTAATGTAATTATGAAAAATTGCCATTAGTAGGCTAAAATATGAGTCTGATTAATTAATCCATTAGCCTACACGGTATCATCTCATCTTTATCTCAGTGCAACGTCTCTGTCTCACCTGCTGCTTTTTCTTAGCCACCCCTGCAGTGATGTGCTCCCCTTTCCCGCTTAGTTTGCCTACCACAAAATTAGCAGCCTATTTAAATAATGGGTTGCTTGTCTGTAGGCTAGCTAGCTGTCTGATTATTTAGGCTAAACGTGGCAAACTGAACATGTATTTATGAACATTTTTATTCAATTCATAAACCTTCATGGTGATCATTTGTTATACATCTCAATCTCACCTTTTACGAGAACGTTAAGACAACCGCGACAATCTTTCCAAATGCAGGCTCGGGTCAGGTGGGAGGCACTGTAAAGCATGCAGCTGAGGCGGTGTGCCGCCTTCACCGGGCGGCCGTCCCATCCTCACACCGTCCACAGGCTGAGCCTCTATCAGAAGGACTCAGGCCCCCGATCGACACCGGGCAAGCAGACTTCTGTACGCGTCCGCCCCTTCCCACTTCTCTCGCCGCTACTGAGGGAATCCTGGTTAGTTTCTTTTCCGCCTCTTAATAATATGCTTAAATTCAGCGGGTAGTCTCGTCTGATCTGAGGTTGTAGTCGGATGGAGCGGGGACGCGGGGTCTCCGGACGTGGCTCCGGTGACGGCCGCTCATGAATCGGTCCGGCTCACGGACATCCCACTCCCCCTTTTACTTTCAATCTCAGTGTCCGAATGGAAGTGAATGAGGCTGCTTTTATTTTAGGAAAAATGTTTTCAGTGGCGACTTTTGAACAATTTATTATTATTATTATTATTATTATTATTATTATTATTATTATTATTATTATTATTATTAATATTATTATTATTATTATTATTATTATTATTATTATTATTATTATATATTTTTTTTCGACTCGGAAGGGCAGCGTCAGTCCGGGACGGGGCAGTTGCCCGGGTAACCTGAGCAACCCCCCTGTGCATGTCCCTGGTGCACTATGTAACTTTTCTAATTCTTTTCTAGTTCTGCCACTTGTTTCTCTCCATCATCCGTCATTTGGATTCTACCCCATATTAAGAATACAATTTAAAAGGGAATATTATCAAATCTGTGATATTTTGTTCATTTATATTTACTCCTCCAGATTATACACTAATCCTAGAACACTTTCGCTGTAAAAAGTAACACCGTCACTTTTGCCGGGTCATTTTTACCCAACACAAAGTACTTGTCATGAAAAATAAATCAGAATATGAAGCTCAATGTCTTAGTCTACGCTTTCGTTTGAGTCAAAAGTGGCCTGTAATCCGAGATTTATCCATAGTTTGGAGTAGATGAGGACGCCAGTGCGCATGTGCGGAGTCACAGTTTATTTCACTCTCAGCTCTCGGGACCCAAACATGAAACGCAAAGCTGTAATTTATGGATAAATCTCGGATTACAGGCCACTTTTGACTCAAACGAAAGTGTAGACTAAGACATTGAGCTTCTATGATTTGAAAAGTGCTAAAGTTTGTGTTATTTGGAGACCGCAAACATTTGCCCCGAGAACTCACGTTACGGATATCGCTAAACTAAAACATCTCTGGAAGTGCTCCATATGACACCAAAGTGCTATGGGCGAGTAAAACAACTTGTTTTATTACCGAAATAAGGCTCAGATTGTAAAAAACGTTAATTCTCCTTTAAGCTTTATGGAGTCAAAACACATTTTGAAAATAAAAGAAGACATTCAAAAATGTATTTCGCATGATTTTCAGTCTGTATAAAATGTTATCTCAGAATTAAAAAAATAAAAATCGATATCGGATAATATCGGTTATCGGCATAACAGCAGTAATATCGGGTATCGGTATCGGCTAAAATTTTCACATAGAAAATGAAAATATAATTAATATATTTTAACAGAAAATCAGCTGAGGGCCAGATTTAGGCTACGTCCACACGACAACGCTCCTGTTTTTTTTAAAAATGCGGGGTGAAAAAAATTTGCGTCCACACACGTGTTGGATCAGTAAATATTCGCGTCCAGGCGAACACGGAGCGCTGAGTGAAAACGATGTAGTACATATGTCACACTGATATGTGGCGCTGTAAACAGGAAACAGCCAGAGCCGCCGGAAACGCAAGACTACAAAGAGCACATGCGCATAAAGTCCTTTCTCTTTCGTAAACAAGCAAACACGTGTACTTTAGGGACCGTCAACAAATGCGAAATTATTTTGTCCCCCTGCTCCACCAATGTAGCAGCGACTCACTCCGGTAATGTGAAGATCATTTGTTGACGGTCCCTAACACAGACTGTATTCACAGAACGAAGGAGCTAGGTGCGCAGTTTTTGCCTATAAATCGATAGTTAGTATTACTTGCTATCGTTTTATTAGATAGACATTAACAAGTAGAACTCTCGTTAACCTTGGTCGTGTTATTTAGGCAAAATGCTTGTTTGGATGTTAATATGGGAATGTTAAAGGGACAGTGTGTAAGATTTTTACCCGTTAATTACCAAAATTGAAGATACCCATCCAAAAATACAGTGTTTTCCAAGCCTTTTCACTTCCATCATGAAATCAAAGTATTCTGTTGGACTTTGATATAGTCACATAAAAGGGGGATCTTCCCCATATAGAGGCAGCCATTTTGATTACGAGAGCCGCAGAAGGACATTTGGGCTCCGCCTTCGCCGTTTTTCTTTATACAGTAGTTGTCAAAGGGCTCGTGGTTTTCACACAACGAGATAGTACGCGTTTGGATAAACAACGACAAGCATGTTGCCGGATCACACTTACTCCGCACATACATCGCAGGAGCAAGCACCTTCATCTAAGAGGAAAAAAAGAAGGACATAGTACCTACCGCGGCTGGGGCTTTGTTGCAGCACCCCGGGTTCAAAACGACCTCCGTCCTCCGCGGTCCGGTTCCCGATTTCCCCCATCCACACACAGCGCCGGGTGCGCTTCACACGTGCGCGCGGTTCGTGCGCAGCTGCCGGAACCCACCTCCGGGTACGCCGAGCTGTCCGCGTTACGGCGCGCCCGGGTGACCCTCGAGGTCTGCCGTAGCTATGACAGGAATTGCAATTCCCACCATGCACCAATGCACCACCATCCTACACACTGGACCTTTAAACATACTCGGACATTATGTTGGCTTTTCGGCGAGAATATACAACCGGGGACCATCACCAACGGGCAGCTATATAGTTGTGTGAATTTGTGTAAAGAAAACAGAAATGCTTTTATATATTTTTGTGTGTGATACTGCATGTGCCTGTTTGTAAAAGGTAAATTTTCATTCAATAAAAAAGACAAGAAATGGTTGCACTTTTTCTTTATTTACAGCACACAACACCCTCAAATTGGTATGGGCTCCTCATTGTCCACGATCTGCCTTTTCATTGATTTTAAAATACGTGTTTAGCTTTGAATTGGCAAACACTCGTGTGTCGTGCGTACTGCCAGGCCACGACGTGCGTAATTGTGCATGGTCCCGCTGGTGTTGCACTGCATAGTATAAATAAACTTCGAAATGTCCGCATAACAAACTCAACTCCATTGTCTGCCATGGTTGTTGTTATGTGGTCGTTACCGGGGCGCAAGGTTACCTTCTGGTCACCGGTCACCTGATGTCATGTTTTCCCAAAAGTCGCGTTTTTTGCCGCCCACACAACAACGCAACCCGCGCCGTTCTCCGACTTCTCCACTCTGGAACACCCTAAAACGCCGGCGCAGTGTGGACGACAGGCCCAAACGAACACAAACTTCCCCGTTTCCACCAAAAAACGTTGTCGTGAGGACAGGGCCTAAAGGTCTTGGAGGGCCGGATCTGGCCCCCGGGCCGCATGTTTAACACCCCTGGTCTAAAAGTATATTTAAATATGTAAAACGTCTCAGTTCATAGCAGTGTTCTCACATATCACAAAAGAGAAAAGAATGTGGTGCAGCTTTAAATGGCACAAAAGGCCAGGGGCATAACTGGGCCATTTGCCACGGGGCATTTACTTTGTTAAAGAAAGTGTCGTTCTCTTCTACAATATGTATGTTTTTCTGACTTTACGTCTCTGCGGGGGCTGTTTTTTCTTTTTCAAACTGATCGAATAATAAATGTTAACTCTGCTCATTTGCTGTGCCTCTTTGTCTCCACCTCCTTCGACATTCCCGCCCGATTCCCCCGCTTCCTCATGCAGCCTTTGACCTCTGCCTATGCACCCCTCCCCCTAAATATACATAGCAAAGGCTCAGCATGCCATACACTCACACACACTCACACACACTCACACACACTCACACACTCACACACTCACACACACTCACACACACTCACACACACTCACACACACTCACACACTCTCACACACACTCACACACACTCACACACTCCAGTG